>OZ012739.1:82464442-83664442 GCA_963859935.3 Lathyrus sativus | reverse complement strand
ACATATTTTCCCCATTAGGGAAACCTTAGAGCATCGTACTAATAACGATATAACACGTTCATTTCTAAATATTTGCCCCATTAGGGAAACCTTAGAGCATCGTACTACTAACGATATAACACATTCATTCCTACATAGAAAAACCTCGTCCCTAACATTTATCGATTAACGGAAATTATACCTATGAATCGATTCCCTACATGAAATCAATCATACCCGCGGTTATAGAATTGAACCCCACCCTTACCTTAGAATAGAGGCCAATTCCACGCTTTCGGTTCCGGTTCTGGTTTATGGTAACTCTCCTGCAAGTCTCTTCCAATTTTCACCGATCGATAATTCTTTCGTTCTCCCCTTCTCTCAACTACAATAATTTCTTTTTAGTTATGTTTTTCTTTTCAAAAACCGACAAAATAAGAGTAAGTGAAATGTGAAATAACCGTACTAAAATTCCCCACGTTCCAATTCTCTGGATTTTATTACTATGACGATCGTAACAAGTTCTTGACGAGCGTCACGACCGTGACGACCGTCGCATGCCTGTGACGACCGTCATATCAGCAAAATTTCATTTTTATTAGATATAACATTTCTTAAGCTTTCCAACGCTTCGAATGGGGACTAAAACCGACTTACGGATCGAGAGATATGAATTTTCGAAGTTTTCCCTAAAACAGCTACGGGATTCTGCACTTTTGCCCGAAATTCGACCGATTCAATTCCTTTCTTCGAAATAAACACATTTTCAAATACGACTACGATGCAACGAAACACGATAAAGTTATAACTAAATTTAATCGAAATAAAACGGGCGTTACAACTCTCCCCTACTAAAAGAATTTCGTCCTCAAAATTACCTCAATCAAATAGCTCGGGATAGGACTCCCGCATCTTGCTCTCCAGTTCCCACGTCAAGCTTTCGCCAGCAGCTCCCAACCAAACCACTTTCACCAAGGGAATCTCTTTTCCTCTTAACGTCTTCACCTCACGATCATCAATTCTCACAGGCCTTGTCTCTACAGTAAGATTATCGCGTACTTGCACATCGTCCATAGGAATGACATGCGATGTATCTGAAATATACTTGTGGAGCTGCGATACGTGAAATACATCGTGTAGATTCGACAAATTAGGCGGCAACGCGACTCGATATGCGACCTTCCCCACCCTGTCCGATATCTGGTACGGACCAATGAAACGAGGAGTAAGCTTCTTAGATTTCAAAGCTCTGCCAACTCCAGTCACAGGCGTGACTCTCAAAAACACATGATCTCCAGCTTCAAATTCTAAATCCTTCCTGCGCTTATCATGATAGCTTTTCTGTCTACTCTGTGAAGCTTTCATCTTTTCTCGAATTAACTTCACCTTCTCAGTAGTCTCCCGAACAATCTCCGGTCCGAGTACTACACTCTCTCCCGATTCATACCAGCACAACGGAGTCCTACACCGCCGACCATACAAAGCTTCGAACGGTGCCATTCTGATACTAGAGTGATAATTGTTATTGTACATAAACTCTATCAACGAAAGGTAGGTATCCCACGAATCACCTTCCTCAAGAACACATTCCCTCAGCAAATCCTCTAAAGACTGAATAGTCCATTCAATATGACCATCTGTCTGAGGATGGTATGCTGAACTCAACCTCAACTTAGAACCCAATGCCTCTTGCAGACTCTTCCAAAACTCAGAAGTAAACCTCGGATCTCTGTCCGACACAATACACAACGGAACACCATGTAACTTAACAACCACCCTGACATAAATCTCTGACAACTTCGATACCGGAAAAGTGATGTTAATAGGAATGAAGTGAGCTGACTTTGTAAGCCTATCAACAATCACCCAAATAGAATCACATCCTCTTAAGGTATTCGGAAAACCCGTTACAAAATCCATTGAAATGATGTCCCATTTCCACTCTGGAATCTCTAACGGTTGCATCAACCCAACAAGTTTCTGATGCTCGACTTTCGACTTCTGACAAGTCAAACACGCATACACAAATTGTGCTACATCACGCTTCATACCAGGCCACCAAAACAGATTCCTCAAATCACTATACATTTTCGTCGCTCCTGGATGAATACTCAACTTACTTCTGTGACTCTCTTCCAGAATCGCCTTCTTCATATCTGCACTATCAGGAATACAAATACGACCACGAAATCTCAACACACCCTGCGCATCCAACTGATAATCATTATTTTCCGAATGGTTTACTCCAGGAATTAAATCTACTAACTTCACATCTAATTTCTGGGCCTCTCTGATGCTGTCCAGAAAATCATTATTAATCTTTAACATGCCCAACTTTACACTCTTCGGTGTTACTTCGCAAACTAAACTCAGATCTCTGAATTGCTCAATTAATTCCAACTCTTTAGCCATCATAGCTGACATATGCAAAGTCTTGCGGCTTAAGGCATCAGCTACAACATTAGCTTTTCCCGGATGGTAATGTAAACCAAAATCATAATCTTTTAATAGTTCCAACCACCTTCGTTGTCTCATGTTCAGTTCCTTCTGATCAAACAAGTACTTCAAACTCTTATGGTCACTGAACACTTCAAATCTTGAACCATAAAGATAATGCCTCCAAATCTTCAGCACAAACACAACAGCAACAATAAAACAATGAGAAGCACCAGTGTCAATAATAGCAAGTAAAGGAGTACTATTAATGAAACAAGTACCTTCAATCAGCCTGTCACCGCTGGACGTCTGAGTTCCAGTTAGAGCGAACACTTTTCCACCAGTCTTCTCTTTCTTAGGCTTCTGACACTTGTCACACATGTGTCCCTCTTCACCACAGTTGAAACAAACCATTCCTTTGTGTTTGCATTCAGCAATAGCGTGTCCCAACTCTCTGCAACGGTAACATTTCACTGATCCAAAGTTACACACATTACTCTTGTGACCAGGTTTCCCACACTTATAGCAAATAATGCCAGCAGGAGCGTCTCCCCTACTAGTTTTCTTACCATCAGTCGCTTTCTGTTTCCCTTTGCCAGCCGGAGGATCATAAGGTTTACCGCGAGTCTGATGCGACTTACTTCTCCTCTCGCTCAACAGCTTGTAATGAGCATTGCTATCTTCTTCATAAATCCTACAGCTTTCAACCAATGAATCAAAAACACGGATCTTCTGATACCCGATTGCTTTCTTGATTTCAGACTTCAATCCATTCTCAAACTTGATGCATTTAGAGAACTCAGCGGTTTCAGCGCTGTAGTGCGGATAAAACTTAGCCAACTCCTTGAACTTCGCCGCATATTCAGTAACGGATTTGTCTCCTTGCTTCAGTTCAAGAAATTCAATCTCTTTCTTACCACGGACGTCTTCCGGGTAATACTTCTTTAGAAATTTCCTACGGAATACAGTCCAAGTAATCTCCTCACCTGCTGCTTCCAACACTGGACGGGTCTCTAGCCACCAGTCATCAGCTTCGACTGCTAGCATATGAGTCCCATAACGAACCTTCTGCACTGGAGTACAATCCATCACACGAAAGATTCGCTACATCTCCTTCAACCACTCCAACGCACCATCAGGATCATGCTTACCCTTGAAGGTAGGCGGATTCTCTCGTTGAAACGTTGCCAAAATGCGAGACCAAGCATCTCCAGCAGGATTCGGTTGATGTTCCATAGCATTAGCTAGAGCTTGCAGCACGGCAGCAATTGCAACATCATTCCTTCTAGCCATTTCACTTAAACTGCAACAGCCAATCGTCAGATTTCACAAATAACGGGACTCTCTTGCTAGGCACGACGACTGACTCGACGACACTAGACAACTTGGCCGGACGGACCGACCTGCTCTGATACCACTAATGTAACACCCCAACTCTAACACTTGCGGATAACAGGAAAAACAAAAACTCATATAACAAACAGAGTGCAACAGCGTAAAAATTGCACGCATGACGATCGTAATGAAGGTGTGACGGTCGTCACACGCCCAAAATTCTTCATATCAGAGATGTTACATTCAACTGAACAGACAACATGCATTTATGCAACCACATTTCAAATAACATACGTAGCACGAAATTGGATGAACCGACAACAACATTGCTTAACATTTATCTCATAATGCAACCAATTCTTATTTCGACGGAATTGTAGTAAAGCTTACAACACGTTCAATTAAAACAATTTAATGAAAATGCTATAACAAGTGCAGCAGTAAAACATCAACTAAAATAATAACGGCAAATGTTCATCCCCCCAAGAGTGCTACGTATCAGAGCGACCAACGACACCTTACACGACAAAACGGAACTTCATTCTGGGCTACCTGCAAGTTACCACCAATGGCGGTAACATACAACGTAAAGGGGTGAGATATCAACAATATAACATAAGGCATGATAAAAGTCATGTTAGAAATCATATCACAGCAATATAACCTTTGCAAACTTATAAACATCAACGACAATCATTTGCAAGCCAATTTCATATCTCACGTATGCCACAACAACCGACAACCAACACAATTATGCAGCTTTATGCGACTCAGCAATGCAACTCAACTGTGCATATGCATGTGGTACCATTTAGGAGCCAACACCCCCAAAACTCGGGATAGGAGCCAACACCCCAAAACCCATTTAGGAGCCAACACTCCAAATAACCCATTTAGGAGCCAACACTCCAAATAACGCCAATTCAGGCCAACCAAGATGATATGCCATGAAATGCACCTATTATGGACTACAACACAACCATAACGACCATACAATAAAGCTTTATGCTTACAACCAAACTGTCCATAACAGAGCATCATCCTCATACAACTCAAGACACTATCCTTTTCCACCTGTTCACGTATGAGAGCAATAACAGCCTTAAATCAACAATTAAGAATTCAACATATGATCGTAATGACAACATATCTGCTCCTATTCACATAATTAATTACAAATCTCTATCAAGGTTTAATTACGAAACAATTAGGACAACTACCCTTTTGCCCCATTAGGGAAACCTTAGAGCATTGTACTACTAACGATATAACACATTCATTTCTACATATTTTCCCCATTAGGGAAACCTTAGAGCATCGTACTAATAACGATATAACACATTCATTTCTAAATATTTGCCCCATTAGGGAAACCTTAGAGCATCGTACTACTAATGATATAACACATTCATTCCTAAATATTTTCCCCATTAGGGAAACCTTAGAGCATCGTACTACTAATGATATAACACATTCATTCCTACATAGAAAAACCTCGTCCCTAACATTTATCGGTTAACGGAAATTATACCTATGAATCGATTCCTTACATGAAATCGATCATACCCACGGTTATAGAATTGAACCTCACCCTTACCTTAGAATAGAGGCCGATTCCACGCTTCCGGTTCCGGTTCTGGTTTACGGTAACTCTCCTGCAATTCTCTTCCAATTTTCACGATCGACAATTTTTTCGTTCTCCCCTTCTCTCAACTATGATACTTTCTTTTTAGTTATGTTTTTCTTTTCAAAAACCGACAAAATGAGAGTAAGTGAAATGTGAAATAACCGTACTAAAATTCCCCACGTTCCAATTCTCGGGATTTTATTACTATGACGATCGTAACAAGTTCTTGACGAGCGTCACGACCGTGACGACCGTCACATGCCTGTGACGATCATCATATCAGAAAAATTTCATTTTTCTTAGACAGAACATTTCTTAAGCTTTCCAACGCTTCAAACGGGGACTAAAACCGACTTACGGATCAAGAGATATGAATTTTCGAAGTTTTCCCTAAAACTGCTACGGGATTCTGCACTTTTGCCCGAAATTCGACCGATTCAATTCCTTTCTTCGAAACAAACACATTTTCAAATACGACTATGACGCAACGAAACACGATAAAGTTATAACTAAATTTAATCAAAATAAAACGGGCGTTATAGTTGTGAGTTCCATTCTGGGGCACCTGGGCACAACATTGACAACTGCAAGGCCTTTAAACACAAAGTTCAGGATTTGGTGGATAGAAAGGCAATAAATGTTTCTCACGATGCTCCCAACGCCGTGCAGAACCCCATGACCAACCATGGGGCAGCTGGAGTCAATGAAATCATTGAAGACGAGAGTTTAGATCTGATAACTGATGTCAATGATTTGAAGACACCGCTGGGCTTTGTGAAGGAGAAGTTATTGAAGGGAGGGATATTCCTGAGCTGTAATTAATCGTGTGCTAAATGTTTGAGTCATTCTGAGGGATGTGCAAAGCTGAAAAGCTGTATTCATGGTATGATGAATGATGGAATGAGGTTGCAGCGATATCGATTCCATACAAAACTATAACTATTTCTGCGCCGAGGCCGCCAACCATTATCATCACCAAAGCTGGTCCTGTGCCGTATGAGAGTACCAAAGCAATTTTGTGGAACTACGGGGCGGAGGAATATTGTAATGGGAAGAAACAGGAATTGAAGAGCTTGTCGACTGATTCTATGGATAATCTAGTTGGAGCTGGGGGAATCACTCAAAGTGGAAGAGTGTTCTCATCACCTGAAGTGGTTGCTGACAGAGTTGATAAGGGGAAGAAAGCTGTGGTTGAAGAAACTTCTCAAGCTGGTGAGAAGAGTTCTTTGGAGAAGGAAGCGGAGGAGTTCATGAGATTGAAAAGAAAGAGTGATTACAAGATAATTGATCACTTGCAACAGACTCCCTCTAAAATCTCTATTTTGTCGTTGTTACTATGTTCAAAAGCGCACCGGAATGCTTTGTTGAGGATATTGAATACTGCTTATGTGCCGCAAGAGATATCGGTTAACCAACTTGAAGGGGTTATAGCTCACGTCAATGTAGGAAATGGGCTAGGTTTCACGGACTTAAATTTAACCCCAAGGGGCGGGAATCATAATTGTGCGTTGCACATTTCAATGGAATGTCGTGGAGCTGTTCTGTCTCATGTGCTGGTAGATACAAGATCATCTTTGAACGTGCTTCCGAAAAAGGCACTGATGAAACTGGATACTCGTGGTATAACGTGTACGCCAAGTGACTTGGTAGTACGTGCTTTTGATTGTACCATAAGATCTGTGTTTGGAGAGCTGACATTACCTATTCAGGCGGGTCCCAAAGTATTTGATGCGGTATTCTATATCATGGACATTCAGCCTGCCTATAGCTGTTTGTTAGGCCGTCCATGGATTCACTCGGCGGGAGCCGTAACTTCCACACTGCACCAGAAGCTCAAGTATATGGTGGGTGGCAACATTGACACTGTATGCGGAGAGGAAGATATAATGATTAGTCATTTGTCTTTGTTTAAGTATGTTGAGGTGGATGGTGAAATCCATGAGACTCTTTGTCAAGCTTTTGAGACGGTGCAGATTAAAGACAAAGTGTCTGCTGTGAGCAAAGTGTTAGACGATGGCTCGGATCTAGAAGGGGGGGGGGGGGTTGAATAGATCCCAATTATAAATCAGTAGGCGCTTACCAATTAAAAATTGGTTTTAAAAATATTTGATTTGCGGAAGCGGCCGTGGAAAAATTACCGTCTAAATCGAACCATTATTAGAAGACCGGATATGCGTCTAGCCTTATGGAAATGATAATGAGCAAAAAATAGATTCAACACACTAGTCACACTATCAATTGATTTTACCACTAATAAGTAGGACTAGTTCCAATGCTCCACAATCACCATAAAATATGCAAATAATCCAAGTGAATTTTGGTTTAGGAAATTTATCAAACACTTGGTGTGCGAGGCACTCCAAGTGAATTTTGACTTGAGTAAGTAACTCTAAATTCCTTGTACAATATACTATTACACTAGAGTTCAAAATAGTGAAAAGCACTTACTCATCTCAATGCAACTTTTGATAGAATTTCTTATACTAAAATTACTCAAATTTTAAAGCCAAAATGAAAGTGCAGAAAAATAGAGGAGACAAAGATTTGTTGAGACAGTTCCCCCGTCGTCCTCGCTTCAGGGTACGTCTGCCCTTAATTCTAAAACTAGAATTGAGATCAATGTAATAGATATCACCTGTAGAGTTGAAATGTTTATACAAGGATAGATAAGAAAAATATACAAACAAGCTCTCTTGATGTTGATGATGTTTTCTCTCTTTGTTCCTTGATTCGAGTCGAATCAAGTTCTTCAATTGTTGTGAGTAGACCTTCGATTCCAGCCCCTTTGTTGAACAACCTTTCGTTCTTCAAACCCTCTACCCGGCTGATCTCAAACACACACGAATCGAACCCAGAACTCTCTTGCAAACTTCACAGATTCCCACTACTAGATTGACGAAACCTTCTGCTTCTCAATCACATTCGCTCAGCTGAAGTTGGTAGAGATGATCCGTATTAAAAACCCCCAAATTCGCCGAATCTTGGAGGGAAAAACCTTCAAGGTTTTATTCAAGAAAAACCTGCTACAAACTCAACTCGAACCGTATTCCCAATCAACGGCTCCGGACCTTATCACCTTGAACAGAACTACAAAGCACAACAAGAATTCTTGTGTGTAATTGTTGTGTTGTGAATTGTTGAGGATGAAGATGAAGAGATTTGGTAGCACATATTTCACTTTTCTTGTTCTTGCACAATTGACTCAAAATTTCAATTGTTGTTGAGAAATGAACATAAAACATCTATATATAGTAGCCAACAAGCCAACAAACATAACAGCTTTTCAGCCAAAGTGGAAAGCCTTCAAAAACAGCATAAACGAGCGAACGGTCGACCATAGCAGGACTATGCATCGACGCATAGCCTGCAGATTTAGACAGATTGAAAAAGTCTTCACAGTATGCGTCGACCATAGGTAGGCGTGCGCCGACCCATGGGCTTTTGCACTGATTCATGCGCCGACCTGTGGTCGACTCAAACCCTGCAAAACTGCAAAAATACATATTTTTGTGGTTTTTATGCATCTAGTCATGATCACTGGTCTCCCATATATATTGAATTTAATATGACAATTTAGATGGATATAAGAAGGATATGAGAGGTGAAATATTGCATTTGTTGTAGAGGTAGAATCGAGAAAACTGATTTATTCATGATCACGTTTTGTTATCATCAAAACTCAAGTATGTATGCTATATGAGGGTTTTCCCTCACATACTCCCCCTATTTGATGATGACAAAACGCGCAAAGCCAATGAGAGCAACGAGCAATATTGATAACATAATCTTCCCCTTACTTTTGCAATTCTATACTTAAAGAAAAACTGATGTGATCTTCTTGGCTTGGCTTTGGCACACTCCAACTCTCTTCTCCCCCTTTGACAACATCAAAAAGAGAAATAGATAGGTTAAGAATAATATGTTCAATTCCAAAATGCTCAACAGGTAATAACTATCATCAACCAATATCCACACACAATATTGTCAATGAACAAGATATCAAAGGATAAAAATATCATATATTAATAAACAAGGTACATAAATACTTAGCCACAACAACTATAAGCAATCAAACAGATATGATGCATACAATAGGTCATAGATGATGATTTCAGCACATAATATGATGCAACTTGTGAACATGTGTAATTTGAGAGAGAGAGAGAGAGAGAGAGAGAGAGAGAGAGAGAGAGAGAGAGAGAGAGAGAGAGAGAGATAGAGAAGAGGAACAACATCACCTCAATAACAAGGATATTTTGATGACTTATACAATTGTACTTATAACAACCTTGAATTGTTAGATGTACGAGAAGATAATCATAAATGAATAAACTGATGAACAAGTAATATTATGACACACGATCCGAAATATCGAGAATGCCAAGTTCTCGTCGGATATGAAATAAAGGTTCAGTTGCTAGCGGCTTTGTGAAAATGTCTGCAAGTTGATTTTTAGTATCAACATGTTCAAAAATAACATCCCCTTTCTCTACATGATCCCTAATAAAATGGTGTCGAATTTCGATATGTTTGGTGCATGAATGCAATACCGAATTTTTGGTTAGATTAATGGCACTTGTGTTGTCACAGAAAATAGGAATACGTTCCAATTTGAGGTTAAAATCCAACAATTGTTGCTTAAGCCACAAGACTTGAGCGCAACAACTTCCGGCGGCAACATATTCCGCTTCAGCTGTTGACAAGGCAACATAAACTTGTTTCTTGCTATGCCAACTTACCAAAGAGTTTGAAAATAGGAGACAAGTACCACTAGTACTTTTCCTATCCAATTTGCACCCGGAAAAATCAGAATCGGAGAAGCCTACCAACGAACAATCATTTCCTTTGGAATACCATAGCCCATACTTCAGAGTACCAGATAGGTAGCGAAGTATGCTCTTAACGGCTTTCAAATGGGATTCCTTAGGAGCCGATTGATATCGAGCACACATGCACACACTAAACATAATATCGGGTCTAGATGCAGTAAGATAAAGAAGTGAATCGATCATACCTCGATACCTTTTTACCTCTACATCCTTACCATTTTCATCCTTATTCAAGTTTGCGCATGTAGGCATAGGTGTGTCTATGGCTTTGGAGTTTTCCATGTCAAATCTATTGAGAAGTTCCAAACAGTACTTAGTTTGACTCACGAACGTTCCATCCTCAAGCTGTTTAATTTGCAATCCAAGAAAGTAGGTGAGCTCTCCCATCATACTCATCTCGAATTCTCCATGCATAAGGTTAGAAAGCTCTCTCACGAGAATCATGTTAGTTGACCCAAATATAATATCATCAACATAAATTTGTACCAATATCAAGTGCTTTCCTTGACGCTTAATGAAGAGAGTCGTGTCCACTTTGCCTCTCGAATATCCTTGATCAAGTAAGAACTTGCTTATGCGCTCATACCAAGCCCTAGGAGCTTGCTTGAGTCCATACAAGGATCTTTTTAGTTTGTAAACATGATCGGTATATTCGTGAGACTCAAAACCCGGAGGTTGTGCAACATAAACTTCTTCATTAATGTAACCGTTAAGGAATGCACTCTTAACATCCATTTGAAATAGCTTAAAGTTTTTCGCACAAGTGAAGGCAAGCAAAAGGCGTATAGCCTCGAGTCGGGCAACCGGTGCATAAGTCTCCTCATAGTCGATTTCTTCCTCTCGGTTATACCCTTGCACGACTAAACGCGCCTTGTTTCGGGTTATTACCCCGTTTTCGTCCAACTTGTTCCTAAACACCCATCGGGTGCCGATTACTCGATGTCCTCGCGGAGGAGGGACAAGGTCCCAAACCTCATTTCTAGTGAACTGATTAAGTTCCTCTTGCATTGACAAAAACCAGTGTTCATCGAGTAAGGCGTCTTTAGGATTTTTAGGTTCAGTTTGCGAAACGAAAGTGAAGTGATAACAAAAATTACTTATCTGAGAACGGGTTGTAACACCCTTTGATATATCTCCGAGAATGTTGTCAATTGGATGGTCTTTGGAATACTTCCAAGCTGGAGGGAGATCATCTTTTGAGGGTGGATGGACTTCCTCGGTTTCCTCATGGCGGACATCTTTATCCTCCTCAACTTTGGCTTGGTCGGGCTGAACAATTCCCGGCTCGGCACGTTTGAGTATGTCTTCCGTAGATATACCTGCACCATAAACAACACTACCTTTTCCGACATTTCTCGGATAAGATTCATCAAATGTTATGTGTACCGATTCTTCAACAATAAGTAATCTTTTATTGTAGATTCTATAAGCTTTACTTAATTGAGAGTATCCAAGGAAGATACCTTCGTCAGCCTTAGAGTCAAATTTACCCAAGTTTTCCTTTCCATTATTCAAAACAAAACATTTGCAACCGAACACATGTAGGTGAGACACGTTTGGCTTGCGCCCTTTTAAAAGCTCATTCGGTGTTTTGTTTAGAATGGGGCGGATGAGCACCCTATTCAAAACATAACACGCCGTACTTATGGTGTCGGCCCAAAAATATTTCGGTAATCCACTTTCATTGATCATTGTTCTTCCTAATTCTTCTAAAATACGATTTTTGCGCTCCACAACCCCAATTTTTTGAGGAGTACGTGGAGCGGAAAAGTTGTGATCAATTCCATGGTTACCGCAATATTCTTCAAATAAATGGTTTTCAAACTCACCTCTATGGTCACTTCTAATTGACACAATGTTTGTGCTTAATTTATTTTGGGAAAGCTTGCCAAATCTCTCAAAGGCGGCGAATGTATCGCTCTTGCTAGCCAAAAAGATAGTCCAACAAAATCTAGAGAAGTCGTCCACTATTACAAAACCATAATAGTTTCCACCTAGGCTTTTAATTCTAGATGGCCCAAATAAGTCCATATGAAGAAGCTCGAGAGGTCTCGTAGTCGAAACAATATTTTTGGATTTAAAAGAGATCCTTGCTTGCTTTCCCATTTGGCAAGTGTTGCACCCCAAAATTTGCCCAACCTTTCTTTACCTAGCTTGTGTTTCATTTCATTCACATTAGCATTATCATTTGCATTTCATTGACATGTGTGCAGGGGATCAAGAGGTATGACTACCAATAAGGAGCTATACAAGACTATGAAGCTAGCTAAGAGGGTTATTCAGGTGTTTAAGGGTTGATATCCTCACCAGAGAAGTCTAAGATCCTCAGAAAGAGTGGTTGAAACCAAGAGTGTATGTCTCCTAACTTGAGAGTTGTGGGGAGCCATCATATGATTCTGAAACCATGAAGTTGGACTTGAGGTCTTGAATGAGATCATGAGTGTTGCACCCCAAATTTTTATCCCTTATATCTTCATCTTCATTGTAGGATCATATTCAGTAGATTAAATAACCTTAACCCGTTTCAATTTTATCTTTGTTAGGATGCAGATGAATCAGGGTTTCGTACCGTCAAAATCAAGACTTCAGTGGTCTGATCAATCAATTTTTTGGATTGATTCAACCTAAATTAGGTCTCCACATCATCAAATATACTCCATTGGATCAAGTATGAATTCAATTTGAGGTAGTCACCCGGGAATTGAGAACAGTGCAATTCAAGATACCCGGTTAGGGTTTTCGATCAGGAAAAGTCAACTGTAGTTTGACTTTTGATTTAAAGAGTGTTTAAATGGTGGGATCAAGGTCCATTAAGTTCCTATGGCTTAGTAAAGTCTATCCTAATAGTTTCAAGTCCCTAGAATACCCGGATCACCAACAGTCGACTCGGTAGTCACCGATTGATCGAACGGTTGACCGAAAAGTCAACTCTTCAACAACAAGGAATTTGACTTCAAGATGTGAATAAAAAATGTTCCTTATGTCATATTACACCTTCCCATAAAATTTCATGATCATTGGATCAAGGGTTAGGAAGTAATTGCAAAAATCGGGAATTAGGGTTTTGAAAGGGGCAAGACCATAACTCCTCAACCACACATCCAATTGAAGTGGTTCAAAGTTCATTGGAAATCTCTTGAAAAATCCTACAAAAGCCTCAAAGTGGTACATGATCAAAAAGTGCATAGAATTGGAGTTATGACAAAATTCATTTTAAGAAGGGAAATAACTTAGAAAAATTCTAAGTTATTTAACCTTTTTAAGTGATTTTTTCAGCAACTTGGAAGGGGTTTTCAACCTAGTTCCATCTAGAATTTGGAAACCTCCAAAACCTGAAAGTTATAGAGCTACTTAAGGGCTTTCTAAATTGTGGTAGAACTCCTCAATAGCACTTGTGAGCAGAAAGTTATGAACCATGGAAGTTAGGGCTGCCAACACTTGAAACCACTATGTCAAGACTTCTCAAAATTCAAATTTCCACAACTTGAACTATCCTTGACCCTTGGATCATGATCCAATCTGATAATTTGATGTGTGGATGAAGGAAAATGCAGAAAAATGAGGGATGTGAAGAGAGAGGCAAGTTGCAAGCAACTTGAATTAAAATATTCAAATGTGTAAGAGGAAAGAGAAACTTTTCCTCCAAGGATTGTTGTAGCTGCTTACTCTACACCCTAAGCTCAACTCAGTCACTTCATATCCATCATTCCATTTAATTTTCTGACCTTCTTTGAGCCATGGAACTGATAGGAAGAGATCTTGGCAAGATTCATTTGAAAACCTCATAAAACTCCCTCCAAAATTGAAAAAAAACAAAGCTGCCCTCACCCTTGCTTTCTCTATAAATAGAGGTATCCTCATTGATGTTAGATACACCAGAGCAATCTCCAAAACCAAGAGAAACAATAGCTCTCAAATCTCTTTCATTTCCTCAAGAACCTCATTTTTCAAAAACTTCCATTTTCACTAAAAAGCTGTCTTGTGCAAAACTCTGCTCAAACTCAGTTCTACCATTTCCAAGCCACCCAAAACCACTTACACAATCTATAAACATTGTGTAGAAGGTGTCCATACATTCAAACCACTCAAAAACCTCATTTTCCCAAAAGTTAACCTTCACACCTTAGTATGTTGACTTCCTTGCACTTTTGAAGCCAAATCCTTACTTGAGGCATTTCCTACCATTCTAACACTCCCAACACCTCATATACATCATATCTCAACTGTCCAAACTCTAAAAAACCATCTTGAAATTACACAACTCCAACTGTCTTAAAAAGTGGTTTATTGCTTCAAGAGGAAGCAAGCTTCAAATCTTTGCCAAGGAAGAAGGTCTCTGGGTTTCTCAGCTTCTTAGCTTGCTCAAGACTTGTCTTCAAGAGGTATGTGATATTCAAACTCTTTATTTATCGTACATTGTCATGTTTTATCATTTTGAAGTGATTTTGTGGAAATGTAGTCTTGCTGCCCCATTTTAGTTCTTTGTCAAGAACTCATGTCTTATGGTTATGATACCTGCTCTTGTTAAAGTGTTTCATTTGTGAATGACATGTTGATGATGTGTTACCAATATGGTACTTTGATATTATGTTTAACTTGTCTTTGAAGTTTTTGTCTATATGATAGTTTTAAGGATTCTAAACATTTAAATGTGGTGTGCTTGCTTTAGAACTGTCAAATCTTGTTCATTAGTGATATTTGGATAATTTGTAAGTTGTTCATGAGATTTCCCTACCCCCTAGATCATGTATGAATCTAGTGCAACTTTTTTGAAAGTTGTGATTTATTTGCCTTACATTTGATATGCCATTATCATGAGTCTTGGTGTTGTTTTGTTTATGCTTGCCACTTTTCACCTCAAAATGTTTAAATGTTGGTTTGATATGTTTTGGTGATGTTTATACCATTTGAGACTTATTGAAAGTTTTGAAAGCATGAAGTTTGGTTGTTAGGGCTAGTTATGAGATTTTGTGGTTTTGCTGTCAAGTTTGGATAGGTATACCAGTTCTGGTTTGGAGCAGTTGTTGTTTGTTTTTGAGTAGTAGACTCGTTTGTTAACATGTTTTAAGGATGTATGTTGTGCCTATATGTTCAAATTTACATTATGTGCTCAAAACTGTTTGGTCATTCTTCACTTGCATTTTCAAGACCTCATGGTACCATAGCATACCATATTCTGTTTTAACCTGTTTCTACTTGGTCTATGTGCATAAAATCAATGTCCTACATATTTGAAACTTGTATGTGGTGCCAAACTTTCCCAACTGTCATGAACTTGCTTGCTGCATAATTGAGTTTGGTTCTTTGTATATTCATGAGCTTCAAATGTCATATTCTATTTGGTATTGTTTTGATCCATTTCTTGAGTTTGATCTCATTTGTTAGCATATTTATAGTATGTGTATGATATTTGTTTCCTCATAAAAACTCATTGCCTTAAAAATGCCCTGTTGTACCAAAACCTGTTTCAAAACAACTTTTTCTTACCACCAACATGTCAATTTCTGTGCCAGCTACAATAAGCTTGATTTCCATGCATGATCTCATTCCTTATCATGATTTTGATGTGTACACATTGTTTATTTGATCCATTCTTACCTGATTCTTCATCTCTCTTCCAAAATGCACTGTCAAGCCAAAACACACCACAACCATACCAAATTCTTTCTTGCTTGCAATATGATGGTTTTTCTGAGTTGAGACTCATTCATTTCTACATTTATGATATGTGTATGCTGTGTTTGTCAACATGAGACCACTTGATCACAGTTAGACCAGCTTGTACCTTATTGCTGGCAAACTGTTTTGAAACCAACTGCACACACTTCACTTTTTTCTGTTTGATTTGTTTTAGGGTAGCTCATTTAGCATTAGACCTCTAATAATATTTAGGATTGGTGTGTGCATGAATCAACAACTTTGTGTGTGCTATGCTTCTCTGTCATTACAATTTGTTACCATGTATGGTACAAATTGCAACTTGATCACCTTGTTTTTATTATGTGCATTCCATGATCATTTTAAGTGCTAGACTCATTTACACTTGTATTTGAGGCTTGTATGTGGTATCCTTTGAACCTCATCCTATTCCAATCTAGTTTTGATTCCAATATTACAATTTTATGAGTGTTTGAGCAGCTGACTTGTGATTTTCATTTCCATGATGTTTGTGAATATTTTTGAAGTATAGACACAATTCATATGTTGTTTTGAGGATGTATGCAAGGTCTGTTCATTTCAATTATGCCTGCTCCTTGACTTGGTTTCAATATTACACTTTCTTTCTATTTCACTTGTTAGGGCATAACAGTCATGTTTTTGTGCTTGAGTTTGGTATGGTGATTGTTGTATGTTTGCTCCTCATTGCATTTCAAATATGTTGGTGAATGCCTCATGATTTCCTTGTCTTGTTTGATCAAGTTTTGATGTATACATCCATGTTGGCCTGTTGCTCTAGGTTTTTCCTTTTTTGCTGTCAAATCTGCACCTTGCTTATTCCTTCTGCCAGAGTTTTGTTTTTGGGTTTGTAAAACTTTGAGAACATCATCATTAACATGATTAGAACTAGGCCATATGTGCATAATTACATCTCCCATCTGTTATGACAGCTTGCTTGTTTTTTTTCCATGCTACACTTACAACTCATGTGCCATATTCCATTCTACTAGTTCATGTTTGAGCCTTAAGTGATCATTACTTCTGTTATGGTATATATGTCTTGTATGCAATGCCTTTTGATGTATGTGAACTCGGATTTCATGTGTTGTTTTCAAAATGCAACTCAAATGTCAATTTTGCATCTTGCATCGTGTTTTTATTTGGAGGCATTATTTTAAAATTTCATTGGCACTATCATGATCCTTGTTAAAAAACAATCTAGTTAGGCTAAAATTTCACCAAAAAAGATTAAAATTTGACCAAGTTATGAATCAAAATGCATGTTGCATCTTCACTTGTTCTTACTTCCTTTAACTTGCCCAGAAAACCATGAAAACATATATTTTGTATTTATGGGGGTGGCTTTGTACTTGGATGTACAACCACCCCAGTGGTAATCAACTTGCGCGCATATTCACCTTTCACTTGCCAGTACTGGGTTCGATCCTTGGGATCAACCCTTTTTGGTATTTTATTTTCCAATTGTAATTGATTTATTTTCTTCATTTCTTCCACTTTCCTTACAGCGCGCGCATGGTGCTTTAGTGGTTATTTGTTGTGTTTGTAAACACAAGGGCATGGGTTTAATCCCCACCCATGCCACTTTCCTTTTTTTTACATGTGTGTGTTGTTATTTTATTGTCATAAAATCAATCAACTTCAAAAATTCATAACTTGTTCATCGTGCATTATTTTCAACCCGTTCTTTTTGCAACTTTTTCATTGTGATGTCTAGTTGTATTAAATGGATTGTAATTTCATAGTTGCTTGTTTTTATAATGCTTTTTGCCTTCTTGTTAGTAGATTCGTTCTTAGGTCGTTACCTTACGTCTTGATTAAATTTCCCTTATGCCATGCTTATTTTATCTTGTGAGATTTATTGGTATTTGACTTCTTTATGTTTGTTAACATGTTGAGATTTCATTTTCTTGTTGGTTGTTACCATGAGTTATTGTTCCCTTCCTAAAATCTTGAGTTTAACTGTTGCGATCGTTCCTTGCGTATTTGATTGTCATCAATGCCTAAATGTTGTTACATTTGATACACTTTGAATTTATAACATGATCCTTTTTAAGTCGTGACTTACTTGCATGATTATTGCTTCCATCTTTGTTAAGATATTTGATTATCGGTTGTAACCATTGGTATCATTTGATCCTTGCTTATTGTAATATGCATGCTTACTTGATTGTAATCTTATTCATCTTGCTTAATTGTTTATTTGCTTTGTTAAGTATTCCTTCCCCATGTGATGGAACTTTTTAGTTCTCATCCAAGTTGCCTCTCTCTCTCCTTCCAAAGGAAAAGTCTCTCAATTGACCCTTATGTCATGGATAGTTCATTGCCCGTTCCCTTGACTTTGTGAAGGCATCTTGAACCTTAGTATAAGCCATAATACTTTGTTTTAAGTCTAAAAAACCACCTTATTAGGAGTGTTCTTCAACTAGAACCCTAGGATAGAGTTTGTAAACTCTATGTAAGAATCATAGTAATGATTACTTACTCCCCTCCTGAGTGTACAACCTAGATCTAGAGAGTTTTGTTAAACTCTACACAACCATTGTAATGTTTGTTCCCCCTTGAACCTTGATCATAATCAAGTGTTCTTCAAACCTAGTGATGTGAACTACGATTGCTCTGATTCTATCCTAGTTAGGATACGTAGGCAGAGGACGCGACGTCTTTGCAAGCAAACTTAGACACTATCTTTAGGTTTTAACCTACACCCTTTACCCAATCCCAATCCTTAGCAAACATTTATCAAACTTAGCATGCAAACAAAAAAAAAGGTTCCTGTAGAGTCCTACACATGTTTAGGATGTGAAATACCTACCCTAGGCATAACCAACCCCCGATCCCCGTATCTCTTAGCGTTGTTGTTACATCGCAAAAAGGGTTTTTCTTTCTTTAGACCTTTCCTTTGGATAAATTAAAGTCCGGTTGTAATCTAAGAATTAAAGATTCAATTTAATATATAGCTTGGTATCACGATTCTCACCTCAAAAATTAGAAATGTTAAAGTTCATTGGGAAGCCTAGACAGGTCATTATGCAAAGGATAGGAAGATATACCCAAGATTGAGGCAATTAGGGTTTCATCTGGGTGACCCTAAGTCAACTGATGATTTGAGGAAGGTTGAGACCTAATCCAAGAGCCATGTGATCATGGATTGATACCTTGAGATGTTCTAAGGATGATTCCAATTTTAACTCATCATGATTGAAGAGTTTGAGAAGTTTTAGGCTAGGGTTTCTAAGGCTTGATAGTGTAAAATCCCCTGGCTTGACCCCTGACTTCAAGACCACTTAACTCAAGATAGGATTTTCATCTCATCTTGACCCCAACATGATCGTTGTAGTTCATGATCATAGCTTTAATTTGAGTACTAGAAGTCCTTGATAGGGTTTATAGAACTCAAGTTATGAGGCAGACAAGTTACAAGTCATCTGAGACATGTGAATTTGGAGCTTGAAAGTTACCCAACTTGCATGACACGTTTGCCCTAGAAGGATGATTCCTACGAACTTTTGGTCAACATGAATGTTGTTCCTTATTCTCTTAGCTTTCTAAAGCTTACTAGAAGTCCATGATTGGATTTGTATAACTCAAGTTATGGCTTTGACAAGTCAAGGGTATTTTGGGTATTTTGACATTATAGGTCATTTTGAATTATGGGTCCATTTCACTATCTTGCAAGCTTCAATGGCGTTTTCTTCAACTTGAAAGTTGCTCAAAATGATGTTTTTAGCTCAACCAAGTATCAAGAGTTCATTGATATGGATTAGAGCAAGCATTGGTTGAAGGAATTTCTCAAAAAGGCCATTTTAATGAATTAAAAGGGAAAAATTCAAAACAAATGGTAATTGAATGATATCAAGCCAAGTTAGTACTCATTTGGATTGGAAATGATATTCTAAACACTTTGGCATTATTACATTTTTGAGTTGATACTCATTTCATGGCATTTTGGTGGATTGCTTCATGATGAAGTAACACTTCAAACATCCATCTTTGGTTGAAATCAAAGGAGAAAACTCATTCATTTACACTCCATCACTCTCAAGTAAGTGAACTGAAGTGGATTGAGAGCAAAAACATAGCCAATTCGTGCATATTATAAGTGAAATTTTGGAAGAAAGTTGAAACTTGGAATTGAGAAATTGGGCCATGAATGGGCCTCCAATGGATCAAAACAGATTATAAAAGAGATTTGGATCATTTTCAGAAGTTTCTAGTGCCATTTTCTATTGAGAATCAGTTAGAGCAGTTGGTGGAAGAAACTTGAAGTTGGATTTTCGAGTTTGGAGATTGAGGAGGTTTCATAAGAAATTGAACATTAAGAACTCTTCATCATCATTCAGTGGAAGATTCTGCATCTTTTGGAAGAGAATTGAGCCCTGAAGAACACCATACGCGAAGCTCCAAACCAGGTTTATTCCTCTCAAAATTCCTCTTAAATTATGCATTTTCCAAGCCTTAGATACATGTGGTTAGGATCTACTTGAAACATAGATGGATTTTGTATAGGTTTCGTAGTGAATCGTGACGATTTTTACCATAGCATTCCAAGTTGTAGTTTAGATATCTTTCTGAATAGTGGTTAAAAATGAAAACAAATTGTAGATTGGTGATCTAGGGAGAGAGACGAGTTGTTTGGTATAAGAAATCGCGAGTTTCGTTGAGTTTGGTGGAAGGCTATTGTTCCCGTCGCAAGGTAGGAGATGACCGGCGCTAGGCCGGCCACCGTATGGAATTACAGAACCACCGTGTGGAATTCCCTCCGCTTTAGTGTTTTAAATCCCCAGGTCATATCGTGTCCGTTAGATCAAGATGGATAGTGGACTTTGTAGGCTGATCGTGGGGCTGGTATTCAATTTCGCGTGCAGCTTTTCCCTTGGCTTTCCTTCGTTAGTGAAACGCAGAGTTTCATTAAATGAAACTCTGGGCTCAATGTTACGCTATCCCCACCCCCAGCGCATAGGCCCATTAGCCGTTAACACATAGGATAGTTGCTGGTCACACCCCCTCCCATTCCATTTTTATTTCTTTTTCCATTTTGTTTCTTATTAATACTTGTTAGTTTTAATTCATGTAAAAATAGTAATTTTTGTCATCAATTCCTGAAATAAATCATGTGAATACCTTGACGTGTTTAGAATGTTCTCACATTTTTTAATTTCTATTTTCATGCATTTTCCATTAATGGCATATTTTCTATTTTAGTATGTTTTTAATAATTGAGAAATTGTGTGCTGAGCTTGATGATTTTATTTCTCATTCATGCTTTTGAGTTTGATATTGAAATTTTGTGTGCTGGTGATAGACATGTTGATGATGTTATTTGATTTTTGTTGAGATTTTTAGATCATGCTAAATAGGATTTTAGGATAGTTGTTTAGGATTGTTCATTATTGGATCCCTTTAGTATACCCTTGAGATTTGGGATTTAGTTTGAGCCTTTCGATTTAGGTTTAACCCCTGATTTTTGTACCATAGAATGTTGATACATGTAGGATAATGTAGTATTTTCCTTAGAATTTTTAGGAATGGTTTTCTATTAGTTCCCCATTTTACAAATTGGCCTTAGTTTAGGTGACCCTAACTAGGTTAAGTGTATAGATTAGGCTTGTAAATGACCATTAGATGATTCTAGGTCCCATTTCCTTTCTTGATAGATTGGTAATTAGATAGATACCTTTTTAGAGCCCTTGAATCTTTAGCATAGGTGATCCTTAGAAGGAGATGTTTGAGGTTCTTTAGAAGTTCAAGTAGGTGGATGATTCTTCCTATAGGGGTATTTTCCTCTTCAATTTTCCTTGCTTGATTGGAATCCTCCTTGTGAGCATGTTTCCTCCTGTGGAGGAATACATTGCATTACTATAAAGGAGTTGAGTCTATGAAAGCCCTCTCTAAGGAAGTGGAGTTGGTTGAGTGTCTGTGGTAAGTTCCTGTGGAACTTACCTTGCTAATCATCTCCATTCTCCCAATATTCTCTCATTCAATTCTTTTTAGGAACCTTCTTGGGGTAGTGTAGTCCCTCATGTGGGGGTAATGTTGCACATCTCTTGAAGGAGCCAAACCACTAGGATTCCCTCAAATCTCTGTTAGTTGGTTGAGTGCCTGGGATAAGTTCCTGTGGACCTTACCCTTGCCTCCCAACACCCAATTTCTTTCCTTAGGATAGAATCCTTGTTTGACTACTTGTGGAATGATTTCCTTATTTGTCATAAGTACTTCTCCTCATTCATGATTGAGTGGTGTGTTGCATTAAGATAGTTCATGATTAGGAAAGTTTAAGCATATGCATGACTGCATTAAGAGGTTGAGTGGGTCTCCCTCTGCTTGTTTGCCTTAAGGGTTGAGGTGATCCTCCCCTTGCTTGTGTGTTGTTTTTCTTTTTCTACTTGACATATTTTCATAAAGAGGTTGAGTTGAGCTCCCTCTGCTTGTCTGTTTTGACTGTTTTTTCTTTGCGTGATTGCTAAGAGGTTGAGTGAGTCTCCCTCTGCTTGTATTGCTGCATTGCATGTGCATCTTTACTGTTTTCTTCTGTTTATCTATTTAAGCTGATGCTTTATCTGTTTCTATATACCGTTGATATGATCCCCTAGGGCTCTCACTTCCTTTGATAAGGAAGTGATGATTAGAACTTTAGGTTGAAACCTATGCATGATAACATCAAGAAGTTCCCTGTTTCAAACCTCAACCATAGGATGAATCCTTGGCATGACAACATTAGGACTTGACAGTCTCCCCGTAGAGTTTGTTCTCTTCTCATCTCAAAACAACAGTAAAAAGTGTAATAAAGGCAAGTTAGTACAAGTACGTTACGAGCCTTAAGCTACTCGGGAAATGATAATTGAGCGGTCTCCTCTCAATCATCTAGGATGTTTAGTATATGTCCTTCGAACGCTATACGACGCATTCGCTCCTAAGTCATAGTCTCTAGTGCTGTACAAACTACAGACAACCATAAAAAACAGTTCTTCTGTAAAAGACATAAAACAAAAGGAAGCTTTTTCTGAAGAAAAGAGTGTCGTTAACTCCCAGTTCTACCGCAAACGGTAACGCCTAAGTCTCAAAGGGTCGAGCTGCATACACCAAACTGCTGGAACTGCCTGTTAACCCTACTCGGAAAAAACAGATGAATCTGAATCCCCGTAATCCGTATTATCCCGAACTACGTAAGCTCTGATCTCTCACATCTGTTGAGAGTACGTAGGCACAATACTAATGTGTTGGCGAGCCATCTTCCCCCGTTATCCGTAGTTAGTCGAACTACGTTGACTCTGATTTCTCATTCTCTGATGAGAATACGTAGGCATAAAGCGCGACGCTTTGCCGAGTCATTTTCTTTTCTTTTCAGACCAGCCTTGATAGGTAGATAGATAAATAAACCCGTTAGATAAACACAACAAGTGTGGATCCCGTTGAGTACAACGGACGTAAGGGGTGCTAATACCTTCCCCTTGCGTAACCGACTCCCGAATCCAGACATTGGTTGCGATGACCTTGTCTTATACCTTTTCGTCAGGTTTTTCCGATCGTTTCCTTTCCCGTTCTGAGGGATAAATAACGAAAGGTGGCGACTCTTCTGGTTTGCCGACACCCTTATTTTCGTGGTAGCGACAGCCGGCGACTCTGCTGGGGATCCAACGTCCCCTGTGCGAGTCAATCCTAGCGTTTGCGTGTTTACCTGTTGGGTTATGTTTATTTATCGCATTTTACTTCTCGCATTTTATTTTCAGTATGATATGATTATCTGTGTTGTTGCGGGAGGGGCTCTGATGAGTGATAAGCCAGACCCAGGCTTGAGTATGTACATAGTTTTAGAAGCAGATTAGTGGTGAACCTGCATGTTAGGCATGCATTAGTTCCCACGCAATCTGCACTCAGACAAGATTCTCTGAGATGATTTCCATTTCCAGCCCAGTGGGCCGTCGAAAGGATTTCAGATCTAAGGATTGTCGACTCTGGGAGCCGATCATTTGTGATTCAGCTGAGTGAGGCCGCTTCAAGAGATGATGATGCCACACCTTCTGGGTATCGTATCATCGTTTTTTGAAAGTATGTGACGCTGATGAACGCATAGGATGCCGTACCTTGTTAGTAATTAGGTCCATACCTGTGAGCAGGGTCGAGTTATTGCAGGAAACCGTAACCTTCAGACAACCTGGTTTTCTTGACAGTGAATCAGTATTGTGGGATTCAGTAGGCCTTTATTGTAGTATATTCTTGCTGAAGCAAAATTATGGCCTACCACTTCACAGCACAACACAACACAACACTCTTGATCTCCTGCTGCATTTTGCATTCGCATTTACATTTTCATACTACATGACATTTGACCCGTATTTGTGTTGCAGGTGGGCAGTTCTCTCTCGATTCTAGCAATCTTGTCCTTTCTGTGTCCATCATGGAGCCCAATGTGAGAAGAACTTTGGCCTATAAGTTCCCTACTCCAGATATTACTACTCTGAGGGGTTTGATTTCTTTGCCTGATAAGGAAGCGATGAGAGACTTCAGAGGAACCTATGGGAAGCTGCTCAGCATTGTGTGCAAGCCATCTGTGTATGAATTGAACGGACTCTAGACTCTGCTTCAGTTTTATGATCCACCGTTGCATTGCTTCACATTTCCAAACTATGTGTTGGCCCCTACTTTAGAAGAGTTTTCTGCCATATTGGAGGTGCCCATTCTTGCTCAGGTACCCTTTTGTCCTATTGATCAGGAGCCAGATCTGGCCAGTATTGCTACAGCTCTACATATTGAGGTTTCTGATTTGAAAGGAAAGACAGTCAGGAGAAATGGGGCCTGGGGTTTCCCATTACCTTTTCTAGCTGAGAAAGCCCGACACTTCGCCAAGTAGGAATGTTGGGTGGCATTCAAAGCTATTTTGGCATTGTGCATATATGGTATCATGTTATTCCCCAATATTCCAGATTTTGTGGATGTGGACGCTCTTCGTATTTTCGTTTCAAGGAACCCCATCCCTACCTTGCTCGGAGATGTGTATCATTTGGTGCACTATAAGAACGAGAGTAGAAGAGGCAAAAGCGTATCCTGTTGTGCTTCACTGTTTTACAGATGGTTTTCCACTCATTTACCTAAGGATGGCCCTTTTATAAAGACTGCAGAGACGAAGGAGTGGTCTGAGCGACTGATGAGTTTGTCTGCCGAAGATATTGATTGGTTTGATAGAGATCGCCTGGGGAGTGAAATCATTTACAGCTGTGGGAACTTTCCTAATGTTCCTCTAGTGGGTAGGAAAGGCTGCATTAACTACAATCCGTCTATCGCTATCAGACAGTTCGGGTATGCCTTGAGGGGCCCTCCTAAGGACGAAGAGGTACAGGAATCTCTGTACCTCACTGGTGCATTAGAAGGGGACGATCTGGTTAAATTTGAACATTCCTGGAATAACATTCACCGAAAAGGAAAGACCTCGTTGGGGAAGAGCAATAATCAGGCTTATCCTCCTTATGTGGACTGGATTCTTAGCAGAGCAGGAAAAGTGCTGATGCCTTTCCCTCCTGTCAAGCAGGACTGCCCTCCAGAGCCTACCATGATTCAAATCCAGAAGTATGAGCAGCTTCAAGCTAAGAATGAAAAGCTAGTCAAAGCCAACAAGAGCTGGAAAACGAGATCGCTCAACTCCAAAGAGAAAAGAATGAAGCCGTACACACCTGCAAGAAGCAGATAGAGTTGATCAACCACTTGGGCGCTAATTTGGCCAAAGAGACTGATTCCAGAGAGCATCTTGGGTTGGACCTAAAGGCAGTGCATGGGGTATTGACCACCAAAAAACAGGAGCTGGATAAGGCGTACCAGAAGTTGACCCAGTACGAGAAGTTGTGGAATAACACTTTGACTAGCCACAAGGAGCGGGAAGAAAATTTGAAGCAACAGGTAGCCCAGTTAGAAGCTCAGATTGGGTCCAAAGACAAGAAGATAGAGGCTGAAGCCTCACTTTGACGAGATGTCCAGTATAGGTTGGTTGAGACCAAGGCAAACCTGATGGATTGTTAACTCCGGGATGATGCTAAGAGGAGTAGGGGGAGAACCGTTCTGAAGAAGGTGTTTCTAGGAGCGTTGCCGAGAACCTCCCAGAGTCCATTAGGCAGAGGGATCTGCTGATCCAGGGCCTGCTCACCCAGCCTGATCATCCCGCTACAAAGAAGTTACTAGAGGATTTTCGTGCCCGTAGCCGCACCTAATTTCTTTGTATTTCTTTTGTACATTTTAGGCATTGATATACTGATCACCACCAGGCCTGTTGGTTGGGGTCACGATTGTTGCTCCAGTTGTATTCAGTTACTGTTGTACGCCACCCTCGTGGGTTTTCTCTGATATATATATGAGGGTTTTCTTTCCATGATTGGATGGTAGACTTTATTTGTCTCGGAAGCTAGAATCGAGGGGGACTTCCTCCTAATGCATGGATACGTGTTTGCATTTGCATGAATCATTTGCATGACAGGTACCTTGCCATTTTCCTAACCCTTTGGGCTTGCAGGTTATTTCAGGATTGACCGAAGACCGATCCACCGACACTCGACCAGAGCAAATCAAGCTAGAGAAATGGAACAAGTGCAGACCGACATCCAGGAACTCAGAGAGAGGATGGACCGCTTCATGGAGCTCATGCAAGTGGTCGCTAACGACCAATACCAGCTCAGAACCTTGGTGCAGCCATTGATCTCAAGGGTTGACAACAACGGTGTGCTTCATGGTGGGAACACTTCAAACCCTCCACTTGTTGAGACCCCTTAGGGTGGCATCCCTGTGACTGGAGGCAATGGGAGTGGTAACGGCAATGTGGTCACTAACATCGGGCTTAATGGAAATACGACTGGCGTCGGTAACGGTAACTTTGTAGCCAATGGCAATGCTGGGATAAGCCATGGCAACACTGGAGGAACTGGCAATGCAGGGAATCTGTATGGTATTGATAATGCTGGGTTTGCTGCTGGCAATGGAAATCATCCATGGCTAGAGGATCCCCAAGAGGACTTGTTCTCGCAGAAGGGAGCTGAGGGCGAATTGAAGTCTGAAGCCCGTTTGAGGTTTAAAGCGCTCGAGGACAAAATGAAGAGTTTTGAGAACTTGAATACTATGGGTGTCGACATGACTAAACTGAGATTGATTTCAGACTTCAAGGTGCCTCCCAAATTTAAGGTACACGACTTTGAGAAGTACAAGGGAACCACTTGCCCTCGTGTTCATCTGAGGTCGTACTACTGAAAGATGTCCGCTCACTCTGAAGATGAGAAGTTGCTGATGCACTTCTTCCAAGACAGCCTGTCCGGCCCATCCTTGGAGTGGTATATGGGTTTGGAACCCACCAGTGTACGTACATGGAAAGAAATTGCTGAAGCCTTTGTACGCCATTATCAGTATAACAGTGATTTGGCTCCTAACCGGGTTCAATTGCAGAACTTGTCTCAGAAGAACAACGAGGGATTCAAAGAGTACGCCCAGAGGTGGTGTGAACTGGCAGCTAGGGTTCAGCCGCCGATGGTTGAACGAGAGCTCGTTGAGATGTTTGTAGCTACTCTTCCAGGGTTTTATTATGAGAAACTGGTCAATGGTATGTCAGGAAGTTTCTCCGATCACATCATCACTGGAGAGCATGTTGAAAATGGAATCAAACTCGGGAAAATTCAGGGTGTCGATCTATCCTCAGCTGGAGGAGGAAAGAAACCTTACAGTGGTAAGAGGCGTGAAGGTGAGACGAGCGCAGTGTCTAACGCTCGGAGAAAGGGTAAAGGCCAGCGTCAGCAGGTCGCTAGCATAACCATTCCTGCTGTCCAGCAACCTCAACAGCAGCAGCAGCAAAATCAGCAAGGGTACAGGAGGTACCAGAACAAAACACCTCTGGCAAATCGTCAACTTGAGACACCACCTATGTCATATGCTCAGCTATTACAAACTTTGCTTCAGTTACAGCTAGTTCAGAAAAGAACCCTGGCTCCTTTGACAGGGACACCTCCACAGGGCTACGCTGCGAATGCAAGATGTGATTTTCACTCAGGGGCACCTGGCCACTCGATTAAAAACTGTAAGGCATTCAAGCACAAGGTGCAAGATATGATTGACGCCAAAATCATCAATTTTTCTAATAATGTGTCGAACGTCACAAAGAACCCTATGCCGAACCATGGGGGAGATGGGGTGAATGCCATTATTGAAGAAGAGGACTCAGATTTATTGACTGATGTCAAGGACCTGAGGATACCGCTTGGTTTCGTTAAAGCCAAGCTGATGAAGAAAGGCATCTTTCCGGGCTGTGGAGATTTGTGTATGGATTGTGCGATTCGTTCAGACGGTTGTGAACAACTGATAGCAGGGATCCAGAGTCTGATGACCGAGGAAATCTTGCAGTTTAATCGGAGGGCTGAGAACAGGTCTGGAGAAGTAATGCTGAAGCAGGATGATGAAGTTGCCACTATCACCATCCCTCGTAAGACAATAACCATTTCTGCGTTTAGGCCACCTACGATCACCATCAAAAAGGATGGGCCTATACCATTTGAAAGTACCAACGCTATTCCCTGGCACTATGGGGCAGACGTCTATTGTAACAGACAGAAATTGGAGTTGGAGCCATCTGGGCAGTCTGTCGACAACCTAGTGGGAACCGGCAGAATAACACGTAGCGGAAGAGTATTCGCTCCACCTGAGGTTGTGGCTGACAAAACTGACAAAGCTGAGAAAGTTGATAAATGAAAGAATAAGGTCGTTGAGGAAACCCCTCGTGGGGTAGAAAAGGACTTACTTGCAAAAGACACCGAGGAATTCATGAGATTGATCAAGAAAAGTGATTATAAGATCTTCGATCATCTTCATCAAACACCGTCGAAAATCTCTATTCTGAATTTGTTGTTGTGTTCTGAGGCACATCGCAACGCCCTACTAAAGGTTCTGAATGCAGCGTACATGCCGCAAGATATCTCGGTCAACCAGCTGGAGGGGGTGGTCGCCCATGTGAATGCTGGGAACGAGTTAGGGTTTACTGACCTAGAGTTGACGCCGAAGGGAAGAAACCACAATAACGCCCTGCATATCTCGATAGAGTGTAGGGGAACAGTTATGTCCCATGTGTTGGTGGACACCAGATCATCTCTCAATGTTCTCCCAAAGAAAGTTCTGATGAAGCTGGATACGAGAGGACAAAGTTGTACACCCAGTGACCTGGTTGTAAAAGCTTTCGACAGAACTAAGCATCATGTCTTTGGAGAAGTAACTCTACCCATCCAAGTTGGGTCGGAAACTTTCGACGCAGTCTTCTACATCATGGATATCATGCCAACCTATAGTTTCCTGTTGGGCCGGTCATAGATCCATTCTGCGGGTGCAGTGACCTCCACATTGCACCAGAAGCTGATGTATGTTGTGGGGGGCAGCATTGTAACTGTCTGTAGCAAAGAAGACATAATGGTGAGTCATTTGTCGTCTTTCAAATATGTTGAAGTGGATGGCGAAATCCACGAAACTTTGTGTTAGGCATTCGAAGTGGTTAAGGTCAGGGATGTGACTCCAGTGATGATTGAGAAACCGGAGATGACTCTCTCTTCCTTCAAGGAAGCTCGAGCTGTTGTTCAAGCCGGCTCTGCCCCAGGCTGGGAGCAAGTTCTGGAAATCCCTAACAAGCAGGATAAGTTTGGGTTAGGGTATTCTCCTTCTGCTGATGCTTCCTCCTCTCGCAGTGCGCCGTGCGTCAAAGGGTCGATCCAGTTCACAAGAGGTGGGGTGATATTTGAGAATGTCAACGCGTTGCTGAAGACGGTGAAGATAGCGATTGCGACCTGGATTCCTGGATTCAGCCAAGCAAACCAGGCCAGAGCCTCAACAACTGGTCCGTCCAGGATATCATCCAAGTGACAGGAAAAGAGTAATGATTTACTTTCTCCAATTATTGTACAACCCTATGTCCTACCCGGGGCATAGTGGCTTTATTGTCAGGGCCTTGTTTGGTTAGGTACATGCAATTTATCAATAAATTAAAGGGCGTTTTTCTTTGCATTCAAATGTTGTGATCACTGTTATTCCTGTTTTTATCTTTTATTTTGAAAAACAATAAAATGGAAATATGGTTTGTGCTAACCTGCATATCCTTGTTTTAAGCTTAACCCTTGTTATTGTAGGATTCACATTGCAGATGACATCGACTCTGGACCTTCTACGACTCACTTCAACTTTGATTGCCCGATATATCAAGCTGAAGAAGAGATTGATGAAGACGAAGACCTTCCCGAAGAGTTGGCCCGTTTGTTGAAACAAGAAGAAAAAGTCATTCTGCCTCACGAGGAAGAGATTGAGATTGTGAATCTGGGTTCTGAGGAACTTATTAGGAATTTCAGGATAGGGCCGCATTGCAGAGTGATGTCAAGCAGGGATTGGTCGAGCTGCTTCGAGAGTATAGTGACATCTTTGCTTGGTCATACGAAGATATGCCCAGTCTTGATACTAACATAGTGGTCCATCATCTACCACTACAAGAAGATTGTCCTCCCGTTAAGTAGAAGCTTAAAAGGACACGACCAGATATGGCCGTTAAGATCAAAGAAGAAGTGCAAAAGCAGCTGGATGCTGGCTTCTTAGCGATCACTACTTACCCTCTGTGGGTCGCCAACATAGTACCTGTACCGAAGAAGGACGGTAAGGTGCGGATGTGCGTTGATTATCGGAATTTGAATAGGGAGAGCCCCTAAGGATGATTTCCCGCTCTCTCATATTGATGTGTTGGTCGACAATACAGCTCAATTTTCTGTGTTTTCGTTCATGGATGGCTTCTTCGGCTATAATCAGATCAAGATGGCGCCGAAGGACATGGAGAAAACTACATTTATTACACCTTGGGGAACGTTTTGCTACAAGGTAATGCCTTTCGGTCTGAAGAACGCATGGGCCACTTACCAACGAGCAATGGTCACTTTGTTTCATGACATGATTCACCATGAGATTGAAGTCTATGTTGATGACATGATTGCAAAGTCCCAAATGAAGGAGGGACATCTGGTCAATTTGCTGAAGCTTTTTGAGAGGCTTAGGAAGTTCAGGTTGAGGCTGAATCCTAATAAGTGTACTTTCGGAGTACGGTATGGAAAACTACTAGGGTTTATTGTGAGTGAAAAAGGCATTGAGGTTGATCCTGCGAAGATAAAAGCAATACAAGATATGCCAGCGCCAAAAACTAAAAAAGAAGTTCGTGGTTTCCTAGGCAGAATAAAATACATTGCAAGGTTTATATCTCAGCTCACGGCCACGTGTGAACCGATGTTCAAACTACTGAAAAAATATCAGGCGATTATCTGGAACGAGGATTTCCAGAAGGCATTTGACAAGATAAAACAGTATCTGTAGGAACCTCCAATCTTGATACCCATAGTGGTCGGGAGACCCTTAATCATGTACTTGACCGTTCTTGAGAATAGCATGGGTTGCATTCTCGGTCAGCACGACGAGACTGGCAGAAAGGAGCATGCCATTTATTACTTGAGTAAAAAGTTCACATATTGTGAGTCTCGTTTACTTAATGCTGGAAAAAACATGTTGCGCACTCGCGTGGGCTGCCAAACATTTACGACAGTATATGCTCAATCACATGACCATGCTAATTTTGAAGATGGATCCGATCAAGTACGTCTTCGAAAAGCAAGCGCTTTCGGGCAGGATTGCCAGATGGAAAATGGTGTTGATGGAGTATGACATTCAGTACGTTTCCCAGAAGGCCATTAAGGGAAGCGTATTGTCTGAATACCTTGCCGAACAGCCTATCGAAGATTATCAGCCGATGAAATTTGAATTCCCTGATGAGGATATCATGTTTCTCAAAGTGAAAGATTGTGATGAACCGTTGTCCGACGAGGGTCCAGATAGGAAGTCCTAGTGGAAATTGATATTTGACGGGGCGGTTAATTCATACGGAAGTGGTATTGGGGCGATCATCACGACTCCCCATGGATCCCACATCCCGTTCACTGCTAGATTAACATTTCCGGTCATGAAGCGGAATACGAAGCATGCATCATGGGTTTGGAGGAAGCTATTGATTTGAGAATAAAAAACAAGGATGTATATGGTAACTCGGCGCTTGTTATTAACTAAATTAAAGGGGAGTCGGAGACTCGTCAATCGAATTTGGTGCCGTACATGAATTATGCCAGAAGGCTACTTCCGTTCTTTGATCGAGTGGAACTCCATCATGTGCCCAGAGCAGAAAATCAGATGGCTGATGCCCTAGCCACGTTGGCTTCGATGTATAAAGTCAATTTTTGGAATGAAGCTCCAAGAATTGTCATTTCTCGTCTCGATAGACCTGCATTCGTTTTTGTAATCGAGGAAGCCTCCGATGGCAAGCCATGGTTCCATGATATCCAGACCTTCCTTATGACTAAGGAGTATCCTGCGGGAGCGTCAACCCAGGATAAGAAGACTCTGAGGAGGCTGTCTGGAAATTTCTATCTCAATCCTGATGGAGTTCTGTATAAGAGAAACCACGATCTCGTGCTACTCAGATGTGTAGATGAGAAAGAGGCGAGTTTGCTCATGGAAGAAGTCCATGAAGGCACATTTGGTAGGCACGCCGGCGGGCATGCTATGACGAGAAAGATCCTGAGAGCAGGATATTACTGGCTGACAATGGAGTCGGATTGCTTCAAATTCGCGAAGAGATGTCATAAATGCCAGATTTATGCTGATAAAATTCATGTGCCGCCGTGCCCGTTGAATGTCATGTCATCCCAGTGGCCGTTCTCCATGTGGGGCATTGATATGATAGGTAAGATCGAGCCCACTGCATCTAACGATCATCGCTTCATTTTGTTAGCCATCGACTACTTCACCAAGTGGGTGGAGGCAGCCTCGTATCTAACGTGACCAAGCAACTGGTGGCTAAATTCATAAAGAATGACATCATCTGTCGATACGGAATTCCCGAGCGGATCATTACTGATAATGGTTCAAATCTGAATAACAAGATGATGAAGGAGTTATGCCAGAGCTTCAAGATTGAACATCACAACTCATCACCTTACCGGCCAAAGATGAATGGCGTGGTTGAAGCGGCCAATAAAAACATTAAAAAGATAGTGCAGAAGATGGTTGTGACCTACAAAGATTGGCATGAGATGTTGCCATTTGCATTGCACGGTTATCGTATGACGGTACACACATCAACCAGGGCAACTCCTTTCTCACTAGTGTACGGTATGGAGGTTGTCCTACCGTTGGAAGTTGAGATTCCTTCTTTGCGAGTTTTGGTTGACGTGAAACTCGATGAGGCAAAATGGATTAAGAACCGACTGAACCAACTCAGCCTGATGGATGAGAAGAGATTAGCATTGATTGCATATGGTCGTCTGTACCAGAGCCGAATGAAGAAAGCTTACGATACGAAGGTGCATCCTAGAAGCTTTCAGACGAGTGATCTTGTCCTGAAGAAGATTCTTCCTCCACACTCCGATTACAGGGGCAAGTGGAATCCTAATTACGAAGGTCCGTACGTCGTCAGCAAGGTCTTCTCGGGAGGAGCCTTGTTTTTATCCATGATGGATGGCAAAGATTTTGCATCCCCTGTGAAAGCGGAGGCAGTTAAAAAATACTTTGCTTAAAAAAAATGACCCGCTGGAAAGAAAAAGAATATCCAGGCAAAAATGAGGCATCCCAGCGAACCATAAAAAAGGAAAAAGGTTCGGGAAAAAATTAGGGATATAAATCAAAAATGTACACCCGCAAAGTCGAAAACCTGGAAGGGCGACTTTGGCAAAAAAGGGTATCCCGGTGAATCCAAAACCCGAAAGGGCGATTTAGGCAAAAGTTAGGGATTTGAAAAGCAAATGATTGCGTTCCGCGTGTGGACTTTCATTGTTTAGTGGTTGGGAAGACCTGAGGGCCATTTATCTGAATCAATCTCTTCTGAAGCTGAAGCGTCGGAGAAGTATCGAAGTCGAGTGGGTCATAGAGGGATCAACCCATGGTGTTCGTCTACGCCACATTGCCGACATGTGTATACTGATATATATTTATGTTATTATGCTTGCGCAACTTCCTCATTTCAGGGGCTTAGATCTGTTGTAAAACATTTTTCCTATTTCAGAGGCTCATTATCAATAAAACATATACTATTCAGGAATTATGTTTGTTTGTTTAGCCTTTATCTGTTTTGTTTGCGAAAAAGAACGTCCGATGTTTTTGATAAAATGCGCATACATAAACTTGCTGGGCTAGGCCGATAATTGTTGAAACATTGAATTACCTGAACATTGTCACAGGATGATAACCTTGATAGGTCCCTTTGTGAAGGGTATCTCGTCTGTTTGTTCATGTTGTTGCAGGGACGTCACCCTCCAGGCCGTATGTTAGATGTTTTCCAAGCAGGATGATTCCTTCTTCCCCAGCAAGTTCAGCAGCATCCCCCCATGGAGTCTGGACATGGGACCGCGAGCATTGGTATGTCTCCCCGAGCAGAGAAGATTCTCCCTAACCTGATGCATCCTTAGGAAGGATCATCATATCGCCAGCTGAGTCATGCGCTGAAGTGTAGATTCATTCCCTAGCACTAGGTCAATGTGCAGTTTTCTCGTAGAAAACTATTCGCAAGTGTTCAGCTTCCGATAGTTCAGACTGAAGTCTCCAGCGGAATTGGAAGTCCCCACAGAGTCGTACTCTCCCCGGTAGGTAGGAGTGATTCCATCATCTGGTTGCCTATCCTCAGCCGAGTTTGCAGTTCCCCAAGAGAGCCGAGTCTTGGGAAGGCGTTCAGGCCATGATTGGTGCTCCCCAGTAGAGAGTACTGAGTAGCTGATGATGTGTTTCCCTCACTGGAGTCGTTATCTCCAGGAAAGTTTTAGCCACGAAGGCCGTGCAGTTTATTTTGGCGATTGACATCATTTGTCCTCAGCAGTTGGTGGTTCGTACACCTAGTTGAGCGAGTTCAGGTTCTCGTAGAACTTCATTCCCCTGCAGCAGTCGCCTAGAGTTCGTTTCCCCAGGTTTAGTCCAATTGAGATTGGTGTGACTTCTTCTCCTCGGCAGGATGATTTCCCATCCAGAGTGGCTCTTTCTCCTTGACAGGAGGATCTTCCCTTCAGCATTTATTTTGCTGATGGGGTCGTAGCATTTTGCATGATTGCATAGCATTCTCCCTAAAAACGCGTAGCATTTCCACTGTGTAGAGCATTGCGCCATTGTCAAAGCATATGCATATGAAACATGAGCTAGGTCGTTATTGTTCTTGTTTTACAGGTGTTCCTACGCAGAGTTGTTTGCTTAAGATGATTCTTGAATTCCCCAGCGAAGTCGATTGCTTAAGATGATTCTTAAAATCCCCATTGAAGTCGCCAGAGTTGGTTGCTCAAGTTGATGCTTGAAGTCCCCGGTAGAGTGTTTGCTCAGGATGATTCTTGAAATCTCCAACAGAGTTATTGGTTCAGGATGATTCTTGAAGTCCCCGGCGGAGTTATTTGTCCAAGATGATTCTTGAATTCCTCAGCAGAGTTGATTCATCCAGAATGATTTCTGGACCCCCGAAGCAGAGTTACTTGATAGTTCTCCAGAATCCCCAATGAAGATATGTCATCCCCAGCGGGTTCTAAAAAGAGAAGTTGAAAATTCCTTGAAGACTTGATGATTGAAGTCCGGCTAACGCTCGAGAATTTCTTTGAATGCTCGATGGAATGATTACTGATATTGTCCAAAGTTCCTAATGACTTGATGAGTCCCGAGGAATTCTCCTGCTTCCGTGCCGCAGAATGCTTGACGGCAGAATCAGCTATGTATCACCAGTTACCACGTAACCAGTGAGCCCTTGATGACTTCAGGAAGAAGCTGCAGTGAAATCTGATGATCATCCTGACAGAGAGTTGGGCCAGTTATCGTGCAACTGCCATCTCAGACTTCAAAGATTGTCCTACCCACTGGAGTACTGTTTACTTGTGCGGTTGGTAAATTTCCAGTTACCGTGTGACCAATTCCCCAGCAGAGTTGCCGTGCAACTTTCATGCTCAATTTTGAAGATGTTCCTACCAATCAGGGTATCGTTTACCTGTGCGGTTGGCAGATTGCTAGTTACCGTGTAACCGGTGATCCCTTGATGATTTGAGGACATAGATGATCATCCTGACGGAGATTTGAGATTAATCCTTCACCAGTTACCGTGTAACCGGTGATCCCTTAATGATTTGAGGATGCAATGATATCAGGTAAATCAGAGAATCATCCTGACGGAGATTCAGATTAGTATTCTCCAGCTAATTGTCGTCCAGCTATCATTTCAGTTTCCGAAGATTTGTTCCCATCAGAGTACCATGTACTTGTGCAGTTGGCAAATTTCCGGGTTTGTTGGTATTCAACCGTCTTTTACCTTGATTGTTTGAGAGTCGTTCGCCTCTCACCCAGTCAGGTCCAAGCCGTTTGAATAGGGGCAGATGTTGCACCCCAAAATTTGCCCAACCTTTCTTTACCTAGCTTGTGTTTCATTTCATTCACATTAGCATTATCATTTGCATTTCATTGACATGTGTGCATGGGATCAAGAGGTATGACTACCAATCAAGAGCTATACAAGACTATGAAGCTAGCTAAGAGGGTTATTCAGGTGTTTAAGGGTTGATATCCTCACCAGAGAAGTCTAAGATCCTCAGAAAGAGTGGGTTAAACCAAGATTGTATGTCTCCTAACTTGAGAGTTGTGGGGAGCCATCATATGATTCTGAAACCATGAAGTTAAAGTTGAGGTCTTGAATGAGCTTATGAGAAATGTTGAAGTTCATTGGGAAGCCTAGACAGATCATTGTGCAAAGGATAGGAAGATATACCCAAGATTGAGGCAATTAGGAATTCATCTGGGTGACCCTAAGTCAACTGATGATTTGAGGAAGGTTGAGACCTAATCCAAGAGCCATGTGATCATGGATTGATACCTTGAGATGTTCTAAGGATGATTACAATGTTAACTCATCATTATTGAAGAGTTTGAGAAGTTTTAGGCTAGGGTTTCTAAGGCTTGACAGTGTAAAATCCCCTGGCTTGACCCCTGACTTCAAGACCACTTAACTCAAGATAGGATTTTCATCTCATCTTGACCCCATGATTTTTGTAGGGCATGATCTTAGCTTTAATTTGAGTACTAGAATTCCTTGATAGGGTTTATAGAACTCAAGTTATTAGGCAGACAAGTTACAAGTCATCTGAGACATGTGAATTTGGAGCTTGAAAGTTACCCAACTTGCATGACACTTTTTCCCTAGAAGGATGATTCCTATGAACTTTTGGTCAACATGAATGTTGTTACTTATTCGCTTAGCTTTCTAAAGAGTACTAGAAGTCCATGATTGGATTTGTAGAACTCAAGTTACAGCTTTGACAAGTCAAGGGTATTTTGGGTATTTGGACATTATAGGTCATTTTGAATTATGGGTCCACTTCACTATCTTGCAAGCTTCAAATGGAGTTTTGTTCAACTTGAAATTTGCTCAAAATGATGTTTTTAGCTCAACCATGTATCAAGAGTCCATTGATATGGATTAGATCAAGCATTGGTTGAAGGAATTTCTCAAAAAGGCCATTAATGAATTAAAAGGGAAAAATTCAAAACAATTGGTAATTGAATGATTTCAAGCCAAGTTTGTACTCATTTTGATTGGAAATGATATTATAAACACTTTGGCATTATTACATTTTTGAGTTGATACTCATTTCATGGCATTTTGGTGGATTGCTTCATGATAAAGTAACACTTCAAACATCCATCTTTGGTTGAAATCAAATGAGAAAACTCATTTATTTACACTCCATAACTCTCAAGTAAGTGAACTAAAGTGGATTGAGAGCAAGAACAGATCCAATTCATGCATACCATAAGTGAAATTTTGGAAGAAAGTTAAAACTTGGAATTGAGAAATTGGGCCATGAATGGGCTTCCAATGGATCAAAACAGATTATAAAAGAGATTTGGATCATTTTCAGAAGTTTTTAGTGCCATTTTCTGTTGAGAATCAGTTAGAGCAGTTGGTGGAAGAAGCTTGAAGTTGGATTTTCGAGTTTGGAGAATGAGGAGGTTTCAGAAGAAATTGAACATCAAGAACTCTTCATCATCATTCAGTGGAAGATTCTGCATCTTTTTGAAGAGAATTGAGCCCTGAAGAACACCATACGCGAAGCTCCAAACCAGGTTTCTTCCTCTTAAAATTCCTCTTAAATTATGCATTTTCCAAGCCTTAGATACATGTGGTTAGGATCTACTTGAAACATAGATGGATTTTGTATAGGTTTCATAGTGAATCGTGACGATTTTTACCATAGCATTCCAAGTTGTAGTTTAGATATCTCTCTGAATAGTGGTTAAAAATGAAAACAAATCATAGATTGGTGATCTAGGGAGAGAGACGAGTTGTTTGGTATAAGAAATCGCGAGTTTCGTTGAGTTTGGTGGAAGGCTACTGTTCCCGTCGCAAGTTAGGAGATGATCGGCGCTAGGCCGACCACCATCTGGAATTACAGAACCACCGTGTGGAATTCCCTCCGTTTTAGTGTTTTAAATCCCCATGTCATATCGTGTCCGTTAGATCAAGATGGATAATGGACTTTGTAGGCTGATCGTGGGGCTGGTATTCAATTTCGCGTGCAGCTTTTCCCTTGGCTTTCCTTTGTTAGTGAAACGCAGAGTTTCATTAAATGAAACTCTGGGCTCAATGTTACGCTATCCCCACCCCCAGCGCATAGGCCCATTAGCCGTTAACACATAGGATAGTTGCTGGTCACACCCCCCTCCCATTCCATTTTTATTTCTTTTTCCATTTTGTTTCTTATTAATACTTGTTAGTTTTAATTCATGTAAAAATAGTAATTGTTGTCATCAATTCCTGAAATAAATCATGTGAATACCTTGACGTGTTTAGAATGTTCTCACATTTTTTAATTTCTATTTTCATGCATTTTCCATTAATGGCATATTTTCTATTTTAGTATGTTTTTAATAATTGAGAAATTGTGTGCTGAGCTTGATGATTTTATTTCTCATTCATGCTTTTGAGTTTGATATTGAAATTTTGTGTGCTGGTGATAGACATGTTGATGATGTTATGTGATTTTTGTTGAGATTTTTAGATCATGCTAAATAGGATTTTAGGATAGTTGTTTAGGAGTGTTCATTATTGGATCCCTTTAGTATACCCTTGAGATTTGGGATTTAGTTTGAGCCTTTTGATTTAGGTTTAGCCCCTGATTTTTGTACCATAGAATGTTGATACATGTAGGATAATGTAGTATTTTACTTAGAATTTTTAGGAATGATTTTCTATTAGTTCCCCATTTTACAAATTGGCCTTAGTTTAGGTGACCCTAACTAGGTTAAGTGTATAGATTAGGCTTGTAAATGACCATTAGATGATTCTAGGTCCCATTTCCTTTCTTGATAGATTGGTAATTAAATAGATACCTCTTTAGAGCATTTGAATCTTTAGCATAAGTGATCCTTAGAAGGAGATGTTTGAGGTTCTTTAGAAGTTCAAGTAGGTGGATGATTCTTCCTATAGGGGTATTTTCCTCTTCAATTTTCCTTGCTTGATTGGAATCCTCCTTGTGAGCATGTTTCCTCCTGTGGAGGAATACATTGCATTATCATAAAGGAGTTAAGTCTATGAAAGCCCTCTCTAAGGAAGTGGAGTTGGTTGAGTGTCTGTGGTAAGTTCCTGTGGAACTTACCTTGCTTCTCATCTCCATTCTCCCAATATTCTCTCATTCAATTCTTTTTTGGAACCTTCTTGGGGTAGCATAGTCCCTCCTATGGGGAGAATGTTGCACATCTCTTGAAGGAGCCAAACCACTAGGATTCCCTCAAATCTCTGTTAGTTGGTTGAGTGCCTGGGATAAGTTCCTGTGGACCTTACCCTTGCCTCCCAACACCCAATTTCTTTCCTAAGGATAGAAGCCTTGTTGGACTACTTGTGGAATGATTTCCTTATTTGTCATATGCCCTTCTCCTCATTCATGATTGAGTGGTATGTTGCATTAGGATAGTTCATGATTAGGACAGTTTAAGCATAGATGCATGACTGCATTAAGAGGTTGAGTGGGTCTCCCTCTGCTTGTTTGCCTTAAGGGTTGAGGTGATCCTCCCCTTGCTTGTGTGTTGTTTTTCTTTTTCTACTTGACGTATTTGCATAAAGAGGTTGAGTTGAGCTCCCTCTGCTTGTCTGTTTTGATTGTTTTTTCTTTGTGTGATTGCTAAGAGGTTGAGTGAGTCTCCCTCTGCTTGTATTGCTGCATTGCATGTGCATCTTTACTGTTTTCTTCTGTTTATCTATTTAAGCTGATGCTTTATCTATTTCTGTATACCGTTGATATGATCCCCTAGGGCTCTCACTTCCTTTCATAAGGAAGTGATGATTAGAACTTTAGGTTGAAACCTATGCATGATAACATCTAGGAGTTCCCTGTTTCAAACCTCAACCATAGGATGAATCCTTGGAATGACAACATTAGGACTTGATAGTCTCCCAGTAGAGTTCATTCTCTTCTCATCTCAAAACAACAGTAAAAACGTAATAAAGGCAAGTTAGTACAAGTGCGTTACGAGCCTTAAGCTACTCAGGAAATGATAATTGAGCGGTGTCCTCTCAATCATCTAGGATGTTTAGTATATGTCCTTCGGACGCTATACGACGCATTCGCTCCTAAGTCATAGTCTCTAGTGCTGTACAAACTATAGACAACCATAAAAAACAGTTCTTCTGTAAAAGACAGAAAACAAACTTCAAACCTTCTTGCCCCGTGGGCCCATAATTCAAAAGGAAGCTTTTTCTGAAGAAAAGAGTGTCGTTAACTCCCAGTTCTACCGCAAATGGTAACGCCTAAGTCTCCAAGGGTCTAGCTGCTGCACCAAACTGCTGGAACTGCCTGTTAACCCTACTCAGAAAAAACAGATGAATCTGAATCCCCGTAATCCGTATTATCCCGAATTACGTAAGCTCTGATCTCTCACATCTGTTAAGAGTACGTAGGCACAATACTGATGTGTTGGCGAGTCACCTTCCCCCATTATCCGTAGTTAGTCGAACTACGTTGACTCTGATTTCTCATTCTCTGATGAGAATACGTAGGCATAAAGCATGACACTTTGCCGAGTCATTTTCTTTTCTTTTCATACCAGCCTTGATAGGTAGATAGATAAATAAACCCGTCAGATAAACACAACAAGCATGGATCCCGTTGAGTACAATGGACGTGAGGGGTGCTAATACCTTCCTCTTGCGTAACCGACTCCCGAATCCAGACATTGGTTGCGATGACCTTGTCTTATACCTTTTCGTAAGATTTTTCCGATCGTTTCCTTTCCCGTTCTGAGGGATAAATAACGAAAGGTGGCGACTCTTCTGTTTTGTCGGCACCCTTATTTTTGCGGTAGCGACAGCAAGCATCACAAAGGTGATCCTTGGTAAACTTAATTTTGGGGAGACCTAAGACTAGATATTTTGAGACTACTTTATTTAGCAAGACAAAGTTAACATGTGTTAAACGCCTATGCCATAACCATGAGTTTTCACTCATTGTCATGAGACATTTGTCACTTGGTAACGATACTTCATTCAAGTCTAGCATATAGACGTTGTTCACTCTTAGGCCATTAAACATACTCTTCTTGTTGTCACTATACACAATTTTGCAACAATCTTTTGAAAATGATACATTGTATCCTTTGTCGCATAATTGGCTAATGCTAAGTAGATTATGTTTAAGACCCTCGACAAGCAACACATCAGAAATAGTAGTGGAAGAAGGATTACCTACACTACCTCTACCAAGTATTTCACCACGATTATTGTCACCTTAGGTTACATACCCTTTCTTCTTTGCCACGATGTCGATGAAGAGGGATATGTCTCCTGACATGTGTCTTGAGCATCCACTATTAAGAACCCACCTTCTCTCGATGGTCTCGACACATTGTACCTGTTTTTTCTTATTCTTTTGGTGAGCGGAAAGACACACATTCACGAATTCATCTTCATCACTTGAGCTTTCATCTTCGGAGGAATCGCTATCGCTTTCCCAAGCTATATATGCTCTCCTCGGCTTTGATTGCTTCTTATGTGATCTATTTGATTCTTTTTCTTTCCCCTTTTTGTTCAAGGGACAATCCGGTTTGTAATGACCGGTCTTCCCGCAGGTATAACATGACCCTCTTGTTTTATTCCCTTTGGTGTCATCATTTCTAGAGTGCCTAGATTGCTTTCGAAAGTTGACAAGGTTCTTCTTGGAGTGTTGGATGTCGTTCTTTGTCATATAGTGGTTGTAATGCTTTATGAACAGCCTCATGTCCTCACTCTTGTCATCTTCTTCCTCATCACTTGATGTATAATATCTATGCTCCTTAGATTTAGACTTTGAGGAGGAAGTCTTGAGAGCCATATATTTCATTTCAACTATCTTTGTTTTGTCATTCTTTTCTTTCTTTTCATGTTGCTCTAGGCTTAGGAGCACTCGTTCATACTCTTGCAGCTTTTCAAACAATGTTGTTAGATCCAAAATTGTGAGGTCATTTTCTTCCTTGATGGCGGTTACCTTCGGCTGCCATTCCCTGTTAAGACATATCAAAATTTTGTTAGTAGCAACATCATTGGCCACTGGCCTACCTAGTGAATGCAATCTATTGATGAGATGAGTGAATCTCTTTTGTATGTCCGCAATGGTTTCCCCTTTCTCCATGTAAAAGAGATCAAACTCTTGTGTTAATATGTTGATTCTAGCTAGCTTAACATCATTAGTCCCCTCATGGGCGACTTGCAATGAGTCCCACATAGCTTTTTCCGTAAGACAATGAGAAACCCGATAATATTCATCAACTCCTAATGAGGAGATCAAAATATTCTTGGCTTTCCAATCATAGTTATATTTCTTTTCTTCATCATCAATCCATTGTGCTTCGGGCTTTGGCACAATCTCATTATTTTCGTTGGTCATAGTTATTTCCATTGGACCATTGATAATAACATTCCACACTTTTCTATCTATGAAATTTATGTGCACCCGCATATAGTCCTTCCAATAACTGTAATTTTCTCCATTAAAAATGGGAGCTCTATTATAAGCCCCTTTAGGTTCGTTTTCCATTTTCTATCAAAGTTATATTTGAAGCACGAAGTGAACCGGTGCTCCTAATACCACTCGTTAGACTATGGCTCGGATCTAGAAGGGGGGGGGGGGGGGTTGAATAGATCCCAATTAAAAATCAGTAGGCACTTACCAATTGAAAATTGGTTTTAAAAATATTTGATTTGCGGAAGTGGCCGTGGAAAAATTAGCGTCTAAAACAAACCGTTATTAGAAGACTGGATATGCGTCTAACCTTATAGAAATGATAATGAGCAAAAAATAGATTCAACACACTAGTCACACTATCAATTGATTTTACCACTAATAAGTAGGACTAGTTCCAATGCTACACAATCACCATAAAATATGCAAATAATCCAAGTGAATTTTGGTTTAGGCAATTTATCAAAGACTTGGTGTGCGAGGCACTCCAAGTGAATTTTGACTTGAGTAAGTAACTCTAAATTTCTTGTACAATATACTATTGTACTAGAGTTCAAAACAGTGAAAAGCACTTACTCATCTCAATGCAACGTTTGATAGAATTGCTTATACTAAAATTACTCAAATTTTAAAGCCAAAATGAAAGTGCAGAAAAATAAAGGAGACAAAGATTTGTTGAGGCAGTTCCCCCGTCCTCCTCGCTTCAGGGTACGTCTGCCCTCAATTCTAAAACTAGAATTGAGATCAATATAATAGATATCACCTGTAGAGTTTAAATGTTTATACAAGGATAGATAATCAAAATATACAAACAAGCTCTCTTGATGTTGATGATGCTTTCTCTCCTTGTTCCTTGATTCAAGTCAAATCAAGTTCTTCGATTGTTGTGAGTAGACCTCCGATTCCAGCCCCTTTGTTGAACAACCTTCCATTCTTCAAACCCTTGGCCCAGCTGATCTCAAACACACACGAATCGAACCTGGAACTCTCTTGCAAACTTCACTGATTCCCGCTACTAGATTGACGAAACCTTCCGTTTCTCAATCACCTTCGCTCAACTGAAGTTGGTAGAGACGATCCGTACCAAAAACCCCCAAATTCTCTGAATCTTGTAGGGCAAGACCTTTAAGGTTTTATTCAAGAAAAACCTGCTACAAACTCAACCCAAATCAGATTCCCAATCAACGGCTTCAGACCTTATCACCTTGAACAGAACCACAAGCACAACAAGAATTATTGTGTGTAATTGTTGTGTTGTGAATTGTTGAGGATGAAGATGAAGAGATTTGGTAGCACATATTTCACTTTTCTTGTTCTTGCACAATTGACTCAAAATTTCAATTGTTGTTGAGAAATGAACATAAAACATCTATATATAGTAACCAACAAGCCAACAAACATAACAGCTTTTCACCCAAAGTGGAAAGCCTTCAGAAACAGCATAAACGAGAAAACGGTCGACCATAGCAGGACTATGCGTCGACGCATAGCCTGCAGATTTAGACAGATTGAAAAATTCTTCACAGTATGCGTCGACCATAGGTCGGCGTACGCCGACCCGTGGGCTTTTGCACTGATTCACGCGCCGACCTGTGGTCGACTCAAACCCTACAAAACTGCAAAAATACATATTTTTGTGGTTTTTATGCGTCTAGTCATGATCACTGGTCTCCCATATATATATTTAATTTAATATGACAATTTAGATGGATATAAGAAGGATATGAGAGGTGAAATATTGCATTTATTGTAGAGGTAGAATCGAGAAAATTGATTCATTCATAATCGTGTTTTGTTATCATCGAAAGTCAAGTATGTATGCTATATGAGGGTTTTCCCTCACACAAAGCGCCTGAAGTGGTCATGTCTTCCTTCAGGGAGACCCAAGCAGTAGTGCAGGCTGGGGCAGCACCAGGTTGGGGTCAAGTGTTGGATATTCCCCATATGCAGGATAAGTTTGGTCTGGGATACTGCCCATCTTCTTTGTCATCCTCACAGAGTGCGCCGCGCTACAAAATGCCGATACAATTTACCAAAGGAGGGGTTATCTTCGAGCGGATCAACGTTGTTTCAGATGAAGACGAGGATAGCGACTGCGATATGGACTCGTGGATTAGGCCATGCATTCAAGGACAAAGCCTCAACAACTGGTCTATCGAGGAATTCATTCAAGTGACAACATAAGAGTAATACTTTGTTTTTCTGATTATTGTACAACCCTATGTTTTACTCGGAGCATATTGGTTCTTATCTTCAGGGCCTTATTGTTTATGCTTGCACAATTTTTTTCAATTAATCAAAGGGCGTTTTTCTCCATTCAAATATTGTGATCCTTGTTTTTCATGTTTTATGTTTAACAATAAAATGGTAATGTGGCTTTGTGCTTGTTTTGCATATTATTTTAAGCATTTAACCATTATCATTGCAGGATTCACATTACAGATGACACCGCGCCAGAGACATCTATGACTCGCTTCGACTTCGACAATTTGATATTTCAAGTCGAAGAAGAGATTGATGAAGATGAAGACTTACCAGAAGAGCTAGCTAGACTTTTGAGAAAGGAAGAAAAGGTTATTCTGCCTCATCAAGAGGAAATCGAGGTTATTAACTTGGGTTCTGAGGAAGTTGTGAGGAATGTTCGGATAGGGGCTGCGTTGCAGAGTGACATCAAGCAAAGATTGGTTGAGATGCTATGTGAGTATAGTGATATCTTTGCTTGGTCATACGAAGACATGCCCGGGCTTGACACAGACATCGTGGTTCATCGCTTGCCGTTGCGTGAAGAGTGTCTGCCAGTCAAGCAGAAGCTCAGGCGTACGAGACCAGATATGGCTGTGAAAATCAATGAAGAAGTCCAGAAGCAGCTGGACGCAGGATTTTTAGCCATTACAACTTACCCTCTGTGGGTCGCCAACATCGTGCATGTGCCTAAGAAGGATGGCAAGGTACAGTTGTGTGTTGATTACAGAGATTTGAATAAGGCGAGCCCAAAGGACGATTTTCCGCTCCCCCACATTGACGTATTGGTTGATAATACTGCTCAATATTCCGTGTTTTCCTTCATGGACGGTTTTTCCGGTTATAACCAGATCAAGATGGCACCGGAAGATATGGAGAAAATGACGTTTATAACGCCGTGGGGGACTTTCTGTTATAAGGTAATGCCTTTTGGGTTGAAAAACGCTAGGGCAACCTATCAGTGGGCTATGGTTACTTTGTTTCATGGTATGATTCATCATGAGATTGAGGTCTATGTTGATGACATGATAGCAAAGTCGCAAACGGAGGAGGAACATCTGGTCAATTTGTTGAAGCTGTTTGAGAGGTTCAGGAAATTCAGGTTGAGGTTGAATCCTAACAAGTGTACTTTTGGAGTCAGGTCAGGAAAGTTGTTGGGGTTCATTGTCAGTGAAAAAGGAATCGAGGTCGATCCTGCGAAGACAAAAGCTATTCAAGATATGCCAGCGCCGAAAATGGAAAAAGAGGTTCGTGGTTTCTTGGGGAGATTGAACTACATTGCTCGGTTCATATCTCATCTCACAGCCACATGCGAACCAATGTTCAAATTGCTAAAGAAAGATCAGGCGGTCGTCTGGAATGAAAATTGCCAAAGGGCATTTGATAAGATAAAAGAATATTTGCAGGAACCTCCAATATTGATACCCCTAGTCGCCGGAAGACCTTTGATCATGTATTTAACGGTTCTTGAGAACAGTATGGGTTGTGTTCTCGGTCAGCATGACGAGACTGGAAGAAAAGAGCATGCAATATACTATCTGAGTAAAAAGTTCACAGATTGTGAGTCTCAGTACTCGATGTTGGAGAAAACATGTTGCGCACTCGCGTGGGCTGCCAAACGTTTGAGATAATATATGCTTAATCATACGACCATGTTGATTTCGAAGATGGATCCGATTAAATACGTCTTCAAAAAGCAAGCACTTTCCGGAAGAATTGCCAGGTGGCAGATGGTACTGACAGAGTACGACATCCAATATGTTTCCCAGAAAGCTACCAAATGGGAGTGTTCTGTCAGAGTATCTCGCCGAACAGCCGTTCGAAGACTATCAACCTATGTGATCGCGACTTTCTGAGTCTAACTGAACTGACTGCAAGTGCACAGTCTATCGCATAGTAATAAAGATATTGATCCCACAGGGACTCGTAATCAATCTAGTGTTATCGGGTGTTACTATGTTTAGCTAAGTTAGAATAAGGTTCTAAGGAATTTAATGCAAAAGTAAAGGCTAAATTTAAGGAAAGTTTATCAGGTTTAAGAATACTAATAAGGGACATCGGTATGTAATGCTGTAGTTTTCGGGGATTCGACATATCGCCGGTGCAGTTTAATTTTTGCAAATGGTTTTTAGGAGAAAATAATCGTTTAAAGACTTTTGTCTCACGTTGGTTGTTGACGCTAGTCGTAACTCTAAGGCAGAATGTACGCTTTCGTTGTCCCATTCGGGGTTTAAATCACTTTTTGAAAACAACTAAGTTCTGATTTCTTTTAAAGCGTCTTCGCTGTATTTAAAATAAATGCCTAGTTTTTACTATCCGGTTCGAACCCCAGCTTTCGCGTGCCGGTTCGTGCCTTAATGAATTTCCCACTTTCATGGCAAAACTACTGTAAAAAATTTCACGCTTTCGCGATGAAGGTTTATTTAGAAGATTTTAATTAAAAACTACGGCCAGAAAAGTGTTTGTAAAAAAGGAAAGGCACCGGTTATTATCAAATCCCGTCTTACTAATTTATTACATATCTATTTAAGCAGTTTAGCTAGACATGGAATTTAAAGCATTCATAATTAAACAATGGTGCCAAAATAAATAAACATGCATTTTGACAGAAATAAAATAACAATTTAATTAATAAAAACCTGAAAATAATATTGTTCTCGGATCCTTGAGTAGTCCTCCACAATGTCGGCAGGATTCTACCTCAGCGAGGAGTAAGGGTACAAGAAGGGAATAAAACAGTACAATGAAAATAAAGGAAAGGAAAGGAAAATGGAAATAATTGCTAAAACTTAAAACGACTTCAATGGCGATTTCGGCAGCACTTCGTTGTCTTCAATGCGGCTCCCCCTTTTCTGGTCCAGACCTCCTCCTTTTATAGCTGAGGTTCTCCCAGGAAAGTGCTCGAGGAACTGGAGTTCAGGGTCAGAGAATATAGGAGAATGTTCCTATATTTCCTCAGCTTGCGTGGGCACGTTCAGAATGTGAACGTTATTCTGTTATTGAGTGCATGACGATCGTGAGGGAGATGTGACGAGCATAATGTGCATGACGAGCGTAAGGATCTGTGACGACCGTGAGGGTTGTGACGGTCGTGACAAGGGTGTGACGACCGTGACACTCACAAAATCTGTATTTTATGCTAGTTTCTGTCTTTTTCTCCCATTTTGTGTCTTTGATAGTGAGTTTTCTCTGTCTTGCTCGTTTTGAGTGTGAACTTCATATACTTACAAAAACGCTTAGCAAATATGCAGAATCATCCGAAATCGGGGTGAAATCGTATTGTTAAAAGGTGAAAAAAATGACAAATATAGTATACATTTTCGCGTTATCAAACTCCCCTAAGCTGGAATCTTTGCTTGTCCTCAAGCAAAAGGTCTAAGAGATGAAATGATGCAATCACACGGTGCGCACTGTCGTGTATTCGAGTGATCCCTTGAGGCGTTAAGTCAAGGTGTCAGAGATTAAATTAAAACAATACACTTACGGTAGTGACACTAAGCTCCAAGCACTCGAAGGCCTCCTTCTTATCCAGACCGGTTCCAATCATTCTGCTGTAGCTTGGCGTAGAATCCATCGCACCAAACTTCGCCCAGTTTCGTTCCAGCGCAATCACATTAAGCCCATTACCTTCGCACACACGTAGTGGAATAACCTGTTAGTGATTTCGATTTATCTTTGTAAGGGGTCTGGTGCACGAGTGCGGTACCCTTTGATATGTCCTATTTGTATGTTGTGGGGGATTGAATCGTGATTCTCCCTACCGAGTCCATAACTAGAGACCTATGAACCAACTGACAGAGGACTTCTTTTCTTCTTTACTTTTCTCTCTGTTGTTCGGAAATAGCGAGATATGGCATCATTACATAGTCACGGAACGGTTTCTTTGTGGTTTTTCACCAATCACTTATTTGCATCGGCTTTCCACGTGGTTTATGCTTAAGGCGGTGTTGACTGCTTGTATAAACTACTAGGGGCTACGTTTAGGCTAAAACCTTAGGCTTTGGTACAATAGGTAGTGAAACTGATCCGCATAAATCGGAGGTGTCACATCGCTGCGAAGCGGGGCCGACAATGACAGAAGAGTCGCCACCGTTCGTTATTTATCCCAAAAAGTGGGAAAGGAAACGATCAGAGAAAACCTTACGAAAAGGGAGAAGACAGGTCATCGCAACCATATCTCGGGTTCGGGAGTCGGTTACGCAAGGGGAAGGTATTAGCACCCCTCACGTCCGTCGTACTCGACTGTGTCATACCCCAAATTTGTCCTACCTTTTGAGATTTCCTTATACCAAGTGGTTATGTGTTTGGTAACCTTTCTATTGGTATTAATTGGACCTCTTACCATGATCCTCTACAGCTTAGGTCGTGAGGACGTTGTCCATTCATTTATAGGGCAAGGGTCAGTTTCAAGATAGAGTCATGGTACGAGGTGGCCTACTTTGTTTCAATTGGTTCAATTGTCTCCTACAAGATATGTTTGGAGAGATAGTTTCGAGCTTTGTGGGTTTACGGCTAAGTTAATGATAAGATACAAGACTGGAACCCTTTCACGTTTCAGGTTATATTGAAATTCGCTTCAGAGCATAATTTTAATAAGAGGCCGTGAGCAATGAGTCTTGTTTAAAAAAAAAAGGTTCAGATTTGATTAAAACCTCATTTTTAGAGTTTTTGACTCCTATTAGAAGTTTGGGCACAAATAAATTTCTCCTTGAAAAAAATTGAAAACTTGATGGGCCGTGACCCAGGTAGAAAGTTTAACCATATGTTGATCCTTCTCATGTTTTAGGATTATGTTAAAAAAATGGGATTAGAGTTTGTATAAATTTAATTTTTAAAATAGTTTTTTTTTAATAAGTCATTTAGATTATTATAGGTTTTTATTTATGTTAGGATTTATTTGTAATTAGTTTATTTAATAGATTTTTAAAATTATATAGTTTTTTCTATAATTATTAAATTAAGTTTTTTTAGTTTAGTATAGTTTTTATTTAATTAGGATTTTGATTATTTAGAGTTAATTTAATTTAGTTTAATTATCAGTTTTTATTAGTTTTTTTTAGGTTTATTAGTTATTTCTTTTTCAATTATTAAATATTATTTAGTTTTTATTTATTTATTTATTTATTTATTTATTATTAGAGTATTTAGTGTTAGTTTAATTAGGTTTTATTTCATTAATTAGCAGTCAGAGTTATTAGTCAACAACATTATTATTTTATTAATCCTTAATCAGTCATTAGAGGCAAACCCGCCACGTGTTCATTTTCTACTATAAAGGACACTATTCAGCGTCTCCTACCTCTCAGCAACCTAACCCTAACCGCTACAGTAGCCGCCCACCATCTTCCTCCCAACATCATCTTCTTCATCCTGCAAGTTTTACCAACCAACCCATATTTTGTTCTACCATTTCATCACCATTTTCTTCTTCCGTTAAGTTCATCCAGAAATCATCCCCAACCTCACTCAAACGAAACTCAACACCATCATAAACTCTCATTACCTCCATTCCTCGCATTTTCCCCATTCACAAAATCTCTATCTCTTACCATCAATCTTCAATACCCACTGTGAAGCTGAAAACCCAGCTCCTTCGACCGCATCTCACCGCCGTAACCGAATTTGTTCTTCGTCGTAGCTCCATTTCCGCACTCGTGCTCGTCGTTGCTCACCTGAACAAACTTCTTTAAGTATCATTCTATCGAGCGTAATCTGAGTCTTAGAAGAAATAAGAGTAGTAACAACTTGCAGCTATAGGATTTCGGCGTTTCGGTAACGATTTCGAGTTTTCGCATCTGTTACAATGTTGTGTTAGTTTTAAATTGCTTATTATCATTTCTTTGGATTGCTTGTCATGTTAATAACATATTGGTGTTCATATTTTGATTTTGAATCTTTCTTCTTACCGATTCCACCTGTTAGAGGTTTTCCACATTGTCGATTTTGTTAATTTGTTTTATTTTTTTGGTTTGTGCAAATGGGACCTGTGTGGTAGTGAAGTTTTTATCCTGTTGATGGTTTGTACTTTGATTTTAGTGATACATGATTTAGATAACTTCATGAAACTAAACCGGTAATTGGTTACTTGATTTTGTTTGTAAAATAAGTTTCTGTTACAGTAGGTTTTTTTTATTATCCAAGTTATATAATTTCACTACCACCCTTTGTTTTTTCTTATTTTTCTTTTTGAGTTGACATAGTTTAATCTTAATTCTTGTTTGAATCCCAATGTTAATTTAGATTTATTTTTAATTTTTGTTTTGGTTGAAATGATGTAGGATTTAATTGAGTTGTAGGAAACTATTTTAATAGCTTGTGTCTGTAATTGTAAAATTTGATTTGAAATTGCTACTACCCCTCAATTTAATATATTAGTTAGATTTTTAGCATGAAACTGTATATACTTCATGTACTGCAAGTACCGATTATAGATGCATAGCATTTGACATATTAGTTTCTTTTTTTCTTTTTATTACTAAAAATTAATTATATTTTTGGAATTAGACAAACATTAGATTTTAATTTTAATTTAGATATTAATCTTGTTTTTGGTACTAACCTTGTTGGATTTTGGATGTGATGTTGGAATTTTTGATAATTTGATTCTTGATTAATTCGATTTTTATAGATTAGCCTTTAATTTACTTTATAATTATATAAACATTTTCTTCTCATTTTTTTAGAATTTTTAATTTATATTTTATTTTAGAGATTAAATTTTATTTCTCATTTGGTTCGGTCGATGACGATACCCCAAAGTTATTTTTCTGTCAAATTATTGATGAAAGATAGCAAACCCGAGACCAACTTTTTTAAACTTTTCATTTTCTATTTTTATCGTTTTTATCCATTTTATGCATATTATTCATATTATCATATTTATTTTACTATATATTATTATTATCATATTTATTCATTCTCACTCACTCATATTCGAAAATACCTAATAAATTATCGAAACTCCTAAAAGTCAAATTGGTGGACTGTTGGATCTTTGGTCATTTGCAGGTATCCTAACTTTGAGTCGTACTCGACTTTTCTCAAGGCGTAGTTTAGGACACAAATGCACACACACGACTTTCTCTTGGGCTACCTTACAATGAGACCCCTTTATTTCGTGCAATCCCGTGTAACTTACATGTATCCCTTCCCCATTCCGATGTATGTTTCGTATTTCTTTTATTATTAGTTAATCTCCTAGGAGCACCCATAGGGACTAGAGCGGATTCAAACTATTTTCAAACTAATTCTCGATTCGTCATCGAGCCATTTTCAAACCCTTGTAAGTCGAGTGCTCATACGCATTCGCCATCAACCTATTACATAACTTGACCCTTGATGCGTAAGTCAAGTCGGTCACGTTTCTCAAACCGTGTACATTACACGTTTTGCACGCGATAATAAGTCAAACCCTTGATCCAACGTCAAGTGGATTTTTGTAACAAACTATCAATCAATTAACAATTATTCAATTCTTTTCAAGGTGTAAAGAGTAGGTTCAAATCTTTGATCTTGCTTTCCTTTGTTTATATGCGAGTTATCTTATTCGTGTGTGAGCAATTGACGCCTTTAAATAATATTAACAAACTCGATGTTATTCAACCATCTCCAATTACTCATCCTTTCACTCACCTTTCAAACAACTTTTTTTACGATGAAAAAGAGAGTGTCCCAAGTCTTTGGTTCGCTCTCCCGACCACTTGGATCCAAGAAGCCTTTCTCAAGCTCCAAGTAGTCTTCATCCGACCAATCTCATCCCTTTTATACACCATTTCAAATTCAAACAACCCTCTTTTACGATGAAAAAGAGAGTGTTCCAAGTCTTTGGTTCGCTTTCCCGATTACTTGGGGTCTGTGAAGTCTTTCTTAGGCTTCAAGTGATCGTCATCATTTCAACCTTATCCTTTCAAACATATCATTCCTTCATGATGAAAAAGATAGTGTTCCAAGTCTTTGTTTCATTCTCCCGATTGCTTGGGTCCGAGAAGTCTTTCTTAAACTTCGAGTAATCGTCATCCCTACTCACTTCAAATCCAATTCAAACCTGTTTCTTTCGTGGTCGTAACCACGAACTACGGACGCTCTGATTCTTCATTCATTCTTGAATGTAAGATACGTAGGCACAAGATTGCAATGATATTGGCGAGCACAATTCCCTCCATCTTCCATTTCCCCTATCATTTCCCGTAGTCGAACTACGACGCTCTGATTTCTCATTCTCGTCCGAATGAGCATACGTAGGCACAAGGGCCCCAATCCTTGAAGAGCACCCTATCTTCTAACCATCCCCTTTCCCTTAGTGTCTTTAGCCCTTTATAGTATCCTTTAGCATTTAGTAGTGAGAAGAGAATAATTAAGTTTAGCTAACATCATCACAACTCGAATTAAGAGGTTCCCGTTGAGTACAACGGACGTGAGGGGTGCTAATACCTTCCCCTCGCGTAACCGACTCCCGAACCCAGGAATATGGTTGCGACGGCCGTGTTCCTTCCACGTCTATGAGGTTTTCTCAATATTTTCCTCTCCCGTTCATTCGGGAAAAATAAAGTTCGGTGGCGACTCTGTCGAACCGCATTTCCGCGCCTTTTGCGCGAGGGTCGTATGTTCAAAATGAATTTTCGAGGTACTGACAGACGGGATCCACACTTTGTTGTCTATCTAAAAGGGTGTTTACTCTCTAAGCTACGGCTCAGGGATAAAAGAAAAGAAAAAAAGACTCGATCGAGAATTGCCTCTCTATGCCTATGTATTCCCCCGTGCAACGGAAAAGTCAGAGTCAACGTAGTTCAGCTAACTACGAGTGAAAGGTGGGAAAGGTTGCTCGCCAAGACATCGCCGTCTTGTGCCTACATATTCTCATCTGGTATGAGAAATCAGAGCAAACATAGTTCAGGCTAACAAGAACACCGGTTGGTTCAAATGTTTTAGACCCGAGTAGGGTTAAAACTTAGTTCTAGCAGTTAGGTGTATGCAGCTCGATCATTAGAGACTTAGGTGTTACTTGTTTGCGGTAGAAACAAGAGTTAACAAAACTCTCCTTATGAAAAAAGTTTTCCAAATTAAGATCCCGAAGGATAAAAATATTTGAAGTTTGTTTTTGTGTTTTTTAATGAAGAAGTGCATTGATTATTATTTGTAATTCATGTTGCACTAAAGACTATGACCTAGGAGCGAATGCATCGCATATCGTCCAAAGGACATACGCTAAACACTCTAGATGATTGAGAGGAGGCCCCCCAATCACCATTTCCCCAGTACTTAAGGCTCGTAACGCACAACAATCCTTAACCTTTATTAAGTGTTTTGAAGATGTTTGAAGATGAGAAGAGTGACAAACTCTAAAGGGAGACTAAGACTCAACCTAATGTTCTCATGCAAAGTGCACCTATGATTGGGTTGAAAGCGAATGCTACCTAATGTTATCATGCATGGTTCAAGCCTAAGGTCTATCATAATCAATCTTGAACAAGAGAGATTAGAGGTCCTAAGGGAACATGGAAAAGGAAGACAAAAGAAGAAGAAGGCATAAGAAAATGCAAGTATGCAAACATGTAATGCACAATTAGAATGATAGTGAGGGAGGAACAAAGTATGGGGTAAGCACCACCACAAGCACATCTCAACCTCGAGCATGCAAATGAGAGATGCAAGAACCAAAAGAAAGTGCACACAAAAGAAAACAAATGAGCTCAAACAAGTTCAAGCCAAAAGTGAGATGCAATGGGAGAAGTCATGACCCCTACAACTATTCAAGCATCGATCACCGAAGAAAAACGGGAGGAAAAAGTGCGGGACAGCAGCCACCACAAGCGCGTCTCAACCGAAACATTCTTCGAACTTATGCAAAGACCAAATGATAAACATCTCTTTGAACAACATATACGAGAGTATGAATTCAAGTGGAAAACGAAACACATGTCGACAAAATCATGATTAAACAATCAAGAACAACATCATTTATCCCAAACAACTCACTCCTAATGCGTCATATTGATCCATGAAGGCACCAAAACAAACAAGAAAAACAGCAAAACATGCATGCAGGTACAATGTTAATCGATTAACACCAGGGGTTAATCGATTAACCAGTAAAAAATGCCTGAAAATTTGAAAATTCATGTTGGTTAATCGGTTAACACTGTACCGGAAGCAGAAAAACAACAGCAGAACAACATTTTCAGCACATAAGCACTTATCCAATGATATGGATTATCACATAACCAATTATGCACGAATTTAAACCAACAAACAATGATCCAATCAACATGTAAACACATTAAACCAGCAAGATCACAGATCATATGAATCAAATTAGCAAAATCAATCAAAAATGAAGATCCACATGAGAATTATGCAAATAAGTTCAAAATAAAAATCGGATCAAGAGTTCCAACCTACGAAGCGGAGAATTGCTTCGGTTAGTGTTGATTTACTCCAATTGAGCATATCCAAGCTAGAAATCCGGAATTCCTTCAAGATCCAAGTGTATCCTTGTAGTAGAAGTGATGATCAACCAAAATTAAGCAAGACCCACTCAAATAAGCTACTCCAAACGAACTTCAAAATTCAGATCCAATCTTGCATGAAAATTGGATGAAGAAATTGATTTAGTGAGGATGATGGATGAAGGTTTAGCTCTTAGAAATCAATGATTCCAATGGAGAATCAATGAATTCAAACAAAGAAGACCTTTGGTGAAGGTTTTGGGAATGGAAAAGTTGAAAGCAAATTGAGAGAATGAGAGTAAATTCTGAAGTGAGAATGAAATTATCTGGATTAGATGTGTGTGGTTTGGAGTAAATTAATAAAAATCCTCTTTAGGTTTGGATCCAAATGAGGTTTGGCATGTGGTTTGTGAAAATTGCTTTGGAATGAGGAGTGGAAATTTTTGGAGGAAATTTGAAATGATTTGAAAGTTAACCAAAATTCAAAATGGTTCTAGATCCTTCCCTTGGTGTAGAATTAACTCACAAGTGATCAAACTTGGACCCCAAAGTAACTTCACTTGGAAATTCACGTGCAGAGCAGAAATTTACACTGGTTAGTAGGTTAACCATATGGTTAATCGATTAACACCCTTGAATATTTGAATTTGACCTTTTTTTGACTTGTTTAATCGATTAACACGTTCAAAATTTTGAATTTGGCGCCTTTTGGAGGGAAACCTGCACAATGGTCTGTTTTCAAACGTTTGAGCTCTGTTAAGCTTCTGAAACTTGTTCTTGAATATTCCAACTATGAGAATGCTTGATATAGCCTGAATGTGGTCTTTTGATCTGAAAATAACCTGCAAAAAAAAATCGACCGCTCGATCGCTGGGCAAAATAAATGTCGGAGCCTTCGATGCTCGTTGTTCAGTCTTTTGCGCTAAAAAAACTTTGAGCCATAGGAAAACCTTGATCCCCTGTCTCAAGAACAAATGCTATGCTATGTAAAAATGCAAAAATGCAGAGAACAAATGCAGTGAAAACATAAGCCGAGTAAAGAAATGGTTGGGCAAATTTAGGGTGCAACAGCAGCCCCTATTCAAGCGACTTGGACCTGAATGAGTGAAAAGCGAACAAATTTCAAACAATCAAAGTAAAAGACGGTTGAATACCAAAGAACCCGGAAATTTACCAACCTCAGAATAAACTGCAAACTCTGATTGGGGACACCTCTAATAAGATGACCGGAGCCTGAATGCTTAACGTAATAACCGGAGTCTGGATACTTGACGAAAAATAAAACCGGAGTCTGGATACTCAACACAAATAAACCGTAGCCTGAACGCTCAACATAAAAGTCAGAGCCTGGATGCTCAACGTAATAACCGGAGCCTGAACGCTCAATGTAATAATTGGATCCTGAACGCTCAACGAAAAAACCGGAACCTGAACGCTCAACGTAATGACCAGAGCCTGGACGCTCAATGTAATAATCAGAGCCTGAAGGCTCAACGAAAAAACCGGAGCCGGAACGCTCAACGAAAAAACTGGAGCCTGAACGCTCAACGTAAATGACCGAAGTCTGGATACTCAACGAAAATGACCGGAGCCTGAACGCTCAACGTAATAACCAGAGCCTGAACAGCCTGAACGTTCAATGTAATAACCAGAGCCTGAACGCTCAACGGAATAACCGGAGCCTAAACACTGAACGTAATAACCGGAGCCTGAACGCTCAACGAAATAACCGGAGCCTGAACGCTCAACGTAATAACCGGAGCCTGAACGCTCAATGAAATAACTGGAGCCTGAATGCTTAACGTAATAACCGGAGCCTAAATGCTCAACGAAATAACCGGAGTCTGGATACTCAACAAAAATAACCGGAGCCTGAACACTCAACGAAATAACCGGAGCCTGAACGCTCAACGTAATAACCGGAGTCTTGATAGTCAACGAAAATGACCGGAGCCTGAACGCTCAACATAATAACCGGAGTCTTGATACTCAACGAAAATGACCGGAGTCTGGATACTCAACGTAATAACTGGAGCCTGAATGCTCAACGGAATAACCAGAGCCTGAATGCTCAATGTAATAACCGAAGTCTGGATACTCAATGAAAATAACCGGAGCCTGAAAGCTCAACGAAATAAACAGAGTCTGGATACTCAACGAAAATAACCGGAGCCTGAACGCTTAACGAAATAACCGGAGCCTAAATGCTCAACGAAATAATCGGAGCCTGAATGCTCAACGTAATAACCGGAGCCTGAATGCTCAACGAAATAACCGGAGCCTGAATGCTCAACATAATAACCGGAGCCTGAACGCTCAACGAAATAACCGGAGCTTGAACGCTTAATGTAAAAAGGAATACACCAGAAATATACTCATCAGGGTCTGGATGCCACATGGGTTTATAACAACCGCTGAGGTCCGGCGACACCGCTGGGGAATAACATAAGCCAGGGTCTGAATACCGCGCGGGCTGTAAGAAAACATTAGTCGTCAAGGTCTGAACACCATACGAGCAACTACATCAATCACAATTTGCCATGGTCTGGATACCATACAGGAAAAAGATAACTTTTCAAATGGCCGGAGTCTGAAAACTTAATGTAACTGACCAGAGTCTGGATACTCAACGGAATTGGCCGGAGTCTAGATACCTAACGAGATTGATCGGAGCCTGAACGCTTAACAAAAATAACTGGAGCCTGAACGCTCAACGTAAATACCAATCTGAAATTGCCATGATTACCATGCGGGCTAACAGAAATTTCCATGGCCTGGATACCATTCGAGCAACAAGATATCAGTCAAAACTTGTCGAGTCTGAACACCAAGCGGACAAAGTAAATCAACCATTTGTTGGAAATACACCTGCAAATAGAGAGGTAATAACCTGGCTTATGTTTCACATGCGTATGTTTGAATATGGCGTAATGCTCCATACGAAATGGAAATGCTACGCATTTGGAGGATCCTATGCACAGAATGCAAAATGCAACAGAACCGAACCAGCAAAATAAATGCTGAGAAGAAATCCACCCTGCTGGGGAAACGACTATCACACACCAATCACAATTGGAATTACACTAGGAAGCGAGCCTTGGATGGATGCTTTACTAGGGAACGAAGTTCTTACGAGAACGAGAAGTTCAAACTCAGCTGGGGATTCATATCAAAATCTGCTGAGGAAAATGCCCTGAACGACTCACCAATACTCACCTGAAAGTGACGACTTACTGGGGAAGCAGTCAAAATTCAACCTGCCAGGAATTACTCACCCGAGGAACAATCTATCTCTCCTATAGATCCACTATGCCAGGGAATTACAAACTTACCGACTTTGCTGGGAAATAGTATATCTCTGCGAGGAAATAGAATCACTTCACATTGATTTTGCTGAGGATAGAGACAACTCTACGATCCTGCAAGGGAGAAAAGCCAACTCTACTGGGGATCGCCCAACAAGGGAACAACATCGACCTCTGCTTGGGGATGATTCAACAAACTGAACTCTGAGGGGATACGAAATCACCTGCTCAGACTCTGTGGGGAGAAATCCCATCTCGACCCGTTAGGGAGTAAATACATACCTGCCACCTACGGGGATTAAATGTGTACGGACCAACTGCTGGGGATAAGCGTACACACTTAACAGCTCACTCAATCTGCCTACAACTCTACCGGGGATAGAGATGTTCAAACTTCAATAGCTGGGGGAAAATGGTGATTGTACTAGAGATACACCTCTGACGAATTGCCCCAAGGATAACGACCCTGCAAAAATGAACAAACTGACAAGATATCATGTACAAAGGAACTATCTCAGTCATCACCCGTGACGTTGTTCAAATAACTCGAAGTTTTAACGATTATTGGCAAAGCCTACAAGTTTATGTATGCACAATTTATCAAAAACATCGGGCGTTTTTTTTTGCAAACAAAATAGTAAGGCTAAAGTAAAACAAACAATTACTGAATAGTATGTTTTATTGATAGATGGGCCTGTAAATAGGTAAGATTTTACAACAGATGCAACCCCTGAAAAGAGGAAGCTTCGCAAAAATATACAAAAATGCACAGAAATATACAGAATGTCGGCAATGTGGCACAGACGAACACCATAAGTTGATCCATCTATGACTCGCATGACTCTGATGCTTCACCGACGTTTCCTCTTCAGAAGAGATTGATTCAGATAAACGACCCTCAGGTCCTCCCTTAATCCACTAAACTCTGAAGATCACATATAGACCGCAGTCATTTTCTTTTTAAATCCCTAACTTTTGCGTGAATCGCCCTTTCGGGTTTTCAATTCACCGGGATACCCACTTTTGCCAAAGTCGCCTTTTCAGGTTTTCAACTTTGCGGGTTTACATCTTTTTATTTTTATATCCCTAATTTTTGCCTGAACCCATTCTTTTTATGGTTTTCCGGGATGCCCCATTTTTATATCCAGCGGGTCTCTTTAAGCAAAGTATTTTTTAACTGCGTCTGCGTTCACAAGGGATGTAAAATCCTCACCATCCATGGCGGATAACAGCAAGGCTCCTCCAGAGAAGACCTTTCGGACGACGCGTGAACCTTCATAGTTGGGAGTCCATTTTCCCCTGTGATCTGTTTGTGGAGGGAGAATATTTTTCGCACAAGATCGCCCGTCTGAAAGCTTCGAGGGTGCACCTTCTTGTCGAAAGCTTTCTTCATCCGGCTCTGATACGACCGACCATATGCAATAGACGCTAGCCTTTTCTCATCCATCAGGCTAAGCTGATTCAATCTGTTCTTTACCCATTCTGCCTCATCGAGCTTGACATCGACCAGAACTCTCAAAGAAGGAATCTCGACTTCTAATGGCAGGACGACTTCCATACCATACACCAGCGAGAAAGGAGTTGCCCCAGTTGAGGTGCGTACCGTAGTACGATATCTGTGCAAAGCAAAGGGCAACATATCATGCCAATCTTTATAGGTTACAATCATCTTCTACACTATCTTCTTTATATTCTTGTTAGTCGCTTCAACAACGCCATTCATCTTCGGACGATAGGGCGATGAGTTGTGATGCTCGATTTTGAAACTCTGGCACAGTTCCTTCATCATCTTGTTGTTCAAGTTTGAACCATTATCAGTAATGATTCTTTCGGGTACTCCGTATCTACAGATGATGTCCTTCTTGATAAATCTAGCTACGACTTGCTTCGTGACATTCGCATAGGAGGCTGCTTCCACCCACTTGGTAAAGTAGTCAATGGCAACCAAAATGAAACGATGTCCATTGGATGTGGTGGGCTCAATCTTGCCAATCATGTCAATGCCCCACATGGAAAAGAGCCAAGGAGATGCCATGACGTTCAGAGGACACGGCGGCACATGAATCTTGTTTGTATATATCTGGCATTTATGGCATTTCTTCGCATATTGGAAGTAATCAGATTCCATCGTCGGCCAATAATACCATGCTCGCAACAACTTTCGAGACATATCGTGCCCGCCGGCATGCGTACCAAAGGCTCCTTCGTGGACCTCTTTCATAAGCAAGATTGCTTCTTTCTCGTCCACGCATCTTAATAACACTAAATCATAATTCCTCCTGTAAAGGACACCATCTTGGTTCAGATGAAAGTTGCCAGACAACCTTCTCAGAGTCTTCTTATCCCGGGTCGACGCCTCTGGCGGATACTCTTGTTTCTTAAGAAAGTTCTGGATGTCATAAAACCATGGCTTGCCATCAGAGGCTTCCTCAATGGAAAATACAAACGCCGGCCTGTCAAGGCGCGAGATGACTATTCTTGGAGCATCATTCCAATAGTTCACCTTGTACATCGAGGATAACGTCGCCAGAGCGTCTGCCATCTGGTTCTCCGCTCTCGGCACGTGATGTAACTCTACACGATCAAAGAATGGCAACAGCCTCCTTGCATAGTTCATGTAAGGAATCAGATTGGGTTGCATAGTCTCCCATTCTCCTTTGATTTGATTTACAACTAGCGCTGAATTGCCGTACACATCTAGGTTCTTGTTCCTCAGATCAATGGCTTCTTCCAACCCTATTATGCACGCTTCATACTCCACTTTGTTATTGGTGCAGGGAAATGTCAACCTGGAAGTGAATGGTATATGAAAACCATGAGGCGTCGTGATGATTGCCCCAATTCCACTACTAGTTAACAGAACCATCAAGTATCATTTGCATCTGGGAACCATGCTTAGGACCTTCGTTAGGCAACGGTTCATCACAATCTTTCGTCTTCAGATACATGATGTCTTCATCAGGAAAATCAAATTTCATCGGTTTATAATCGTCAATCGGCTATTCGGCGAGATACTCTGACAAAACACTCCCCTTGATAGCTTTCTGGGGAAACATACTGAATATCATACTCTGTCAGTACCATCTGCCACCTGGAAATTCTTCCGGAAAGTGCTTGCTTCTCGAAGACATATTTAATCGGATCCATCTTCGAAATCAACATGGTTGTATGATTCAGCATATACTGTCTCAAACGTTTGGTAGCCCATTCGAGTGCACAACATGCTTTCTCCAACATCAAGTACCGAGACTCACAGTCTGTGAACTTTTTACTCAGATAGTATATTGCATGCTCGATGTTGGCGACCCATGGAGGATAAGTTGTAACAGCTAAAAATCCTGCGTCCAACTGCTTCTGGACTTCTTCCTTGATTTTCACAGCCATATCTGGTCTCGTACGCCTGAGCTTCTGCTTGACTGGCGGACACTCTTCACGCAACAGCAAGCGATGAACCACAATGTCAGTGTCACGCCTGGGCATGTCTTTGTATGACCAAGCAAAGATATCACTATACTCACGGAGCATCTTGACCAATCTTTGCTTGATGTCACTTTGCAACGCAGCCCCTATCCGAACATTCCTCACAACTTCCTCAGAACCCAAGTTAATAACCTCGATTTCCTCCTGATGAGGCAAAATAACCTTTTCTTCCTATTTCAAGAATCTAGCTAGCTCTTCTGGTAAGTCTTCATCTTCATCAATCTCTTCTTCGGCTTGAAATATCGGATTTTCGAAGTTGAAGTGAGTCATAGATGTCTCTATTGCGGTGTCATCTGCAATGTGAATCCTGCAATGATAATGGTTAAATGCTTAAAATAATATGCAAAACAAGCACAAAGCTACATTGCCATTTTATTGTTACACATAAAACATGAAAAATAAGGATCACAATATTTGAATGGAGAAAAACGCCCTTTGATTAATTGAAAAAGATTGTGCAAGTATAAACAATAAGGCCCTAAAGACAAAAACCACTATGCTCCAGGTAGAATATAGGGTTGTACAAAAATCAGAAAAACAAAGTATTACTCTTTCGTTGTCACTTGAATGAATTCCTCGATAGACCAATTGTTGAGGATTTGTCCTGGAATGCACGGCCTAATCCACGAGTCTATATCGCAGTCGCTATCCCTGTCTTCCACTAAAACAGTGTTGACTTGCTCAAAGATAACCCCGCCTTTGGTAAATTGTGCCGGCCCTTTGTGGCGCGGCACGCTCTATGAGGATGACGAAGAATATGGGCAGTATCCCAGACCAAACTTATCCTGCTTATGAGGTATATCCAACACTTGACCCCAGCCTAGTGCTGCCCCTGCCTACACTGCTGCTTGGGCCTCCTTGAAGGATGACATGGGCACTTCGGGCGCTTTGCTCACAACAAACACTTTGTCTTTAATTTGTACCGTCTCAAAGGCCTGACAAAGAGTCTCATGGATTTCACCATCCACCTCAACATACCTAAACAAAGATAATGACTGATCATTATATCTTCCTTTCCGCAAACAGTGACAACGCTGCCACCCAACATATACTTGAGCTTCTGGTGCAGCGTGGAAGTTACGGCTCCCACCGAATGAATCCATGGACGGCCCAACAAACAGCTATGGGAAGGCTGAATGTCCATAATATAGAATACTGCATCAAATACTTCGGGACCAACTTGAATTGGCAACGTCACCTCCCCGAATACAGACCTTCTGGTACCGTTAAAAGCACGTACTACCAGGTCACTTGGCGTACACGTAATGCCCCGAATATCTAATTTCATCAGTGCCTTTTTCAGAAGCACGTTCAAAGATGATCCTGTATCTACCAACACATGAGACAGGACGGTTCCACGACATTCAATTAAAATATGCAACACACAATTGTGATTCCTGCCCCTCGGGGTCAAGTCCAAGTCCATGAAACCTAGATAATTTCCTGCATTGACGTGCACTACAAACCCTTCAAGCTGGTTAACTGATATCTCTTGCGGCATGTAAGCAGTATTCAATATCCTCAACAACGCATTCTGGTGCGCTCCTGAACATAATAGCATAGACAGAATGGAGATTTTGGAAGGCGTCTGTTGCAAATGATCAACTATCTTGTAGTCACTTTTTCTTATCAATCTCATGAATTCCTCTGCTTCCTTCTCCAAAGAACTCTTCTCTCCAGCCTGAGAAGTTTCTTCCACCATAGCTTTCTTAGCCTTATCCACTCTGTCAGCGACCACTTCAGGTGATGAGAACATTCTTCTGCTTTGAGTGATTCCCCTAGCTCCAACTAGATTATCCATTGAATCAACCCACAAGCTCTTCAATTCCTGTTTCTGCCCATTACAATATACCTCCGCTCCGTAGTTCCAAGGAATTGCATTGGTACTCTCATACGGCACAGGACCAGCTTTGGTGATGATAATGGTTGGCGGCCTCGGCGCATAAATAGTTATAGTTTTGTATGGAATTGAGATCGTTGCAACCTCATTCCTTTCTTCAACCATTACCTCTTAATACTTCTTCTCGGCAACCCAGTCAAATTGCAGCATTCCATCATTCATCATACCCTGAATACAGCTCTTCAGTTTTGCACATCCCTCGGGATGACTCAAACATTCAGCACATGATTCATTACAGCCCGGGAATATCCCTCCCTTCAATAACTTTTCCTTCACAAAGCCCAGAGGCGTCTTCAAATCATTGACATCAGTTATCAGATCTAAACTCCCGTCTTCAATGATTGCACTGACTCCGGCTGCCCCATGGTTGAGCATGGGGTTCTGCACGACGTTGGGAGCATCGTGAGAAAAGTTTATTGCCTTGCTATCCACCAAATCTTGAACTTTGTGTTTAAAGGCCTTGCAGTTATCAATGTTGTGCCAAGGTGCCCCATAATGGAACTCACAACGAGCATTGACATCATAACCGGGTGGTGGTGCACCTGTCAGAGGAGCTAAAGTTCTCTTTTGTACTAACTGCAACTACAACAAATGCTGGAGCAATTAGGAATAAGCCATCGGAGGTGCATCAAATTGTCTATTTGTTGTCCGACTCCGATCTTGAAACCTTCTATAACTCTGTTGATTCTTTTGTTGATGTTGTTGATGTGGTTGTTGTTGAGGAACGGATGGAATTGTTATACTAGCAACCTGTTGCTGCTGATGATAAGATGGACGCTGATTTCTACCTCTACCACGAGAGCTAGACACTGCATTAGTCTCACCTTCACGCTTCTTATTACCAAACACCTTTTTACCTCCTCTCCAGATGAGGACACTTCACCAGATTGGATCTTTCCCAGCTTTATACCATTTTCTACTCTCTCCCCAGTGATGATCAAGTCGGAAAAGCTACCAGACATGTTACTGATCAACTTCTCATAATATACGCCCGACAATGTAGCAATGAACATATCGATCAATTCACGCTCCACCATCGGAGGCTGCACTCTTGCTGCAAGTTTGCGCCACCTCTGGGCATATTCCTTAAAGCATTCCCTAATCTTTTGAGACAAATTTTGAAGTTGGACCCTGTTAGGAGCAAGGTCACTATTATACTGATAGTGCTTTACGAAGGCTTCAGCTAAGTCTCTCCAACTGCAGATATTAATAGGCTCTAATCCCACATACTACTCAAGTGAGGGTTTAGATAAGCTGTCTTGAAAAAAGTGCATGAACAATTTTTCGTCATCCGAGTAAGCAGACATTTTGCGGTAATAAGAACGCAAATGAACCCTTGGGCAAGTAGTTCCCTTATACTTGTCAAATTCAGGGACTTTGAACTTCAACGGAACTTTCAAATCCAGGATCAGTCCCAGATTGGCCATGTCTAGTCCCATGGAGTTCTGATTTTCAAAAGATCTCATCTTTTCTTCAATCAACCTAAACCTTTTATTAGCCTCAGATGGTAGTCCAACACCAATGTCTCGCATAGAAAATGCGTCTTCCTTCTGGTCCTCATCCCATTGAGGAACATTGTTGCCATGCATAGCACACCACTTCAGGTATTCCACCTACGTTTCCTTCGCCTGGAGGGATAACTATTGTAGGAATAGCATGAGCATGTGGCGTACCACCACCACGAGGAGGAATAGCAGCAGTACCTGTAACACCCCACTTCCCAAAATCAATTAAATTAATAAACATTATAAATAAACAAAATCAGAGTTCCAATTTCCCAAGTGGGATATCACATGAAAACAACGTTTCCTTATAAAAAGGTTTTTCTCCAAATACAGCGGAATATTAAATATAAAACCCAATAAAAGTTTGATACGTTCACAAGAAAATAAAATATAAGTTCTTCATAAAACAAATAAAAGCGCCCAAGTCCCGTGCTACGTATCAGAGCATCCTAGACTCGACTGTCACACCATAATCCAAGCTAGCTAAGTACCTGGATTATCTGTACTTCCGGAGAAGCACAGACACAACAACAGCAAAGGGGTGAGAAATCATGATCAAAAATATAATGGTAATGTAATACATGTAATAAGGCAGTAAAACACACCAACACATCAATTATTCACCCCAACAACACCATATAACGAACCTACTGTTCAAATTACAATATAACATATTATAATGCAATTATGCAACTCAACACCATGCATGCGGTACCGACTCATTGGTTCATTCAATCGAACCTGGATAGATCACTTACGCTCCTCCTGAGACATGATCTATCCCCCACCATTCTCCACAAAGGAGTACGGATGAATCACTTACGCTCCTCCTGAGACATGATTCATCCCACCAAAACACCATGATATGCAAGACACCAATGCATAATTATTATATTCTGGCACGCTAAGTGCACACGATCCTCCTGATCATATCATCATACAACAATGCATATGTATAGATATATTACACCAACACCATATAAATCAATCAGATAGTAAACAAATTCATACTATCACACCGGATATAACTACGTCCCCCCCCCCCACTCGGGGATACACGATCCTACTGATCACTACACACATATACATTACTAATTGCTCACCAACAATATTAAGGGAAACGCGTACTATCCCCAAGTACACAAGTTATATCCCATACTCATCATTTTCACACTACAGCAAAGCTAGAAGGATCACACGAGACCAATTCAGACATCTCACCAAAAGTCTCTGAGGTTACTCAGAACCTCCCTAAACCAACACCTCAGCCTATACACCAAAATCAATAATTCATCAACATCAATCCACAATCACAAACATGCCAATAGATATTATACTTACCAATTATCCTATAATTTCTACTCTAGAACCGACATTACGGTACATTACCGACACTTCAGAGTCACTCTGAATCTCACCAAGGTCCTAACCATAGTCATTAACGACACTATAGGGAAACAACACATAACTTTTCCCAAAGCTATAATCACTGTCATTGCCAACACTACGGTAACAACACATAATCTCATCAGCTTTATATTCCTAGTTACTATCAACACTACAGTAACATCAACAATCCAACAAAATGGATTAATACTACAGTAACATCATCACCATATATATATATATACCCCAAAATGCATCATCATCATTCATCAATCCCTCAACCTCGACAATAATCATAGCATGCCAATATAAAACTTTATATAACGATAAATTCCTACGGGGTTAAGGAATCCCCTCTACCCTATACATGTATAAACCATTCCCAATCAAATTTCTCCCCCTTACCTTGACAATTGGTCGATCGATAGAATTCCTCCTAGAATTGGTCTCTTGGCCTTCTCCTTCCTCTTCCGTTCTTCGTTCCCTTTTTTCTCAATTTTCTAAAATGTATCGTAACTCTCCTAACCCCTCATATTCTATTTCCCTTTTTAATTATTCTAATCCCAATAATAATAACTAATAAAATAATATAATATTAATAATCTTAATAATAATAATAATACTAATATAATCTTACTAATATTAATAATACCACATATTAATAATAATAATAATAATAATAATAATAATAATAATAATAATAATAATAATAATAATATTAATAATTCTAATAATAATAATAATGATAATAATAATAATAATCTTAATAATAATAATACTATTAATAATAACAATAATAATAATATTATTATCTCTCCAATAATCATAATAATACTTTTAATAATAATAATAATAACACTAATAATAATAATAGTAATAATAATAATAATAATACTATTATTATTATCACACCAATATCCCACGCCTATGGTAATCCCTTTCCTCTCCATTCCAACTTTTCTAATATCTCCTTGCTACCCCTTCATATTTCCTTCCTCACGGTTTCTATCGTGACTTTTCATATTTCCATTCTAACTTCCCAATAACCCTTTCACCTCTTATTTTACTTATTCCAACCACTAATATTCCCAATAATAATTCTAATAATAATAATTATAATAATCATTATAATAATAATAATAATATAATATAATATAATACTATTATAATATTATAGTAATATTCAACATAATAATAATAATAATAGTGATACACCCAACAATAATTATAATTATAATAATAATAATAATATTAATAAAAATAATATAATAATAATATAATAATACTAATATTATTATTTCACCAAAATAATAATAATATTAATAATAGTAACAAATATAATAAATATAATAATAATAATAACACCCCCACCAATGTTACTATTATTTTTATATTACTATATTTCACACCAAAATATCACCAATAGTCCTCCCACATTAGGGACACCCACCAAACATCACCAAATACACCCCCACCAAAGGACACACCAACGTATAATATTTAAAATAATTATAAAATGACTAAATAATTAAAATGGGTGTTACAACTCTCCCCCACTTTAATTATTTTCGTCCTCGAAAATTACCTGATGGAAATAGCTCCGGATACGCTTCTCGCATCCTGCTTTCCAACTCCCAGGTCACACTGCCTCCTGCAGCACCTCCCCAAGCTACCTTCACCAAAGGTATCTCTTTCCCTCAGAGCTGTTTCATCTTACGGTCCTCGATCCTCAACGGCATCGTCTCAATAGTAAGATTCTCCCGAACCTGAACATCATCTCTCTGAATAACATGAGATGGATCAGAAACATACTTTCGCAATTGCGACACATGAAACACATCATGTAAGTTCGATAACTCAGGTGGCAACGCCACCCTATAAGCTACAGCACCAATTCTTTGCAGAATTTCATAAGGTCCAATAAACTTAGGATCCAACTTCTTGGACTTCAATGCACGACCCACACCAGTCATCGGATTAACTCTTAGGAATACGTGATCACCTACACAGAATTCCAACTCTTTCCTCCGATTATCATGATAACTTTTCTGCCTACTCTGAGACACTTTCATTTTCTCACGAATCATTTGAATTGTCTCAGTAGTCTGCTGTACAATTTCTGGTCCAAGCACCACATTCTCACCAGTTTCATACCAACACAGAGGAGTCCTACACCTCCTCCCATACAAAGCTTCAAACGGTGCCATTCCGATACTAGAATGGTAACTGTTATTGTACGTGAACTCAATCAATGGTAAATGAGTATCCCACGCACCACCCTTTTCCAACACACAAGCTCTCAACAAATCCTCAAGTGACTGAATAGTCCTCTCCGACTGACCATCAGTTTGCGGATGATAAGCTGAACTCAACTTCAACTTAGTCCCCAAAGCTTCCTGCAAGCTTTTCCAAAATTCCGAAGTAAACCGCGGATCTCTATCCGATACAATACTGGACGGAACGCCATGCAACTTCACAATTACCCGAATATAAATCTCCGCCAGCTTCGTCAACGGAAAACTAATATTAATTGGCACAAAGTGTGCAGACTTCGTTAACCGATCCACAATCACCCATATAGCATCAAAACCTCTCGCCGTATTTGGCAATCCTGTAACAAAGTCCATAGAAATGCAATCCCATTTCCAAACCGGAATTTCCAACGGTTGCATAAATCCAGAAGGTCTCTGGTGTTCTACCTTCGATTTCTGACACGTCAAACAGGCATAAACAAATTGAGCAATGTCTCTTTTCATACCAGACCACCAAAATAATTTCTTCAAATCATGATACATCTTCGTAGCTCCAGGATGAATACTCAGATTACTACGGTGTCCTTCACGCAAAATTGACTTTTTTAATTCCTCATTATCTGGTACACAAATCCTGCCTCTAAATCTCAACACACCTGTACTATCCAATTTAAAGTCACTATCGGAGTCACTTCCTACTCCAGGCATCAAATCTACCAATTTCACATCCAACTTCTGATTCTCTCTAATCATATCCAAGAAGTCATTATTTACCTGCAACATACCCAACATTACACTCTCTGCAGTAGTTTCACAAACCATGCTCAAATCTCTGAATTGTTCAATTAACTCAATTTCTTTCACCATCAGAGCTGCCATATGAATTGTCTTTCTACTCAAAGCGTCTGCCACTACATTGGCCTTTCCTGGATGATAACTCAAACTGAAGTCATAATCCTTCAAAAATTCCAACCATCTTCTCTGCCTCATATTCAGCTCTTTCTGATCAAACAGGTATCTCAGACTCTTATGATCACTAAACACTTCAAATCTTGAACCATATAAATAATGTCTCCAGATTTTCAACACAAAAACAACCGCAGCTAATTCAAGATCATGAGTCGGATAATTTCGCTCATGCACTCTCAATTGCCGCGATGCATATGCTACTACTTTACCATTCTGCATAAGAACTCCACCTAATCCCATCTTAGACGCATCACAGTACACCACAAACGGTTCACTCGGAGTCGGTAACACTAACACCGGTGCCGTAGTCAATCTCTTTTTCAACTCTTCAAAACTTTCTTCACAAGCAGCGTCCCATACAAAGACTTGGTTCTTTCTCGTTAATTGAGTTAATGGCAACGCCAAATTAGAGAAACCTTCAATAAACCTGCGGTAATAACCAGCTAAACCCAAAAAGCTCCTAATTTCTGTCGCTGTCTTCGGCGGTTCCCACTGCAATACTGCACTTACTTTTGACGGATCCACCGCTATTCCATCTTCAGATATTACATGCCCCAAGAAACTCACTCTCTTCAACCAGAAGTCACACTTTGACAATTTAGCAAATAGTTTATTTTCTTCAACACTTGCAAGGCAATTCTCAAATGTCCTGCATGTTCTTCATCAGATTTAGAATAAATTAATATATCATCAATAAACACTACAATGAATTGATCCAAATAAGAATGGAAAATTCTGTTCATATACTCCATAAATACTCTCGGCGCATTAGTCACTCCAAACGGCATTACAGCATATTCATAATGTCCATATCGAGTTCTAAAAGCAGTCTTCTGAATATCACCTTCTTTTACTCTTATTTGATGATAACCCGACCTTAAGTCAATCTTACTAAACACACGAGCTCCCACCAGCTGGTCCATCAAATCATCAATCCTCGGGAGAGGATACTTATTCTTAATCGTCACTTTATTCAACTGACGGTAATCGATGCACAAACGCATACTACCATCCTTCTTCTTCACCAACAACACTGGAGCTCCCCACGGCGATACACTTGGCCTAATAAACTTTCTATCCAACAATTCTCCAATCTGAGACTTCAACTCAGCCAATTCCACTGCAGACATCCTGTACGGCGCCATAGAAATAGGCCTCGTACCAGGAACAAGATCAATACCAAATTCCACTTCTCGCGCCGGAGGCAATTCCGTAATGTCGTCAGGAAACACTTCCGGAAATTCATTCGCCACAGCTACTTCCTCTATTGACACTTTGCTATCCCCCGATAATGTTACAAATAAAGCAAACACTCTAGTTTCATCTTCCAACAAGGCCTTCAATTCTTTATTAGACAAAGAACTTGCTAAAGCTTCCTCTTCAGGGGTCAAGAACAACAATTCCTTCCGAAAACAGTCGATGTAGACTCGGTTGAACTCTAACCAGTTCATACCCAGAATAACATCCAATTTACCAAGTGGTAGACAAATCAAATCCACTTCAAATTCTCTACCGAAAATAGTCAGCGGACACTTCAGGCATACCAAAGAAGTAGTCACTGAACCTATAGAGGGTGTCTCAATAGTCATTCGTCTCTCCAGAGTAGACGGCACCAATCCTATCCTCTCCACACAATCCACAGAAATAAACGAGTGTGTTGCACCCGTATCAATAATAGCAGTTAAAGGAATATTATTGATAATACAAGTACCTTTGATAACACGCTCATCACTGGCAGCTTGAGTTCCTGCCAAAGCAAACACTTTTCCACCAGCCGGAGACGTCTGAGGCTTCTTCGGCTTCTCACAATGGGTACTGATGTGACCCTTCTCACCACAGTTATAACAGGTCGGCATAGTTGCTCTGCAGTCAGCTATCACATGACCTGGTTTTCCACACTTAAAACACTTTTTCGCTTCATTAGGACAATCATTAGCACGGTGTCCCATACCACCGCACCGAAAACATTTCCCTTCAGCAGATGCTCTCCCATCTCTAGGCTTCTTATCAACAACAGCTTTACGTTTTCCCTTATCAGCAGCAACACCATAAGGAGTACCACTAAACCTCTGCTTACCCTTACGGTCATTAACAGCTTTGTAGTGTGCAATCCTTGCCCGGTTATCGTTATCATAGATCCTGCTCCTGCTTACCAGCTCAGGATAGCTCCTGATCTTCTGACAAGCAATCCCCAGCTTAATCTCTGGACGCAGTCCATTCTCAAACTTTAAGCACTTAGAAGTCATTGCCCCTTCCACATTATAGTGAGGACAATACTGCACCAGCTCCTCAAACTTAGCAGCATACTCTGCTACAGTCATACTACCCTGCTTCAGCTCTAAGAATTCAATTTCCTTAGCACTCCGAATATCTTCCGGAAAATACTTCTCCAGAAAACCCTTCCGAACTACCTCCCAAGTAATGGCAGTTCCAGCAGCTTCCAATCTTTGGCGACTATTGTCCCACCAAGCTTCAGCCTCACCCTCCAGCATGTGAGTACCAAACCTCACCTTCTGCTCATCAGTACAATCCATAGTTCTGAAGATTTTCTCAATTGCCTTCAGCCACTTCTGAGAAGCTTCTGGGTCCAGAATTCCTCCTTCAAACGTTGGCGGCTTGTTGCTCCGAAACTGCGCCAAACTCCTGAATTGGGCATCTGCAGTTTGATTCTGATTAGCAACAGCTTGCGCCATTGCTTGCATAGCAGCAGCTAATGCAGCATCGTTCCTTCCTGCCATACTGCTCAAAACATAACAACACCAGGTTAAAAGATATTCAACTACATCATAACGGACAGACTCAACTCGACTCAACAACACTGGCCGAACGGACCGACCTGCTCTGATACCAATTGTAACACCCCACTTCCCAAAATCAATTAAATTAATAAACATTATAAATAAACAAAATCAGAGTTCCAATTTCCCAAGTGGGATATCACATGAAAACAACGTTTCCTTATAAAAAGGTTTTTCTCCAAATACAGCGGAATATTAAATATAAAACCCAATAAAAGTTTGATACGTTCACAAGAAAATAAAATATAAGTTCTTCATAAAACAAATAAAAGCGCCCAAGTCCCGTGCTACGTATCAGAGCATCCTAGACTCGACTGTCACACCATAATCCAAGCTAGCTAAGTACCTGGATTATCTGTACTTCCGGAGAAGCACAGACACAACAACAGCAAAGGGGTGAGAAATCATGATCAAAAATATAATGGTAATGTAATACATGTAATAAGGCAGTAAAACACACCAACACATCAATTATTCACCCCAACAACACCATATAACGAACCTACTGTTCAAATTACAATATAACATATTATAATGCAATTATGCAACTCAACACCATGCATGTGGTACCGACTCATTGGTTCATTCAATCGAACCTGGATAGATCACTTACGCTCCTCCTGAGACATGATCTATCCCCCACCATTCTCCACAAAGGAGTACGGATGAATCACTTACGCTCCTCCTGAGACATGATTCATCCCACCAAAACACCATGATATGCAAGACACCAATGCATAATTATTATATTCTGGCACGCTAAGTGCACACGATCCTCCTGATCATATCATCATACAACAATGCATATGTATAGATATATTACACCAACACCATATAAATCAATCAGATAGTAAACAAATTCATACTATCACACCGGATATAACTACGTCCCCCCCCACTCGGGGATACACGATCCTACTGATCACTACACACATATACATTACTAATTGCTCACCAACAATATTAAGGGAAACGCGTACTATCCCCAAGTACACAAGTTATATCCCATACTCATCATTTTCACACTACAGCAAGGCTAGAAGGATCACACGAGACCAATTCAGACATCTCACCAAAAGTCTCTGAGGTTACTCAGAACCTCCCTAAACCAACACCTCAGCCTATACACCAAAATCAATAATTCATCAACATCAATCCACAATCACAAACATGCCAATAGATATTATACTTACCAATTATCCTATAATTTCTACTCTAGAACCGACATTACGGTACATTACCGACACTTCAGAGTCACTCTGAATCTCACCAAGGTCCTAACCATAGTCATTAACGACACTATAGGGAAACAACACATAACTTTTCCCAAAGCTATAATCACTGTCATTGCCAACACTACGGTAACAACACATAATCTCATCAGCTTTATATTCCTAGTTACTATCAACACTACAGTAACATCAACAATCCAACAAAATGGATTAATACTACAGTAACATCATCACCATATATATATATATACCCCAAAATGCATCATCATCATTCATCAATCCCTCAACCTCAACAATAATCATAGCATGCCAATATAAAACTTTATATAACGATAAATTCCTACGGGGTTAAGGAATCCCCTCTACCCTATACATGTATAAACCATTCCCAATCAAATTTCTCCCCCCTTACCTTGACAATTGGTCGATCGATAGAATTCCTCCTAGAATTGGTCTCTTGGCCTTCTCCTTCCTCTTCCGTTCTTCGTTCCCTTTTTTCTCAATTTTCTAAAATGTATCGTAACTCTCCTAACCCCTCATATTCTATTTCCCTTTTTAATTATTCTAATCCCAATAATAATAACTAATAAAATAATATAATATTAATAATCTTAATAATAATAATAATACTAATATAATCTTACTAATATTAATAATACCACATATTATTAATAATAATAATAATAATAATAATAATAATAATAATATTAATAATTCTAATAATAATAATAATGATAATAATAATAATAATCTTAATAATAATAATACTATTAATAATAACAATAATAATAATATTATTATCTCTCCAATAATCATAATAATACTTTTAATAATAATAATAATAACACTAATAATAATAATAGTAATAATAATAATAATAATAATAATAATACTATTATTATTATCACACCAATATCCCACGCCTATGGTAATTCCTTTCCTCTCCATTCCAACTTTTCTAATATCTCCTTGCTACCCCTTCATATTTCCTTCCTCACGGTTTCTATCGTGACTTTTCATATTTCCATTCTAACTTCCCAATAACCCTTTCACCTCTTATTTTACTTATTCCAACCACTAATATTCCCAATAATAATTCTAATAATAATAATTATAATAATCATTATAATAATAATAATAATATAATATAATATAATACTATTATAATATTATAGTAATATTCAACATAATAATAATAATAGTGATACACCCAACAATAATTATAATTATAATAATAATAATATTATCACACCAATAATAATAATAATATTAATAAAAATAATATAATAATAATATAATAATACTAATATTATTATTTCACCAAAATAATAATAATATTAATAATAGTAACAAATATAATAAATATAATAATAATAATAACACCCCCACCAATGTTACTATTATTTTTATATTACTATATTTCACACCAAAATATCACCAATAGTCCTCCCACATTAGGGACACCCACCAAACATCACCAAATACACCCCCACCAAAGGACACACCAACGTATAATATTTAAAATAATTATAAAATGACTAAATAATTAAAATGGGTGTTACAGTACCTCCATGAAGCACACCATTATTGTCAATTCTGGCAATTAAAGGCTGCACCAAGGTTCTTAGTTGCTCCTGGCCATTTGCCACACCCTGCATCAACTCCATAAACTGAGCCATCCTGTCTCTCATCTCATGCATCTCAGCTTGCACTTGTTCCATAACTCTGTGTTGATTCCCTCTTATGGCGTACCGGTGAGTAGTTTGGTCGTCTATCCTGAAACAATCTAACAAACCAACAGGGGTAAGAAAAATGGTTCCGCTGCACCTGCTGTGCAAAAATGCTATGCAAAATGCAGACATGTATATATGCAACAGGGGAATTTCCCCTCGATTCTAGTTCCTGCGCGAACAACGAGACATAAGAAACCCATAGCCAAGCATAGAGCCAAAAAACTCATACATACAAGAAAAGGCCAACACGCAATGTACAAGCATACAAATGAGTATAAAGAATCCATGAAAGGACCTCAGTCAATAGGTATGGTGATGGTCACTACAAGCATAAGCAACAAACTACAAAAGAAAGACATCAGGTAAGGCAACGAGTATGAAACTCCTCCAACAGCTCCTGCGTCTCAGGATGGTCTGGTCTGACAAGTAATCCTTGAATGAATGCCTCTCTCTGTCTGATAGTGTTATGTAAACCCTCAGCACAGTCTTCCTATGCTCCCTCACCAAAGACTTCCTCTAGCTTGCACCTCTTCGAATCAGCCCTCAGGGTGTGAAACTTCATCTGCAATCCTCTCATCCTTCGCTCTGAGCTGGGTCTTTAGTCTAGCAATCTGCTGCTTCAACTTATCCTCACGCTCCTTGTTGTTGGAAAGAGTAGCATTCCACTGATCATTGAACTTGGAAATCTCCAGATAAGCCCTATCCAAGTCCTTCTTCTTAGAAGCGAGTACATCACTGATAGCTTTCAGATCTAAACCCAAACGTTCACGGGAACGAGTCTCCTTGGTCAAATATGTACCCAACCTGTTCACAAGCTCAGTCTGCCTCTTGAAAGAGTGCATAACTTCAATCTTCTCACTTCGGAGCTGAATGATCTCGCTTTCTAACTCTTCATTAGCCTTCCAAAGCTCTTCTTTCTCAGACCACAACTGGTTGTACTTCTGGATATCCACAGTAGTAGGTTCCTCAATCATAAGAGGATACAAAGGCTCTACATATGGGAAAGGCATCAGTAACCTCTTTACTCTATCCTGGATCCAAGTCAAATAAGGGTCGTAAGCTCGGCTGTTACTCTTCCTCAGAGAAACTTTCCCTTTCATGTGAATTCTGCTCCAAGCATCCTCAACTCTAAGAAAAGTATCACCCTCTAACAATCCAGTGAGATACAGAGATTCCTGTATCTCCTCTTCCTTGGGAGGATCTCTCAAGGCGTACCCAAACTGTCTGACCAACAAGGATAGATTATAGTTGATGCATCCTTTCCTTCCGACCAATGGGACGTTAGGAAAATCTCCGCAACTATAAATAATCTCAATACTAAGCATATCCTTGTCAAACCAAATAATGTTCTCAGCAGACAACCCCATCACCTCTCAGACCATTCTGAAGTACCTGTAGTAATAATGAAGGGAGCATATTTGGGAAGATGGCTCACAAACCACATATACAACAAAGGCACGCAACAAGATACATTCTTCCCTCTTCTGTTTTCATTCTTGTAGTGCACAAAATGATAGACGTCACCTAGCAGCGTAGGTATAGGATTCCCTAAGGCAAAGATATGGAACACATCCAAATCTACAAAATCCGGAATGTTAGGAAATAACATGATACCATAGATACATAATGCTAAGATAGCATTAAACACCACCCAACAACCATCTTTGGCAAACTGCTGAGCCTTCTCAATCAGAAAGGATAAACGGAAACCAGACATTCCACTCCTCTTAGCCAAATGCCCCTTCAGCTCAGACACATCCAGATGCAAAGCAGCAACAAGCTTAGCCAGATCAGGCTCAACTTCGGTGTGATAGAATGGCATCTGATCAAGAATAGGCACTCCTAACAACACATAGGACTCCTCTAAGGTAGGCGCCAGAATATAACTAGGGAAAGTAAAGCACCTCAGATGTGGGTCATAAAACTGCAAGAGAGTATAAAGATCATTCAACTCATACACTGATGGTTTGCAGACAACACTCAAAAGCTTCCCATAGGATTCCTTAAAGTCTTCCATCACTTTCCTGTCAGCCACAGAAATCAAACCCAGCAGAGATCTGATGTCAGGTGTTAGAAGCAGCCTCACTTAGCTGAATCACAAATGATCGGTTCCCAGAGTCGACAACCCTCAGATCCAAAATCCCTTCGAGCCCAAAGGGCCAGAAAAGAAATCATCAAAGAGAATCTCGTCTGAGCGTGAATTTCATGGGAACTAGTGCATGCCAAACATACAGGTTCACCACTACTTTCCACTTCTAATGCTATGTTTGTACTCAAGCCCGGGTCCGGCTTATCTCTCAATGGAACATTCCCCCAAACAGCATAGCAAAACTGATATATACAATGTTGAAAGTAAATGCGGGAAAATAAAGCACAACACATATATACACACCCAAAATAAATAAACCAAGCACTAGGTTTGACTCGCACAGAGGATGTTCATGTCCTCAGATGAGTCGCCAGTTGTCGCATCGCTGCGAAGAGGGGCCGGCAATGACAGAAGAGTCGCCAACGTTCGTTATTTATCCCAAAAAGTGGGAAAGGAAATGATCAGATAAAATATAACGAAAAGGGAGAAGACAGGTCATCGCAACCATATCTCGGGTTCGGGAGTCGGTTACGCAAGGGGAAGGTATTAACACCCCACACGTCTGTCGTACTCGACGGGATCCACGCTTTGTTGTCTATCTAAAAGGGTGTTTACTATCTAAACTACGGCTCAGGGACAAAAGAAAAGAAAAAAAGTCTCGATAAAGCATTGCCTCTCTATGCCTACGTATTCCCCAATGCAATGGGAAAGTCAGAGTCAACGTAGTTCATCTAACTACGAGTGAAAGGTGGGGAAGGTTGCTCACCAAGACATCGTCGTCTTGTGCCTACGTATTCTATCTGGTATGAGAAATCAGAGCAAACGTAGTCCGGGCTAACAAGAACACCGGTTGGTTCAAATGTTTTAGACCCGAGTAGGGTTAAAACTTAGTTCTAGCAGTTAGGTGTATGCAGCTCGACCATTGGAGACTTAAGCATTACCTGTTTGCGATAGAACCAAGAGTTAACAAAATTCTCCTTATGAAAAAGGTTTTCCAAATTAAGACCCGAAGGATAAAAATATTTGAAGTTTGTTTTTGTGTTTTTTAGAGAAGAAGTGCATTAATTATTGTTTGTAATTCATGTTGCACTAAAGATTATGACCTAGGAGCGAATGCGTTGCATATCGTCCAAAGGACATACGCTAAACACTCTACATGATTGAGAGGAGGCCCCCCAATCACCATTTCCCAAGTACTTAAGGCTCGTAACGCACAATAATCCTTAACCTTTATTAATGTTTTGAAGATGTTTAAAGATGAGAAGAGAGACACACTCTAAAGGGAGACTAAGACTCAACCTAATGTTTTCATATAAAGTGCACTTATGATTAGGATGAAAGGGAATGCTACCTAATGTTATCCTGCATGGTTCAAGCCTAAGGTCTATCATAATCAATCTTGAGCAAGAGAGATTAGAGGTCCTAAGGGAACATGGAAAAGGAAAACAAAAGAAGAAGAAGGCATAAGAAAATGCAAGTATCCAAACATGTAATGCACAATTAGAATAATAGTGAATGAGGAACAAAGTGTGGGGTAAGCACCACCACAAGCACATCTCAACCTCAAGCATGCAAATGAGAGATGCAAGAACCAAAAGAAAGTGCACACAAAAGCAAACAAACGAGCTCAAATAAGTTCAAGCCAAAAGTGAGATGCAATGGGAGAAGTCATGACCCCTACAACCATTCAAGCATCGATCACCGAAGAAAAACGGGTGGAAAAAGTGTGGGACAGCAGCCACTACAAGCGCGTCTCAACCGAAACATTCTTCGAACTTATGCAAAGACCAAATGATAAACATCACTTTAAACAACATATACGCGAGTATGCATTCAAGTGGAAAACGAAACGCATGTCGACAAAATCATGATTAAACAATCAAGAACAGTGACATATATCCAAAACAACTCACTCCTAATGCGTCATATTGATCCATGCAGATTCGAAGTGAGTAAGCACCAAAACAAACAAGAAAAACAGAAAAACAGGCATGATGGCACAATGTTAATCAATTAACACCATGGGTTAATCGATTAACCAGTCCAAAATTCCTGAAAATTTGAAAATTCGTGTTGGTTAATCGGTTAACACTGTGCCAGAAGCATAAACACAGCAGCAGGACAACATTTTCAGCACATAAGCACTTATCCAATGATCTGGATTATCACATAATCAACTATGCACGAATTTAAACCAGCAAACAATGATCCAATCAACATGTAAACACATTAAACCAGCAAGATCACAGATCATATGAATCAAATTAACAAAATCAATTGAAAATGAAGATCCACATGAGAATTATGCAAATAAGCTCAAAATCAAAATCAGATCAAGAATTCCAACCTACGAAGCGGAGAATTTCTTTGGTTAGTGTTGATTTACTCCAATTGAGCAGATCCAAGCTAGAAATCCAAAATTCCTTCAAGATCCAAGTGTATCCTTGTAGTAGAAGTGATGATCAACCAAAATTAAGCAAGATCCACTCTAATAAGCTACTCCAAACCAACTTCAAAATTCAGATCCAAACTTGCACGAAAATTGGATGAAGAAATTGATTCAGTGAGGATGATAGATGAAGGTTTAGCTCTTAGAAATCAATGATTCCAATGGAGAATCAATGAATTCAAACAAAGAAGAGCTTTGGTGAAGGTTTTGGGAATGGAGAAGTTGAAAGCAAATTGAGAGAATGAGAGTAAATTATGAAGTGAGAGTGAAATTATCAGGATTAGATGTGTGTGGTTTGGAGTAAATCAATTAAATACCCTTTAGGTTTGGATCCAAATGAGGTTTGGCATGTAGTTTGTGAAAATTGCTTTGGAATGAGGAGTGGAAATTTTTGGAGGGAATTTGAAATGATTTGAAAGTTAACCAAATGTCAAAATGGTTCTAGATCCTTCCCTTGGTGTAAAATTAACTCACAAGTGATCAAAATTGGACCCCAAAGTAACTTCACTTGGAAATTCACGTGTAGAGCAGAAATTTACACTAGTTAATCGGTTAACCATATGGTTAATCGATTAACACCCTTGAATATTTGAATTTGACCTGTTTTTGACTTGGTTAATCGGTTAACCAATTAGTTAATCGGTTAACACCTTCAAAAATTTGAATTTGGGGCCTTTTGGAGGGAAACCTGCACAATGGTCTGTTTTCAAACATTTTGAGCTCTGTTAAGCTTCTGAAACTTGTTCTTGAATATTCTAACTATGAGAATGCTTGATATAGCCTGAATATGGTCTTTTGATCTGAAAATAACCTGCAAAACAAAAATAAAATCGACCGCTCGATCGCTGGGAAAAATAAATGTCGGAGCCTCCGATGCTCGTTGTTCAGTCTTTTGCGCTAAAAAAACTTTGAGCCACAGGAAAACCTTGATTCCCTGTCTCAAGAACAAATGCTATGCTATGTAAAAATGCAAAAATGTAGAGAACAAATGCAGTGAAAACATAAGCCGAGTAAAGAAATGGTTGGGCAAATTTTGGGGTGCAACAGCTGCCCCTATTCAAGCGACTTGGACCTGAACGAGTGAAAAGCGAACAACTTTCAAACAATCAAGGTAAAAGATGGTTAAATACAAAAGAACCAAGAAATTTTCCAACCGCAGAAATAAACTGCAAACTCTGATTGGGGACACCTCTAATAAGATGACTGGGGCCTGAACGCTCAACGTAATAACCGGAGTCTGGATACTCGACGAAAAAAACCGGAGTCTGGATACTCAACGCAAATAAACCGGAGCCTGAACACTCAACGTAAAAGCCGGAGCCTGGATGCTCAATGTAATAACCGGAGCCTGAACGCTCGACGTAATAACCGAAGCTTGAATGCTCAACGAAAAAACCAGAGCCTGAACGCTCAACGTAAATGACCGGAGCCTGAATGCTCAACATAATAACCGGAGTCTGGATACTCAACAAAAATGATCGAAGCCTAAACGCTCAATGTAATAACCGGATCCTGAACGCTCAACGTAATAACCGGAGAAGAATACATATAAAAGGTTTATTTTACTGAATTAAAATTGGAAAAAGGGAAAGTACATAACATAGGGGAGTGGAAATAAAACGCCTCTCCCACACTATATCGAGCAGTGTCCTCACTGGTTTGATATAAATGTGGAAGGAGAAAAATACAATATAAATGCGGAAATACAAAAATGAAAAACAGAGAAACTACTGAGGTCCATGCTCTCTGCCTCTGCCTCGAGCTCGTCCTCGTCGCGTCACGTGGTCCGGAGCGTCGGTGTGATGAATGTATTTGCTCAGGTCCTGCACTCGGACTGTGAGGATGGCCATATCATCAACCAGGCTCGCTTGGCCTTACTGTAGTTGCTGCAAGATAGTCATCATCTGATTATGCTGCTCTTGATGCCTAATTTCAAGCTGGGCTGCTTGCTGATTTTGTTGCCAAATGGCGCAGAGGATTTCTTCATTTGTAGGCTCGGGTTCAGGACGACGGCAACGTCGAGAAGATGGACCTTCTAGAGGTGGAGGAGGTTGTGTATCGTCCTGGGCAGCGTGGTCCATTTCTTCTTCTGTTTCATCAGCAGGCACATTGTCATTCCCTTGAGAGGCGGTTGTGTGTGCTTCAGGCGCGACTAAATCAAAGAGCTAATTGGCTTGTTCCTGTGGATGGCTGCGGTCCCTGCATGGCATGATAATGTTGCGGACTGTACGATTGTGGACCACTGGATGGTATTTTCCATCGGGTCTGAGTTTAATGAGGTGGGAAGAGCAGCAGTAGTCAATGTCGAGGAAAACAGGAGGTAGCGATGGAAGGTTCTGAAGACGGTCGCCGAGGTCGAAGGCTAAGGCGATGGAAGTAATGATACCTCCGAAGTAGAATGGATTGGAGCCCCGACCATAGTTTGCTTGCATGTGGGAAAGAAAGAATGGCACGACATTCACGTGCTCTGGAGAAAATACACAATGGAGGAAGAATAGTTCTTTGGAATTGACTTTGTGGTTACTATCCCTTACGAAAATAGTGTTTCCGAGTACTCGGTGGAAGTACCGGATGGATGGGTTGTGAATGAAAGTTGCATTGAGGCTCTCCCATCCATCAGCAGTGGTGCCGGTCAACTGGTTCCATAATGCGAAGGCTTCTTGGAGAAATTGCTCTGAAGGGACTTTGCGGTGGGCATTGTCTCCATGGTGGAAGTGGAGCATCTGAGCAATCTAGTTTTGGTTCAACTGATATTCAGTGCCAAACATTCGGAAACATGCTACGCCGGTCAGTTGGTTAGTTTCGCCAGATGGTGTGATGTATGAGAAAGAACTCAAAAATTCCAAAGTCAGTGCCTTGTATGTGGGTTGCGGCGTTGTACAGAGTTTCCACAACCCTGCGTTTTGCAGCATCCACGTGACTCCATCAAGAATACCCAACTCTGTTAAGCATGCAATGTCGGTGTACCAAGTGGGTTGGACGGAACGTTGATGAAACGTGACGTAGTTTGCTCGTTGTTGCTCGCCTCTCTCACCATCTCGAAAGATGATTTCTGACAGGACTGGTAGCGGACGGTTTTGTTGTGCCATTGTTTCAAGTGATGAGGAGGAAAATAGAGATGAATTGTTTGGTTCTGTAGAATGGTTGGAAAAAAACAAGGGACGGGAGGATTTATTTGAAGATATAGGGAGTTGAATGGGTGGAGGGAGTAATGAGAGGTTTGAAGGAAATGAATGTTGGTTAGTGGACGGTTTTGGAATTTAGAGGGAGAGGGAGTTGAGTGAGGATTTGAGGGAAAATAAACGATTACGTTCTGCTGATATAGCAGAACGCAAGATAAAACTTCGTGACGACCGTTACGAGATGGTCACGGTCATAAGACGCGTGACGGTCGTAACGTTGTTGCGACGAGCGTCACAACAGCAAATTCTATAGATTTGCAGAAAAATGCTGATGGGTTCGTGCAAAAGTTTTTTTTCAACCAAATACAGTCAATTCAGGCCATAATAAAAGATAAACAAAATACTTTCAGAATAGGGAAAAACTTAGATTAATGGCGAAAATGCGAAAAACATCAATTGAATGAAAAATATTGTAATTGTTTAACGAAGTACTAAAATGAAAGAAATTCAAAAATTAAAAGACATAAACCAGAATACTGTAGAATTGTTCAAATGCAGTCAAAATAAAAATAAAAATAGAAGTAAAAGTATCAGTCCTTCTGCTTCTTTAGTTTATCGAACTCTTGAGTTATGTAACTGAATTGCTCGACTGCTATGTCCATGAAGTTTATGAAATCCAGGTGCAATGTCTTCACTTCTTCCTTTACTGTTGCGATTTCCAATTTGAATTCATCAAACATTTTCATAATAGTATCCAGCTTTTCAGTGTTTGGGTTAGGATCTGGTTCAGAGAAATCATGGTAGTTTGGAGGGGTCACAAGGTCGATTTCTGCTTCTGATACATAATCCTAATAATACATAAAGTCATGTGCCTCGGAGTTGTGATCGTCATGGTACATATAGTCTTATGGTGTAAAATGAGGCGATGGGGGGTCCATAGGCTCATTCAACTCATACAGCCAGTTATCTTTGTTATGGACACTGGCTCGCTCATGGTTTGGTAGTGTAAAGAGTCGGACTGGTTCATTGGCAATAAGATACTCGTAGGGTGCTGGTCCTAAGTTACTTATGATACGCTGGTTAAAACAAAACTCTCTGTCCATAAGTCTAATGCTGCCAAATTGAATAACTCTATTCAGCTGATACCGAAGTCCAATTGCGTTAGCAATCATGGTGACAAGTCCTCCTACTAAGATAGGTGAGTGTTGCACCCCAAAATTTGCTCAACCTTTTCTTGCCTGATTTATGTTTCATTGCATTTCATTTACATAGGTACATCATGTACATAGTTCAATCATTTGCATATCATAGCATAGCATGCCTCCAATAAGGGATCAAGGGTGTCTATCAAGAGAAGAGCCTAGCAAGAGGTGTTATCCAAGATTGAGAAGTCATCCAGGCCATCAAGAAATGATTTGAAGTCTTGAGAAGTTTGAGTGCCTACATGTGGGTTTTGCTCCTATCTTGAGGAATATTGAGAATCATCAGTGGGATGTGAAACAGGGAATGTGAATTTGAGGTGTGTATGGATCTCATGGAGTGCCTAGAGGGCCATATTGAAGCTGAGACAAGTCATTGATTCAAGTATGAGAGCCACAGTTGAGGTGCAGTCAACTAGGGTTTCATCTAGGTCAATCCTAGGTCAATTGAGTAATTGGAGAGCATCAAAGCCTACTTTGAGGTCATGGGATTCATGGATTGGTATGTTGATACATATGTGGTGTTGTTCCAAGGTTAAGCAAAGAAGGATCAAGAATGTGGGAAGTTGCTAAATTAGGGTTTCAGTGTAAAATCCCCTATTTAGTGCCCAACTTCAAAGCCACATAAGTCAACATACAAGTTTTAAATGGATCTTTGGCCAACATGAAACTTGTAGAGCATCACAATACCTTTAATTTGAGTACTATAAGTCCTCAAGTGGATTTATATAACTCAAGTTATGGTCCTTGCAAGTTACAGGTCATCAGATGACTATGAAATTTATCTGTGAAAGTCACTTGACTTCCAAGCAACTTTTTCCCTTCAAGGAATTTTCAAATGGATTTTTGGCCAACATGAGAGTTGTATATCTTGATCTTATCTTTCCATAGAGTACTATAAGTCCTTGATAGGATTTGTAGAACTCAAGTTATGATCTTGGCAAGCCAGGGGTATTTTGGGTATTGGTGATTATAGGTCATTTGTGATCATGGGTCCATAACTTCAACTTACAAGCTTCAAATGGAAAATTGTTCAACATGAAACTTGTTCAAAATGACGTTTTGGGTGTAATCAAGTGGTCATGAGGGTTTGGTTTGGCTTGGAACACAAATTCATTTGGAATGGCTTTGAAAAGGAACTTTAATACACCTTGAAAGGCCAAAATTTGGGGGAAATTGTTTTGTGGCAAAATTGAACAAAGTTATATGTCATTTTGATCAGAAAATACATTTGGAGAAGGTTGGAAATAGCACATTTTGGATTTGAGGTCATTTGCATACACTTCCATTTTGTAACTTCATGTGGAAGTAACATAACCAACTCACATCCATGGGATCAAAAACAAGGAGCTACACCTCCCATTCACTTCAAAATATCACAAGAGGAGAAATTCAAGCAAGATTGAGAGCTAGAACAGAGCCATTCACCAACTGTGCATATGAGATTTTCAAGGAATATGAGAATTTCAATTTCTCATTATGGTTGTTACAAAAGTTTCTAGAGGTTTCTAACAGCTTCTATATATGCATTGCAACTGGTTCAGAGGGTTTTTTGGGCAAGAATTGGAGAGAAACAAGAAGGAGCCATTGAAAATTTCACAGCTGCATCAAGAATCGGGTTTGAAGATTGGTGAGGATTCAAGGCAAATCATTTGTTTTAGAAGCTGGAGGAAGTGTTATTGAGTGATTCTGGAAGGAATTGGAGGTTGATTCGAAGGAAACCCTACTCTGTTCATCTCTCAAAACCAGGTTTGCAACTTTCAATTTTTGCTCTAATTTATAGGTAATTGAGTAGAAATGATTATGTGGATAGGTTAGTGATGGTGCTTAGGTGGATTTCAGTACAAGAATTGAGTGATTCGTGACACTTTAGGTCAGTGCAAGATTTCTGTTGAGGGAGATATCTCTTGATTCTTGAGGCTTTAAGCATGGCTGAATGGTTAGTTTTGACCAGTGATGCGTGTAGATGAGAATAGGACCATTAGTTTTAGGTTTTGAGATGATCAAGATTTGGGGATTTTCTGAACTTGGGATCGGTTTTTGAGTTGGAGGGAGAATCAATGGATTTGGAGGTCATAATTGGACTCAGGGTGAAAAAACGAGTGAGATAGGGTATTTAGTTGGCTTGCTTGATACACTTTTGGATATGCCACGCCGGAGACGACGGTGGCGCTGTAACTCAGGCCACCGTCTGAGCTTCCCTCTCATTTTCAAATGTTTTGGAGACGATGAAGCGTGATCGTTGGATGATGTTTGGACTTTGACCAAAGCTACCAGTACACGGCCAGGATTTGATTTGAAAGTCTGAAGAGAGTTGAAGTAATCAAAACTCACTGTTTCATTAATTCAGATTGGGTGGGCTTAATCACTTTCTTGCTAACCACACCCTGCACTGAGGCCCAATGAGAAAATACACTAGTTCCAATTGCTATTTGCCACGAGGTTTTTTCCATTTCCATTTCTTTTTCTGACTTATTTTTAGTTTGGTTTGGGCTTAAGACTCGTTTGATACGCGCACCCCCTCTTAGGCCCAGGTCTGGAAAACAACTGGTTTGTATTGCTATTTGTCACACGCTTTTCTTCATTTTCTTTATATTTTTTTTATTATATCATTTTGCATATTGTTCAAAATTAATTCACAACTAATAGGAAAATTAATATTTTTAGGCTAGATTTTTTCCCCTGACTCCTTAAAGAGTCTAGAATTTAATAGGATTAGAATTTTGTTAATTCATGCATTTTAGAATTTAATTGCATTTATTGAAGTTTAATTGCTTTTATTTTGAATATGGTTGATATGTGATCTTGCTGATTTTAGTATGGGTGTTTGGTGTATGATTTTGAGGTGATTCTTTTTGGTATAGTTAGATTAGATATGCATGTACCTCTAGAAATTTTCTCATATTTTTGTGAGATAATTTTAGGTTGTTTTGAACATTGAACATTAGGTGTTGTAGTTTTAGGGTTTTAAGATAGTACCCTTAGGTTTAGGGCATAGTTTTAGAACTTAATGATTGGTTAACCCCCTGGTTTTTGTATGGAGATATTCTTAATAGGTTTAGGAACCCTTAGAATTTTTTATAGGATTTTAAAATCATTTTTGGTATTTTAATTAGAATTACTTTTAGGACTAACATTTAGGAGTTCTAACACACTAACTTGACTAGTTTAATTCAATAGTTCCCCTTAGATTAGGGTGGTGGTGCTCTTGTGCTTGGATGACCATGAAGACCAATTGAAGATTCTTTGGATAGCTTGAAGGAGCTTGGAGATGAAGCCTTGTCCTCTTGTGGAGTGCTTGTCAGGAGCTTAGGGAAACTAGGGTTTTAGGAAGAGCATTAGACTAGTTTTGTTCTTTCTTCAAACATGGAGAATATTGTTCATCTCCATTCAATCCAATGACATAAAGTCCTCTTAAAGAAGTCACATCTCTCCTTTGGAGGGATGAATGGCATGCTTTAAGAGTAGAACTTTGAGGATGCCTTCCTATTACAGTGTTAAGATCCTAATGGCTTCCCTTGGTTGTCATTGAGTTTCTTAACACTTCAACTTGATCTTGTTGAATGATTCTCCCCTGGAGGTTGCTTGTTGAAGCTTGTTGAGAATGAAGTTTATGCTTGTTGAAGCTAGAAGCTTGTTGAAGCTAGGAGCTGGTTGCTTGTTGAAGCTAGAAGCTTGTTGAAGCTAAGAGTGTTGCTTGTTGAAGTCAGGAGCTTGTTAAAGCTGTGTAATGGTTGGGGTTTGTGCTTGTTGAAGCTGGTAGCTTGTTGAAGCTTGGTGCTTGTTGAAGTTTGAAGTTTATTGGAGCCTGAAGATATGGGCTATTCATGAAGATGAAGGTTGTTGCTGTCAACTTTTTGCTGTTTAATCAACTGTTGCTGTCAGAGCTGGTGCTAGTGCTGGTTGCTGTAGGAGTTTGGTACTGCTGCTTGGGCTGCCTCCTCTGTTTTGGGTTTTGTTTTCTGTATTGTTTGTTGGCTTGTATAGCTTTCCCCCTAGGTTTGAAGTGAATTTTGATTCACTTTGCCTGTTGTTTTCCAAGGTTCGAGGTTGAGTGGGACTCCCTTGCCTCGCTTGTATTGCTGCATTGCATGCATTTTACTGTATTTGCTTGCTTTCTTTGCTGTTTATCCCCTAGGATTTCTGATTTCCTCTGTGCAGGAGGGAATTATGACAGACATTAGGATTCTAATCCATGCATGACAACATTAGGTTAGTTTTATTCCCCTTTCAACCCTAGGTTTTTAGAGCTTTTTTCTCTTCTTATCTCAAAACAACTCAAAAAACACAGTAATAAGGTTAATCGATGTCGTACTTTACGAGCCTTAAGCTGTTTGAGAAAGGGTTGCTGGAGAGCTTCTTTCCAGTAATCTGGCTGCTTAGTGTGGCACCCTTTGGGTGACACGCGACGTAGTCACTCTCAGATCATAGTCTCTAGTGTGTCAGAGATTGCAAACAAACAAAAAACACTTCTTTCGTAAAAGATTCAAAACAAACATCAAAGTGTCATTTTTGTCCGCTTGGACTCTTAATCAAGAAAAACCCTTTTTGAAGGTAATCAAAACAATCAAACAAGCTTGAGTCTTCCGTGGCCCGAACTACGTTTGCTCTGATCTTTCATGCTGTATGAAAGCACGTAGGTATAGGATGCCGTATCCTAGCGAGCAACCTTCCCACCTTCATCCGTAGTTAGCCGAACTATGTAGACTCTGACTTTCCCATTTCACGAGGGAATACGTAGGCATAGAGCGGCGAAGCTCTATCGAGTCTCTTTTCTCTTTTTCTTTCCTTTTGTCCCCAGACCTTTAGAGTAGATAGAATAACAATCCGTACTAGAAAACAAGCGTGGATCCCGTCGAGTACGGCGGACGTGAGGGGTGCTAATACCTTCCCCTTGAGTAATCGACTCCCGAATCCAGGAATTTGGTTGCGATGACCATTCCTTTCCCGTTTTGCGCTAGGTTTACTCTGAGCGTTTCCTTTCCCTCTGGTGGGATAAATAACGCACGGTGGCGACTCTTCTGTCATAGCCGGCGCCGATTTTCGCAGTAGCGACAGTGAGTTTGGTTCCTGATTATGTTTTTCCAAGGCTCTCATCATGAAAGGCACGGAATTGACAGGTCTACCCTGTGAGGCACAATATAGGATGAATAACTCTTCCTTAGAGACGGAGGTAATGTTTTCCTCCTTCCCAAAGAGGGTATGGGCTAACATTCTGTGGAAGTAACGGATTGCAGGATTATGTATTTCGTTAGAGTTCATGTCATTCTGCTCAGGGTGATAGTTTCCTGTAATGGTTCCCCAGAAATAATCCAATTCTATATGCATATCTGCCTCATGGATGGTGGTATACACAAAGGGTCCGCTAGGAAATCCTAAGAGGTCATCCAATGAGCTACGGGCGAATGTGTAATCAGTACCAAAGAGTCTAAAGCATATCAGTTCCTTAGTGGATCTGTAACCATATTCGGGTAAGTAAGCTAGGGAGCTAAGGAATTCAAACGTGAGTTCACTATTGGTGACAAAGCGAGTCTTAAGGGCAGCTTTTTCCCATCCTAATTGGTTAAATAAGAAAAGGATGTTGTCGCGGATTCCTAGTTGATCCATGGTGGATCCATCATAGTAAATGGTTAAGGCGATGCCTCTCTGTGTCAGGGCCTCAAATCTAGCCTGCTGAGCTGGTCCTCTAAATACTGTTACCATGTAATCTATGTTATCCATGCTGGAGAGTTAGTCAGATGAGAGAGGAGAAAGTAGGAAGGCTTAAAGAAAATCCTGGAAACAGTTGAAAGCAAATTCGTTCAAATTAAATTTAGAAACAAAAGGTGATAAAATAATAGTGGAAGAAAGGGAAAGAAAAGAAAATTTTGAAATTTAGTAAAGAAACAGTGTAAAAGCATAAGGCAAATGAAAAACATAAAGAAAATGAATAAAGAGAAAAAATGAGGAAAAATGGGTTGCCTCCCATCCAACGCAATTTTCAACGTTAAAAAGCCTGACTATAGCTTGATGACAGCTAGTTGGTGTGTTGAGCGGGAAGCACTAACAGTTTCAGTCACATTATTTTTATCGCTGATTTCGACAGCTCCACTTTGAAGGATTTTTGTTAACTCAAAAGGACTTGACCATCTGGACTTTAGTTTACGTGGGAAAAGTTTTAGTCTTGAATTGAATAGGAGCACGACGTCTCCCACACTGAACTGTTTCCTAACTAAACGCTTATTGTGCCACTTTTTTATTCTTTCCTTGTATATGCGGGCGTTCTCGTATGCGTCTAGTCTGAGTTCTTCTAATTCGTGCAGATTCAAGATCCGTTTCTCTCCTACGGCAGTGTAGTTTAAGTTTAACGTTTTAATAGCCCAAAAGGCTTTGTGCTCTAATTCTACTGGCAGGTGGCAGGATTTTCCATAAACTAGCTTGAATGGTGTGGTTCCTATAGGCATTTTGTAGGTCGTCCGATAGGCCTATAAAGCTTCATTTAACTTGGCTGACCAATCTTTCTTAGAGGTGGCAACGGTCTTTTCCAAGATTTGCTTTATCTCTCTGTTCGAGACCTCGACTTGTCCACTAGTCTGTGGATGATATGGGGTTGCAACACGGTGTTTGACTCCATATTTAGATAAAAGTTTGTCGAAGATCCGTGCTATGAAGTGTGAACCACCGTTGCTAATGACAAGTCTTGGTACATCAAATCTGGGGAAGATTGTGTTCTGGAAGAGTTTTATGACTACCCGTGTGTCATTTGTTTGAGAGGCTATAGCCTCAATCCATTTGGAAATGTAATCGACAACTACGAGTATATATTGGTTTCCAAAAGAAGATGGGAATGGACCCATGAAATCGATCCCCCATACATCAAAGACTTCCACTTCCAAAATACCCTTTTGTGGCATCTAGTCGTGCCTTGAGATGTTCCCAGTGCATTGGCACCGGTCGCACCTTAGTATTGCAGCGTGAACATCTTTCCAAAGGCTGGGCCAGAATAGGCCAGACTGTAGAATCTTAGCACAAGTCTTTGAGGTACTTGCATGTCCACCATAAGGGGCGGAGTGACAATGAGAGATGATATCTTTTGTTTCTTCCTCTGGGACACATCGACGGAATATGATGTCGGCTCCTCTCTTGAAAAGCAGAGGTTCGTCCCAATAATAGTGTTTTAAGTCGTGGAAGAATTTCTTCTTTTGTTGATAGGTTAAGTCTGGTGGGAGCACGCCTGCGGCTAGGTAGTTGACAATGTTAAGATACCAAGGCAAGGTTGCCTGTGCGTAGACTGCTTCCACGGCTTCTTCTAATTCTGGTTCTTGCGAGGTTAGGTTTGGCATATCGTTCTCCATTCCGGCTATCAGACGTTCGTAAGGGAAATTGTTGTTGATAGGCATTGGTTCTTGTTTAACGCCCTCTATTTGGGATAAGTGATCTGCCACCACGTTCTCGGTTCCTTTCTTGTCTTTAGTTTCTAGATCAAACTCTTGTAACAGTAGGATCCATCTCAATAGTCTTGGTTTGGCATCCTTTTTTCTTATCAGGTACCTAATGGCGGCGTGGTCTGTGTAGACGATTATTTTTGCTCCTACCAAGTAGGAACAGAATTTGTCAAGAGCGAACACAACCGCTAGAAGTTCTTTTTCCGTCATTGCGTAGTTCATTTGGGCAGGATCTAAGGTTCTACTAGCGTAGTAGATTGCATGAAGTTTCTTGTCTTTCCTTTGTCCTAGAACTGCGTCTACGGCATAATCGCTCGCATCGCACATGATTTCGAATGGCAGCTGCCAGTCTGGTGGTTGCATGATCGGTGCGGAGATAAGGGTTGTTTTTAATGTTTCAAACGCTTTTAAGAAGCTTTCGTCTAAGATGAACTCAACATCTTTCATTAATAGACCAGTTAAGGGTTTTGTAATTTTCGAGAAATCCTTTATGAATCGCCGGTAGAAACCGGCATGTCCTAAGAAGCTTCGTATTTCTCGTACGGTCTTTGGAGGTTGAAGATCTTTTATACTTTCTATTTTGGCTTTATCAACCTTAATCCCCTTGTTAGATATTATGTGTCCTAGCACTATTCCTTGTCTGATCATGAAATGACATTTTTCCCAATTGAGAACAAGATTTACTTTCGCACATCTTTCGAGTACCATCTCTAGGTTTGGAAAACATCCTTTGAAACTTTGTCCGCATACCGAGAAGTCATCCATAAACACTTCCATGATGTCATCTATGAAATATGTGAAGATTTCCATCATGCATCTGTGGAATGTTGCAGGAGCATTGCATAATCCAAACGGCATTCATCGGTACGCGAAAGTTCCATAAGGATAGGTAAATGTAGTCTTTTCTTGGTCATCGGGGTAAATAGAAATTTGGAAAAATCCCGAATAACCGTCTAGATAGCAGAAATAAGAATGTTTTTCCAGTCTCTCCAACATCTGATCGATGAAAGGTAAAGGGAAATGATCTTTTCGAGTGGCCTTGTTCAGTTTTCTGTAATCAATGCACATTCTGCTTCCGGTCACAACTCTTTGTGTTATCGATTAACCTTTCGAGTTCTTTACCAAAGTTACGCCTCCTTTCTTGGGCACGACATGCACTGGGCTAACCCATTGGCTGCCGGAGATCGGGTATATAATTCCTGCATCTAGTAGTTTCTTCACTTCGTCCTTGACTACAGTGCTTAGGATAGGATTTATCCTTCTCTGATGTTCTCTAGAGGTTTTACAGTCTTCCTCTAGCATAATTCAATGCATATAGATAGAAGGACTTATTCCTTTAAGATCAGTTATGTTGTAGCCTAACGCAGTTGGGTATTTCCTTAAGACGTCTAGTAGTTTTTCGGTTTCTAACTGTCCTAAATCGGTGTTGACTATCACCCGTCTTTTGAGTTCGGTGTCTAGGAATTCGTATCTGAGGTTTTTAGGTAATACTTTGAGTTCTAAAGCTGGGTTCTTTGGACCTGGCATGTGACTCGGAGTTAGTGCTAAGCTTTCGCTTAGACTGTCATCTTTATATGGCGCACGCCAATTGTCATCTTCACGAATTTCTGGGATTTGGATTTTCAATATTTTAGAGTATGTGGTTTCTTTCTTTTCCATTTCTCTTATGCATTCATCAATGACATCTACTAGATAACAGGTGTTGTCTATGGCTGGTGCTTGTAAGAACTTGGTAAGGATGGATTCGACTTTCTCTTCTCCTACTTCGAATGTTAGCCTACCTTTCTTCACATCTATAATAGCTCTGGCTGTGGCTAGGAAGGGTCTTCCTAAGATAATTGGGGTGATTGAATCTTCCTTAATATCCATGATTATAAAGTCGGTTGGGATGTAAAATTGACCTATGCGTACTGGAACGTTTTCCAGTATATCGACAGGATATTTGACAGATCGGTCAGCTAATTAGATGGACATTTTGGTTGGTCTTAATTCACCCATACTTAGCTTTTTGCATATAGATAAGGGAATAACACTGATATTGGCTCCTAAGTCACATAGTGCTTTGTCTATGACAAACTTTCCAATGACACAACGTATGGAGAAACTACCTGGGTCTTTCAACTTAGGAGGCATGTTGTTTTGGATTATCGCGCTACACTCGGCAGTAAGTGTAACTGTTTCATTATCCTCGATCTTTTTCTTGTTAGACAAGATTTCTTTGAGAAATTTTGTGTACGAGGGCATCTGAGTGATGGCTTCTGTGAAGGGAATTGTGATGTTCAATTGCTTCAGAAGTTCTACAAATTTCTTAAACTGCCTTGTAGTTTTGGAGTTTATAAGTCTCTAAGGATAAGAAATCGGTGGCTTATACGGCGGTGGAGGCTCATAAGGTTTTTCTTTATCTACGGCCTCCTAGTCGTTATTTTCCTTCTCTTTGGTTTCAGACTCCTTTTCTGCCTCTTTTACAGGTTTTTGGTACATGGCTGGGTTTTGGCTCCTAGGATCGATCGGTTCGTCCAGTTCTTTTCCACTTCTTAATATGACAGCGATTGCATGACCTTTCGAATTAGGTTCAGGCTGTCCAGAAAATGTGCCAGCGGGTGTGGCAGCAGGCGCTTGCTGTTGAGCTACTTGTGATATCTGTGTTTCAAGCATCTTGTTATGGGTAGCTAAAGCGTCTACTTTGTTTGTTAGTTGCTTGATCTACTCACTATTGTGTATGTTTTGATTCAGGAACTCCTTGTTCGTCTGAACTTGAGTGGTTATGAATTTTTCCATCATTAATTCAAGATTGGATTTTCTAGGGGCATTTGGAGAAGCTACGGTTGGTTTCTGATATCCTGGTGGTACAGCAGGTGCTTGGTTAGGTGCATACAATGTGTTATCGCTTTTGTAGGAAAAGTTCAGATGGTTTTTCCAGCCTGGGTTATAGGTGTTCACATAAGGATTTCCTCGAGCGTAGTTCACTTGGTCTGTGGGGGTTCCTGTCAGTAATGGACATTCGGGCGTAGCGTGACCAGTGATTCCACATAACTCACAATTTGGAGTTACAGCAGCTACGGTTGCTAGTGGTGTCATGGTTAGATTGTCGATCTTTTGCGTCAAGGCATCTACCTTAGCATGGACCTTCTCAAGACTATTAATCTCGTACATCCCACCTTTTGCTGCAGGTTTCTCTGCTACAGTTCTTTCACCTCCCCCATTGGCAATGGTCCTGAGACATGTTTTTGATTAGTTTATAGGTTTCGTCGTATGGCTTATCCATAAGTGCACCATCCGCGGCAGCGTCTACTGTTAGCCTGATGTTGTACAGAAGCCCATTGTAGAAAGTATGAATAGTCACCCAGTCTTCAAAACCGTGTTGAGGTCATGCTCTCATCATGTCTTTAAATCTTTCCCATGCTTCGTAGAGAGATCCGGCATCTTTCTGTCGAAATTTGTTGATTTGAGCTCTTAGCATAGCAGTCTTGCTTGGCGGAAAGTATCTCACTAAGAAAATGTTCTTCAGTTGTTCCTGCATTGTAACGGAGTTGGATGGCAAGGATTATAACCAAGCCCAAGCTCTATCTCTAAGAGAGAAAGGGAAAAGACGTAATCTTATTGCGTCTGGAGTTACACCATTAGCCTTCACTGTGTCGGCGTACTACACAAACTTCGTTAAGTGTTCATTTGGGTCGTCTGTTGCACTTCCCGAGAATTGATGTTGTTGCACGGCTGACAGCAATGATGGTTTTAATTCGAAATCATTTCGATTGATAGCGGGGGCAGCAATGCTACTGTGAGGCTCTAGTTGAGACGGGGTAGCGTAGTCCTTCAGAGGTCTATTCTGAGGTCCTTCGGCCATTTTCGATTCTTCAACAAGTTCAGGAGTATGAGCTAGAAGATCAGGGATATTATGTCTTCGTTGATATTTAATTATGCGCCTTCTTAGGTGTAAGAAGCACTCTAGTACGACTATTGGAGGTTGTAAGATATCGCTTTGTGAGCGAGTACTTGGCATACAATCGACGAATGAGTAAAGGGAAATAAAATAGTTAAACTAGTCTATACTACGTAACAGATTTCTACACTATTGACTAAATGGGTCCCCGGCAACGGCGCCAAAAACTTGGTCGCGACTTTCTGAGTCTAACTGAACTGACTGCAAGTGCACAATCAATCGCGTAGTAATAAAGATATCGATCCCACAGGGACTCGTAATAAATCTAGTGTTATCGGGTGTTACTATATTTAGCTAAGTTGGAAAAAAGTTCTAAGGAATTTAATACAAAAGTAAAGGCTAAATTTAAGGAAAGTTTATAAGGTTTAAGAATACTAATAAGGGACATCGATATGTAATGCTGTAGTTTTCGGGGATTCGACACATCGCCGGTGCAGTTTAATTTTGGCAAATGGTTTTCAGGAGAAAATAATCGTTTAAAGACTTTTGTCTCATGTTGGTTGTTGACGCTAGTCGTAACTCTAAGGCGGAATATACGCTTTCGCTGTCCCATACGGGGTTAAAATCACTTTTTGAAAACAACTAAGTTCTGATTTCTTTTAAAGCGCTTTCGCTGTATTTAAAATAAATGGCTAATTTTTACTATCCAGTTCGAACCCCAGCTTTCGCGTGCCGGTTCGTGCCTTAATGAATTTCCCACTTTCATGGCAAAACTACTGTAAACAATTTCTCGCTTTCGCGAAGAAGGTTTATTTAGAAGATTTTAATTAAAAACTACGACCAGAAAAGTGTTTGTAAAAAAGGAAAGGCACCGGTTATTATCGAATCCCGCCTTACTAATTTATTACATACCGATTTAAGTGGTTTAGCTAGACATGGAATTTAAAGCATTCATAATTAAACAATGGCGGCAAAATAAATAAACATGCATTTTTGACAGAAATAAAATAACAATTTAATTAATAAAAACCTGAAAATAATACTGTTCTCGGATCCTTGAGTAGTCCTCCACAATGTCGGCAGGATTCTACCTCAGCGAGGAGTAAGGGTACAAGAAGGGAATAAAACAGTACAATGAAAGTAAAGGAAAGGAAAGGAAACTAGAAATAATTGCTAAAACTTAAAACGGCTTCAATGGCGATTTCGGCAGCACTTCGTTGTCTTCAATGCGGCTCCCCCTTTTCTGGTCCAGACCTCCTCCTTTTATAGCTGAGGTTCTCCCAGGAAAGTGCTTGAGGAACTGGAGTTGAGGATCAGAGAATATAGGAGAACGTTCCTATATTTCCTCAGCTTGCATGGGCACGTTTAGAATGTGAACGTTATTCTGTTATTGAGTGCATGACGATCGTGAGGGAGATGTGACGAGCGCAATGTGCATGACGAGCGTAAGGATCTGTGACGACCGTGAGGGTCGTGACAAGGGTGTGACGACCGTGACACTCTTAAAATCTGTATTTTCTGCTATTTTCTGTCTTTTTCTCCCATTTTGTGTCTTTGATCGTGAGTTTTCTCTGTCTTGCTCGTTTTGAGTGTGAACTTCATATACCTGCAAAAACGCTTAGCAAATATGTGGAATCATCCGAAATCGGGGTGAAATCGTATTGTTAATAGGTGAAAAACATGGCAAATATAGTATACATTTTCGCGTTATCACTATGAAATTTGAATTTCCTGACGAAGACATCATGTATCTGAAGATGAAAGATTGTGATGAACCGTTGCCTAACGAAGGTCCTGAGTTGGGCTCCTAGTGGCAAATGATATTTGATGGTGCTATTAACTCGTACGATAGTGGAATTGGGGCAATCCTCACGACTCCCCAGGGTTCTCATATACCATTCACTGCCAGGTTGACATTTCCTTGCACCAACAACGAAGCAGAGTATGAAGCGTGCATCATGGGGTTGGAAGAAGCCCTTGATCTGAGGATCAAGAACCTAGATGTGTACGACGATTCAGCGCTAGTTGTAAATCAAATTAAAGGAGAATGGGAGGCCAAGGCAACCCAATCTGATTCCTTACATGAACTATGCAAGGAGGGTGTTGCCATTCTTTGATCGTGTAGAGTTACATCACGTGCCAAGAGCGGAGAACCAGGTAGTAGACGCTCTGGCAACGTTATCCTCAATGTACAAGGTGAACTATTGGAATGATGCTCCAAGAATAGTCATCTCACGCCTTGATAGGCCGACGTATATGTTCGCCATTGAGGAAGCCTGTGATGGCAAGCCATGGTTTTATGACATCCAGAACTTTCTTAAGAAGCAAGAGTATCCGCCAGGGGCGTCGACCCGGGATAAGAAGACTCTGAGAAGGTTGTCTGACAACTTTTATCTGAATCAGGATGGTGTACTCTACAGGAGGAATTATGATTTGGTGTTATTAAGGTGCGTGGACGAGAAAGAAGCTTGCTTGCTTATGGAAGAGGTCCACGAAGGAGCCTTTGGTACGCATGCCGGCGGGCACGCCATGTCTCGAAAGTTGTTACAAGCAGGGTATTATTTGCTGACGATGGAGTCTAATTGTTTCAAATATGCGAAGAAATGCCATAAATGCCAGATTTACGCAGACAAAATTCATGTGTCGTCGTGTCCTCTGCACGTCATGGCATCTCCTTGGCCCTTTTCCATGTGGGGCATTGACATGATTGGCAAGGTCGAGCCAACTGCTTCCAATGTACATCGTTTCATTTTGGTAGCCATTGATTACTTTACCAAGTGGGTGGAAGCAACCTCCTATGCGAATGTCACGAAGTAAGTCATAGCCAGATTTATCAAAAAGGACATCATCTGTAGATACGGAGTGCCTGAAAGAATCATTATTGATAATGATTCGAACTTGAACAACAAGATGATGAAGGAACTGTGCCAGAGTTTCAAAATCGAGCGTCACAACTCATCGCCCTATCGTCCAAAGATGAACGGAGCTGTTGAAGCGACCAATAAGAATATCAAGAAGATAGTGCAGAAAATGGTTATAACCTATAAAGATTGGCATGAAATGTTGCCCTTTTCTTTGCACGGATATCGTACTATGGTACGCACTTCAACTAGGGCAACTCCTTTCTCGCTGGTGTATGGTATAGAAGTTGTCCTACCATTAGAGGTCGAGATTCCTTCTTTGAGAGTTCTGGTCGACGTCAAGCTCGATGAGGCAGAATGGATAAAGAACAAATTGAATCAGCTTAGCCTGATAGACGAGAAAAGGATAGCGTCTATTGCATATGGTCGGTTGCATCAGAGCCGGATGAAGAAATCTTTTGACAAGAAGGTACACCCTCGAAGCTTTCAGACTGGCGATCTTGTGCTGAAAAAGATTCTCCCTCCACAAAAAGATTCTCCCTCCGCAGATTTCTGGCAGCGATGTCAGATGTGTGTAGATTCTTGGCGGCGATGTTAGATGTGTATTAAATTCGTGGATTCCTGGCGGCGATGTCATATGTTTCATCCCCTACAGATACCTGGCGGTGATGTCAGATGTGTATCAAATTCGTGGATTCCTGGAGGCAATGTCAGATGTCTTCATCAACTCAATAGATGCCTGACGGTGATGTCAGATGCTCTGTGTTGATATGATTTTCAGATTTGTTACTCGTTTTTATTTAGCGAAAGCTTGGCGGCGATGTCAGGAGTCCTTATCTCAGGATCTGATACCTGTTTTTATCTAACGGATGTCTGGCAGCGACGTCAGAAGTTTCTTCTCAGTTGTGTGTTGAGCCGATCGGTTTATTGCTTATTGGGTTCAATGGTTCTGACGGTGATGTCAGATGTTTTTACCAACTTGATGTTGGGGCCTGACGGTGATGTCAGATGCTTTGTCGAATTGATGTCAATGCCTGGCGGCGAAGTCAGAGATATCTTCTTTCAGAATTGATGTTATTACCTGACGGCGAGGTCAGATGTTTTTCTAAATTGATGCAGAGGGATGACGGCGAAGTTAGAGGTTCATTATCAGTTGTATGATAGCACATGTTTTCCCGACATAATGTCGATACCTGACGGTGATGTCAGATGATCTTTCCGACTTAGTGTCATTGTCTGGCGGTGATGTCAGATGATTCTTTCGATTGCGTGTCGATGTTGCAACCATTATTCAGTTATTTCCGAAGATTTTTATCCCCAATCAGAGTTTACAGTTTATTTCTGCGGTTGGAAAATTTTCGGGTTCCTTGGTATTCAACCGTATTTTACCTTGATTGTTTGAAAGCCGTTCGCTTTTCACTCATTCAGGTCCAAGTTGCTTGAATAGAGGCAGCTGTCGTACCCCAAAATTTACCCTACCTTTTCTTTACTTGGCTTATGTTTTCATTGCGTTGTTCTAGCATTTGCATTGCATATCATTTTTCATATGCAGGGGATCAAGAGAGTTGTGCATAGCAAGAGAAGGTTAACAAAGGGTCCAAGACTAATCAAAAGGGTTCCAAGCAAGCATGAATGTTCATCAAGTCATCAGAAGCTGGTCAGAGCTCTTTGAGAAAGTGAATGGATGTATGTTGCGTATCTCCTATCTTGGAGACCAATTGAGGATCATCTGAAGATTACAAGTTCATGGATATGGATATAAGATGTTGTGAAGCTCATTGAGTGCTTTGAAAGCCATTGTGGAGCTTATGAAAATTGTTATATCATGTGCAAGAGGTTGCAGTCAAAGGATTGTACACCTAGGGTTTCATCTGCCTAGTGCAAGATCCACTGAGGATTTGAAGGAGATTAAGACTCAATTCTAAGTTTTTGGAGTCATGGATAGTTGTTTTGAGGCATCTAAGTTGTTATTTCAAGATCAATTCAAGAACAATCAAGAGTGTGAGAAGTTACTAAATTAGGGTTTCAGAGGTTTGTCAGTGTAAAATCCCTTGTTTAGTGCCCAGTTGCAAGACCACATATCTCAAGATACAAGTTTCATCTCACTTTGACGCAAACATGAGACTCATAGATCATGTTCTTATATTTCTTTTGATTACTAGAACTCATTCATTGGGTTTCTAGAACTCAAGTTATGATGCTGACAAGTTATGGGTCCTCAGATGAATGTATTTTTAGTCAACAAAAGCTAACCAACTTCCAAGGAACTTTTGACTTAGAATCATGTTTCACCTTAAATTTTTATGAACATGAAAGTTGTTACTCATGATCTTAGCTTTCCAAAATGTCCTAGAAGTCCTTCATCTCATTTGTAGAACTCAAGTTATGAGGCTTGCAAGGTAGGGGTATTTTGGAAAAGTGAGATTATAGGACATTTTGATTATAGGTCTTGTTCAGGCACTTATGCATTTCAAATGAAACTTTTCCCAACATGAAACTTGCTTCAAATGATCTCAATTCCATCATGGAACATAAAATTGTCATGGATTTGGCATGGATATGAAGATAGGTGAAGAAATTCAATGAAAAAAGGACTTTAAAGTCATGATTTAAATTGATTTGGTTTTGGAATCATTTCATACCATGTTTGTGCATATTTTGAGTCACAATATCACACTAAGTAGAATGCACAAATTGGATTTGAGTTATCCAAGCTAGAACTCATGTAATTTCATGTTATTTCAAGTGTAAGTTACACATTCAATCTCCACTATTAGATCAAATCAAGGGAGAACTTTAGTTCACATGATCAATTCCAAGTCCCAGCAAGTGATTTGAATAAAAAATAAGGGAATTGGAGCCATTTCTCACGTGTGTATGAATTCAACATTCCAAATTTGAGAATTTCAAGATTACTCCATAACCAGGCCAAATTAGGCCTCCAAATCATTTCTGATCCATAATATAAAAGCTCCAGATGAAGATTACACCTTCATTCGTGCATTTTGGTGGAGAAAGAGCAAGAACACAGTTGGAGAATTCAAGAGAAAAATGAAAAGTGGAAATCCATATTGAAGCAAATTCAAGGCAATTCAACACCAGAATCATCTTCCTTGAAGTTCATTGAGTGAATCTGGATCATTTTACGCAAGCTTAATACCATTAGAAGCTCCAACGGAGAGACTCCGTTAGGTATTCTTCTTCTCCAAAATTCTCACTAAATATGCATTGATTCCATGCCATTTCTGTTGTAAACTGAAGTCCTACATTTGTAGGCAAATTCTGGATAGGTTAGGGTTGTGTTCTTGATGATTTCAGTTTGATGCTTGATTCTTTGATGCTTCAAATCTCTCTATTCTTGAGTGATAAATGAAGACTAAACCTAGATTTGGATTCTACATAATGTGGCGATCAATTTGATGTATGATTTTGTCCAATTTGATGAAGTTTTGGATCATCAACTCTGGTGGTGTGACCGGAGCACAGTGCTCCGGCGTCTGGTTTTTCTCTCCATTGAGCCAGCGTGGCATGCCATGTGTGCAGTTGAATGTTTGACCTGAGATTGATGAACGGTGTGGATTCATTTGACCAGCAAGCGTGTACTTTTTGACTTGCCAACGCATTAGTGAAATGATGCGTTTCACTCTGGTTCAGTCTTGGGCTTGGCTTGCTATACGCGCCCCCTCCCTTTGAAGCCCAATCTGTTTGCCTTCAATAATTGCTATCTGCACCTTTTTGTTTATTCTTTTATTATTTTTATTATTTTTATTCTGTTTTGATTTTAATTCAATAAAAATACTTCCAAAAGTGATAAAATCCTACAAAAATATTTTTAGGACATTTTAGGATGTCCTTTAATTTTAGGAAATTTTTATTTTATTTTTTGGATTAGTTTTCAATTAAAATGGGATTTATTCTTTGAAAGTGTTTTAATTGAACTTTTAATTGTTCTTAATTGTTTCATGCTTTGTTTTTGATATTTTCTTTTGATCCAATGAGTGAAACTTTTTTCTCATATCCGTGATGCGTTGAAGAGTTTATAAGGACACTTTTGCCCCTGGTTTGGTGCATTTTGGTTTGACTTTTAAGTCATTTTGTTTGACCCTCGATTATTCCATTTCAAAGTGGTACACCTTAGGGATTTATTTCTTTTTGTGGTGCTTTGATGGAACATTGCCCTTGTGCTTTTGGCCTTTGGTTGCCAACATTTTAATGTTCATTTGAGATTTTATTTGAGATTATTTGAGCCTTTTTCCTAATTTTGAGGTGACATGCAAGTCAAGGTACTTCTAAGGGAGGCTCATACAAACACTTGACCTAGTTTGAATGGGAAATGACTTCTATGGATCCCTTGAGCTCTTAATTCTTGTTGATTCATACTTATAACATGTTGAGGTATTTGAATGCTCATTTTTAGGTCATAAACTTGTTCATTGCTTGTTGAGATTTGCATTTCTTTTTAGGCTTTCCACTTGAAGTTCAAGTGTTGAATGTGCTTAAGACTTAGGTCTTTCTCCATGCCTATGCTTGCATTCTCTCGTGTGCTTTTCCTTCTTTGGTTTATGTACCTTCTCTCATATTTACTTCTATTCCATGACCTTAGAGTCCCATTTGAGATGGCTTAGTCCCTCCTTTGGAGGTACTTGAAGCATATCATGAATGGTGATTCTTTGAGGACTCCTTTTGTGTGTTCTTGCATGATTCTTGAGATGGCTTATGGTTGAGTTGCACATTTGAGTTCCTTGTTATCCTCACATTGCCTCTCATTCTCTCATTTTATCATGGCTTCTTCCCTTTCTTTTTGCTTTGCATTAGGGCTTGTGGTTGATGACAAATGGTTGTAGGATTCATTTTCTCCCATTTCATCCTACTTTTGTGTGCTTGTTTGATCTCTTTTGTGTGCATTCTTTCTCCCTTCTTCTTTGAATCTCTCATATGCATGCTTGAGGTTGAGATTTGCTTGTGGAGGCTACTGCCCCACACTATTTTCCTCCCTCACTTTCATTCTAATTCTGCATTACATGTTTGCATACTTGCATCTTTCTTATTTCATGATTCCTTCTTCTTATTTCTTCTTTGCCATTTTCCATTAGGATCTCTAATCTCTTGATATTATGATAGACCTTAGGCTTGAACCCATCCATGATAACATTAGGTAGCATTCCCTTTTTATCTCAATCATAGGTGCACTTTGTATGAGAACTTTAGGTTGAGTCTTAGTCTCCGTTTAGAGTGTCCCTCTCTTCTCATCTTCAAATTCTCTTAAAACACCTAATAAAGATTGTTGCACCCCAAAATTTGCTCAACTTTTCTTTACCTAGCTTATGTTTCATTTCATTCACATTAGCATTATCATTTGCATTTCATTGACATGTATGCAGGAGATCAAGAGGTAGGATTATCAATCAAGACTTTGAAGCTAGCTAAGGAGGCTTATTCAAGTGTTAAAGGGTTGGTATCCTTGTCAGAGAAGTTAAAAGAGCCTCAGAGAGAGTGATCGAAACCAAGAGGGTGTGCCTCCTAACTTGAAAGTTGTGGAAAGCCATCAGATGATTCTGAGGCCATGGAGATGGAATTGAGGTCTTGAGAGAGATCAAGAGAAGTTTTGAAGATCACTTTGATGCCTAGACAGGTCATTGTGCAAGATTAAGAAAGCTCATCCATGATTGGTGCAGCTAGGGTTTGACTGGGTCAACCCTAAGTCAACTGATGATTTAAAGGAGGTTGAGACCTAATTCAAGAGCCATGTGACCATGAATGGATACATTGTGATGTTATAAGGATGATTCCAAGGTTAACTCATCATGATTGAAGAGTTTGAGAAGTTTCAAGCTAGGGTTTCTAAGGCTTGACAGTGTAAAATCCCCTAGTTTGACCCCTATCTTCAAGGCAATGTAGCTCAAGATGTGAGTGTCATCTCATCTTGCCCCCAACATGATTGTTGTATAGCATTGTCTTAGCTTTAATTTGAGTGCTAGAAGTCCTTGATAGGATTTATAGAGCTCAAGTTATGGCTTTGACAAGTTACAAGTCATCTGAGGAATGTGAATTTTGAGCTTGAAGGTTACCCAACTTGCAAGAAACCTTTGCCCTATAAGGATGATTCCTATGAACTTTTGGTCAACATGAATGTTGTTCCTTATTCTCTTAGCTTTCTAGAGAGTACTAGAAGTCCTTGATAGGATTTGTAGAACTCAAGTTATGGCTTTGACAAGTCAAGGGTATTTTGGACATTTGGTGATTATAGGTCATTTGTGATCATAGGCCATTTTCACCAACTTAGAGGGCTCAAATAAAATTTTGTTCAACTAGAAAGTTTCTAAAAATGGTGTTTTAACCTTGACCATGCATCAAGGAGGAATTGAATTAGCTCAAGGAGAGACTTGGTTCAAGAAATTTTGTAAAAGGAAGAATTAAAAGGATTTAATGGCCAAAAATTCAAATAATCCATTTTGTGACCAAATGAAACAAAATTATAGGTCAAATTGATTGGAAAAATGATTTTAGAAACAATGGCAATGTTAGAATTTTTATTTGAGGTCATTTGCATACCATTCCATTTCATTTCTTCATGATGAAGCAACATAATCAAACTCCCACCTTTGGCTTGCAAACAAGGAAAATAACTCATCAAACTCATTCAAAATCTCATGAGAATTTGATTACAAGCATAGCCATGCCAAGAAGGAGTCACAATGGTGGTTGCCATGGGTGATATTTTGAAGAGAAATTGAAAATTGAAAATCTCCTTTGGATGGATCCAGAAGTTTCTAGATGAGTCTAATCACTTCTATATAAGCTAGTGAGTGAGCTCAGCCATTTTTTTTGGAAGGAATTGAAGCTGGTAAGAGAAGGAGCCATTGAAATTTTGAAGGTTCAAGTTGAAATCGGGTTTTCAATTCAAGGGAGATTCAAGCCAAATCAAGGTGTGCAAAGGCTTGGAGAGTGAATTTGGAACGTGTCTGCATCATCTTGGCAGTTGAAGTGAGCAAAAACCACCTATGTTACCTCTCTGAAACCAGGTTTGTATCTTTCATCCTTATGCATGATTTAGGAGGAGAAACTTAGCAATTCACATGTGGTTAGGATCCTTGCAACCTGTAGTTGGATTTAGGATCACAAATTGGTGAATTAGAGACAAATTAGGCATGTGACCATTTTCTGTTGAGGATGATATCTCACGATTCTTGAAGGATTATTCATGATTGGATGGTGGAAATTGATCAATGAAGAGTGAGGATTAACTTGAGATCTTTAATTTAAAGAATGGTGAAAATCAAGATTTGGATGGATTCTGAAAATGCTATCGGGTTTGAAAATGTAGAAGGAATTAGGAAATTCTGAGATTGGATTCGTGATCAGCATCAAATTTGGAGTGGGATAGTGATTGGTTTTGTGATTTTTGATGACATGTGGAGGTTGTCTCACCGGAGAAGACGGTGGCGCCACTATTCAGGCCACCGTCTGTGTTTTCCCCCCAAACTGAGTTCAAATGGGGACGATGAGCCATGGCCGTTGGATGAGTGTTGGACTTTTGACTCAGGCGAGCATTGGAAGGCCACGATTGCATTTCAACTCTGAAGAGAAGTTCCCAAGTGAAACGCACCGTTTCATTAATTGAATTGTTTTGGGCTTAGGACTCAGAGTGATATTCACACCCCCCCCCTTTGGCCTAACTCTTTGAAATGAACTGTATTGGGCTGCTATTTGCCACACACTTTTATTAATTTCTTTTATTTTCTTTTATTTTTCCTTATTTCATGTGACTTAGAGATTAATTCATAAAAAATAGAAGATTACCTCAATTAATTCCAAACTTTTTCCCCTGATTCATGATTGAATCTAGAATTTTTTAGATAAAAAATATTAATAATTCATGCATGTTTTATTTTTATTTGCATTTTTGAATATTAATTGATATTAAAATGGCCATGGTTGATACCTTGTTTTAATGTATTTTGTTTGAGCACTTGGTGATGATTCTTGCCTTGATTTTGTGTGTGTAGCTAGCATAGATATGCATGTTCCCCTTAGATTTTTCTCACATTTTTGTGATGAATGTAGGTGGTAGTTTTAAGTTAAAACTTTAGGTGCTCCATTTTTAGGGTTTATGCTTAGTACCTTGTGATTTAGGTTTTATTTCCATGACTTGGTGGATGATTCAACCTCTGGATTTTATAGGGTAGATTCATGATTAAATTAGGGTCCCATAGTTATTTTTGTAGGATTTTACAATTGGTTTTAGTATTTTAGTTAGGATTAACTTTAGTACTAAGTTTTAGGTGATCCTAACTTGCTAATTCAACTAGATTGATTTCTCTAACCCCCTTAGATTAGGGTTGTGCTTATCTTGCTCTTGGATGGTGATGAAGACAAGCTTGGGCTATCATGGAATGCTTGAAGAAGCTTGGATGTGAAGACTTCCCTTCTTTTGGTGTAGTGTTGATTAGGTGTTAAGATTAGGGTTTGCAGGCAGAGCATCTAGATAGATTTTCTTCTTTCATAAACATGGAAGGTGTTGATCACTTCCATTCCTCCCTATGATATAAGGTCCCCTTGTTAAGGCCTCATCCCTCCTTTGGTAGGATGTGTGGCTCTTTACAAGTTGGTAGAACCTTTGAGGGTTCCTTTCTTTGGTGATGGAGTGCTTAGTGGTGACCTTTGGTCTTCACTCTGCTGTCAATCATCCAAACCTTGTTCTTGTCAGATGAATCTTTCTCCCTTGATAGAGGATGGAATTCCTTGTTAGAAGATTGAAGTTGCTACTTCTTTGTGGTTGAAGACTGCCATTGAAGCTGAAGCTTGAAGACCAGTAAGAACAAGTTGACACTTGTGAAGAATATCAAATTGAGATTGAAGAAAGAGCTGAAGCTTGAGAAAATAAGTTGATACTTATGTTTAGTACATGGAGAGCCTAAAGGAACAAGTTGATACTTGCTGTTGGGATTGAAGCCTGAAGGTGGAGTCTACTTAGAGCTGAAGCTTGGAGAAGAAGGATAAGTTGATACTTATGTTGGATGTATTGAAAGCTTGAAGAAGCAAGTTGACACTTGCTATTAAAGGTGAAAGACTTGAAGAGCAGTTGAAGACTGAGGACTGAACTGCTGTCAGAGGAGCTTTGCTGTGAAGCTGTGGAAGTTGTTGATCTGCTTTCTTTCCTGGCTGTTCGCTTTCTGTGCAAATGTATTGCAGTGACTTGTGTGTTTTGCTTGATGCATTAGAATAAGTCCATATCTAGACTGATGTAAACTAGGAGCATGATTGCACTAGAGGTTGAGTTGCTCCATCTTCTTGTATTTTTACTGTATGGCTTTGCTTGCTGGTATTTGGTAGAGCCCAGCTCCCTTGCCTATGTGGTTTGTATCTTGCTTGATAGCATGTTATTTCCTCTGTATGATTACAGTTATTCATATCTGGCTTGAGGTTGAGATGAGCTTGTGGAGGCTGATGCCCCACACACATTTCCTCCCTCACTTGCATTGCATGCATTTTACAGTCGTTTTACTGTTTACTGTTTAAGCTGATGCTTTATCTGTTTCTATTTATCATTGACATGATCCCCTAGGAATCTCACTTCCTTTGATAAGGAAGTGATGATTAGAACAGTAGGTTGAAACCTATGCATGATAACTTCTAGGAGTTCCCTGTTTCAAACATCAACCATAGGATGTATCCTTGGCATGACAACTGTTAGGACTTGATAGTCTCCCCGTAGTTGTCCCTCTCTCTTCTCATCTCAAAACAAATCAAAATACAGTAATAAAGGTTAACTGACGTCGTACGTTACGAGCCTTAAGCTATCTGAGAAAGGATTGTTGGAGAGTTTCTTTTCGACAATCTGGATGTTTAGTATGGAACCCTTTGGGTGACATGCAACACATTCATTTTCAGGTCATAGTCTCTAGTGCGATATTGGTTGCAAACATCCATAAAAGACAGTTCTTTCGTAAAAGACAGAAAACAAACTTCAAACTTTTTGCCCCGTGGACCCATAAGTCAAAGGAAAACTTTTCTGAAGAAAAGAGTGTCGTTAACTCCCAGTTCTACCGCAAACGGTAACGCTTAAGTCTCCAAGGGTCGAGCTGCGTACGCCAAACTGCTGGAACTGCTTGTTAACCCTACTCGATAAAACAGATGAATCTGAATCCCGTAATCCGTATTATCCCGAACTACGTAAGCTCTAATCTCTCATATCTATTGAGAGTACGTAGGCACAATACTGATGTATTGGCGAGCCACCTTCCCCGTAACCCGTAGTTAGGCGAACTACGTTGACTCTGATTTCTCATTCTCTAATGAGAATACGTAGGCATAAAGTGCGACACTTTGCCGAGTCATTTTCTTTTCTTTTTTAAGCTAGCCTTGATAGGTAGATAGATAACACCAACCCGTCAGATAAACACAACAAACATGGATCCCATCAAGTACGATGGACGTGAGGGGTGCTAATACCTTCCCCTTGCGTAACCAACTCCCGAACCCAGACAATGGTTGCGATGACCTTGTCTTATACCTTTTCGTCAGGTTTTTTCGATCGTTTCCTTTCCCGCTCCGAGGGATAAATAACGAAAGGTGGCGACTCTTCTGTTTTGCCGGCACCTTATTTTCGCGGTAGCGACAAAGATTAATGAATGTTGTATGCTACAATCCTTAAGTACTTGGGGAATGGTGATTAGGGGGCCTCCTCTCAATTATCTAGAGTGTTTAGCGTATGTCCTTTGGACGATATGTGACGCATTCGCTCTTAAGTCATAGTCTTTAGTGCAACATGAATTACAAACAATAATCAATGCACTTCTTCTCTAAAAAACACAAAAACAAACTTCAAATATTTTTATCCTTCGGGATCTTAATTTGGAAAACCTTTTTCATAAGGAGAGTTTTGTTAACTCTTGGTTCTACCGCAAACAGGTAACGCCTAAGTCTCCAATGGTCGAGCCACATACACATAACTACTAGAACTAAGTTTTAACCCTACTCAGGCCTAAAACATTTTGAACCAACCGGTGTTCTTGTTAGCCCGAACTACGTTTGCTCTGATTTCTCGTACCAGACCAGGATACGTAGGCACAAGATAACGATGTCTTTGCAAGCAACCTTCCCCCACCTTTCACCCGTAGTTAGCCGAACTACATTGACTCTGACTTTCCCATTGCACGAGGGAACACGTAGGCATAGAGCGGCAATGCTTTATCGAGTCTCTTTTCTTTTCTTTTGTCCCTGAGCCGTAGCTTAGATAGTAAATACCCTTTTAGATAGACAACAAAGCGTGGATCCTATCGAGTAAGACGGACGTGAGGTGTAACACCCTTATAAACCCCACGGAAAACATATGAATGGTCAGCGTAAATTCTCATGCATTTACAAAAGGGCGTCACACAACACTTTCAAAACATCAAAACACCTGTCATACTCATTAAAACTTTAATAAATCATCATGTTTCTCAAAATTTCACTTTGCATGTAGCAGCGGATTCATTTTATAACATAATTCTATTAACAGAATATTCAGATTCATCACATACTTCAACATTACTTAGGCACCAAGGCCAACATCATAATATTCCAATGAATATAAAAACATAACATAGAATACATAATGTATCTCTAAAATATAAACTAAGTGATCCCAGTGTTACATGACCAGAGCATGACTCGACCCAACATAATTAAATCACTAAACGACTACACCAACAACGAACACGCAACTACGAGCAGCTCTATTCTCGATACCTGCACGATGCCAAATAGGACATCATTCCAGCAGAAGGGTGAGAAATATTATCATAATAACAATGCATATAATCATATATGTACATTAACATAAAAATATGCATACACTACAATCTCACCACATTTTATCATAATTCATTCATATACATCGTAATGTACATATGCACAATTTCAATCAATCCACATAACATACACATTATGTTTAATTCACTACAATTCATATAAACATATACAATCATGTTTATTCATCAATTCATCGGTCAATATCATTCACAATTACACATTTTTCACCCAATTCATCAATACACATCACAATTTATGTATAAGCAAATATGGATAACCACCAAGCATATTTATCATGCATACATCCACAATTCACATCATTCCATATAAACATTTACAATTATGTTTATTCATCCAATCACAACTCTCATTCAACAACTCACGCACATATGCATACTTTCATACAACAATCACATATTCATCATTCTCAATTGCACAAGTCATGTACATACACATATGCATAACTTCATACAACAATCACATATTCATTCCATGAGACTCAATGCAACTCAATGCAACTCATTCCATGTGGTACCAACACTTGTTATCATTTTTCGGTTTTTACATTTAAACCGGATCCGTCCTCTAGACCGATAACAAAAAAAACCCGTCCTCTAAGCTTTTAAACCCACTCTTCTAGGCTTAGGACAAGTCACTAGTCTCCACGAAACTAGCAAGCATTGCCTCTTGACTAAATGATGCATATGCAATCAACAACCATATGCACTTAAGACCGTTCTTGCATCTTAATCTCATGCATACTCAAATAATTCATCACATAAGAATTATAACATGATTGCACACTCATACATCATATCAAAGTATTCATACTTTCAACATCATCACATTTATCAAGAAATGCATATATATTCACAATATGTTCTCATGCATTATTCAAAATATTGCATACAATCAATATGCATTCACAATCCAATACCATCACCATATTTCCAACCAATGCACACATATTCACAATATGTTCTCATGCATTATTCACAATATTGTGCCAAACGGCAACGAACCTCATCATAAATCATCATGCATTTTTAATCAATTCAAAATAATGCATTACATATGCCAAAAGGCCACATTTCACAATATTGCACAATCTAGGATTCACGCCCTACGGCTACCCACAACATATATCACAACACACAATTACTCATTTCGGATCAAGATTGAACACAATCGAACCAAACAATCAACATTGTATGAAATCACAAAGAAATGAGAATGTTGTCACGCTCGCTCGCTCGCCTAGCGAGTCCCTAGCGAATGCTCGCTACCTGTTCGCCTAGCGAACAAGCTCGCAAAGGCAAACAGAAGCTACTGACTTCGTTCGCTACCTACTCGCTGCAGCGAGGTCCTAGAGAACCCTTCGCTACCTCACTCGCTACCAACGAACAAGATCAAATACATTCTGTCTAAGTCTGGGACCACTTACTAGGTTGCTCGCTTAGCGAGTTGCTAGCGAACACTCGCGACCTGTTCTCCTAGCAAAGGTGCTAGTGAACGTCTCCAAAACTCTCCGAAACTCCTAAAATCACCCGATTCAATTCCAACAATTCCAGTAGTCTTAGCCTAACAACCCTCGGCTAAACTACACCATTTATTCCAGATTTTAACCGTTCCAACATCGATTCTACCGATTAAATCCATTTCTGCCCTAGAATGGAAAAAGATGGAAAACCTCTAACAAATCCAAATACACACATACATAATCACATACATTGGTAAGATCACAATATTTCATACCCTTACCTTGATTAATCGGAAGCTAGAAGTCGTTCTGATGATTCCAAGCTTTTCCTCTATTTTCTCCTCTTCTCTCTTCTTCCTTCTTTCTTTCTCGTCTTTTTCCATTCTCTCTATTTCTATCTCTTTTTCTTTCCACTTTCTCTTATATATCCTTCTCTTTTATTTCTCCTCAATATATCTCATCTTATCATTACTTAGAGAAGATCTAGTAAATTCACCTTATTCTACCAAATAGAATAAATCAGTTAAATCCATTAACTCATATAAATTAAATAGATCTAATAATTCATTAAATTAATTAATTAGTACAAATAATCAATTATTGAAAATTGGGCTGTTACAACCCTCCCCCACTTTAGGAATTTTCGTCCTTGAAAATGTTACCTGATTCAAACAACTCTGGATACGACTCTCACATCCCAATCTCCCAAATCCAACTTTCTCCCAAACTACCTCCACCAAAGAAATCCCTTTACTTCGAAGTTGCTTCTCGTTCATCAACCTGAACTAGCAATGCCTCAACAGTCAAATCCTTTCTCACTTGTACACCATCTATCTGAATGAATGCACTTGCACTTCCTCAATTTAGGTACATACCACATCATGTAAATTCACAAGCGACAGCGGTAAAACAGTCTAACATGCTACTTCTCCCACGCTTCCACTGCGCCACTCTGATACAAATCAGCAAAACACGGTGTGTGCTTCCGAGACTTCAAAGCTCGACCAACACCCGTCACCACTGTAACTCTCAAAACACGTCTTTGCTTGGATCTTCTTGATCTTTTCAGTCGTCTCTTACACAATTCTCAGGTCCGAGCACAACACTCTCGCTGGACACACATCAACACAAAGGAGTCCTACACCTCCTACCCTACAAAGCCTCATACGATGCCATTCCGATACTAGAATGATAGCGATTATTGTATGTAAACTCAATCAGCGATAATTAACTACCCCCTGATCCATCTTGATCCAACACACAAGCTCTCAAAAATCTTCTATATACTGGATAGTTCTCTTTGTCTGCCTATCCGTCCACAGATTCTAGACAAAGTTCAACTTCAATCATGGTACTCAAGGCGTCTGCAAGCTCTCCCAAAAATCTCGATGAAAACTTAGATTCCCGTCTGACACAATATTCGACGATATCACATACGACTTCATTACTTCATCGATATACATCTCAACTAGCTTTAACATAGAATGATTCATCCTCATTGGTAAGAAATGAGTTAATCTTGTCAATCCATTCATAGCCACCCAAGTCGAATCATATCTCTTCAAATTCTTAGGAAAACCCGTCACAAAATCCATGGGAATACTATCTCATACCACTCAGAAATATTCAAGAGTTGTATCAGGCCCAACAGTCTCTGATGTTCACACTTCGACTTTCAACAAGTCTAATCAGCATATAAAATCCTCAACCACTTCTTTCTCCATTTATGGTTACCAAAACAATTTCTCAAATTCGGTCACATCCTCACAGTACCTGGATGAATACTCAATCTATCTCAATGTGCTTCTTCCAAAGTACTCTTATCTAACTCACACTATTTGGAACACACCCACCATCACGACATCTCATAGTATTGTTCCCATCAATCCGAAAATCAGCTCTTCGCCTGTAATTCATTAAATTCAATCACTCTACTAACTCAAATTAGAATTCCGACCTCTTCGAATCTCATCGAGCATACCAATAGTCGGCCTCAACATACAAAGCTCAACCCCATAAGAAGTCTCCTCACAGACCAACTCATCACGGATTTGCCTAATCAGTTCTAACTTCATTACTATCATCATCGGTATATGCAGAAATTCCAATTCGATACCTCAGCTACCACGTTGTCTCACCCGAATGGTAATTCGACCAAAACCAAACTCCTTCAGAAGTCCCCATTATTTCCTCTGCATCATATTCAACTCTTTTAAATCAACAAATACCCTAAGCTCTTGAGATCACCAACCATTTCAAATCTCACACTAACCAATTGAAGCCTCCAACTCCGGCATAAACACAACAACAACCAACTCTAAATCACTTGTCAGATAATCCCTCTTATGTACTTTAAGTTGCCTTAAAGCATAACCAAAACTCGCTGAAGTTTCACTTAACATATCTCCCAATCATATCAACAAGCATCACAAAACACAACAAATAGTTCCGTCGAATTCGACAAAACCAACACACGGGTTGTTGACAGCTATCCCCAAAACTCTTTGAACTGTCTTCACAACGGCATATCACTGCTTCTTCTCCAACACTTATAATTCAAGTCCCCGATGTTCAAAATGATCCTCTATACTCTTCGAACATATCCAACCATCATCAATTACATAACCATTGACTCACTCAATTTGTGAGTTATGGCGGAAACACGAATCGCACTTTCCGCACTTACTACAACATCTAAACGTATTCCATCAATAAATAACTTAATTCTATGTCACTACTTCACCATCACATAGAGCATTGTAATAGCTTCCAACTCTTCTAATCTGGCGTCATTCTGAGTTACGGTCCTCCCGTTACGATAACAATACAAAAACAACATTTTCACACTAGAAGGCCATTCAACACATCTCCAACTCTTAAAATGTTTAAAGGTCTAATTATACCAATATTGTATTCCTCCTCTTACTTTAATAATCACCAGAAGTCACCATCCACCCTTTACATACTCAACCTCACAATCTGTTGCCGTAGCACACACACCAGACACAAGTCTCAAAACTACTCAATCAGTTTAATTCCTTGACCATCCAAATAGACATATAATATGGAGCTCTCAATATTGGACTAGTTTCCGTAACTAAGTCAATCACAACTCCACTTCACGTCCTGGCTGTGTGTCACCATCTTGTCAGGATAACTTCCAAACAACCACAATTAATCGGCAAACCGTTAACTTCCCACTTTCATTAATGCTCAAAATTCCCATCAAAATTAAACATCTCAACATTGTTTTGTGCCGACTCATCAAAACAATTCTTAACCACTGAATTTAACTCCAAACAATTCACTGCTCACGCCATCTAAGCTCGCAAGACACGTTTATCCCATCCAGTACAATCCCAACTACTATCAACAAGAGATTAAGGGTGACCAGTTCCTCAATTTATTAATAGACAGTCGACAATCATATTGGGGCATAAACCATCTTTACCAAACTATAAGAGCGTTCAACCACACACTGAGCTACAATTCCACACTTGCACCATCATGGTGAAGCACCAACTTCTCCCCCACTTGGATCATTCCCACTTCTGCAGATAAGGTTAGGCAACAAGCATGTACCGACAGTGTTTTCACACACATGTCGCATACAAGGGAACAAACAACATTAGACAACTTGGCCGGACGGACCGACCTGCTCTAATACCACTAATGTAACACCCTTATAAACCCCATGAAAAACATATGAATAGTCAGAGTAAATTCTCATGCATTTATAAAAGGGCATCACACAACACTTTCAAAACATCAAAACACCTGTCATACTCATTAACACTTTAATAAATCATCATGCTTCTCACAATTTCACTTTGCATGTAGCAGCGGATTCATTTTATAACATAATTCTCTTAACAGAATATTCAGATTCATCACATACTTCAACATTACTTAGGCACCAAGGCCAACATCATAATATTCCAATGAATATAAAAACATAACATAGAATACATAATGTATCTCTAAAATATAAACCAAGCGATCCCAGTGTTACATGACCAGAGCATGACTCGACCCAACATAATTAAATCACTAAACGACTACACCAATAACGACCACGCAACTACGAGCAACTCTATTCTCGATACTTGCACGATGCCAGATAGAACATCATTCCAGTAGAAGGGTGATAAATATTATCATAATAACAATGCATATAATCATATATGTACATTAACATAAAAATATGCATACACTACAATCTCACCACATTTTATCCTAATTCATTCATATACATCGTAATGTACATATGCACAATTTCAATCAATCCACATAACATACACATTATGTTTAATTCATTACAATTCATATAAACATATACAATCATGTTTATTCATCAATTCATCGGTCAATACCGTTCACAATTACACATTTTTCACCCAATTCATCAATACACATCACAATCTATGTATAAGCAAATATGGATAACCACCAAGCATATTTATCATGCATACATCCATAATTCACATCATTCCACATAAACATTTACAATTATGTTTATTCATCCAATCACAACTCTCATTCAACAATTCACGCACATATGCATACTCTCATACAACAATCACATATTCATCATTCTCAATTGCACAAGTCATATACATACACATATGCATAACTTCATACAACAATCACATATTCATGCCATGAGACTCAATGCAACTCAATGCAACTGATGTCATGTGGTACCAACACTTGTTATCATTTTTCGGTTTTTACATTTAAACCGGGTCCGTCCTCTAGTCCGATAACAACAAAAGCCCGTCCTCTAAGCTTTCAAACCCATTCTGCTAGGCTTGGGACAAGTCACTAGTCTCCACGAAACTAGCAAGCATTGCCTCTTGACTAAATGATGCGTATTGATCGCGACTTTCTATGTCTAATACAACCTAACTGCAAGTGCACAGTCTATCGCGTAGTAATAATAGATATCGATCCCACAGGGACTCGTAATCAAACTAGTGTTCTCGGGAGTTACTATGTTTAGCTAGGTAGAATATGTTTAAGGGAATAAGATTTGTCACTAAAGGGAACTAAGAATTTAAATTAAAGTATAATTAATTGAATCGATATGCAGTAATTGTGTTCTTCGGGGATTTGACAAGTTACCGGTGCATGAAATAATTTTCAAAGTTTATTTAAGCAGAAAATGGTGATTTGAAGACTCTCGCCTCACGATGGTTATTGACGCTAATCATAATTCTAAGGGCCAAACGTACACTTTCGTATTCCGTTCGGGGTTAAAATTATTTTTTGGAAATCTCTAAGTTCTAATTCATTTTAAAGTGCTTTCGCTGTTATTAAAATGAGTGACTAGTGTTTACTATCTGATCTTGCCGCAGCTTTCGCTTGTTGGTTCGTATCTTAATTAATTTTCCACTTTCGTGGCAAAACTACTTTTAAATAAGTTCTCGCTTTCGCGACGAAGTTTATTCAGTAAATCAATTTTAAACACTCAGACCATAAATTACTTTTGAAAAGACAATTTTTAAACCGGTTATTATCAAATCCCTTTCGAATTATTACTACATATCGTTTACCTAAATTTAGCTAGACATGGATTTGGAAAAGGTAAAACATAAATGAAAATGATAAATAATAATATGCAACATAATAAAACTGGAATTACGATTGAAATGAGAAACCTGTAAATATTCCAATTGGCCTTTGGGCAGATCCTCCACAGATGTTGGCAGGATTCTGGTCTTTATGCCAATTTGATCGTACAACGGAAATAGAAATTACAGAAGAATGAAAGGAATGCGGAAAAGGAAAAGAGAAATAAATAAGAATATTAAAACTGGAAAGGTTGCTCTGGAAATAAATTGGCAGCACTTCGTTGTATGAATGCGGCTCCCTTTCTGAGGTCCCCTTCTTCCCTTTTTATAGAAATGGAATTCTAACGGTTATAATTGAAGAGAGTGGACTTTGAGGCAGAATAATCAGGGAGTAGTGATCCACTATTTGGGACTTGGAACTGCTTCTTTTACGTGAAACTGAAGTGGGGCGTTTTTTCCTGCATGACGGTCGTCACCCGTGTGACGGTCGTCATGGAGCTGTGACGGTCGTCACAGCAGCAAAAACAGCATTCTGCGCTTTTCATGATGTTTTCACCCGGTTTTCGTCCATATTTCATCTGAGATTGCTTCTTTTCTTCATATTTCCTTGTTTAGACGTGATCATCAAATACCTGCAAAACATCAGACAAACAACACGGAAATAACCCGAAATCGGATCGAAAACAGTTAAACTTTAGTCGAATTATGCATCAAAATATATATACGATTTCGTGTTATCAAACTCCCCTAAGCTTGAATCTTTGCTTGTCCTCAAGTAAAACATGAAAAAGTCGGCAAGCATGAGGCAGCTTCTTCGTTCGCAAAGTTGGGGAAAACCGGGATTCTTGGTAAGAACAAAACGAGTATCATGACGACACTGGACTACAAGTCTTCGGAGGTCTCCTTCTTATGCAAATCGGTCCCAGTCATGCTATTGTAGCTTGGTGTCAAGGTTCTCGCGGTAAGTTCACCCTGTTTGTTCTAGCGCAATCACATTAAGCCCGTTGTCCATACACTTTCATGGCAAGTCGACCTGTTAGTGAATATGATCTCATTTCTGTTTTTGATCTTCTTCATTGATCATAAGCTTATGTCATTGATTTTTCAATGAGTTTACGTGCCGTTGGGCTAAATGCTCGGGTGAGGAGCACCTAACTTAGAAGGAAACGTGTCTTTATAATTTTGGGCTATCTAGCTTTCTTTTCATGATTTTTCATCTTTTTTTTTGGAGATCATACACTTATTTGCATGGGTCACTCGCTTAGAAGTGTTTTAGGATGGTGCTGACTGCTAGTATAAACTACTTGGGGCTGAGTTTGCGTAGACGCTTGAGACTTTGGTACGCGTAGGTAGTGAAACCAACTCGCATAAATCGGAGATCTAAGGTGTCAAGATGGTACTGGTTTTGTTAAAACTGTCGTCTCCTCGGAGTTTCAAAACTTGGTTTGAACTCGGGTGCATTCTCGTGATGCTTTTGCTTTTAAGGAACGAACGAAAATTTTTGTTTACGTCGAATAACGTGGGGATGTTTGCGTAACGGAAAAAGGATATATAAACGAGCTTTATTTGCTAAAAATAGAAAATGTTTATATAGAAATTACGAAATTCAAAGTACAATGGAATGGAAATAAAGGCTCCGCTCCCACACTATCTCAATCAGTGTCCCCACTGATTTGGAAGCATGCGAGAGGGAGATACAACTGAAATGAAAGTACAAATAAACTGGAAATATAGTAAACAAATAAGGAAAAATGGATAACTAATCACGTCCGCTGCCTCGGTCACGTCCGCGTTGGCGTCCTCTGGCTCTGGCTAGGGCTACTCGGTCCTCATAACTCATAACTCCGGTGTGGTAGACAGTGTCACGGAGTCCTTCGACCTGCAAAGTCAGATTCGCCAGGTTCTCAGTAATGGTAGCTTGGCCGGTTTGAAGTTGTTGCATTTAGGTCTGGTGCCAAGCTTCGAACTGGTCTGCTCGCTAATTCTGCTGCTGCAGCATAGCGAGTATTTGGGCCTGCTGGTCGAGAGAGCGGAGGAGGTCCTCTTCTGTGTAGTCGGGCACTGGATGATGGCGGCGGCGGCGAGAGGATGTACCTTCGGAAGGAGGAGGCTGCGATGCCTCCGGTTGCTCCGGCCTGTCCAACTCAGCTTGGATTTCATCATCAGAACCTTGGGTGTGGTCCTGAGTTGGAGCAGCGGCAGCAGGAGGGGCAGTGAGGTCAAATAACCAGTTGGTACGATCCTCTGGGTGTGTGCGGGTGCATGATGGAAGGATGATGCTTCAGACGGTTTTGCCACGCACTACCGGATGGTACTTGTCGTCGGCTCTGGAGCGGATAAGGTGAGAGGCTCTGCAGTGGTCGGTGTCAAGGAACACCGAGGGGATGGCATGGAGGTGCTGGAGGCGGTCGCCTAAGTTCAGCCCAAGTGCAATGGCAGTGACAATCCCGCCAAAGTAGAATGGCTTGGAGCCACGGTTGCAATTGGCCTGAATATGGGCAAGGAGGAACGGAGCGGCGTTGACAGGCTCGTTGTTGAAGACGCAATGGAGGAAAAATAGCTCTTTCGAGTTCACCTTATGGTTGCTGTCCCTGGAGAAGATTGTGTTGCTCAATGCTCGGTGGAAGTACCGGATGGTCGGGTTATGGATATGCGTGGCGTGCAGAGAATCCCAACCATCGGCATTGATGCCGGTCAACTGGTACCACAGCGTGAAAGCTTCGTGCTCGAACTGATCGGTGAGGCGGCGGTGAGTGTTGTCGCCTCGAGGTAGCTGTAAGATGGCGGCAATCTGGTTTTGGTTCACCTGATAGTTTGTGCCGAACATCCGGAAGCATGCGGCACCAGAGTGTTGGTTGAGGTCGCCGCTGGATGTGACGTAGGTAAATGAACTCGGGAACTCGAGAGTGAGCTGTTCGTACGTTGGCAGTGGATTGGTGCATAGGTTCCAGATGCCGGCTCTTTGAAGCATCCAAGTGACGCCTTCAAGGAGTCCGAGCTCCGTGAGCGATGGAATGTGTGGATAGTGAGTCGGCTGGAGCGACCTTTGATAGAATGTGATGTAGTTGGCCCGCTGTCTTTCTCCCAAGTCACCTTCGCTGAACACAATGTTACTGATATCTGGGGTTTCGGTAGTTCTTGCCATTGCTGGAAGATTGAGAGGGTTCTGAGGATTTGGGGTTGTTCTGCGAAGTGGAAAGAGATGACAGAAGTGTGGTAGGAAGTTGAGATGGGAGTTGAAATATATGGTGCAATGTGAGGAGAACGAAAATTTGGAGCGGGGTAGGAGTTCTGATGATTGGAAGTTGAAATGAGGGTAGTGGGAGAGAAAACGCAACCCCTGTTATATCAGATAGCAGTTTTGGGTTCGTGACGGTCGTCACGTATATGTGATGGTCGTCACCCGCGTGACGCTCGTCAGGGTCCTGTGACGGTCGTCACAGCAGCAAAATCTGCAGAACGCAGAATTTTGCTCTGAGGGCGTTCTTGCAGTGACTTTTAGGCCTAGTATTGATACGGCAACGTAATATAGCAGCCAATAAACAAAGAATAACGTAAAAACAAAATAATTGAATAAAGACTATAATTGAAATAACAAGAAATTGAAATAAGTGTATGTAGTACATAAAGGAACTAACAATGCGAAAAATCCAAATGATTAAACGAAACTAAACTAAACCAAACTAAACTGAATCTAATGCTAAAACTAGTATCTAGTCTTTTCGTGCCTTCAACTCATCGAATTTCCGTGCGTAGTAGTCGAGCTGGTCACAGACTAAGTCCATGAAGACTACCAGTTCGTTGTGTATGCCTGCGATGTCATCTTTTACAGTAGTCAGAGCTGCATCAACGTTGTCCAATCAGAGTAGAACAATATCCATTTTGTCGGTGGTCTCCTCAGGGATAGGCTCAGGATAGGTGTTGTAGTGCGGAGGAGTCATAGGGTCTACTTCAGCTTCTGATACAGCATCCTCATAGTACATATAGTCGTGTGCCTCAGAGATGTGGTCATTGTCATACATATAGTTCTGTGGTGTTGACTGAGGTGAAGGAGGTCCCATAGGCTCATCCAATTCATAAAGCCAGTTGTCCTTGTTGTGGATACTTGTCATCTGATGATCAGGCAGTGTGAATAGTTGTACTGGTTTTTCGTTAATGAGGTACTCATAAGGTCCAGGTACCATAGTTCCTAAAATGCTCCTGTTAAAGTAGAATTGTATATTCATGGGTCGGATGGTGCCAAAACGAGTGCTTGCATTTAAGTGGAATCTAAGGCCAAGCTCGTGGGCAATCATTGTCACGAGGCCTCCTATAAGAATAGGTGACCATGGTTCCTGCGTGAGGCGTCTGAAAGATCTCATCATGAAGGGCACTGCATTTACGGTACGTCCCTGGGAAGCACAGAACATGATGAATAACTCCTCTTTAGATACTGAGGTAATATTTTCTTCTTTCCCGAAAAGGGTGTGAGCTAGTATCTTGTGGAAGTATCTGAAAGTTGGGTTATGAATATCATCATTATGCATTCTGTCTGGTTCAGGGTGATAGTCGTCTGTGATTCTACCCCAGAATTGGTCGAGTTCAAAATCAATATCGTCATCTTCTGCACTGATGAACACATGCGGTCCGTTAGGAAATCCTACGAGGTTAGCTAGTGACATCCGGCTATGGGTTTGGTCCATTCCAAACATTCGAAAGGTAATCAGCTCTGTGTTGGATCCAAAACCATAGTTGGGTATGTATTTGAACGAACTAAGGAATTCATAGGTGAGATCCTTATAGGTAGCAAAACGTGTTTTCAAAGCAGTGTTCTCCCAACCCAGTTGATTGAACAGGTATTGAATGCTATCCGTGATTCCTAGTTTATCCATGGTAGACTTATCATAATACAGGGTTAAGGCGATTTCTCTTTCAGTCAGTGCTGCAAATCTTGCCTTTTGAGCTAGTCCTCGAAAATGAACCTTTGTGAAGTCGTACTCGACCATACTCGCAGGTAAGTCGGAGAAAACAGGAGGAATGTTTTGAAGACTTTTAAAATCCTGAAAAGTTTAAAACAGAAGTTTGAAGTCAGGATTTAAAAAAAAAACAAAAAGCGGTAAAAACAAAAGACAAAAAGAGAAAAATAATAAAAATAGAAATATGAAAACAAACGAAAGTAGAAAGTAGTAGTAATTATAAGTTTAGAATTTTTGTTGAATTTTCAAAGTAAAATTTTAAATAAAAATGAAATACAGTAACGAGGAAAAATGCGGGAAAAGTTGGGTTGCCTCCTAGTAAGCGCTGTTTTTAACGTCTAAAGCCTGACGATAGCTTGGTCACAAGCTATTCGGGTGTTTGAGCTGGAAGCTCAAGCAATGTTATACTGCAGACTTGAGGGTTGTTTTCTTTCTTCTTATAATGTTTGAGACGTTGCCCGTTTACGATAAACGGTGCATTCGTCTTATCGGTAATCTCAACAGCTCTGCTCTGAAGTACTTTAGTCACTTCATAAGGTCCAGACCACCTAGATTTTAGTTTACCTGGGAAGAGTTTTAATCTTGAATTAAATAGCAATACGATGTCTCCCACACTGAATTGTTTCTTGACTAAACGTTTATCGTGCCACTTTTTAGTTCGTTCTTTGTAGATACGGGCATTTTCGTAAGCGTCTAATCGAAGTTCTTCCAATTCGTGTAAGTTCAAGATTCGCTTTTCTCCTGCCTCGGTGTAGTTGAAATTGAGTGTCTTAATGGCCCAGAAGGCCTTATGCTCTAATTCTACAGGGAGATGGCAAGATTTACCGTAAACTAATTTGTAGGGTGTAGTACCTATTGGTGTCTTAAAAGCGGTCCTATAAGCCCATAAAGCTTCTTGTAGCTTTGATGACCAATCTTTCCTTGAGGTAGCGACAGTCTTTTCCAATATCTGTTTTATTTCTCTGTTCGAGACCTCTACTTGTTCGCTAGTTTGTGGATGATAAGGTGTAGCTACTCGGTGTCGGACTCCATATTTAGAGAGAAGTTTATCAAATATTCGCGATATGAAGTGAGATCCGCCGTCACTAATGACGAGTCTGGGTACACTGAATATAGGAAAGATTGTGTTTTTGAAGAGTTTGATTACTACTCGTGCATCGTTTGTTGGAGCAGCAATGGCTTCTATCCATTTAGTCACGTAGTCTACAACGACAAGTATGTAGTTATTACCAAAAGAAGGTGGGAATGGTCCCATGAAATCTATTCCCCATACGTCAAAGATTTCTACCTCTAAGATTCCTTTCTGAGGCATTTCATCGTGTCGTGAGATGTTGTCGGTTCGTTGGCATCGATCACATTTTAGCACAGCGATGTGAACGTATTTCCAGAGGTCAGGCCAGAATAAGCCGGCTTGGAGAATCTTAGCGCACGTCTTGGATGTACTAGCATGACCACCATATGGTGCTGAATGACATTGGGATATGATATTTTCTACTTCTTCCTCTGGGACACAGCGACGGTATATGTTGTCGGCCCCTCTCTTGAAGAGTAGAGGTTCGTCCCAATAATAGTGTTTCAGATCGTGGAAGAATTTCTTCTTTTGCTGATAAATGAGATCCGGTGGAAGCACGCCTGCAACGAGGTAATTAACGATGTCAGCATACCAAGGTAATGTGACTTGGGCATAGACGGCTTCTACGGCTTTTTTGAATTCTGGATCTTTCGAGATTGAGTTGGGTATGTCACTTTCTAATTTGGCTATCAGACGTTCGTACGGGAAATCGCCGTTTATCGGTACTGGTTCGTGTCTGATGCCTTCTATTCGGGATAAGTAATCTGCAACAACATTCTCGGTTCCTTTCTTATCTTTGATTTCTAGGTCAAACTCTTGTAGTAACAGGATCCATCTCAATAGTCTTGGTTTGGCATCCTTTTTGCTTATTAGGTACCTTATGGCAGCGTGGTCTGTGTATATGATAATTTTTGCTCCTACTAAGTCAGAACGGAATTTGTCAAGCGCAAATATAACTGCTAGAAGTTCCTTTTCTGTGGTAGCGTAGTTCATTTGGGCAGGATCTAAGGTTCTACTGGCATAGTAGATGGCATGGAGTTTCTTGTCCTTCCTTTGTCCTAGAACTGCGCCTACGGCATAATCACTCGCATCGCACATGATTTCGAACGGTAGTCGCCAATCGGGTGGTTGCATAATTGGTGCGGTGATAAGGGTTGATTTTAATGTTTCGAATGCTTTTAGACAGTCGTCGTCGAAGACGAACTCAGCATCTTTCATCAACAGGCCGGTCAGAGGTTTTGTGATTTTTGAAAAATCTTTTATAAATCTTCTGTAGAAACCGGCATGTCCTAGAAAACTCCGTATTTCTCGTACGGATTTTGGCGGTTGGAGGTCTTTTATAATCTCTATTTTAGCTTTGTCGACCTCGATTCCTTTATCTGATATGACATGTCCTAGAACTATTCCTTGTCGGACCATAAAATGGCATTTTTCCCAATTTAGGACGAGGTTCACTTTTACACAACGTTCTAATACCATTTCTATGTTTTGTAGGCATCCTTCGAAACTTTGTCCGCATACTGAGAAATCGTCCATAAATACTTCCATGATGTCGTCTATGAAATCTGCGAAGATTGCCATCATGCATCTTTGGAAGGTTGCTGGAGCATTACAGAGTCCGAACGACATTCGGTGGTAAGCAAACGTACCATAAGGACATGTGAATGTAGTCTTTTCTTGGTCATCAGGATGAATGGGAATTTGGAAAAATCCTGAATAACCGTCTAGATAGCAGAAATATGAATGTTTGGCTAATCTTTCCAACATTTGGTCTATGAAGGGTAACGGGAAATGATCTTTGCGTGTGGCCTTGTTAAGCTTCCTATAATCAATACACATCCTGCTTCCAGTCACGACTCTTTTTGTTATTGATTCGCCTTTTTCGTTTTTAACTACTGTGACTCCTCCTTTCTTTGGTACGACATGAACTGGGCTAACCCACTCACTATCGGAGATTGGATAGATGATTCCTGCATCTAGCAATTTCTTTACTTCATCCCTGACTACAGTGCTTAGGATGGGGTTCAGTCTTCTCTGATGCTCTCTAGAGGTTTTAGAGTCTTCCTCTATTGTAATTCGATGCATACAAATTGAAGGGCTTATACCTTTTAGATCGCTTATGTTATAGTCTAACGCGGTGGGGTACTTCTTTAGGACTTCTAATAGCTTTTCGGTTTCTGGTTGTCCTAAGTCGGCGTTGACTATCACTGCTCTTTTTAGTTCATCGTCTAGAAATTCATATCTAAGGTTTTTGGGTAGTGTTTTAAGTTCTAAAGATGGGTTCTTCGGACCTGGCATATGGTTTGGAGTCAGTGCTAAGCTTTCGCTTAGGCTGTCGTCTTTATATGGTTTACGCCAATCGTCATCTTCAGAAATATCAGGTATTTGAATCTTTATTATTTCTGAATACGTGGTCTCTTCATTTTCAAGTTCTCTTATGCATTCGTCAATTTCGTCTACTAAGTAGCAGGTATCGTCTATGGCTGGTGCTTGTAAGAACTTGGTGAGAATGAACTCTATCTTTTCTTCTCCTACTTCGAATGTTAGCCTTCCTTTCTTCACGTCTATAATCGCTCCGGCTGTAGCTAGGAATGGTCTTCCTAGGATAATTGGGGTGACGGTGTCCTCATTGATGTCCATGATTATGAAGTCGGTTGGGATGTAGAATTGTCCTATGCGTACTTGAACGTTTTCCAGTATTCCGACGGGGTATTTCACTTATCGGTGAGCTAATTGTACGGACATTTTGGTTGGTCTGAGGTCTCCCATATTCAGCTTTTTGCATATAGATAAAGGCATAACACTGATACTGGCTCCTAAATCGCATAGAGCTTTGTCTATTACGAACTTTCCTATGACGCAGGGTATGGAGAAACTACCTGGGTCTTTTAATTTAGGAGGCATGCGGTTTTGAATAATAGCGCTACACTCTGTAGTAAGTGTAACTGTTTCGTTATCCTCGATCTTTCTCTTATTCGACAGGATTTCTTTGAGAAATTTAGCGTAAGACGGCATTTGAGTTATCGCTTCTGTAAAAGGAATAGTAATATTCAACTGTTTAAGGAGCTCTACAAATTTCTTAAACTGTCCTGAAGTTTTGGAGTTTATTAGTCTTTGAGGATAAGGAATAGGTGGTTTATATGGCGCTGGAGGTGCTTGAGTTTTTTCACTTGCGGTATCCTCCTTCTCGTTGTCTTCCTTCTTCTCTAACTCGGATTCCTTTTCTGCTGGTTCAGTTGGTTTTTGTTGCATGGCTGAGTTTTCGGTCCTCGGATCGATCGGTTCGTCCAATTCTTTTCCACTTCTTAGTATTACAGCATTTGCTTGGCCTTTTGGATTCTGTTCGGGTTGTCCAGGAAATGTGCCAGCGGGTGCGGCAGCAGAGGCTTGTTGTTGAGCCACTTGTGATATCTGTGTTTCTAGCATTTTATTGTGGGTGGCTAAAGCGTCTACTTTTTCGGTCAACTATTTAATTTGCTCTCTAGTGTGTATGTTTTGATTCAGGAATTCTTTGTTTGTTTGAGCTTGAGTAGCTATGAATTTTTCCATCATCAACTCGAGGTTTGATTTCCTAGGTGCAGTCTGAGCAGCAGCTGGTTTCTGATATCCTGGCGGAGCAGTAGGCATTTGCAATGCATTTTCGCTTTTGTAGGAAAAGTTTGGATGATTTCTCCAACCTGGGTTGTAGGTATTTGCGTAAGGATTTCCTTGAGCATAATTTACTTGGTCTGGTGGGATTCCGGCTAGCAATGGGCATTCGGGCGCATTATGAGTGGTGCTTCCGCATAACTCGCAATTTGGAGTTACGGCAGCGACGGTTGCAGTGGGGTTAACGGTCAGACTATCGATCTTCTGTGCTAGAGCATCTACTTTAGCGTTGAACTTTTCAAGGCTGCTGATCTCGTACATCCCACCTTTCGCTGTGGTTTTCTCTGTTGGAGTGTGTTCACCTCCCCATTGGCAATGGTTTTGAGACATGTTTTCGATTAATTGATAGGCTTCATCGTATGGCTTATCCATAAGTGCACCGCCCGCGGCGGCGTCTATTGTCAATCTAGTATTGTATAAAAGCCCATTATAGAAAGTATGGATTGTCACCCAGTCTTCTAGACCGTGGTGAGGACATGTTCTCATCATATCTTTGAATCGTTCCCATCCTTCGTAAAGAGATTCAGTATCTTTTTGTCGAAATCCGTTGATTTGAGCTCTAAGCATAGCAGTTTTGCTTGGCGGAAAATATCTCGCTAAGAAGACGTTCTTCAATTGTTCCCACGTCGTAACAGAGTTGGATGGTAAAGATTATAACCATGTCCACGCTCTGTCTCTAAGAGAGAATGGGAAAAGACGAAGTCTTATCGCGTCTGGAGTTACTCCATTTGCTTTCACCGTGTCTGCGTATTGTACAAACTTCGTTAGATGTTCGTTCAGATCCTCAGTTGCGTTTCCTGAGAATTGGTTTTGTTGTGCAGCTGACAGCAATGAAGGTTTCAGCTCAAAATCATTTCGGGTAATAGCTGGGGCAGCAATGCTACTTCTAGGCTCCATCTGAGAGGGTGTAGCGTATGCCTTTAGCGGTTTGTTTGGAGGTCCTTCAACCATGTTTGATTCTTCTTCGGATTTGGGAATGGGAGTGAGAGGATCGGGAATGTTATGTTTGAGTTGGTACTCAATGATTCGGCTTCTTAGATGTAAGAAGCGTTCTAGTTCTGCGACTGAAGGTTTCAAGATATCGCCTTGTGAGCGATTACTTGGCATACAATCGACAGCACTAGTAAAGGAAAAATGAAAATTGTTAACCTAGTCTATACGGCGTAACAGAAGGTTACACTATTGACTAAACGGGTCCCCGACAACGGCACCAAAAACTTGATCGCGACTTTCTATGTCTAATACAACCTAACTGCAAGTGCACAGTCTATCACGTAGTAATAATAGATATCGATCCCACAGGGACTCGTAATCAAACTAGTGTTCTCGGGAGTTACTATGTTTAGCTAGGTAGAATATGTTTAAGGGAATAAGATTTGTCACTAAAGGGAACTAAGAATGTAAATTAAAGTCTAATTAATTGAATCGATATGCAGTAATTGTGTTCTTCGGGGATTTGACAAGTTACCGGTGTATGAAATAATTTTCAAAGTTTATTTAAGCAGAAAATGGTGATTTGAAGACTCTCTCCTCACGATGGTTATTGACGCTAATCATAAATCTAAGGGCCAAACGCACACTTTCGTATCCCGTTCGGGGTTAAAATTATTTTTTTGGAAATCTCTAAGTTCTAATTCATTTTAAAGTGCAGAAAATTATTTAAGCAGAAAATGAGTGACTAGTGTTTACTATCTGATCTTGCCGCAGCTTTCTCTTGTTGGTTTGTATCTTAATTAATTTCCCACTTTCGTGGCAAAACTACTTTTAAATAAGTTCTCGCTTTCGCGACGAAGTTTATTCAGTAAATCAATTTTAAACACTCAGACCATAAATTACTTTTGAAAAGACAATTTTTCAACCGGTTATTATCAAATCCCTTTCGAATTATTACTACATATCGATTACCTAAATTTAGCTAGACATGGATTTGGGAAAGGTAAAACATAAATGAAAATGATAAATAATAATATGCAACATAATAAAACTGGAATTACGATTGAAATGAGAAACCTGTAAATATTCCAATTGGCCTTTGGGCAGATCCTCCACAGATGTTGGCAGGATTCTGGTCTTTATGCCAATTTGATCGTACAACGGAAATAGAAATTACAGAAGAATGAAAGGAATGCGGAAAAGGAAAAGAGAAATAAATAAGAATATTAAAACTGGAAAGGTTGCTCTGGAAATAAATTGGCAGCACTTCGTTGTATGAATGCGCCTCCCTTTCTGAGGTCCCCTTCTTCCCTTTTTATAGAAATGGAATTCTAACGGTTATAATTGAAGAGAGTGGACTTTGAGGCAGAATAATCAGGGAGTAGTGGTCCACTATTTGGGACTTGGAAATGCTTCTTTTACGTGAAACTGAAGTGGGGCGTTTTTGCCTGCATGACAGTCGTCACAAGGTGTGACGGTCGTCACCCGTGTGACGGTCGTCATGGAGCTGTGACGGTCGTCACAGCAGCAAAAACAGCATTCTGCGCATTTCATGATGTTTTCACCCGGTTTTCGTCCATATTTCATCTGAGATTGCTTCTTTTCTTCATATTTCCTTGTTTAGACGTGATCATCAAATACCTGCAATACATCAGACAAACAACACGGAAATAACCCGAAATCGGATCGAAAACAGTTAAACTTTAGTCGAATTATGCATCAAAATATATATACGATTTCGTGTTATCACGCATGCAATCAACAACCATATGCACTTAAGACCTTTCTCGCATCTTAATCTCATGCATACTCAAATAATTCATCACATAAGAATTATAACATGATTGCACACTCATACATCATATCAAAGTATTCATACTTTCAACATCATCACATTTATCAAGCAATGCACACATACTCACAATATATTCTCATGCATTATTCAAAATATTGCATACAATCAATATGCATTCACAATCCAATACCATTACCATATTTGCAATCAATGCACACATATTCACAATATGTTCTCATGCATTATTCATAATATCGTGCCAAACGGCAACGAACCTCATCATAAATCATCATGCATTTTTAATCAATTCAAAACAATGCATTATATATGCCAAAAGACCACATTTCACAATATTGCACAATCTAGGATTCACGCTCTACGGCTACCCACAGCATATATCACAGCATACAATTAGTCATTTCGGATCAAGATTGAACATAATCAAACTAAACAATCAACATTGGATGGAATCACAAAGAAATTAGAATGTTGTCACGCTCACTGGCTCGCTCGCCTATCGAGTCCCTAGCGAATGTTCGCTACACGTTCGCCTAGCGAACAAGCTCGCGAAGGCAAACAGAAGCTACTGACTTCGTTCGCTACCTACTCGCTGCAGCGAGGTCCTAGCGAACCCTTCGCTACCTCACTCGCTACCAACGAACAAGATCAAATACATTATGTCCAAGTCTGGGACCACTTGCTAGCTTGCTCGCTTAGCGAGTTGCTAGCGAACACTCGCGACCTATTCGCCTAGCAAAGGTGCTAGCGAACTTCTGCGATGTTCAAAACCCTCACTGTCCAAAACTCTCCGAAACTCCTAAAATCACCCGATTCAATTCCAACAATTCCAGTAGTCTTAGCCTAACAACCCTCGGCTAAACTACATCATTTATTCCAGATTTTAACCGTTCCAACATCGATTCTACCGATTAAATCCATTTCTTCCCTAGAATAGAAAAAGATGGAAAACCTCTAACAAATCCAAACACACACATACATAATCACATACATTGGTAAGATCACAATATTTTACACCCTTACCTTGATTAATCGGAAGCTAGAAGTCTTTCTGATGATTCCAAGCGTTTCCTCTATTTTCTCCTCTTCTCTCTTCTTCCTTCTTTCTTTCTCTTCTTTTTCCTTTCTCTCTATTTCTATCTCTTTTTCTTTCCACTTTCTCTTATATATCCTTCTCTTTTATTTCTCCTCAATATATCTCATCTTATCATTACTTAGAGAAGATCTAGTAAATTCACCTTATTCTACCAAATAGAATAAATAAGTTAAGTCCATTAACTCATATAAATTAAATAGATCCAATAATTCATTAAATCAATTAATTAGTACAAATAATCAATTATTGAAAATTGGGCTTTTACATGAGGGGTGCTAATACCTTCCCCTTGCGTAACCGACTCCCGAACCTGAGACATGGTTGCGATGACCTGTCTTTTTCCGTTAGATTTTCTCTGATCATTTCTTTTCCCTATTTTGGGATAAATAACGAACAGTGGCAACTCTCCTGTCATTGTCGGCCCCTCTTCGCAGCGATGCAACACACACCCCACATGTTTTCTTACACCCCCATTTTAATTTCAACCCCCCCCCCTTTTTTTTTAATTAACATATTTTTTAAATAGTTTTTTTTAGATTTTTTTTTCAATATTTTTCTAATTAGTTTTTAAAATATATATATATATATATATATATATATATATATATATATATATATATATATATATATATATATATATATATATATATATATATATATATATATATATATATATATATATATATATATATATATATATATATATATATATATATATATATATATATATATATATATATATATATATATATATATATATATATATATATATATATATATATATATATATATATATATATATATATATATATATATATATATATATATATATATATATATATATATATATATATATATATATATATATATATATATATATATATATATATATATATATATATATATATATATATATATATATATATATATATATATATATATATATATATATATATATATATATATATATATATATATACACACACACACACACACGCGTTATAAATTAGTTTTTCTTTGATTATAAATATATTTTCTAAACTAGTTTTTAGTTTGTTAATATATTCTTGTAAAATAGTTTTTTTTTAGTTTATTAATATATTTCTTTAAATTAGTTTTAGATTTTTAATATATTTTTCTAAATAGTTTTTTTAAGATTGTTAATATATTTCTATAAATTAGTTCTTAAATTTTTCAATATTTTTCCTTTTCTAATTCTTAAATTTTTAACTTGGAATATGTTTTTCTCAATCAAAATTTTCACTTTTATTTCTTTTCATCTTTTCGGTCGATGACGAGACCTCCGAAAATCGTTACTAGTCTAACTATTGATAAATAATGATGGATCCGAGACCACCCTCTTTCTCTCCTCTTTTCTTCTTCATTTTCGATTTTATTTAAGTTTTCGCGATCTATGATGTCTTTCAATTCGTAAGCGCCGTTTTATCGAAGTCGATAACCTTCTCGATTTCAAATCTATGAAAAATGACCATTTGGGTCATTTTCTTTACTTTGGGATCGTGATAGGCTACATTCGATTAATCGACATAATGTTTGCGATTAAGACGAGATCCCCACCTTTTTTTGGTCTGTGCAACACGATTAAATTGGAGAATGATCCTCAATATCATTTCTCTATCTTGTCCATAGCACGAATATCAATTTACGCGACCTCCTATAGTTCGAATTTCATCATAAGTCGAGCTACGACGGTTTAACTTCACATTTCGTCCTGATTCAATTCACTAACAAAACTAACCACTAACTTTACTTTCTGTCAAATATCAACTACTTTAAATTCAGTCATAATATTCTTGTACATATTATTATATATCGTGTATAATTCATATCTTGTATATATCCATATTCACTTGTACATTCTTTCAAAACACCTAATAAATATCGAGACCATAAAACCCTAAACTGGTGGACTGTTGTTTGTTTCTCCGAGTGACAGACCTTTGGATATTTCCAGGAACCCAAGCATGGAGTTGTGCCCGACTTTCGCTCAAAGGCGTAGCTTAGGACACATTGCACACAAACGACTTTCTCTTGGGCTACTTGACAATGAGACTTTTTTATTTTTGTGCAATCCCGTGTAATTTGCATGTACCCCTCTCCCGTTTCCGATGTACATATTTTGTATTTCTTTGATTGCGGCTTATCGTCTAGGAGCACCCCTAGGGACTATAATATTCCATTTTCAAATTAATTATCGATCCGTCATCGAGCTATTTTCAAACTCACTTCCACCATGCTTTTTCACACAAGTACAAGTCAAACCCTTGATCCAACGTCAAGCGGATTTTCTCAAACCAACTTTCAAACCAATTCACCATCTTCTCTTTTACAACTTTTTTCTCCTAAAACCTTGGTCTCGAACCAAGTGCATTTTCAAATATTTTTCTCAATTAAACTTGAATGGTCGTAGAGTGCGTAGGCCTTCTACTATCCCGAGTGTTTGACATTACCTTTAGGGTTTACTGTCGCAAAGCACTTACCATTCAAGATCAAAACACCTTTAAATAACAGAATGAAGTTCTCTTTGTATTTGAACTAAAGAGAGGGGATTGAGTGCATACTTCTTCCTCTCTGAGTATTAGGATACTCACTGTAGAGTGTGTGGTCTTGATACTCGTTTTTCAATATGAAGACGTGACTATGTTCGCCACACCTTTTCATAATAAAAACTTTGAGATAAAGAATTGGGTACTACCCACAAAGGGTTACTATCCGAGGACCTATTTCATCCCTAAAAACAACTTCCATAAATCAAATGCGACATCTTGCCTTGATGGCGAAAACTAATCTTTCAAAAAGGACATGTTACGTCCGTTGTACCGCAAACAGGTAACGCCCAAGTCTCCAACGAGCGAGCAGCAATACACCTAAACTGCTAGAATGCGCACGTTAGCATTGTCCACAAAAACACCGGTTAACAAGTCCCGAACTACATCGACTCTGGCTTTCCCATTGCACGATGTCGCTACTGCGAAAATCGGCGCCGGCTGAACAAAAGAGTCGCCACCGTGCGTTATTTATCCCATGGGAGGGAAAGGAAACGCTCAGAGTAAACCTCACACAACACGGGAAAGGTATGGTCGTTGCAACCAAAACCTGGATTCGGGAGTCGGTTACGCAAGGGGAAGGTATTAGCACCCCTCACGTCCGTCGTACTCGACGGGATCCACGCTTATTTTCGGGTATGGATTGTTATTCTATCTAAACTAAAGGTCAAGGGTTAAAAGAAAATAAAATGAAAATAAAATGACTCGGCAAAGTATCACACTTTATGCCTACGTATTCCCGTCTGGAACGAGAAATCAGAGTCAACGTAGTTCGCCTACCTACGGAAAAGGAGGGGAAGGTTGCTCGCTAGGATATCGCATCCTATGCCTACGTACTTCCACACTGCATGGAAGATCAGAGCAAACGTAGTTCGGGCCACGTACGACACAAGCTTGTCTTGGTTGATTTTATTCCTTCCGAAAAAGGTTTTTCTGATTAACAGTCCCAGCGGACAAAAATGACGTTTTGATGAGTTCACATTCTTTTACGGAAGAAGTGTCATTTATTTGGGTTTGAAATTTTATTGTATTTTCTGTTTGTTTTGAGGAAGAAGAGACAGAACTCTAACCTACGGTTGCAAAGGGAATCAAACTAACCTAATGTTATCATGCATGGGTTAAGACCTAGAGTCTATCATGCTCCCCTCTTGCGCAGAGAGAAATAGAGATCCTAAGGGAACAGATGAAAACAGAAACAATATCAGATATATACAGTAAAACGGTAAAATGCATGGATGCAACAATACAAGCGAGGCAAGGGAGTCCCACTCAACCTCGAACCTAGAAAACAATAGGCAAAAGTGAACAGACTTCACTTTCAACCCAACAGGGTAAACAGCAAACAATACAGTCAGGAAAACCAATCAATACATCAAGAAATGAAATACAGCAGAAAAATAAACAACATCAGCAGCTCTGACTTCAAGCTTCAGCAAGCATCAATCTCCATCTCCACAGCCTTCAAGCAAGGTCTTCATTATCAGTCTTCCATCTGCAATGGCTTTTCTTCAAGTCTCAATCTTCAGGAGAAACATCAGTCAACAAGATGAAGTGAATGAATGTTAGACAATTAATTACCTACCAAGGGTGGTTCATCAACTGTTAACATTAAACAGACAGTTTCCTCTCAAAAGTTCTATCTTTCAAATACATTCACTGATCCTTCCAAAGGAAGGAGGTGGATATTTGAAAGAGACTTTGAATCATAGAGAAAGGATGGATGCAGACAAGGCATTCCATGTTTGAGAAACAAGCTTTCTAATCTAAAGCTCTGCCTAGCTTCTAAACCCTAATCTCCTCAACAGCTGCTAGCAGGAATCTCTTCATCAACTCTGGAAGTTGGTCTTCAGTCTCTGGATCTCCAATGGCTTCATCATCATCAGTCTTCAGCTCTCCCAATCCCCAAGCAATCCCAATACCCACACAAACAAACAGTAATCCCCAGGGGGCACACCACACCAATCAATCAAATACAGACAATATACACTAATAGCAGTAGGGGAATCCTAGTGATTTCTAAGAGATCTGATAACTGCCCATAGTCCCTATAGTCCCATATCTAAAATATTCAATCTCTAAGTCCTAAGGGAAATGAAATTATTCACCTAAGTTGTCACTTAAAACCCTAATTTTATTCATGTTATTCCAACCTAAACCAATCACCTAAAATTAATTCCTAAAAATATGAACTAAATTGCATATACAAGCTAACAATGTCTATTAATCAACCTAAAAGGAATGGACAAAAAATATTAAAGCAACTATTAGAACCAAATTTATCAAAATCATGTATGAAATGAAACACCTAAAATAGGCATTTATTTGGAAAATATGGGAAAAATATCAAATAAAAAATAAAATGCAATTTTTATTTTTTATAATCTTCTAGACAGCTTGGAGAAATTAATGCAAAAAGAACCATTAAAAAATATGAAAATTATGATTTATTATGATTTTTATAAAATGCATGAAAATGAAAAGAAATTAAAAATTGAAATATAAAGAAATAGAATGAGGAGGTGAGAATAGCAGTGGCGTTCTAGTTGTAATCCAAGTGGGCCATAAAGCAGGGGTGTGAATATCAAAGTTACTGGGCCCAGCACGCTTCAGAATTTAAACAAAAAAATCAAAAAAACTCAAAACGGTGCAGATAGTAAAATTCTCAGTTGAATATTATTGGGCCTTGGCTGAGAGGGGTGTCATTAGCAAGTAATCCCAAAGCCCATCAGAAAGGCTTTAATGAAACGGTGCGTAGCACCTTTTGAATTTCCCTCCGTTTTTATGTTAAATCACAGCCATCAGATTAGATCCCCAGTCAAGGTCAAATACCCAATCGTGTGGTTCAAACATCGTCTTCAACCTTGAGCCAAACCCTAACTCTGAGAAACCCTAACCATGCAAGCACCTTCCATTGCTCTGTTCTCCTTCGTCCCTCCATGAAATCACGTGATTCAAAGAGCAAGGATGTTCTATCAACTCTCCTCTACACAACCATACCATTATCTCTTTCTGAAACTCACTCAAGAAACAAACCCGATAGGTGTAACAGATAGCATCCACCATGAACACCTGTCATCAATCATACCAAACCTTGCCAATCTTTACCCTAGCATAATCTACACCTTATACTGGTCATTCTAAGCTATATAATGAGAACTATCGTGCCATATTCCATGAGATACAAACCTTAACAGAATTGGTGCATCATGCTCAACCTTCATGAAACCTCTCCAAACTCATCAAAATCAGTCCTCTATCCTATCTTAACAATTCTACACTATCAAAACCTAATAACTCTAACTAAAACATGCAATTCGAATAGAAATCCAACCTGGTGCAATTGGTGAAAACAGGTATGTAACTCTTTGGATCTGATGCTTGTAGGGACTTGAAACTGATCCACACACTCCCACTTTGATTCTGTATGCAAAGATCTTGACTCAAACTTCTTGTATCATGTGATTCCAACTTCTTGCACCTTGGATGATGAAACTTGTATGGCACTATCCTTGCTCAATTCAGCCAAATTCTTGTGAGAATTGTAATCTATGGATGATGGTGATGAAGATCAGATCAAGAAATGTGAGAATTGATGGAGATTTGAGAGAGTTTGAGATGCTTTTGCAAATTGGAGAAAGTGAGTGAAACTTGTGATTTTGAGAGAATGAGATCACCAACCATGGCATGAACCATCTCATATCAATATATACATGTCCTTAGAACCTCCTAGAAACTTGGAGAAGCTTCCCTTGCATTCTTTCCTTTGGATTTGGTTTATGTATCTTCCATCACAAGTAACCATGAATAACTCCCAAAATGTGAACCAAGCTCAAAATTCTACTTCAGCCAATGTCTTTAAAATTATCTTTCCATTCAAAATGACCTATAATTTTGCTTCATTTGGCCAAAGTATGAAAAATCTCATTTTTAAGTCCATTTTTATTCATTAAATCCAACAATTTTGAAACCTTGTGCTATGAATCTTTCCAATCTCTCATGGTCACTTTTTTGGCCTCAAAATGTCATTTGGAACAAGTTTGATGTTTTAAAGTTTTCCATTTGAAGCTTCCTTGTATGAGTTTTGGGCATAGGTTGAAATGACCTGTAATTCTCAAATGACCAAAATACCCTTTGCTTGCCAAGACCATAAGTAGAGTTCCACAAATCATATGAAGGCATACCATACCATTATAGAAAGCTAAGACAATGAGGAACAACTCGTATGTTGACCCGAAATTCATTTGAAATCTCCTTGAGGGGTAAAAATTGCTTGGAAGTCAAGTCACTTTCACAGACAAAATTTCAGATACCTCAGATGACCTGTAACTTGCAAGGACCATAACTTGAGTTCTATAAATCTCTTTGATGTCTTCCACCACTCAAATTAAAGTTCTTGAGATCCTCTACAAGTTTCATGTTGGCCAAGGATCCATTTGAAGCTTGCATTTTGACTTATCTTGCTTGGAAATTTGACCTAAACTAGGGGATTTTACATAGAAACCCTAATTTAAAAACTCCTCTTCTCCTTGATTTCTCTTGATTTCCTCTTGGCATATCATCATATCCTTATTCTTCATGTCAAATGATGAACCCCACATCTCTTCAATAGCCCTCAATGCCTTTCAATCAATCCTTTGACCTAGGGTTGACCCAGGGTTGACCCAGATGAAACCCTAGTTGACTGTCTTCCTCCACAACTCTTGTGACTACACCAATGACTTGTCTCCTTCTCCAAATGACTTTCTAAGTCTCCCATGATGTCCACATATTCTCCATGCTCAGCCCACAGCTCCCAATTTCTTGTTGATCCTCAGATACCCTCAGTTAGGAGATAGATGAACTGCTTGACCCACTGACTTCTCCACCTTCCAAATTCTTTTTTTGATGACTTGAATGAGATTGAATCAGGATAATAACCTCTTAATAGGCCTCTAGAGATGAGAATAATGATTGGTCCCCTGTTGGATGACTTGTTATGCTTATGCTATGCAGATGATTAGACTATGTACATGACTCTATATGCAAATGCTAATGATATTGAAACATAAACCAAGTGAATAAGGTTGGGCAAATTTTAGGGTGCAACAGCTGCCCCTATTCAAGCGACTTGGACCCGATGGGGTGAAGAGCCCGGAGCCTTCAGACATTCGAGGTACGAGACGGTTGAATACTAAGAACCCGGAAATTTGCCAACTGCAGAAATAAACTGCACCACTGCTTGGGGAACGACATTCACCGGCTGAATCTGACTGTTACGGCAACCCACTGGTCTCGTGCGACCGTGCTGGGGATTCTTCTCATCATCCTGAAAAAGATGGAATCATCGGAAACTTCGTCCACGTTAGGACTCCAACTGTTGTCAACACGGAAAAAACTCGGCGACTTCGTTGGGGATGGCTCGTCTGCCTTCTCGTCAGAAATAAATCGTCCACGTTAGGAATAAACCGTTCCACGTTAGGAATAACACCATCCACGTTAGGAATAACCGTTCCACGTTAGGAATAACACCATCCACGTTAGGAATACTCGTTCCACGTTAGGAATAACACCATCCACGTTAGGACTAAGACTTCGACTGGACCTGTCCGCGTCAAGACTAAATTTTCCACGTTAGGAATCACATTCTTCCACGTTAGGAATCAACTTTTCTTTTCCACGTAAGGAATCAAACTTTTTCCACGTTAGGAATGCCTCTATATTTCCACGTCAGGAATCAATCTTGATATGTCCGCGTAAGGACTCAATCTTTCCACGTAAGGAATAAACTCGTCTTTCCACGTAAGGAAACTGTTTTTCTTCCACGTAAGGAATGCTCTTGATATGTCCACATGAGGACTCTAATCTTTCCACGTGAGGAATACTATATCAATCTTTCTCTCCACGTAAGGAACACCTCTTTTCCACGTTAGGAATGCAACTTTCTTTCCCCGTAAGGAATACATCATCCACGTCAGGACCCGCCTTTCCACGTTAGGAACACAATCTCTTTTCCACGTAAGGAATCATTTTTCCACGTAAGGAATCACCATCTCTTCTTCCACGTAAGGAATAACTTGCTTCTTGATTTGTCCACGTAAGGACTCAACCTCTTTCCACGTTAGGAACAACTTTCGTTCCACGTCAGGACCCATGTTTCGTCTTGGTTTGTCCACGTCAGGACTCACCACTCGACGCGCTGAGGATAAAAACTTGTCCACGTTAGGACTCATGCACCTTTGACGCACTGGGGAAGTGAGACTTTGTCCACGTCATGACTCACATCTCAACCTGCTGAAGTAATAGGACCTGTCCCCGTCAGGACTTGCGCGTCTTCGACTTGCTGGGGAAATAAACCCCGTCCACGTCAGGACACACACTTTGCCACCAACACGAAGAAGGATAAATTTGTCCACGTCAGGACTCTCGTATCTTGCCATCGCGAAGAACTACAAACTTGTCCACGTCAGGACACACATTTCACCATTACGAATAGAGACATCTGCTGGAAATAAAATGGTCCACGTCAGGACTCCAACACGAAGAGTAATCAACCTTGTCAACGTTATGACTTTACATTCAATCAACACCAAGAAATCAAATCCATCCGCGTTAGGACTAACACATACCGTCAAACTGGAAGAAATGTCCACATTAGGACTCCACATTCCAACAATCCTGAAAGATCGAACCTGTCCACGTTAGGACTAGCACCTCCTATCAATCCGGGGAAATAAATCTGTCCACGTTAGGACACTCACTTCTCTAGCACGAAGAGATCCCGTCGATAAAATTGTCCACGTCAGGACTCATTTCTCCATTGATCCCAAACCACAAACTTCTTAGCACTGACGTGACAGCGACTTTGAAGCGGACTCTACGGGGGATATTTGGAAATCAAACTTCCGGACGCCTGTTCTGATAACCGGCGGTAGCCTCTGAAATTCTGGTTCATGAAACCTTTTGATGCTGACGTAACAACAACTTTGAAAGAAACAAATCCGCTGGTCGGACTAGAGAAACTTCAACAGGAAATCCTGGCGGGGAAACAAGTAACTCTGCTTGGGGACAAAGAGAAACTTATCCTGATAACTCTGTGGGGAGTAGTGCCAAAGCTGACACTTCGTTGAATGTTTCATGCCGAGACTTCGAATGTTTATTGATTCACCTGAGCGAGGGCTCTCTCTACCTGCAAGAGAAATAGTACTTGAAACCAAATGGTTAGCCAACCTGGTTTATGTTTCAAAATGCATGTGTTTGATAACGATGCAATGCTCGCTTCGACATGGAAATGCTACGCTTTTATTTGGTAGATGTGAATATGACACTGTATGCCAATGCAAATGCAGACTCGAACTGCCGGGTGCAGAAACTGCTTCAGCAAAATAAATGTTGAAGATAATGCCAACTCCGCTGGGGATAACCAGATGCTACAGAATTATTCCAGCAAACTAATGCTGGAAGAGTGAAGTTGACTCAGCTGGGAGATTAGGAACTTAAACCAAACACCTCGTCAAAGTAACGCCCTGCTGGGGGATATAACTCTACTGGAGAATAGCAGATGTGTCAAGTATGATTGGACTTCTGCTGGATAGTAAACTGATATCACACGGTATTTTGACAAAATAAATGCCTGGGCGCACCACCAACTCTGTCGGGGAGAGTCTTAATCTTCGAGTTCCACTGGAAGGAATGAAACACTTGCAAAGAGAATTCCGATGGGGATGGGATGATTCCCTTGGGAAAATCCACTGACTCCGCTGGGGGGAGAGTAAATGACCCTGCGGGGAAAGGTAAACTGCCTGGATACAGCTCACCAGCTGGAAATATTAGTCTTCTGAGGCTAAACCACTCTGCTTGAGATAAGGAATCCTTCTGGGGAACACCACACTGTCTGAACACAGCCTGCAATCATGGAATTGCCAACTCTGTTGAGGATAAATGACTTTGTTGGAGCATATCCTTTGGATAAGCTACGACTAGCTGGGGAATTCTATCCTTCTTCAGGAAGAACATGCATGACCTGCGTGGGGGTTAAGTCTTTCGTTACCACCATCTTTTGATCATCTTCCTCGTACGGCTATGAAACCTGCAACAGCACAAACAAGACAAGACAAGCCTATGCAACCAAATCAATTCAGGTTAGTGACGTTATTGTCAGTTAATTCGAAGCTTTAGCAATTGTTGGCAAGGGCCAGTGATGTTATACACATGCTAGTTTCAATAAACTTAGGCGTTTTATCATGCACAAAACAGTAAAGAACCAGCATCAAGTACTGAATAACATATTTTATTGATTGGGCCCCTGAATGGGCGGAATTTTTGTACACGGGATGTAACTCCTGAAATGAGGAAGCTACGTAAAGCAGACATACAAGTATGCACAAGAAGCATGAATATTTGACAAATTAAATTTTATACACATGTCGGCAACGGGATGCAGACGAACACCACGAACTGATCTTCCCATGACTCATCCGACTCTAATGCTTTCCCGGTATCCATACTTCCGAGGCGGTTGTATCTGATAATCGACCCCTCAGGTATTCTCCCGCACTGATGTTCACCGCAGTATCGAATTCGGACCGCAGCCATTTGCTTTTCAAATCCCTAACTTTTGCGTGAACCGCCCTTTACGGGTTTTCAGTTCACCGGGATACCCCTTTTTGCCGAAGCCGCCCAGTGTAGGTTTTCAACTTCGCGGGTGTACATTTTTTTCAATTTTATCCCTAACTTTTGCCCGAACCTTTCATTCTGTTTTTGGTTCGCCAGGATGCCCTATTTTTGCCTGGACTCTCTTTTTTCTGTCCAGCGGGTCAATTTTAAGCAAAGTATTTTTTAACTGCGTCCGAATTCACAGGCGACGCGAAGTCTTCACCGTCCATGGTGGACAACAACAACGCTCCTCCTGAGAAGACTTTCCTGACAACGTATGGCCCTTCGTAGTTGGGGGTCCACTTGCCCCTGTGATCTGCCTGCGGCGGGAGAATCCTTTTCAGCACAAGGTCGTCCGTCTGAAAGCTTCGCGGATGTATCTTCTTATCATATGCTTTCTTCATTCGGCTCTGGTACAAACGACCATATGCTAGAGAAGCTAGCCTCTTCTCGTCCATCAAACTCAATTGGTTCAACCTATCTTTCACCCATTCTGCCTCGTCCAGCTGAACGTCTCGCAATACCCTCAGAGAAGGGATCTCCACTTCTAACGGTAGTACCGCTTCCATTCCGTATACTAACGAGAACGGGGTTGCCCCGGTTGATGTGCGTACCGTCGTACGATAACCGTGCAAAGCGAAAGGTGGCATCTCATGCCAATCCTTATAGGTCACCACCATTTTCTGAACGATCTTCTTGATATTCTTATTGGCCGCCTCGACAGCGCCATTCATCTTGGGTCGGTAAGGGGAGGAGTTGTGATGTTCGATCTTGAAATTCTGACAGAGCTCCTTCATCATTTTGTTGTTCAGGTTTGAACCGTTGTCCGTGATTATCCGCTCGGGAATCCCATATCGGCAAATGATATCTCTCTTGATGAATCTAGCCACCACTTGCTTCGTTACATTTGCGTAAGACGCCGCTTCTACCCACTTGGTGAAATAATCGATTGCTACTAGGATGAACCGATGCCCGTTAGAAGCCGTCGGCTCGATCTTTCCAATCATATCGATTCCCCACATTGAGAATGGCCAAGGCGATGACATTACATTCAGAGGACTCGGAGGCACATGGATCTTATCAGCATAGATTTGGCACTTGTGGCACTTCCTCGCAAACTTGAAACAGTCAGTTTCCATAGTCAGCCAAAAATAACCTGCCCGCAGCAGCTTTCTTGTCATAGCATGCCCACCAGCATGCGTACCAAAGGTACCTTCATGTATTTCCTCCATGAGTAGCTTTGCCTCTTTTTCGTCTACACAACGCAACAGCACCAAGTCGTGGTTTCTTCTGTACAAGACACCATCCGGATTCAAATAGAAATTACCCGCTAATCTCCTGAGAGTCTTCTGATCTTGACTGGATGCCCCAGCCGGATACTCTTTGTTCTTCAGGAAATTAAGGATATCAAAATACCATGGTTTGTCATCGGATGCCTCATCAATAGCAAATACGTAAGCTGGTCTGTCAAGCCGAGAGATAATGATTCGGGGAGCTTCATTCCAGAAGTTGACTTTGTACATGGAAGACAAAGTGGCGAGAGCGTCAGCCATTTGATTCTCGGCCCGCGGTACGTGATGCAATTCAACCTTGTCGAAGAAATGCAACAATCTCCTTGCATAGTTTATATAATGTATCAAATTGGGCTGACGTATCTCCCATTCCCCTTTGATCTGATTCACCACCAGAGCTGAGTCTCCGTATACATCTAAATTCTTGATTCGCAAATCAATGGCTTCTTCAAACCCCATTATACAAGCTTCGTATTCGGCTTCATTATTGGTAACAGCAAAGGTCAATCGGGCAGTAAACGGGATGTGCGACCCGTGTGGCGTAGTGATGATTGCCCTTATTCCGCTACCGTAAGCATTCACAGCTCCGTCAAATATCATCTTCCATTTGGAACCTAACTCTGGTCCTTCGTCTGGCAACGGCTCTTCACAATCTTTCATCTTTAGGTACATGATATCCTCGTCAGGAAAATCAAACCTCATCGATTGGTAATCTTCAATAGGCTGCTCCGCCAGATACTCAGACAGCACACTCCCCTTTATAGCCTTTTGCGAGACGTATTGGATGTCATATTCAGTCAAGACCATCTGCCAACGGGCAATTCTTCCTGACAGCGCCTGCTTTTCGAATACATATTTGATAGGATCCATCTTCGAGATGAGCATGGTTGTATGATTCAGCATGTATTGCCTCAAACGCTTGGCGGCCCAGGCTAGCGCGCAACAAGTTTTCTCGAGCATTGAGTATCGAGATTCACAATCTGTAAATTTCTTACTCAAGTAGTAGATCGCATGCTCTTTTCTTCCTGTCTCGTCGTGTTGACCGAGAACACAACCCATGCTTCCCTCAAGAACTGTCAAATACATAATCAAAGGTCTCCCTGCCACTGGGGGTATCAAAATAGGAGGCTCCTGCAAATACTGCTTTATTTTATCGAACGCCTTTTGACAATTTTTGTTCCACGTTACAACTTGATCTTTCTTCAACAGCTTGAATAATGGTTCACACGTGGCCATTAGGTGGGATATGAACCCCCGATGTAGTTCAACCTCCCTAAAAACCCGCGCACCTCTTTCTCTGTTTTAGGCGTCGGCATTTCTTGAATCGCTTTTATTTTAGCAGGATCGACCTCTATTCCTCTTTCGCTTACGATAAACCCTAGCAGCTTACCAGATCTCACCCCGAAGGTACATTTGTTAGGGTTCAGCCTCAGCCTGAACTTCCTAAGCCTTTTAAATAACTTCAGCAGATTCACCAGATGCTCTTCCTCCGTCTGGGATTTGGCAATCATATCGTCCACATAAACTTCGATCTCTTTATGCATCATATCATGGAAAAGAGTCGTCATCGCACGCTGATATGTTGCCCCAGCATTTTTCAAACCAAAGGGCATCACTTTGTAACAAAATGTTCCCCAAGGAGTTATGAAAGTGGTCTTCTCCATATCCTCTGGCGCCATTTTAATCTGATTATAGCCTGAAAAGCCATCCATGAAGGAGAATACAGAGTATTGAGCAGTATTATCAACTAGCACGTCAATATGAGGAAGTGGAAAATCGTCTTTTGGGCTTGCTTTATTCAAATCTCTATAATCCACGCACATTCGAACCTTGCCGTCTTTCTTTGGCACTGGTACGATATTAGCAACCCATGAGGGATATTTTGTCACAGCCAGGAAACCAGCGTCCCACTGTTTTTGAACTTCCTCTTTGATCTTCACTGCCATATCTGGTCGAGTTCTGCGAAGCTTTTGTTTGACCGGCGGGCATTCTTCTTTCAGTGGCAGACGGTGCACAACCATGTCTGTATCGAGCCCTGGCATATCTTCATACGACCAAGCGAATACATCACTATACTCTCGGAGCATTTCAACCAGTCTTCGCTTGATATCGCTCTGCAGTGCGGCTCCGATACGAATATTCTTCTCAACCCCTTCCGACCCCAAGTTGATAATTTCGATGACCTCGTCGTGAGGCAGAATGGCTCTTTCCTCTTGCTTCACCAACCAAGACAGTTCTTCAGGAACGTCACTATCTTCGACAACCTCTTCTTCGGCCTGAAATACCGGGTGCTCGAAGTCGGGACGAGTCATAGGTGGTTCAAGGATGTCATCTGAAAATGTTATCCTGCAAAAGGAATGGTTAAGTGCTTCAAAATGCGTATAAAGCGAATAACCACGTTGCCATTTTATTGAAAAATACAAAACAAGAAAGACAGAGATTACAGTATTTGCACATGAAAAACGCCATTTATTTAATGATTAACACGCAATGTTCATAACAACACAGCCCTAAGCAAATCACGATGCCCCGGGCAAGACATCAGATTATTCAACAATTAATAAAGCAAAGCATTACTGTTTAAGATTCACAGGAACAAGCTCCTGAATAGACCAGTTGCACAGTCCCTGTCCTGGCGTGCTTGGCTGAATCCAGGCATCCATATCACAGTCGTTGTCTCCTTCGTCAGACTCCGAAGCAGCATTGACGGTTTCATGACATACTCCACTGGCAGAGATGGTTATTGGCCCTCTGAAACAGGGTGGCCCCACAACAGGCGTTGACGATGACGGTTGGTATCCCAGCCCGAACCGGTCCATCTTTACAGGAATATCCAGCACTTTGCCCCAGCCCTTTGCTTCTCCTGCCTCCACCAGAGCTTGGGCTTCTTTATACGACGAGACGGCTATCTCTGACACTTTGCTCGGCCCGGGACCTTTGTCCTTGATACGCAACCCTTCAAATGCCTGGCAGGGCGTTTCGTGGATCTCTCCGTCGACCTCCACGTATTTAAATGACGACAGATGGCTGACCAGGATGTCTTCTTCTCCGCATACGGTGACTACGCTGTCTCCGACCATATATTTCAACTTCTGATGCAGGGTAGACGTGACTGCCCCAGCCCCATGAATCCAGGGTCTTCCGAGCAGGCAGCTATATGCGGGCTGTATATCCATGATATAAAATTCCGTGGCGAACACCTCCGGCCCCACCTGCAGAGGCAATGTTATCGATCCAAAGACTGTTCTTCGCGTGCCATCAAACGCTCTGACTACCAAGTCACTGGGCGTGCACAGGATTCCTCTGACATCTAGCTTCATCATCGCTTTCTTGGGCATCACATTCAGAGACGATCTGGTGTCGACCAATACATGCGTCATTACTGATCCTCTACACTCGACAGATATGTGCAGCGCCATATTGTGATCTCTCCCCTTAGGGGTCAAATCAAAGTCAGTAAAGCCTAAGCTGTGGCCTGCATTCACATGTGCCAACACTCCTTCCAGCTGATTCACGGAGACGTCTTGGGGTACGAAGGAAGTATCCAGGACCTTCAGCAAAGCATTTCTGTGAGATTCAGAACACAACAGCAATGACAGGATAGATATTTTGGACGGCGTCTGCTGCAGATGCTCCACAATCTTATAATCACTTTTTCGAATCAAGCGCATGAACTCTTCTACGTCTTTTGATGCTGCCTCTTTGTCGCTTGCTTGCACTAGGACTTTCTCAACCATCTTCCCTTTTCCTTTCGCTAGTCTTTCGGCCTCCACTTCGGGCGATATGAAGATCCTACCACTCCTTGTCATACCTCCTGAACCAACAATGTTATCTACAATCTCGGCTGGCTGCTTATTAACATCAATCTTTATCCCGTCACAATACACCTCCAACCCATATGACCATGGGACTGCTTTTGTATTCTCGTACGGGATCGGTCCGGCCTTAGTTATGGTGATCGGTGGTCGCTGGACCGGTGCTGCAATAGTGATTGTCTTCCGAGGAATCGTTACAGTGGCCACATCACTCTGATCATCTGCTACCGCCCCTGCAGGCTCTTCGGTCGCTGCTCGGTCAAACTGCAATGTGCCTCCATTAATTAAAGCCTGAATGCCTTTCTTCAAATCATCACACCCCCCGGCTAGGGTCCAGCATTCTAAGCAATACTCGTCACATCCTGGATAAACACCCCCTTGCAACAATCTGCTTTTTATCTCGCTCAGCGGCGTCTTTAAATCGTCGACATTCATAACCAGATTCAACCCTTCCTCCGTCAAAATGGCGTTCGCCCCATGATTAGGCATGGGTTTCTGCATTATATTCGGACCTGCCGTTCCGAAATTGATAGTCTTATTGTCCAAAAGATCCTGCACAACATGCTTAAAAGCATGGCAACCCTCTATATCGTGGCCCGGAGCCCCAGAATGAAACTCATAGTGCCTGCTTGCATCATAACCATACGGAGGAGTTCCTGTTATCGGTGCCAGAGTTCTCTTCTCTACCAGGTTCAAACCCAACAATGTCTACAACAAATCAGCATATGTTGAGGGAGGCTTCTCAAAAACTCTTCTTGGTTTACCACCCTGGAATCTTCGCTGAGCCTGTTGTGCCCCCTGCTGAGGCTGCTGCTGCTGCTGCATTGGCTGCTGTTGGAACGGTTGCTGTTGTTGAAGTGGTTGTTGCTGATATGGAATAGTAACACTCGCCACCTGCTGCGGCTGCTGATATTGGTTCCGACCTCTGCCTCTGCCTCGGCCTCGACCTCCAAACACTGCGCTTGCCTCGCCCTGACGGCACCCACCAAAAGCCTTCCTATTACTGCCAGATGCAGTTGATTCCTCGACTTGGAACTTTCCTTGCTTAATGTTGCGTTCAATCTTTTCTCCCATCAGAATTAAGTCTGAAAAACTGGCCAGAGATGTATGAAACAACATGTCATGAAACAAGCCTGTGAATGTGCCGACGAACATGTCATTCATTTCCTTGTCTTCTAAAGGAGGACGGACCCTGGCAGCCATATCGCGCCACCTTTGCGCGTACTCTTTAAAGCTCTCACCCTTCTTCTGCGACAGCCCTGTCAATTGGACCCGATTGGGCGCCAAGTCGCTGTTATACTTGTAGTGAGCTACAAATGCCTCTGCTAATTGCTTCCATGTCTTGATATTGGTTGGCTCCAACCCCATATACCACTCTAGGGAAGGGCCTGACAAACTATCTTGAAAGAAATGCATTAGCATTCTTTCATCAGTTGAGTATGCAGACATCTTTCTGTAATAAGCTCGCACATGCACTTTCGGACAGGTGTCCCCTTTATACTTATCAAACGTAGGAGCTTTGAATTTGATTGGCACCCTCAAGCCAGGTACCAGACCCATTGTTGCCATGTCCAAGCCCACAGCACTTTGGTTCAAGACTCCCCTCATCTGCTCTTCTAGCATTCTGATCTTCTGGGAGTTATCCATCGGCCCTTCAAAGCCTCCGCCGGAGAAAGCGTCCTCCTGCTGATCTTCTTGCCACATACCATCCCCAGCTCCATACCCATCATATCCATTATTGGGGCCAGCTCTAATCTGATTCATCCCCGGACCTCGGCCTCTGTTGCCGTACCCTTGAACACCTCCAGCGGGCCCAAAAGCCATTAACCCAGCGCCGTTTCCATTTCCGAAACCTCCATAGCCCTAATTGGCCACACCATAACCATCTTGCCCAAAGCCTTGAGCATTGAAACCATATTTCCCAGCGTTATCGAATCCCTGATCATTGAACCCGAATCCCGCATTGCCAAAGCCGTTGCCTCCCATATTATCACCCAAGTTGACATCACCAAGCCCAACGTTATGGACAGCAGTCTCGTTCCCAACTTCGACGTTACCGTTCACAGCAGCGGTAGCGTTGTTGACATTAGCAGCAGGTATATTGACTACAGGTGGAGCCACCGGCGTGGGAGTGCCATCTCCATGAACAATGTCGACTCGCACAGACTGATGATCCTCATTACCGTGACCAGCATTTCGGGCCAACAGAGGTTGGACCATGGCTTGCAAATTTTCCTGACCTTTTGCAATAGCTTCCATGGTCTGCATAAAGAGAGCTAGCTTCTCGTGCACATCTTGCATCTCGTTCTGCATTTGATCCATGATTCTTCGACAGTTGGTGCGAGTGGAATAGCGGTGCGGGTGCTGATCTGCAATCCTGGAAACACCTGGTACAGAGCAGAAAATAAGATACCATCCAAAGATTACCTGTAATGCAATATGAATATGAATGCAATGCAAGGTGTGTCTGTGCATTAGGGAAATTCATTCCCCGATTCTAGTGTGAAGGTGTCGGTGCAGTGACAGTGCTAACAATATAAAGATCGGAGCTGAATCACAGAAAGCCTCATATATTGCTGAGAAATCAATAAGCCCGGAATACAATATCACTGAGAGTACAACGAGAAGGCATGACCTCAACCAACAATCCTGGTGATGGTCAGCACTATGCAAATAAAGCATACAAGTCACTACATGAAATGATCAAATCCTCCCATAAGTCTGGTACTCTTCTAGCAGCTTCTTGGTCTCCGGATGACTTGGTCGAGCAAGCAGCCCTTCAACAAGTTGGTTCCTCTTCTTAAGAACACGCCGCACGTCTTCAGCAGTTTCTTCCCATGCCCCCTCTCCGAAGCGATCCTCTAGTTTACGTTTCTGAGACACAGCTTCATCTCTGCCTTTGATGGCCTTGTTTAGTGCATTCTGGAGACTGTACCGAGTCATCACTTCCTCTTCACACTTCTTGATGCTGGACTTCAACTGCTCTTCGAGGTCGGAAATTTGCTGCTTCAACTTATCTTCCCTCTTCTTATTGTTGGTGAGCGTAGCGTTCCAAGTCTTGTTGCAAGAAGAGATCTCTCGGTGTGCTGCGTCGAGCGCCTTCTTTTTGGATTCGAGCATGTCGTGGGAGCTTCTGAAATCTTGCCCCAGACGTTCACACTTCTTCCTTTCTTCAGTCAACTCAGCCCCTAACCTGTTCATTAGCTCAATCTGCTGTTGGAAAGCATGGACGGCCTTGTTTTTCTCGCTGCGTATCTGGGCCAGCTCCTGCTCTAACCCTTCGTTGATCTTCATCAAGGCTTCTTTTTCTTTCACAACTTGCTCGTAGGTCTCCCTAGAAACAGTAGTTGGCTCTGCTACCGGAATGGGAACAAGAACTGGTGCATCTGGAAATGGCATCCGCAACTGACTTGCTCTCTCCTGGATCCAAACCCTGTAAGGTGCATAGGCCTGACAGTCATTCTTCCCTAACAACGGCTTCCCTCTTCGGTTAGTACGCGTCCAGGCATGCTGCAGCTTGGCTAGTAACTCCCCCTTCACGTCTCCGGTGAAGTACAGAGATTCCTGTACTTCTTCCTCCTTTGGCGGGTTCTTCAGCGCATATCCGAACTGACGGACGAACAGAGAAGGGTTGTAATTGATACACCCTTTCCTCCCTATCAACGGAACATTAGGGTACCCAGAACAACTGAATATAAGCTCGGATCCCAGCAGATCTCTATCAAACCATTCAATGTCTTCGGAAGATAGCCTCATCAGGCGCTCTGACCAGCTAGCGGTGGTTGCACTTTCCACAAAAGATCCCTTCATGGGAAGATGACTCTTGAACCACATATTCAACAAAGGAGCACATCAGTAAACAACCTTTCCCCTTCTGTTTTCGTTCTTGTAGTGCAAGGAGTGGTAGAAGTCTCCGATCAACGTTGGCACTGGATTGCCGGCAGCAAATAGATGGAAAGCGTCCAAGTCTACGAAATTGGGCAAGTTAGGAAACAACACAATCCCATAAATACATAGAGCCAAAAGAGCATTGAAAACCACCCAACATCCGCTCTTGGCATACTCTTGAGCTTTGCCAACCAGGAAATCAAGAGAGAACCCTGAAACCCCAAGCCACGAAGTCACTAACAGTTCTGCAGCGTCCATATGCAAGGCTTTGGCTAAGTCCTCCAACTTGGGCTCAGCGGCAGAGTGAATAAAGGGAACCTTGTTCTGCACTGGTAGCTCAGTAAACTCCATGTACTCCTCAATGGTGGGCCCTAGAATGAAGTCAGCAAACGTAAAACATCTTAATGCGGGATCATAGAACTACATCAAGGTGTATAGCCCGTTCATCTCATCAGTAGTGGGCTTGCAGACTAATCTCAGTAATCTCCCGTGACTCATTCTGAAGCTTCTCCTAACCTCCTCATCAGCAAGAGATATCAGACCAAGCAAAGAAGTAATATCAGGTGAAGGCAGCTTATACGCAACTGTTTTCCTCAAACCAGCCATGATCAATACTCAGAAGTCTGGGCACTAGAATCGGAGGATATGCAAATGCACCTGCAGCACAGACACACGTTAATGGAATGCAATGATAATGGGTATGCAAACAATGCAATGCAAGTAACATGCAACAGGGACCAACTGCCGTAGCTGAATAGCCTGAACCATATCAAGAAGTCTCAGATAGACTCTATAGAAGTCCTCAAACCCTGGTCTCAGATAGACCAGAAACAAAGCTCCGACAATGGTCTCTGACAGACCTCAAACCATAACTCCAACTGGTCTCTGGTAGATCTCAAGTCACATCTCTAACTGGTCTCTGACAGACCTCAGAACTCTCCATAAATACCCAGGATCTCTGATCAAGGAACAAACCGGTAGTCTGAAGGTCTAGTTACCTGCATGACCCTAAACCCTCTCACAGGTGGATGTCCTAGTAACTGACAAAGGTATGGCATCCTATGCGGTCGTCGGCGTCACAGACTTTCAGGGTTGATGATACGATTCCCAGAAGGAGTGGCATCATCAAATCCTGAAGAGGCCTCACTTAGCCAACTTCCAAATGATCGGTTCCCGGCGTCGACAATTCAGCTGACCAACAACCCCTTCGACCCAAAGGGTAGAAAAAGAAGCCAACCAGAAGAACCTCGTCCGAGTGTAGATTTCATGAGACACTAATGCAAGCAAAGCCGGCACGCGCCCACTACTTTCTACTCTAATTCTAGGTGCACTCAAGCCCAGATCCGGCTTATCTCTCAATCATAGAACCACCCATCACACCCCAATACAGCAATAAGAATCAATATATATAATGCTGAAAATAAAGGTCAGAAATATAAATCCATACAAAATCCTCGACGGGAAAACAAGCGTTAGGATTGACTCTCTTAAGGGACGTTGGATCCCAAATGCATAAGAACTATCGCAGTCCTTAGCAGCCAGGGGACGTTGGGTCCCCAGCAGAGTCGCCAGCTGTCGCTACTGCGAAAATCGGCGCCGGCTGAACAGAAGAGTCGCCACCGTGCGTTATTTATCCCATGGGAGGGAAAGGAAACGCTCAGAGTAAACCTCGCACAACACGGGAAAGGTATGGTCGTTGCAACCAAAACCTGGATTCGAGAGTCGGTTACGCAAGGGGAAGGTATTAGCACCCCTCACGTCCGTCGTACTCGACGGGATCCACGCTTGTCTTCGGGTATGGATTGTTATTCTATCTAAACTAAAGGTCAAGGGTTAAAAGAAAATAAAATGAAAATAAAATGACTCGGCAAAGTATCACACTTTATGCCTACGTATTCCCGTCTGGAACGAGAAATCAGAGTCAACGTAGTTCGCCTACCTACGGAAAAGGAGGGGAAGGTTGCTCGCTAGGATATCGCATCCTATGCCTACGTACTTCCACACTGCATGGAAGATCAGAGCAAACGTAGTTCGGGCCACGTACGACACAAGCTTGTCTTGGTTGATTTTATTCCTTCCGAAAAAGGTTTTTCTGATTAACAGTCCCAGCGGACAAAAATGACGTTTATGAGTTCACATTCTTTTATGGAAGAAGTGTCATTTATTTGGGTTTGAAATTTTATTGTATTTTCTGTTTGTTTTGAGGAAGAAGAGACAAAACTCTAACCTACGGTTGCGAAGGGAATCAAACTAACCTAATGTTATCATGCATGGGTTAAGACCTAGAGTCTATCATGCTCCCCTCTTGCGCAGAGAGAAACAGAGATCCTAAGGGAACAGATGAAAACAGAAACAATATCAGATATATACAGTAAAACGGTAAAATGCATGGATGCAGCAATACAAGCGAGGCAATGGAGTCCCACTCAACCTCAAACCTAGAAAACAATAGGCAAAAGTGAACAGACTTCACTTTCAACCCAACAGGGTAAACAACAAACAATACAGTCAGGAAAACCAATCAATACATCAAGAAATGAAATACAGCAGAAAAATAAACAGCATCAGCAGCTCTGACTTCAAGCTTCAGCAAGCATCAATCTCCATCTCCACAGCCTTCAAGCAAGGTCTTCATTATCAGTCTTCCATCTGCAATGGCTTTTCTTCAAGTCTCAATCTTCAGGAGAAACATCAGTCAACAAGATGAAGTGAATGAATGTTAGACAGTTAATTACCTACCAAGGGTGGTTCATCAACTGTTAACATTAAACAGACAGTTTCCTCTCAAAAGTTCTATCTTTCAAATACATTCACTGATCCTTCCAAAGGAAGGAGGTGGATATTTGAAAGAGACTTTGAATCATAGAGAAAGGATGGATGCAGACAAGGCATTCCATGTTTGAGAAACAAGCTTTCTAATCTAAAGCTCTGCCTAGCTCCTAAACCCTAATCTCCTCAACAGCTGCTAGCAGGAATCTCTCCATCAACTCTGGAAGTTGGTATTCAGTCTCTGGATCTCCAATGGCTTCATCATCATCAGTCTTCAGCTCTCCCAATCCCCAAGCAATCCCAATACCCACACAAACAAACAGTAATCCCCAGGGGGCACACCACACCAATCAATCAAATACAGACAATATACACTAATAGCAGTAGGGGAATCCTAGTGATTTCTAAGGGATCTGATAACTGCCCATAGTCCCTATAGTCCCATATCTAAAATATTCAATCTCTAAGTCCTAAGGGAAATGAAATTATTCACCTAAGTTGTCACTTAAAACCCTAATTTTATTCATGTTATTCCAACCTAAACCAATCACCTAAAATTAATTCCTAAAAATATGAACTAAATTGCATATACAAGCTAACAATGTCTATTAATCAACCTAAAAGGAATGGACAAAAAATATTAAAGCAACTATTAGAACCAAATTTATCAAAATCATGTATGAAATGAAACACCTAAAATAGGCATTTATTTGGAAAATATGGGAAAAATATCAAATAAAAAATAAAATGCAATTTTTATTTTTTATAATCTTCTAGACAGCTTGGAGAAATTAATGCAAAAAGAACCATTAAAAAATATGAAAATTATGATTTATTATGATTTTTATAAAATGCATGAAAATGAAAAGAAATTAAAAATTGAAATATAAAGAAATAGAATGAGGAGGTGAGAATAGCAGTGGCGTTCTAGTTGTAATCCAAGTGGGCCATAAAGCAGGGGTGTGAATATCAAAGTTACTGGGCCCAGCACGCTTCAGAATTTAAACAAAAAAATCAAAAAAACTCAAAACGGTGCAGATAGTAAAATTCTCAGTTGAATATTATTGGGCCTTGGCTGAGAGGGGTGTCATTAGCAAGTAATCCAAAAGCCCATCAGAAAGGCTTTAATGAAACGGTGCGTAGCACCTTTTGAATTTCCCTCCGTTTTCATGTTAAATCGCAGCCATCGGATTAGATCCCCAGTCAAGGTCAAATACCCAATCGTGTGGTTCAAACATCGTCTTCAACCTTGAGCCAAACCCTAACTCTGAGAAACCCTAACCATGCAAGCACCTTCCATTGCTCTGTTCTCCTTCGTCCCTCCATGAAATCACGCGATTCAAAGAGCAAAGATGCTCTATCAACTCTCCTCTACACAACCATACCATTATCTCTTTCTGAAACTCACTCAAGAAACAAACCCGATAGGTGTAATAGATAGCATCCACCATGAACACCTGTCATCAATCATACCAAACCTTGCCAATCTTTACCCTAGCATAATCTACACCTTATACTGGTCATTCTAAGCTATATAATGAGAACTATCGTGCCATATTCCATGAGATACAAACCTTAACAGAATTGGTGCATCATGCTCAACCTTCATGAAACCTCTCCAAACTCATCAAAATCAGTCCTCTATCCTATCTTAACAATTCTACACTATCAAAACCTAATAACTCTAACTAAAACATGCAATTCGAATAGAAATCCAACCTGGTGCAATTGGTGAAAACAGGTATGTAACTCTTTGGATCTGATGCTTGTAGGGACTTGAAACTGATCCACACACTCCCACTTTGATTCTGTATGCAAAGATCTTGACTCAAACTTCTTGTATCATGTGATTCCAACTTCTTGCACCTTGGATGATGAAACTTGTATGGCACTATCCTTGCTCAATTCAGCCAAATTCTTGTGAGAATTGTAATCTATGGATGATGGTGATGAAGATCAGATCAAGAAATGTGAGAATTGATGGAGATTTGAGAGAGTTTGAGATGCTTTTGCAAATTGGAGAAAGTGAGTGAAACTTGTGATTTTGAGAGAATGAGATCACCAACCATGGCATGAACCATCTCATATCAATATATACATGTCCTTAGAACCTCCTAGAAACTTGGAGAAGCTTCCCTTGCATTCTTTCCTTTGGATTTGGTTTATGTATCTTCCATCACAAGTAACCATGAATAACTCCCAAAATGTGAACCAAGCTCAAAATTCTACTTTAGCCAATGTATTTAAAATGATCTTTCCATTCAAAATGACCTATAATTTTGCTTCATTTGGCCAAAGTATGAAAAATCTCATTTTTAAGTCCATTTTTATTCATTAAATCCAACAATTTTGAAACCTTGTTCTATGAATCTTTCCAATCTCTCATGGTCACTTTTATGGACTCAAAATGTCATTTGTAACAAGTTTGATGTTGTAAAGTTTTCCATTTGAAGCTTCCTTGTATGAGTTTTGGGCATAGGTTGAAATGACCTGTAATTCTCAAATGACCAAAATACCCTTTGCTTGCCAAGACCATAAGTAGAGTTCCACAAATCATATGAAGGCATACCATACCATTATAGAAAGCTAAGACAATGAGGAACAACTCTTATGTTGACCAGAAATTCATTTGAAATCTCCTTGAGGGGTAAAAATTGCTTGGAAGTCAAGTCACTTTCACAGACAAAATTTCAGATACCTCAGATGACCTGTAACTTGCAAGGACCATAACTTGAGTTCTATAAATTTCTTTGATGTCTTCCACCACTCAAATTAAAGGTTTTGAGATCCTCTACAAGTTTCATGTTGGCCAAGGATCCATTTGAAGCTTGCATTTTGACTTATCTTGCTTGGAAATTTGACCTAAACTAGGGGATTTTACATAGAAACCCTAATTTAGAAACTCCTCTTCTCCTTGATTTCTCTTGATTTCCTCTTGGCATATCATCATATCCTTATTCTTCATGTCAAATTATGAACCCCACATCTCTTCAATAGCCCTCAATGCCTTTCAATCAATCCTTTGACCTAGGGTTGACCCAGGGTTGACCCAGATGAAACCCTAGTTGACTGTCTTCCTCCACAACTCTTGTGACTACACCAATGACTTGTCTCCTTCTCCAAATGACTTTCTAAGTCTCCCATGATGTCCATATATTCTCCATGCTCAGCCCACAGCTCCCAATTTCTTGTTGATCCTCAGATACCCTCAGTTAGGAGATAGATGAACTGCTTGACCCACTGACTTCTCCACCTTCCAAATTCTTTTTTTGATGACTTGAATGAGATTGAATCAGGATAATAACCTCTTGATAGGCCTCTAGAGATGAGAATAATGATTGGTCCCCTGTTGGATGACTTGCTATGCTTATGCTATGCAGATGATTAGACAATGTACATGACTCTATATGCAAATGCTAATGATATTGAAACATAAACCAAGTGAATAAGGTTGGGCAAATTTTAGGGTGCAACACACGAGGGAATACGTAGGCATAGGGCGGCGATATCCTATCGTGTTTGTTCTTTCTTTTCACCCCCGTTTAGCAGTAGCTTTTAGATAACTTTCACCCATAGATTAGACAACAAGTGTGGATCACGTTGAGTACAAAGGACGTGAGGGGTGCTCATACCTTCCCCTTGCGTAACTGACTCTCGAACCCAAGATTTGGTTGCGATGACCTTGTCTTTTCCCTTTTCTTTTAGGTTTTCTTCTATTGTTTCCTTTCCCTCTCTTTGGGATAAATAATGTTCGGTGGCGACTCTGCTGTTGTTTCCGCCGGCCCTTTTTTTGCAGTTGCGACACTACTTTCGGTAGGATATGTATTTTGAATGATGTCAAAGCTAGGATATTATATCGTTAATGTATGTTGAACAGTACCCTCTAATTTTATATGTGCATCTTAGCCTTATGAAGCATTAAAATGGTTTGGAAAATGATCATACATCATACATGCATTGAAAATAAGCTTTTTGTGAAAAATGCATTGAAAAACAAGTTTTTATGATAACACTACAGGATAGGCCGACACACACTCGTATAGGTTGACCTATAGAAGCTTTTGCTTCAGTATAGGTCAACACACAAACTGCTCAGGTCGACCTCCACGCATAAAAAAATAGGTTGTAGCCATTATCCATAGGCTGACAAACTTAGGCCGACACAAGACCTCTACAGGTCGATCTAAGACATTCACAAGTTGACCTAATTTACTTGATAGGCCGACCTATTGCTTTAATAGGTCGACAGACACAATGCTCATTTTCAAAATTTTCATGTATCCTCCATCCATTTGCATTCCTTTTGACTCATATCTCTCATACATATATATATACTCATACATGCATCATTTTCTAGTATGGTTCTAGTGTAAAACCTAAACAAAATAAGAATTACAAAGATAATCATCAATGGTACGTCTACAAACTCAAATTACAAAGATAATCATCAAGGGTACGTCTACAAAAGCATAATTATATATATCTTTAATTTTTGTATTTACAAATTATCGAATTCGTTGTTGTTTTGGTCAATTCGTTTGAAAATTAATTTTTGATTACATTTTAACTTAAGGTTTGTTGATAAAATTATAATCACTTTGATTGTGGTTGGCTTTAACATCAATAAAGACAAATTAAATTTCCAAACATTATCAATTGCACACAAATTGTTTGATAAATTGTCTTTAGTGCTTTTAATTGATTTTTGATCATTGGAAATAAGTTCTACGTTTAGCTTAGAATTTAATTGGTTTGTGATTAATCGTTGTTGAACAATTTGTGTTCATTATCATTCAATTGTGTAACTTTACGCATATTCGAGCATTTCGATAGTAGTTTCGGTTAGTCGATTTGATTCTTGTTGTTTCCAATGTGCCATGAAACTTTTGAAAACCATTTTTTCCAAAAGTTTAAACTTTAAACTTATGATCTATTCACCCCCTCCTCTAGATCGAAGCTTATCGTCTAACACTTTTGTTCGTTTAAATATTTAGAGTACAAGGCTGATTGAACTTTTTTAAAGGTCAATGAATCTTTTCCATACAAGAGAGTTTCTTTAAAGCGAACATGAGATCTTGGTAAGGCACACAACAACGACAATGCTTGATATTTAACATCAATCTTGACCTCAATATTTTCAAGATCAATAATTAACTTGTTGAACATATCCAGCTTCTCAGCCAAGAGTTTGTCTTCATTCATCTTGAATGAATACAAAGCTTACTTCAGGTAGAGGCGATTGACCAAGGATTTGGTCATATGTAAACCCTCGAGTTTGCTCCACACACCTGTTGTAGTTTTCTCCTTTGAAACCTACCTCAGAACCTTATCACCAAGGCTCAAGATGATTGCACTGTGGGCTTTCTCGATCATCGTCGTCTTCTACTTCTCCATTAGGAAAACACCTGTCTTCTCTGATCCTTTCAACAATTCTAACAAACCTTGTTGAACCAGTGAGTCTTACATCTTCAAGCGCCACAAACCAAAATCACACACTGGTAAATTTCTCAATCTCATACTTTGTTGACGATATTTTCTCCTCCAAGCTCACTGCACTAGTTTTTTGTGAAATGATGCCTAAGAAAAAAGAGTATAATCAATTTCTTGATTAACATGGAAACCACAAAGTAAAAGAAAAGAGAAAAAAGAAGAAAAAGATAATTCAAAATGGTTAAAAACTGGATTCTTGATTCAATTACACATTACAGAACAATGTTTATAATTGAATCTCAACCATACAACTTTCTCCCTCTAATTAGGATTATCATAGATTTGATGAAAAGTGGTGACTAGTATGTTATTTATAGAAAAACTAAACCCTAACTTTCAACTAACGTACTGAATAATTGGCCCAACAAACTGACTCAATTCAACATGCTAACTTAAACAACAAGCTAACATATTTCGACAACATGCTATAAAAATCTTCGACTATAACATACGCATATTTGACTCCTGCATATTTGAACATACTTCACCTATATCATACAAAACTCTTGCCGAAATATGAAGTTATCTCTATCGAAACTAGAGTTTGATCTAAAATACCATAAATGTGATATGAAATTCCTTTTTTATGAACTAAACATCAACATACCATTTTAATGAAGAAAGAGAATGAAAAGTATAATTAAAACGTAATACCTTATTGAGCAAGAGCTAAAGAATGACTGAAAAAAAAAGAAAAAAAAAGCTAAAATAGATTTTATTTTTATGAAAAGAATTGAAAATTTTAAAGGCCATATTTAAGTGTATTTCCACCATTTGTTTGTTACAAGTAGTGTGGCCACTTAATTATTTATATATATCTTACTTCCTTACATCAATTAAATAGTTTTTAATGCTTATGATAAGTTATAAAAAATTTTCCTACAATTTTAATTTGTGTTTTGTGTTTGTCTCTTTAACAAGTTTTAAAAAATAATAATAGGTCATAAAAAACACATCAATCATAAAATTTCATTATTATTTTCATTAGATTTCCATTTTTTTACAATCTTTTACTATATGAAAGAGAAAATAAAAATATATAAATAATATTGTTGTACATATAATTATGCTTTAATTTTGTTTAGTGTTAGAAAAATATTTCTTCCAAAATATTTTTTAAAAAATAATAACAAGAAAAATAGAGAGAAAAATGCCTAAAATAAAATACCAAACCAAACTCTATGAGTTTGAAATATATTAAATTATAAGAAAAATATTAATTGAAGTGTGAGAAAAATCTCAAAATATAATTATATTAAATATAAATATAAATTTATAGGATTACAATTTATTTTAATCATCTGCAAAAATAATCTAAATAAATGGTTGTGATGAAATAATGTAAAATATTTTATATTAGTTATGCATAATAATTAATCTCCATACGATATGTTTGAATTGAATAATATGATGATATATACAAAATCAATCAAGAGAGAATAAAAAAACTCAATAGAAGTATTTTTTGATTAATTTCATTTGATAACCATCATCTTAAATTATAAAGAAATATCATAATAGTTCTTGAAATTATTGAAAGAAATAAAATACAAATAATTTTGTGTTAACAAAATAACTGAATGACAACTCATAGAATATTTTAGTAATGCACAGGAACTCGTATACATCTACATATGTTGTTCTTACATATCGGCATCATACCATCGGGACATATGTCATATGAACAATCATCGTCGTTAACACATTTATAAGCCACTGCGATGAAAAAAAAGAATAAAGAGTATAACTAAAATGAAATGAAAAAATTTGAATAATAATTAAAGAAAAAAATTTGAAAGGAGAAAAGATTGCTTACTATTATCGTTCATTTCAACAAGAATTATGCAAAGAAAGATAATCAAACCATAAACAAATTTAACAACTCCCGCCATATTTCTTTTGTTTGTATGTTACAAATGTTTTTATCAGTTTATAATTTATATATTCTACTTTCTCTCCTTACATCAATTATAATCGTTATTAAATGTCTCTTCAGTATTTCAATTTAGCAAAGTAAACAGTGTTTGTCTCTTTTTTATCTAAATAGTGTTTGTCTCTTTAGCAAAGTAAAAAAAATCACATAAAAAAGCATATCAATCATGTAAGTTCATTATTTATTATTACTTGATTCCCATTATTTTTATATCACTTATTATAAGAAAGGGAATGTAACAAAAAAATGGATAATACAGTTGTATATAGAATTATGCTTAAATTTAGTGTATTATTTAACAATTTATTGGATCAATTTTCTTTCTTTCGAAAGGTTAAAAATACTATTAATAATAAACTAATATAATTACACCTCATCGACACCATTATCTAAACTTTAGATGTCTCTCCACAAGATATAATCTCTATCAAATTGCATATATAAGATAAAATTTTAAACCACAAACAACTCATATCACATCATCTTATATTAACAATGTTATTTATCCATTAAAAATTGGATAAGGATCCTTTATGGAGGAAAGGGTAGAGTGAGTTTAGGCAAAAAAAAATATAAAAAAAAAAAAAAAAAAAAAAAAAAATAATAATAATAATAATAATAATAATAATAATAATAATAATAATAATAATAATAATTAATAATAATAATAATAATAATAATAATAATAATAATAATAATAATAATAATAATAATAATAAAGGAGAGATAATATTTATTTTGAAGAAAAAATATGTGAGAGAAAATAAATTATAAGAGAGATAATAAAGAGACACTTAGAGAAAAATAGGTAATTGAATGTTAGAGAATCAAATCCCTCGATAAATGTCATATTAAATAATGGTATGTTAGAAACTCTCCGCCCAACATGATTACGATCACAACAAATTCACTCCTACTTAACTCAAAAAATCATGTGTGATTCCTCTCTTTCTATAACACCCTGATATAATTTTTTAGAATATTATACAAGACGTTATTACCTGCTACTGAATACTTAAAAGAATTGAATCAAATTAAAAGATTAATAAGTTCTTTTCTTACAATACGAAAAAGATATTACAAAAATCATAGTGCAACTAAATATAGTTCATTTGTTTATATTAGAGATAAAACTCATCTTGAGTTATGCATTAAACTATGTTCATCATGTGGATTCCCAATAGAGCTTGTGTGGTGGAAATTTTGTTGCACAAGTTTGTTACATTAGAGAAGTTAGTTAACACTTATATAATGGAAATTTTGTCTCATACTTTCCTAATTAGTGTTTACTTGTTCACTAAGCTACTTTATATTTAACACTTCTCCAATACCCCCACAAGATCATAGTGGGCGAAGTGGAACCACTTTGAGCTTGCATTTGAAACCTGAAAAATTGTATGAGAGAGAGGTTTGGTGAGCGCATCTGTAATATCAGTTGTGCCTGGCACATGTTGAATGTGAAGCTTATGAGATGTAACTCTTTCTCTAACAAAGTGAATATCGAGTTCAATGTGTTTAATCTTTGCATGTAACATTAGATTGTAAGAAACCATCACTACACTAATATTATCACAAAGGAGAACTGGAACCTAGTACTGCATATGTAATTCAGTTAATGAAGACTCAAGTCAAAGAATTTCTGTTGTGGTATGTGCTAGGGCTTTATATTCAGCTTCTGTATTCATGCTAGTAGCAAGTGACTGCTGCTTTGAGCTCCATCAGAGTTAATGGCCCAGTCTGAATCACAATATTCCCTACCAAATATATGAGATGTCGAATCATCCGATTCTAGGAGAGGACCATCATGAGTTGTTCCACTGAGATACCTCAATATGCGCTTGACAGCACTCCAGTGTAAGTCTAGTATATTGACCATAATTTGATATGATTCATTAATACTAAAAGCAAAATTTGGTCATGTCAACACTACTACAAAACACGCAAACAACAATGCCAGATTTACAACAGATTCATATACACCGTTGTAATAGGTTAAAATTTTCGCGCCCAGTGTGTAGCTGGATTTATAAACAATAATTTAATGACGGTTGTCTTAAAAAACCGTAGTAATAAATGATGTGAAGCAAGATCCGATTCTCAACAACTACATTTTTTCCATTTTTAGAGTAAATTAAGTGTGTGTCACTTTAAGTCCATTATTTAAAAAATAAATTGTAAATGATGTTACAATGGTGAAGTAAACAAACCGTTGTTAGAGGGTATTAAGCATGTGTCACTTATGCATGTGTCACTTAAGTCCATTATTTAAAAAATAAATTGTAAATGATTTTACAACGGTGAAGTAAACCAACTGTTGTTAGATAGTATTAAGCCTATGTCACTTAAGCGTGTGTCACTTAAGTCTATTATTTAAAAAATAAATTGTAAATGATTTTACAACGGTGAAGTAAACCAACCGTTACTAGAGGACTTACAATTCTACTACGGTTGGATTGTCCAACCGTGATTAAAGGGTTTACTAATAAATTAAAACAAAACTCATTATGTATTTCTTTCATATGACGCCCTAGGCGAACAAGCGAGCCAGAGACGAGAGAAGTGGCGTAATCTTTACCTTCTTCATATCCATTCATTTGGAGCTTAAATCTTCACCTTCTTCGTTCATTTATTTCTTCAACTTCGAAGTACGATACTCTTCAACATCTTTATTCCTTACGTGGATAAGATTCTTCAGCTTCGAAGTACAGTATTCTTCAACATCTTCATTCCTTTTTTATTTGTTTATGTTGTATATGCTCAAGTAAGTATGAGAGTACATGTTTCATATGCTTTGGGTTTAGATTTGCATATGCATATGCTTAAGTTTTTGGATTAGATTTTGGTGTGTCATTAACATTATTATACTTGTATAAATTTCAGAAGTTGTTATGTATCGTAGTTGGATGAAAGTCGATAAATTAGGTCCGGTTTATGAGAACGAAGTTCTTGTATTCCTTGAATATGCTGATAAATTTCTTCCTGACAATAATGGTATCTTTTATTGTCCTTGTGTTGTTTGCGCGAATATCAAAAAGAGTACAAAGAAAAATATATTCCATCACATTTGTTGCGATGGTATATGTCAAAATTATATAATATGGATGTGGCATGATGAGGTGGATAAAGAGGAAATTTGGGCGTCACAAAGTCAAAGAGTGGATGAAGATGAATATATGGAAGATCAACTAGAGGATATGTTATGTGATATTGGGGAATCTTCTTTTAAGAATGTTCATATTTATGATACTTTATATAGTGATAAAGACACACTTTTATATAAGGGATGCACATATGTTACATTATTGTCGGTGGTGTTAAAGTTGTTTAATCTGAAGGAAAAAATGGATGGTCAGATAAAAGTTTCACAAAATTACTTGAATTGCTAAAGCAAATGTTACCATAAGATAACAAATTGTCGGATCGTTGCTATGAGGCCAAGAAGATATTGTGTCCAATGGGTTGAAGTATATCAAAATACATGCTTGCCCTAATGATTGCATATTACGCCGGAAAATGTATGAATACTTTTATCAATGTCCGAAATGTAGTGTGTTGCGTTACAAGATGAAGCAAAACAAGTTTGCCATGTTACCGACCCATCGGACATATCAGAGAAATGATCAATCGTTCTCTAAGAAAAACACATTACTCTTAGTGATGAAAATCTTGATATTCCGTCCACACCATCTTACACAACACAAGTTCCTACCTTATATGATAAAGTTGATAGAGATGTCATGCATGCTATTCGAATCGATCATGAAGAAGGCATATGGAAAAATTAACAAGTACGTAATTTATTCTTTATTCATAATATAGTAATTGTATGTTATAGTTTCTAAGTATTTTTACTAACAAGTATAATCATTTGAAATCATAGGTATTTAGAGTCAAGACACCAAGACACAAGAAACCAAAACACCAAGTTACAATTATGTGATGTGATGTAATGTGTAAACTGTAGGTTGTTTATTCTGATAAATTGTAGGATGTTTATTCTGATACAATTGAATATGATACAATTATGTGATATTATGAATATGATACATTTAATGTTATTATGATAACTTTATCACAAATGTGAGTTATATTTTCTGCTGTGATATGGTGAACAATAATACAGGTTAAAAATGGGATTAATTTTAAAAGTAGGATAATATTTGTTAATTCTAAAGAAAATATAACAACGGTTATATATCATAACCGTGATAAAACTTATTAATTCTACAGTAAATTTAATAACGGTTATATATCATAACCATTATAATATCTCGCGCGATGTCCAGAAAAAAAATCAAAACGGTGCAGCTGGGAATCGAACCTAGGACCATTATTTTTATCACAACGATTTTTTGAAAAACCCGTTGTGATAAGACACACTCTTTCCAATTTATTACAACGGTTACTGGGTCGTGATTGTAAGTATTATATATATAACGACACTCTACATAACAACGCATGTGCCCGCATGATTATATATCATTTTCAATTGTTGTTAAATGGATTTTTCGTAATAGTACAAGTCATGTATTGCAATGCTCCAATTCTTTGTTGGAAATTCACTTCACACTCTATGAAGAATTCCCTTCAATCTTGATCTCAAGATTGACGAACAAACCCATAATATGATAGTAATGGTAATAACAAGTAATTATAAAGAACAACAAAAGAAAAGAAGAACAAACAAGAAATAGAAGAATGAGAGAAGAAATGTTTGGAGAAAATTGTTACCCACAGACTGTGGGATTTCTTATTGCTTATAGAACTTTCACTTGCTAAACATTGCAACTGTGAAATCTATTCTATGTTGTGTTTGAATACAAAGCAAGGCACCCTATTTATAGTTTTAGGTTTACAAAAGCCCAAAACATAAAAGGCCCAAAATATTCAAATCAAATCTAATCATATCAAATCAAATCTGTTTACACTATGAATTATATTTAACACACCACCTAATTCATTGTTTCTAAACTCTCTACATTCATCATGGCTCTTAGTCTTCTGAAGGCTTCGACCTGCACTCCCTTCGTCATGATATCTGCAATCTGATTCTCAGTTCTGCAGTGTTCCAACTTCATCTTCCCTTCTGCTACCTGCTCTTGAAGATAATGGAACCTCATTTCGATATGCTTGCTTCGACCATGAGATATTGGATTCTTCGCCAAGTTGATAGCTAACATGCTGTCTATCTTCATGGTAATTGCTCCATGATTCTTCTCTGTGATCAACAAATCATCAACATAGAGACATAGTATAAGCAATTCACCATTGCTTCTTCCTACATATACTCCATGCTCAGTTGTACACTTCACAAATTCCTTCTCCCTTAAGAAGCTGTCGATTTTCTTATTCCAAGCTCTTGGAGCTTGCTTAAGTCCATACAGGGCTTTATGAAGCCTATACACCTTTCTTTCTTCGCCTTGTTTCACAAACCCAGCTGGTTGTGCAACATAAACTTATTCGTCTAAGGGGCCATTAAGGAATGCAAACTTCACGTCCATCTGACATGTGTGCCAGTTGTTCATATTTGCTAGACTAACAACCAACCTGATTGTTTCGATTCTAGCAACAGGTGCGAATACTTCATCGAAGTCGATTCCTTCCTTCTGAAGAAATCCTTTCGCCACAAGTCTTGCCTTGTGTCGAGTTACTTCTCCTTTAGGATTTACCTTCACCTTGTAAACCCACTTCACATCAATTGCCTTCTTGCCTTGCGGCAATTCGACAAGTGACCAGGTATCATTGACTTCGATGGACTCCAACTCTTCAATCATTGCTTTCATCCACTTCGAATCTTTCAATGCCTCAGCTGCATTGACTAGTTTGACATCTGCGTAGAAAGCATAATGTACCAGCTCACCTTCCTCATCGACTACATCATCCGATGTAATTACACATTCTTGCAACCTTGCAGGCATGTGTCTTGTTCGTCGAGGTCTACTTGAACCTGCTTCATTTGCAACTGGTTCCTGTCGAACTTCTATTTCGACTTCAGTGGCTGGTTCTTCACAAGAGATTCTCACTGAATCCTTCTTGGCATTCTCAGTCCAATCCCATTCTTTAAGCTCATCTATGATCACATCCTTGCTGATCACTACCTGCTTATTCACTGGGTCGAACAGCTTGTACCCGCCTGTCGAATGATACCCTATCAAGATCATCTGATTCGACTTATCATCAAGCTTTCTTCTCAACTGATCTGGCAAATGTCTATGTGCTATAGATCCAAACACCTTCAAGTGAATGAGACTAGGCTTGAAACCAGACCAACATTCTTCTGGTGTGATTCCTTCAAGCTTCTTCGTCGGACATCTGTTCAATATATATGTTGTTGTCGAAACTGCTTCTCCCCATAATTCTTTAGGTAGATGCTTTCCATTCAACATACTTCTCACCATATTCATGATGGTTATGTTCTTGCGTTCTGCAATCCCATTTTGCTGTGGAGTGTAAGGTGGCACCACCTCATGCACAATCCCTTCTTTTACACATAGTGTATCGAACTCTTTTGATACATACTCTCCACCACCATCAGTCCTCAGAATTTTCAGCTTTCGACAACTCTGTCTTTCGACCATGGACTTGAATTTGGAAAATACCTCAATCACATCACTTTTCTTCTTGATGAGGTAAGTCCACAGCTTTCGGTTGTAATCATCTATAAACGTGACAAAGTATCTATTTCCACCAATCGAATCCACATGGATTGGACCACATACATCAGAGTATATGACTTCAAGTATTGCCTTCGACTTCCTTCCTGCATCCTTGTTGAAGCTATTCTTGTGTTGTTTCGACTGAACACACTCCTCACAGACTTCCCTTGGAATGTCGGTTTATGGTAATCCTGAGACCATATTTCTTCTCTTCAGTTCTCTGATTTCATTAAAGTTGAGATGGCCTAGTCAAAAATCCCATAACCACTCATCTCTGCTGGCTGCAGTTGCTAGACACTTGTGCTCCATCACATTGAGTCCAATCTTGAAGGTCCTATTCTGAGACATTGGAGCCTTCAAGATTAATCTACCACCTGCGTCGAGAACTCTCATCATCTTGTCTTCGACAACTACCTTGTAGTTCTTTTCGACAAGCTGCCCTATACTGAGCAAATTACTCTTCATGCCTGGTATGTACAACACATTGGAAATTGTTGACCTTTTGCCATCTTTCCTCATAATCAGAACATCACCAACACCTTCGGCTGCTAGAGTGTTGTCATTTGCAAACTTCATTGTGTTCTTCGACGAGGGCTTCATGTTGACAAACCAATATTTCCTTCCAGTCATGTGTGATGAGCATCCTGAGTCCAAGTACCACTGATCTTGGAATCTTTCTTCATCTTTTGTTGTGACGATTAGCAACGTTTCTTCTTCTTCATGTTTCGCCAACTTTGCATCAGTATCTTGATTTCTTTTCCTTTCTGGACAATCACTAACATAATGATCATACTTCTGGCAATTGAAACATTGAATGTGACTTTTTTCTGTCTTTCGACCACCACCTCTTCCTTTACCTGCAGCACCACTGTCGCTACTCGAAAAATGCATCGCGTAACGACGGGGAGGCGAAAAGGGAAGGACAGAAGAGTCGCCACCGAATTTTATTTATCCCATGAGGGGAAAGGAAAATATCGAGAAAACCTAAAGAAAAGGAAGGATAAGATGGTCTCGCAACCAAGAACGGGTTCGGAAGCCAGTTATGCAAGGGGAAGGTATTAACACCCCTCGCATCCATCGTACTCGATGGGAACCATTTGCTTGTCAATGTGTGATTATATCTGCTTTAAATATTATGCTATAAAAGTGTTTCACGGGGTAAAGAAAGAGGGTTTAGAAACTAAGAAAGGAGGCAATGGGGAAGAAGAGAGAAAGAACAGACTCAACAGGACTTCGCAGTCCTAGGCCTCTGTATTCTCAAAAGGCATGAGAAAGTCAGAGTCGACGTAGTTCAGGGCTACGGATATAGGGGGAATGTGCTCGGCAAGGATTGTGGCCCTTGTGCCTACGTATCTTTACTTAAAAGGAGTAAAGAATCAGAGAAGCCGTAGTTCGGCCTACAGTTTGTTGATATTTTTATGGATGATGCTATCGTGCGTGTTCTAGCAGTTTAGGTGTTTTGCTGCTCGCATGTGAGGAGACTTATGCGTTACCTGTTTGCGATAGAACGGACGTAACATATCCTTTTTAAAAGATTGATTAGTTTTCGCCATGCGAGGCAAGATGTCACGTTTGATTGGTTGAATTGTTTTTAGGGGTGAGATAAGTCCTTAGATAGTAACCCCTACGGGTAGTACCCAATTCTTTATCTCAAAAATTTTGTTATGAAAGGTGTGGCGAACATGGCGTCTTCGTATTGAAAGACAAGTATCAAGACCACCCACACTAAAGTGGATATCCTGACCCTTGGAGAGGAAGGAGACTACACTCAATCCTCTCTCTTTAATTCAATACAAAAAGAACTTCATTCTCTTATTAAAGTATTTTGGTTTTGAATGGTAAGTGCTTTGCGACTGTAAACCCTACAGTAAATGTCAGCACTCGGGATAGGAGAAGGCCTATGCCTAAACTCTCCACGACCAATCAAGTTTTGTTACGAAAATGAGTTTGAAAATACACTCGGTGTGTGATCGAGGTTTTAGGTCATAAAGGTTTCGGAAGGAAGTTATGAAAAGAGAGGTAGTGAAAGAAATAGGTGATGAATAGAGTTGTGTATTTGTATTGAAAGATGAGTATCAAGACCACTCACACTACAGTGAGCGTCTTAATATTCGGAGGGGAAAAAGTCTACACTTAATCCTTTCTTAATATAAGTCAACACAAAGAGGAAATGATTTGTATAATTGAAGATGTTTATGAAAAAGAATCCGGCGCGGGACCGAGGTTTTTTATGAGGAAGATATGTAAGTTCTTGGTGGTAACCAAAAGAAAACAGAGCTTTGATGTGTTAACAAACACCAAGGAAACACATGTCAATAAATCTCACAAGAAGATAAAAATAAACATGGCATGAAAGATAATTCAACGATATGCAAGTTAACGATCCTGAAAACAAACCAACTTTCAAGTAGGTAAAAGGCATTGACTACAAGCAATTTGAAATATTTTTACATTAAATGAAACTAGATATTGTCATGAACATGTTGCAAAAAGAATGGATTAAAAATGATAAAATATGAACAAATTATGAAATTTTGAAGTTTTGATATGATTTATGACAATAAAACAAATAATCAAACAAATAAAAAAAAGAGAAAGGGGCAAGCTGGGAGTTGAACCCAGGCCCTTGTGTTTACAAACACACACATCAACCACCAAGGCACCACATGCGCGCTGGATAGGAAATGGAAGGAGAGAAAGAAAACAAATCAAACACAATTGAAAAATAAAATGCAAAAAGGGTTGATCCTCCTCAGGGATCGAACCCAGGTCTGGCTAGTGAAAGGCATGTTTAAGAGTAAGTTGATTACCACTGGGGTGGCTATACATCCGTTGATATAGCCACCCCCATAAATATATAAGGCGTGTTTTTCATGGTTTCTGGGCAAGTTGGAAGCAAGAACAAGGCAATTTACCACATACGTTTTGATTCACAACTATATCAATTCTTAGTCTTTTTTAATGAAATTTTAGTCAATTTTGACTGTTTTTAAACAAGGAACAAGATGGTACAGTTGGTTTTTTAAAATGAGGCCTAGGAAATAAAACACGATAGGACTTGCCATTTTGGTGATTGGTTGCATTTTCAAGATCAATGATCAAACCAGTCATGCTATAGTCAGGAATAGGGTTCAAACACATCTCAAATATCATGTACATCATCAAGTTCATACATTCAAACAACCCACACATAGATCAAAAATTCAACTGTCATATGGAAATGAGAGAAAATTCAAGACACTTGAAATTATGATAGGTAAATCAAGAAACAGGCCCAATTGAAATGAATGGACCTCACATACATCCTCAAAATATCACATAGGGTGTGTCTAAACCTTAAAATTGTTTACAAACAACATGGATTTGAAAATCATATAGCAACTGCTCAAACATTCATATATTGGCAATATTTGGATCAAAATTGACTTGGAACAGTTGGAGGTGCAAGGGAATGAATACAACAACTTTCAAATGAGATTGTAAATGAATTTAGCACTTAAGGTTGTCATGAAATGCATACAACAAGAATATGACCAACAAAATGCAATTTCAAACATGATGAATCCAGGCTGTTATGACAGAGGAATGAGGCATACAGAAATGATGGATTCATGAACATACAAGTTTCATAGGCTATTAGAGGTCCAATGCTATGTGAATTAACTTAGAACAAATCAAGCAAAGCAAAGTGAGGTGTGTGACTGTGATTTTCAAAACAGCTGCAACAGCAGGGCATAAACATGGTTCAGTTGTGAATCAAAGGTTTCATGCTGACAAACATCACACACACATATTATAAATGCAGGGAGGAATGAGTTACAACTCAGAAATTTAACAAATTGCAAGCAATCATGGTTTTGGCATGGTCATGGTAAAAATTAGCTCAAGGATGCAATTAGATGATGAAAAGAGAAAGCAAGCAGTCATTTATCAAACCAACCATCAACACACATTAGAAACAAGTATATAGGTGAGTTACAACTCCAAACATAGGCATATGGCAAGCAAATAAGAATTTGGTATGTTCATTGTGATTTTGGCTTGGAAAGGAGCAGTTTGAGAGTAAAATAAGAAAATAGGTACACATAGATCAATTCAATCATCCACACACCTTAGAATCATGGATACAAATAAGTTACAACTCAAAACATAGGCATATGCAAACATAACAACATCTTGGCATGATCAAGGCACATTCTAGCATAAAAATGCCATTGGAAATGGAAATTGAGGAAATGTGAAAACATGCATGAATAGACCAAATAAATCAAGTAAACACATCAGTATCATGATAAGGAATATGTTTTAACTCACAAAAAAACATAGGATTGCTGAAATGAAAAATGGCATGTTATGGTGAAAAGTTGAAAAATCTGTCTTGGCAAGACAGTTGTGGCAGCAGGTGGTTTTTTAAAGCAGTGAGTTTTAAGCCAAGATAACAACATACACACATCATAAATATGTCAAGGAAAATGATCATTCATTGAAATCATGTTCATAACAAATGGAGCAGAATTTTGGCATGCTGTTTGAAATATGAAACAGTTTTGGAATTGATATGTAGCAGCAAGTATGTTTCATGATAGTTGGGGTATTTTGGTATCACACACATGTTTGAAATAGATAGGACAATGATATTATGCACATGAATCATGTAGACATGGATTAAAATAGAATGTAGTATGCTTGGTATCATGGTATTTTGAAAAAATGCAAATGAGGCATGATAAGGCAGTTGGAATCATTTGGAGAAATTTGAGCATAAAAGCACCATACACATTCTCAAAATAAGTAAACCAATGAGTTTCCAATCTTAAAGTCAAGCAAAAATGCTCCAAGCCAAAAATGACATGTTGAACCAAATTTGACAGCAAAATTAAACAAACAAAGCTCATGACAGGTCCTGATGGCTAAACTCATATTTCTCATGCTCATACAAATCAAATAGGCAAGTAAGCTTTCATACACATTAACCAATGATTTAATATACCAAAATAACAAGCACAAACAAACCAATACATAACTCATGGTAGTGATAAGCAAGATGACACAAAAATAGCATAAGAGCCAAAACAAGAGCCATATTGATTCAAGCATGATCAAAGCAGGGGGAATCTATGAGTAACTTACAAGTTGAGTCAAACATCACTAATGAGCTAAGTCTAACAAGCCTAGGGCAAGTTCATCAACATTTTAACATTGACCCTTAAAACTCTCACATGACCAAAATCTCACAAACAAGCTAAGCATGAAATCTAATCACAAACTTGGTAATACAAAATCCACATATCATTTACAAATGAAAATATATTAATAAAGATAAGTATCATGACAATGAAACAAGTGTTCTTGACAAAGAACCACAATGGGGCAACAATGGTTACATTTTCACAAAATCATCTCAAAATGATAAAACATGATAATGTATGATTAGTAGAGAGTTGGAATGTCACATACCTCTTGTAGACACTACGCCAGAATTGACTTTTAGCAGTGCATACAAAGACAGCGCTTTTAGAAAAAGCGCTGCTTAAGAGGAATTAAAAAAAAAGAAAAAAAATTGATAACCAAAGACAACGCTTTTTGAAAAAGCGCTGCTAAAGGGGGGGACCTAAGACAGCGCTTCTTAAAAGCGCTGCTAAAGGGGGGGGGGGGGTCTAAGACATCCCAAAGACAGCGCTTTTTAAAAAGCGCTGCTAAAGGGGGGACCTAAGACAGCGCTTCTAAAAAGCGCTGCCAAAGGGGGGGGATCTAAGACATCCCTATGAAAACGCTTTCCTAAAGCGCTGTTGTAGGTCTAGTCTATGAGAGCGCTTTTTCCATAAAGTGCTGCTATATGGCGTATATAAGAAGATCTTTGAGAGCGTTTTTTAAAGTGCTGCTAAAGCCATTAAAAAGCGCTGCTATAGGTTTAGTTAGAATTAATTTAAAATACCCACCAAAATTTTTATAAGAAACAGAACAGTCATATCGTGTTTCTTTCTTTCTTTTTCTCTGGCGAACAAAGAACGTTGCCCTATAAACCCACCATCTCCGTCCAACCGTCGCCCTCTTCTGTTTCATTTCATTGCCGGTCACCGTCCGTTTTCGATATCCTCTGCTCGTCTGCATTGCATTTCCGCCATTATTACGGTATTTGAAGTTTTACTCTGGTTTTCTTTTTTACTTATATTTTCACCATTGTTGCTGTAATCTTTAAGTAGAACTGAATATGTTTTTATTATTTGAATGCAATCAAGTTAAGTCATTTTCTGTAATCTTTAAGAGACAAACTGAATATGTGTTTATTATTTGTATGGATATATACATGTTAAGTCTCTCTGTTGCATGTTATATATTTTGTATTTTAATCTACATGTTAAGTCTCTCTGTCATTGTTACGGATATTTTGTATGTTTTAGATTGGAAAACAAGAGTTTAAGAGAGTTTATATTTTGTATGTTTTAAGAGAGTTTATAAGAGAGTTTTTATAAACAGAGAGTTTTTTAGAAGAGTTTATAAGAGTGTTTTTTAAGAGAGTTTGTATGTCTTAACAGAGAGTTTATATGTTAAGTCTCTATGTTGAATATGTTTTTAAGAGAGTTTATATTTTTTAAGAGAGTTTATATTTTGTATGTTTTAGATTGACAAACAAGAGTTTATATTTTGCATGTTCAATATAGTTTGGAAATTCCTATTTTTTAAGAGAGTAGCCAACATGAATATGGTTTTATATGATATGGTTTTATATATTATTATGGTTTTATATCTTGATGGTTTTATATGTTGATATATTATTATGGATTTCTCAATGTTTATATGATATGTTATTATGGTTTTATATGTTTAGTTAGGATTTCTCAATGTTTAGTAAGGGTGTCATTTTAGTTTAAGGATTATCTAGTATTTTTAATATGATTTGTTTTGGTGGATTATCTAGTATTTTTGTTTTGGTTAATTATTAATATGGTTTTAATAAAATTTATATGTTGTCTGCCATAGGGGTTACCTGTGAAGAGCAAAGTTGTGATCGTTTCCAAGCATCCTACTGTGTAGCATTCTTAGAAGTTAGTGATTTCTTTACACGTATTCTCTGTTTTATTTAACTTTCATAGTTTAGTGTAGATTACTCAATTAGTATGGATAAAAAATGGATGTCTGGTAATCGATTGTCAAAAGAGTACGAGAATGAGGTATCGAAGTTCGTTAAGTTCGCTGTTGAACATGCCAAAGACCCCAGTAGGATCACATGTCCTTGATTAGGATGCTGTTATGGGCGTCGACTTGACGTCGTTCAGTTGGAATCTCATTTAATGAGACATGGAATTGATCGAAGTTACACATGTTGGACATTACATGGTGAGATAAGTAACGAGAATGTTGAACCCCAGAATAATACGACATGTGTTTCAAAGGACAATGACAGGGATACATATGATTGTGATCGAGTCGAAGAGATTGCAGAAGCACTTGAAGAAGATCTTCAAGATTGTCCCAAGATGTTTGAGAGGTTGGTAAGCGATGCAGAGAAACCGTTGTATAAAGGTTGCACTAATTTCACAAGATTGTCCGTGGTATTAAAGTTGTACAATTTAAAGGTGGGTAATGAATGGTCGGATAAAAGTTTCACAGAGTTGTTAGCCCTACTTCAAGAGATGCTTTTGGAGGATAATGTTCTTCCCAATCGAACCTATGAAGCTAAAAAAATGTTATGTTCTATTGGCATGAGCTATGATAACATACATGCTTGTCCAAATGATTGCATTTTGTTTCAAAATGAATATGCATCATTAAACGAGTGTCCTAAATGCGGTGTATCTCGGTATAAGAAAAAATTGTCACCAGCAAAAGTATTATGGTATTTTCCTAGAATTTCGAGATTCAGACGCATGTTTCGTAGTGAAACAGATGCAAAATACCTGACTTGGCATGCAGATGATAGAATTTTAGATGGGAAGTATCGACATCCGGCAGATTCACCACAGTGGATGAAAATTGATAATGATTATCCTGATTTTGGAGAAGAAGCTAGAAACCTTCGCTTGGCATTATCGACTAATGGAATGAATCCGCATGGTCTGCAGAGTATCTCACATTCCACCTGGCCTGTAATTATTATGATTTATAACCTACCTCCATGGCTATGTATGAAGCGTAAGTACATGATGTTATCTATTTTAATTTCTGGCCCTAAACAACCAGGGAACGACATAGATGTATACCTGACACCTTTAATTGAAGACTTAAAGAGTTTGTGGGAGAACGGTGTGGAGGTTTATGATGGATATAGGAAAGAAAGTTTCAATTTGAGGGCGATGTTGTTTGGCACAATTAATGATTTCCCAGCATATGGAAATCTATCGGGGTATAGCATTAAAGGTCAATGTGCGTGTCCTATCTGTGAAGAAAACACAGATTGGACGCGGTTGGAATTTGGTCAGAAGAATGTCTTTCTTGGTCATCGTAGATTCTTAAATTCTAATCATCACTACCGTGGGTGGAGAAAAGCATTCAATTGAAATTCAGAACAACGTAAAGCTCCACCTACATTGACCAGCGAACAAATTTTTGAAAAGGTGAAAGATGTGAGTACTAAGTTTGGCAAGCCTTTTGCTCATAAGCTTGTCACGCGTGGGTGGAAGAAGAGGTCAATTTTGTTTGAGTTGTCGTATTGGAAGTCGTTGTATGTAAGACATTTTCTTGATGTTATGCATATTGAAAACAATGTATTTGAACGTGTTATTGGTACATTACTCAATATACAAGGAAAGTCTAAGGATGGCCTTAAAGCAAGAAAGGACTTGGTAGCAATGGGAATAAGAAATGAATTAGGACCCTTGAAGAAAGGAAATCACACATATCTACCACCTGCTGCTTATACTTTATCTAGAAAAGAGAAAAAGATACTGTGTAAGTTTCTGAGTGAAGTTAAAGTTCCAGAAGGATACTCTTCAGATATTATAAGACTTGTTTCTATGAAAGACCTCAAGTTAAAGAGTTTAAAGACACATGATTGCCATGTTATAATGGAACACTTTCTACCAAGAGGTATACATTCTATTTTGCCAGAAAAAGCGAGAGGCGCAATAACTAAATTGTGTTTTTTCTTTAGGTCAATCTGTAGTAAGGTGATAGATCCTGCGATCTTACCAACATTGCAAAGAGAAATAGTTATTACTTTGTGCGAGCTTGAAATGTATTTTCCTCCTTCATTTTTTGACATAATGGTATATCTAGTTGTTCATCTTGTGAAAGAGACACAACTGTGTGGACCTGCCTATATGAGATGGATGTACCCTATTGAACGTTATATGAAAATATTGAAAGGGTATGTGAAAAACCAAAGTCGACCAGAGGGATGTATTGTTGAACGATACATTGTTGAAGAAGCTATTGAGTTTTGTACTGAATATTTGTCCAACGTTCAATCCATTGGCCTCCCAAAATCTCATGTTGTTGAAAAAATAGTAGGTAAACAGTTAATTGGAAATAAAGTTGTGACAGTTTCAAGGGATGAATGAGAGCAAGTGCATTTGTATGTTCTGCACAATGACATTGAGGTTGAGCTGTATGTTGAAATGCACAAGGACGTTCTCCGAGGTTTAAATCTGAATAGAAATGAAAATTGGATAGTACGTGAGCACAATCAAAGTTTTATAACATGGTTCAAGGAGCATATTTTTTCAAAGTTTTATTCTGATCCCGCTTCAATAACAGAAAGGTTGAGATGTTTAGCATATGGTCCAAGTTTGCATGTGTTTTCTTATAACGCATACGCAATTAATGGATACACATTTTATACCAAGGAACAAGATGATAAAAGTACAATGCAAAATAGTGGTGTCACCGTGCTTGCCGAAGCAATGCACATTTCCTCGTATTATGGGGTTATCTAGCACATTTTGGTGTTTGATTATGAGAAGTTTCAGATTCCTATCTTTGGATGCAAGTGGGTTGAAAATAATAGTGGCATACGAATGGATAAATCAGGTTTTTTGAAAGTGGATCTTAATAAGGTGGGGTACAAAGATGAGCCTTTTATTCTAGCCACGCAAGCTAAACAAGTGTTCTATGTCACTGATCCGACAAGTACGAAATGGTCTATAGTTCTTTTTTCCAACAAAGTAATCGATGATAACATTGGAGAAAAGGGGGATGTTGATGTTGAGAATGAGTCTTATATTATAGATGATCCAAATGAGAATATTAGAGCGGACGAATCATATATTAGAAATGATCATAACGAGGGAATTTGGATCAATCCATCTGTCTGTGTTGTTAAGAGACAAGTAAACCCCGTTAAAACGAAAAAAAGAAAGAGGTGTTAAAGGTACTTGTAACATATTATTTCTTATTTATACCATGTTTTTCTTATTTAAACATTTCTTATGTATATATTTGTTATTTACATATTTGCATGTCATTCATTTGATACTTTGATTTTTCTGAATTACAGGTATATATATTATGACCAGCAACGAGGAAACATCACATGATGGAAAACAAACAACAAAAGACGTGGAAGGCGATATTAAAAGAGGAATACCGATTATGAAAAAAATCATCCGTGCGAGAGATAAAGGAGTAAAGTATGATGTCCATTGGAATGAAAGAGATCAGTTAGTTGAGCCTAACGCTGCGTCGCTAAAAAGTTACATCGGAGCACTTGTATGTTCGCAAGTTCCGATTACTTGCGATAATTGGAGAATTGTTTCATTACAACCGGCTAAAGATAAAATTTGGACCGAGATTCAGGTATGATATTTGATTATTTTTAATTATGTTGACAGTTACGTCTTTAAATTAATTATACTAACATGTTATATATATGTGTGTTTGTTTGCAGAGATCTTTTAATATTGAAGATCGTAGGAGAAAATATTGTATTCAATTGGCCGAAAAACGCTTGAGGGGATTTATAGCGTTTTTAACAAACAAGTTTCTAAAAGATTCTGAAGGAAACTTTGTTGACTCGGAGCATCCAATGAAGTACGCGGATTTGATTTCGGAGGAAGAATGGGAGACGTTTGTTGCAAAGCGAAGAACAAAAGAATTTGAAGTAAGTACAACTTATCATGAACTATGTATAGTATATATACTTCTTCCACAAGAGTTCTGATAAACTTGTTTTTTCAGGTTGTTAGTGGCGTAAATCGTCAACGGGCATCAACTCCCGCATATCCATACAGAAAGGGTCGTTTGGGATATGCACGCTTAGAACAAAAAATAGTAAGTACATATAAATGCTTTAATATGATATATTTACAAAAAATAGTAAGTATATATAATAGGATATAATGCTTTATTATCCGTCTTAATGCGTAGTTGGAAGAGGAGAAGAGTGATGCGACATCTCTTCCGGACCATGTTGTATGGAAGGCTGCCCGTGTGGGACGAGATGGAGTCGTTCAGGAAGAAGTTCAACAAGTCTTTGAACAATGTGTAAGTACAACGTTATCTTTGTCAGTAACTGATCAAAAGTGTATAATATATTTATATATGTTTTTATCTATATTTCAGGAGACTCTATCCTATACCACTAAGGACGATGATTGCAGGAGCTTACTGAGCCGGGTGTTGAATATTCCTGAGTATTCTGGGCGTGTGAGGGGTAAGGGATTTGGTGTCACTCCATCCAAACTGTATAAGCAGCCAAAGAAAAAAAATCCAACCAATAAAGAAGTGATGGATACTTTGGAGGAATTGAAAGCGCAGATCCGTGAATTACAGAAGGACAAGGAGAGATACATGTCGAAAAGACGCGCTCCAGAGGGTAAAGCTACTAGTGACAAAGATAGTATCGGTTGTCCGCAGAAGCTTCCATAGGTAATTGTATATATTACATTGAAATTAATTTAGCACAGTTTACTTAATTGACACATTAACTGATCATTATTTGTTTAGGGCATTTCACTTTGCCGGCTATATTTATCGTCACCGACTCATCGAATGGTTGGCAAGGGAAAGGTGCATAACTTTCTGGGAGACTTACTTCACCACAAACCGCTCCCTTCTGGATTTTTAAAAGTATCTATTGATATTGCGTTAGAGGGGGGTGCGTTGTTGCCTATACCAGATGATATTTCAGGCGCAACAGTGGTGGGAGACGCAATAGGAGCGTATGTGGCATGGCCGGTAAATCTCATTTGCATAGATGATGAGTTAGGTTGAACCTTTTAATACTCAAATGTTTTATGATCCAGACATGAAAGTTATTCTTACATTTATATTTTCTTATTTACATGATGATCTTAGACTCCTACAAAATCCAAATCAAAAGATGATAGAATTATTGTGCGGGATACCGATTCAGCTGCATCAAAGAAATAGGTACTACTACAGTTACATGATTATCTTGTTATACATTAATTACTGAACTTTTATATGACTTTTAGGTTCATGATCAGCAGTCGCAACAAGTCAGCAAGGGTAAGATGCCTGAAACTTCCAAGGTGCCCAGAAAAGCATTTGTTCCTCGATTTAGGATGTGCCTTGAAACATATGTGGGAACATCAGATGTGCCTGAGGGTGGCATCCGTCAAATACATATGGACGGAGGTATTTTCGGTTTTGAATATCCCGAAACAATTGCTAAGGAGGATTTTGATCAGGTTTTCAACCATTCTGAATTGGGCGTCTGTGTTATGCATTCATACATCAGGTACTTCGATCCATTTTAATTAAATAATTGAACATTTTAAAATTTGCTCGTTTAACTGAATATTCTAATGTTGATTATGTTTTTTTAGGTTCTTGTATGACAAGTTGTTGGTCCCGAATGAATTGACTTCAGTATTCGCATTCTTATCTGCTAGTTGTGTCAACTCACCGATAATAGACCAGACACCAGATACAGTCAAAGAGTACACATTGCAGAGATTTATGGGCACGACTGCGGAGAAGTTGTTCTTGTTGCCATATAATACTGGCCATGGGTTAGATTTTATTCTAAATTCATTTATTATAATTGTTCGATTTTTCCCTTTCTATATAACATTTCCGTCTAAACTGTTGTCTTATTTTATAGTGGACATTGGTTGTTGGTCGCGATTAATCCGAGGAAAGAAATAGTGTATTATATAGATTCATTGGATGGCGATACAACAAAATATGAAAATCTGAGGAACATGGTTGATACGTAAGTGATGAGATATATTGTTGTCTTTAATTATATATCTTTATTTATTATGTGACATTGTTCTAAATATGCGTTTATATTATGTTAGAGTTATACAAATATTCAGAGCACAAAGAGATGCAACGGTGCCAGAAAGCAAGGCTAACAACATCAAATGGATCAAAGTGGAGGTATATTTTCCCATGTTTGACTGTTATAGTGGTTCTACTTGATAAAACTATTTAAACTATATATCCTGATAAATGTTCGTTTGTTTTTTCCATTTACAGTGTCATCGGTAGCACAATGGTATTGACTGTGGATATTTTGTATTGTGCTTTATGAAGGAAATTATTCTTTCTGGTCAACTTGAGATTCCAGTCATGGTATGGATCAATTCATTATATAAGTTATATGATTCATTTTGATAATTATCCGATACATCATCTGAGTAATTAGTTTTAAAATTAAATCTTGCATGTTCTGTTATATTATGTAGTATTTTGATGAATTCAAGTGCGCTACTTACACGAAAGCAAAATTGGAAGAAATTAAAGAGGAATGGTGTCAATTTATTCTTGGGTTGATAATTGTATAAAGTTATCAGATTGGAAGAATTGTAATTATATGTAAATTGAATGTATTTGTGATGTTGTAATTCTGAGGATCGAATTTTGTTGTAACATATTTAAGCAGGTTTATGTGTATTAAAATGATTATGAACAAAGTGATGAGTTACAATGTATACTTAAAGGCCAAAGTTTTGAATTGTATATTTAAGGCCAAAGTTTTGAATTGTATATATAAGGCCAAAGTGTTGAAATAAAGGCCTGAATTATAAGCAGGTTTGTGTAATATAAGCAGGTTGTTGGTAAATATACAAAACAGGGTGAATATTTTAAAAAAAAAATTTTAAAATCTGGGCCATTAGACAGCGCTTTTACAAAAAAGCGCTGCTAAAGGCTACAAACATAGCGCTACAAAAGCACTACTATAGGTTTGGAAGGGGGGGGGTCTAAGACATCGCTTCTAAAAAGCGCTGCTAAAGGGGGGGGCTATGGCAGCGCTTGGTAAAAGTGCTGCTAAAGGTGGGCTCTAAGACAGCGCTTTGTGAAAGCGCTGCTAAAGGGGGGGATGGTTGGGGGGAATATGCAGCGCTTATGAAAGCGCTGCTAAAGGGCTATAAAAGCGCTGCTAAAAGTGCTGCTAAAGGGAGCCTTTAGCAGCGCTTTTTCCATAAAAAAAGCCCTGCCTTTACCTTTAGCAGCGCCACTTTTGGAAGCGCTCTAAAGGCCAAAAAAAGCGCTGCTAAAGGTCTTTTTTGGCATATTGAGACAAGCCTTGAGCAAGCTAAGAAACTTAGAAACCCAGAGATCCTCCTTTCTTTGCAAAGAGATGAAGCTTGCTTCTTCTTGAAGCAACAATCCTCTTTTCAAGACAGTTGGAGTTGTGTGATTTCCAGCTGGTTTTTTATGGCTTAAACACTTGAGATATGATGTATAAGAGGTGTTAGGAGTGTTAGAATGGTAGGAAGTGCTTTGAGTGAGGATTTGGCTTTCAAAGTGGAAGAAAGTCAAACTATTAAGGTGTGAAGGTTGACTTTTGTGAAAATGAACTTTTTGTGTGGTTTGAATGTATGGACACCTTCTACACAATTTTTAGAGATTGTGTAGATGGTTTTGAGGGGCTTGGAGATGGTAGAACTGATCTTGAGCAGAGTTTTGCTCAAGACAGCTTTTTGGTGAAAAATGGAAATTTGAAACTTTGAAATTCTTAAGGAAATGAGAGGGAATTGAGAGTTGTTGTTTCTCTGGTTGTTGAGATTTTTCTGGTGTATAAATGACAAAAAGGGAGCCCCTATTTATAGGAGAATGCAAGGTGAGGGCAGATTTGTAAACTTGGCATTTTGGAGAGATTTTCAAAAGGAAACCCTTGGCTTGGGGTTTGGTACAGCTGCAAGCTTCAAAGCCTTGCCTCAACTGATGAATTAGTCAAGTGAAAATTAATGACATGAGATGATTAGAGTGGCTAGGAAAATAGGGAACTGCAGCTGCAAGTGCAAAAGTTTCTCTTTCCATTTTTATGAATATTATATTGTCAACTTGCCTCCAAGTTGCCAAGTCCATCAATTCCTTCTTTCTTCTAGTTTTATCTTCATCTAGGCCTCAAGTTATCAGAATAAAACATGATCCAATGGTTGGGGATGGCCCAAGTTGTTAAAATTTGAGTTTGTGAAGAATTGTCAATGTGGGACTCAAGTGTTAAAAGCCCATCTTGCCAAATTCACAACTCTCAACTCATAAGGGATATGGAGGAGTTCTGCCACAATTTGGAAAGCCCTCATGTAGCTCTATAACTTTTATGTTTTCATGAGTTTCAGATTCTCAAAGGAGCTTGGCCAAAAAGCCTCTCAAAGTTGCTGAAAACAAGCTTAAAAGTTATTTTCCCTTCTTGAAATGAATTTGATCATAACTCCAAATATATTCATTTTCTGATCATGGACCACTTTGAGGCTTTTGTTGGATTTGTCAAGAGCTTTCCAATGAGATTTGAACCACTTCATTTGGATGTGTGGTTGAGGAGTTATGGTCTTGCCCCTTTCGAAACCCTAATTCCCGATTTTTGCAATTACTCCTTAGCCCTTGATCCAATGGTCATGAAATTTTATGGGAATGTGTAATATGACATAAGGAACATTTTTTATTCACATCTTGAGGTCAAATTCCTTATGGTTGGAGTGTTGACCTTTTGATCAATCGGTGACTACCAAGCCGACTGTTGACGATCCGGGTATCTTGAGGCCTTGAATCTTCTTGAATGGACTTCACTAAGCCATATAAACCTTATGAATCACGATTGCATCATTAGAACACCTTTCACATCAAAATTCAAACTACCGTTGACTTTTCCTGATCGAAAACCCTAATCGGGCCTGAGCTGCATTGTCTTCAATATTTGGGTGCCAACCTCAAATTGAATTCATATTTGAAGCAATGTAGAATCCTTGACCTTATTTCATTGGAAATCAACTCAAGACGTCGACTGATCAAACCATTGAAACCTCGACTTTTAACTGTGCGAAAACCCTAATTTCTCCTTGTTGCTTGGATACTGTGCAGATGAACTGGATGATCATTCCAACCCCACTATGACTTTTGAGATACTCAACAGGCTTCTCCTTTCTTTTTCTCATGCTCCTGATGACTTGTACCAATGCTTTTGATCAAAAAAGGGGCGGGCAAATTTTGGGTATGACAACCACCTCTTTGGTTGCCATGGTTCCAAGGTTTCTTCTGATTCGACTGGTTTCCTCCTTTGATGCCATTCCAGCTACCTTTGCCTTTTCTTTCCTTTTCTGACTGCGCCTGTAAAGCCATATCTTTCGATTTTCCTGCAGCTCTCTCAGCCATCCTCTGTTCATGAGACTCAAGAGTCCCTTGAAGCTCTTCCTTCGTCAACACTGATAGATTTTTCGACTCTTCTATGGCAACTACCACGTGGTCGAATTTTGGAGCCAACGATCTCAAAATCTTTGAGACAATTGCTTTCTTTGTCAGCGCTTCTCCACATACTTTGATTTGATTCACCAACTTTGTAACTCTGGTGAAGAAATCTGTAATGCTTTCGTTGTCTTCCATCTGAAGCAACTCATAGGTTCTCTTGTGAGTTTGTAACCTCACCTCTTTCACCTTCTCTGCGCCTCCAAACGAATTTTCAAGAATCTCCCATGCTTCTTTTGCTGAATCAACATCACTAACCTTTTCAAAGTTATAAGGATCAACACACTAATGAATTATAAAGAGTGATTTATAATCCTTCTTCTTCAATTCTTTGTGCGCAGCCTTTTCCGCCCCCGTTGCGTTCTCCCCAAGCGATGTTATTCCGTCCTTCACAAGATCCCAAAGATCTTGATAACAGAAAATCACCTTAATCTGCTTGCACCAATTCTCATAATTGTCTTTCTTGAGAATTGGCAGGGTCGCCGGAAAGTTGTCGTTCGGATAGTTCATCGCCATCACTATCTTCCTTCCTTGAATCTCTCAACCGGAGCTCTAGATACCAGATGTTGAAAATTCACCTCACACTCTATGAAGAATTCCCTTCAATCTTGATCTCAAGATTGACAAACAAACCCATAATATAATAGTAATGGTAATAACAAGTAATTATCAAGAACAACAAAAGAAAAGAAGAACAAACAAGAAAGAGAAGAATGAGAGAAGAAATGTTTGGAGAAAATTATTACCCACAGACTGTGGGATTTCTTATTGCTTATAGAACTTTCACTTGCTAAACACTGCAACTGTGAAGTCTATTCTATGTTGTGTTTGAATACAAAGCAAGGCACCTATTTATAGTTTTAGGTTTACAAAAGCCCAAAACATAAAAGGCCCAAAATATTCAAATCAAATATGTTTACACTATGAATTATATTTAACATTGTTGACCTGTAAAGATGATGGTCGACCATAACATATGTACCATGTCTACTTAATTTGCATTCACTAAATATGGGAGTGTTAATACCATTAGCACCTGCCATATTGACTTTAGCAAGTACATCCTTAATTTGGTTGGTTTAATTGAGTATAATAACCCGTCTTGTTCATACACTTCTAAGTCAAGAAAATACTTTGGTTTTCCAAGTTTCTTTAGAGCAAACCATTGGTGGAGTTTAGAGATCAATTTATGGACAAGTTTGGAAGAAGTTCTTGTGACCAAGATGATATCAACATAAAATAAGGCATACAAAGTGATGCCTTAATATTAATAAATGAAAATTGAATGATCACATATGCTAGAAATAAGTCCAAACTGCACTAGAGCCTGATGAAGTTTCTCATATCATGTCTGAGTGCTTATTTAAGACCATAGATTGCTTTCTTTAGCTTACACACAAGAGAAGTATCCTTATCTACCAAACCAGATGGTTGTTGAATGTAGACTTCCTCTTAAAGATCTCCATTTAGAAACGCATTGTTGATATCAATTTATTGGATACCCCACCTGTATGTCACAACCAGAGTAAGAATAACCCAGATAGTAGTAGGTTTCACTACATGAGAGAATGTTTCATTAAAATCAAACCTCTAATGTTGATGAAATCCTTTGCCTACTAGTCGAGCTTTGTGCTTATTAATAATGTCATATGAATTCTCTTTGAGATTAAAAACCTACTTGCAACCAATAGCTTGTCTTTGAGGTGGTAAAGTGTTCAAAATCCATGTTTCATTTGGCAAAACTGATTGAAACTCTGCCTACATGGCTTTGAACCAATAAGGGTGTGATAAAGCTTGTTTGGTTATGGTAGGTTCTGAATGCACCATGAAAAATTTGGGCTTTTATTGCCTATTTTAGCCCTTTTCAACATGTGGTTGTCAACTAGTAGTGGAAGAGGTTAAGGATGACCATCAAAACAAGGGGAAAGAGAATTAGTGGAGTCAGATACACATTGCACATATGGAATTGTTTTTACTAATGGTGACTTGGATAACAAGGTACTTCCTCCCTGAATAGAATTTGGTGCAGAGTTGTAAGGAATGGGACTAAGTTCACAATTACCACTTTGAGGTGGAGAATTCTTAGTATTTGGATTAACATGTATATTTGTGATTCACTCGATGGAATGACTGAATTCTCCTTGACCTGTTCAATTAGGAGTCATGGGTATAGAGGAATCATGTTGTGAGTTATCATCCATGTTAGGGGTCTCAGGTACCATTTCAGTAGAAAGTACTTGATGTGAATGATAGGGATTAGGTGCCTGAGAATTAGAGTTTATGTGAAGAGGTGAAGAGTGAGTATGTTGAGTTGAGATAATTGTTAAAGAGGACTCACTTTGCAATGTCAGATGAGGAAATTCAACCTCATTGAAAATTACATCCTTAGATACATAGATTCAACAAATGATATATAATATGAGTAACACCTATAGAATGAGCTAGTGATGACCTCCAAATATCAGTGTGTACCTGCTTAATAGGAAAATTATATGAAGTATGAGTTAGAGGTGCATGCAACTTATGAGATTTACTTAGAGAACAAACATGACAAACCACATCAGTATTTTCATTATTGAAAGGAATATTACACAATTTAAGAATTTGATGATCTGTCTTAGAATTTGCATGACTTAATCTATGGTGCCAAATATTGACATTGTCCATAGTATTAATGTTGACAGTAGTATTATTTGCAGCAGGGTACAACCTATGAGACTTATTAGAACGTAAACTATGTGAATCGGGATTGAGTTTGTTGAAGCAATATATGCCACAATCATCAAGGAATCCTTCAAGCACAACTAGGTTAGGTTCCTGAGATTTCACAAAACATTTATTAGCATAGAACTCAAAGTAAACTTTGTTATCTTTTGCATGCCTGAGATTCAATGCCTTGTGGAATTTGTAGCATGTATTGATGAGCTAACAATTCCGTGGCTTTTATGAAATTGGCTCCATGACCTGACTGGCTAGATTGACCCTGATCATTAGCAGTTTTTGTGGTTTCTAAAGTGTGATGTTTGCGTAGAACCGATACAAAATATTCATCAAACCTACCTATGCCACAACTCCAAGATAACATGTACATACTTGTTGCATAGTTGACATGTTGGTCTGTTTTCTAAGCCATTCATTTGCCTACAACGACCCCTCCCTCTAAAACTACGACCACTACATCTTTGGTGCTACAAGTTTCCATTACCAGTTCTAGTTTTGATAGAAAAGTTGTTGTTCGTGGCATTTGTTATGTTAGATGTGGCACTTGGAGATGTGGGTTCTTAATGATATCTGTCCACTTGAGCCTCTTGCAGATAGAGTAGAGCTTAAACTTCATAGATATAAATTTAAAAAAATACAATTTTCATATAAATTAATCATTCGATATTTATAAATTTAATTAGATTATTGCAAGTCCGAAATTAATAATAAATTTAGGCACTGATTATAGAAAATATTCCATTTAAAAACATTTATTTTATCAATTTTTTATAATTTGTTTACCACCAAATCCGGTGACTAGGATTGCGTGACTAGGATTGCAGGAACCATATAACTGAATATATCATACTTCCTCCATTTCACGATAGATGTTCTCTTTGATATTTTCACACTTTTAAAATAATAATTAATTGTGTTGATTTCAATAATAAAATAAATATTATTTACTAAAATAAATTTATTAATAATAAATAGTGGAGTAATTATATGATTTAGAATAGCATAAATAAGGCCAAGTTAGTGGAAAGAAATAACAAATATCATATTGGTATTTTAAAAGGATAAATAATTTGAGACAAATAAAAAAAAATCTATTGTGAGATAAAGGGAGTAATAAAAGAATGATATATTAAAGAAAGTATCATAATTTATGGGTGAATAAATATAAATTGTGGGTCACAGGATTAGAAAAATTAAAACCAATGCCAAAACAGGGCACACATAAAAGAAAATTAAAAATATAAATATGAGAGAGAGAGGAGAGAGAGAGAGAGAGAGAGAGAGAGAGAGAGAGAGAGAGAGAGAGAGAGAGAGAGAGAGAGAGAGAGAGAGAGAGAGAGAGAGAGAGAGAGAGAGAGAGAGAGAGAGAGAGAGAGAGAGAGAGAGAGAGAGAGAGAGAGAGAGAGAGAGAGAAGATTGCATTAGTTTTGATGAGGATGTCTCCAAAGCATTTATACAAATAATACAAAGTGATTGAGATACAAGTCACACAATTACATAACTGAAAAAACAGAAAACTCATGCCTATAACATGTTACACTAATCTTGTAACCGGTTACAGCTGACACAAAAATAAATTCTCTTTTAGTGATAACTCTAGTTATGTGATTACGTTAATCGATTACAGCCATAATGCATGTTCAGTTTCTTCAGCTCATAAGTGATATTTGTGTTGCTGTAACCGGTTACACCCTCCTGTGTTAATCGGTTACAACACTTCAATTACCAAAAAACTTTTAACATACCACCTTAATTCAAGTATTCCAAGTCTTCCATGCTCATGTTCATCTTCAACATCTTAAACACATCATTTGTGACTCCCTTAGTCAACAAATCAGCCATTTGATCTTCACTTCTACAATATCCTAATCTTAATTTCACTTCACTAACAAGTTCCCTCAAGTAGTGAAACCTCATCTCAATGTAATTTCTCCTCCCATGTGCAATTGGGTTTTTGCAAGAATAATCGTGGAAATATTGTCAACCAGGAGTGTGACAGCCTCAACCTCATTGCTATTCAGCTTCTCCAATAGATTCATTAGCCACACGGCTTGGCACACACATAACAAAGCGATAATATAATCGGTCTCATAAGACGAGATTGCAACTACTAGTTCATTCTTTGAACACCGTGAGATTGGTGTTCCATAAAATATTAAAATGTATCCAACTGTAGACTTTCGATAATCTTTATCTCCCTACCAATTAGAATCGGTAAAACTAATCAAACTGCATTTTTTGTCTGTATCTGCTGCGAGAAAGAGAATTCTACAGCCAATAGATCCTTTGAGGTATCTTAGGATCCTATTGACTGCTTCCAAGTGAGACACCTTTAGTTTCCCTATGAATCTACTCACAATACCAACATTAAACTCCAAGTCATGTCACATATTGCATAAATAGCGCAAGGATACAATCATCATCGTATACTGAGTTAGATCAACATCTTGCTCATCCTCATTCTTCAACAATTGTAGCCTCAATTTAGAAGAAGTAATGGCAGTATTACAATGCTCCATTTCAAACTTCTTCAATATCCCAAGTGCATACCTTCTTTGGTACATGAGCAGTCCCCTTTTGGAGTTTTGAAACTCAATGCCAAGGAAGTATGTCATGAGGCCAGAGTCACTTATCTCAAATTATTTCATAAGTTCATCTTGAACTTTGAAATGCACTTCCGTTGCTTAATATTATCAATAAATCATCTACATTTAGACAAAGGATAATCACTCATTCAGTTGTATTCGTCTTCACATTCACGCCATGCTCAGATACACATTCCTTGAAGCCAACCTCCTTTATTAAATCATATATTCTCTTTTTCAAAGCTCTTGGAGCTTTCTTCAAACTGTATACCGCTTTATTCAACTTGTAGAACTTTAGCTCTTGGTTTCTAACAATAAAACCAATAGGTTGTTCTACATACATCTCTTTTTCAAGAGTTCTGTTTAAAAATCATATTTGATGTTCATTTGGTAGATAGGTCAATTGTTGTTATTCGAAATACCAACAACTAGCCTAATGGTTTCAATAATAGCAACCGGTGCTAAGACCTCTTCAAAGTATATGCCTTCTCTTTGCAAGAATCCCTTTGCAATTAATCGAACCTTACGCTTGATTATTTCACCCATGGGATTTTCCTTCAGTTTCAACACACATCGCACACCAATTTCCTTCTTCCCATCTAGTAGATCAACCAAATCCCAATTATTGTTCTTCTCAATAGATTATAGTTCCTCTTTCATAGCACAAATCCATTTTGGATCACTTAAATCCTTTTCTGTTTTAATGGGTTTGGATTCGTCCATAAAGGAAAAATGAATGAAATCACCATCATTCTTGACTTCGTTGTCTTTGAACAACTTACAATCTTTGAGTTTTTGAGGCAACCCTTTTTGCCTTGTTGATCTTCTCACACTCTCTTCAATTCGAGCTTTGGCAACGGGCGTTCGTGCACTTCCGTACCTACAGAATATGAATTTTCAAAGATGTAACCAATTAGAGATTTTACATAACCGGTCACAGGTTGCTGCAACTTCTTCATTTGGTCAATAATGGTGTCTCGACTGATCACAAGCCTCCAATTTTATGCATCAAACAACTTGTAACCACTTGTAAAGTCATACCCTACAAATATCATCAACTTTCCCTTATCATTCAGCTTCTTTCTAAGCTTCCCCAGAACATGTCGATACGCTACGAAACCAAAAACTTTCATATGGTTCAAATTTGGTTTGAATCTCGACCATGCTTCCTCTGGTGTTACCTTCTCAAGCTTCTTTACTGAACACATATTCAATAAATAGGCAGCTATGGATACCACTTCTCCCCGTAACTTTTTAGGCAAGTTCTTCCCTTTTAACATGATTCTCACCATGTTCATGATCGATCAATTCTTCCTATTGGCAACACTGATTTGTTGCGATGTATCAGGTGGTACAACCTGTCGCGGTGAGAATTGGATATTAAGTTATCTATTAACTTGATTCGCAAATCGTTATTCACCACCGGTCTTTAATTTGTCCAAGGGAAAGGGAAAAGATCGAATTACCCACAAGTATGCAATGCAATGCAAAGCTAGAGAATCTAAGGTTCGAGGGTTAGTTAAACTTAGGGAAGGTGCTAGCATCCTAAACATATGTAGTACTCTACAGGAACCTCTTGTTTCATTGTGTTATTGTTGTTTACTAAAGGGAAGAAACCTAAGGGTTTATTTCTAAGTATTCTCGCCAAGAAGTCGTATCTTGACGGAAGTGGAATCAGAGCATTCGTAGTTCCCCTAAAGGGATTGAGGAACCATTGACTGTGGTCAAAGTTCCAGGGGGGTGGTTTGTTGATATGGTGGAGCGAACTGCGGCTGATAGGCCGAGGTATTAAGTACTGGTGTTACAGCAGAAACTTATTGAGGTTGTTGGTACCTCCTTCTTGGTCATTCCTGATGCACGACACTTATATCTTGTTCTTTCTTCTTTACAAAATTACTTCCGTACTTTTTCACTGCTAGGGATACTTCCTTCCCTAGCTAACCTTCCTTCACGGACTCCTTCCTTCAAACACATACCCATATTCACCATTTCAGTGAAGTCACTAGGTGCTTTGGCCATCATTCTCTCATAGAAAAATGAACCGAGTGTTTTCAAAAAAGATCTTGGTCATTTCTTTCTCCTCTAATGGAGGTGTAACTTGAGCGGCTAACTCATGCCAGCGCTGAGCATATTCTTTGAAGTTTTCTTTGTCTCTCTAAGTCATGGCCCTTAGTTGATGTCAATCAGGTTCCATGTCAACATTGTACTTATACTGCTTATTAAAGGATTCACAAAGATCGTTAAATGTTTGAATCTTCATGCCGTCTAACCCCCATATACCATTTGAGGGCTGCCAGTCAAACTGTCTTGAAAATAATGGATGAGTAGCTGATCATTGTATGTCTGTGCTGACATCTTCTGAGTATACATGACGAGATGACTCTGTAGACAAGTGTTACATTTGTATTTTTCAAAATCCAGAACCTTAAATTATAGAGGGACCTTAACATTAGGAACCAAACACAGGTCAGAAGCACTCTTTTCGAACAATTCTTTTCCACGGAGAGATTTCAGTTCTTTCTGAATTTCTGAGAATTTATCCTAAAATTCATCCATCCCTTCATCAAACCCTACAGCCTCGCTTGGTGCACCATGATACACTGCCTCTTCCAAGACATACGGAGTGGTATTCACATTCGATTATGGCATAGTCATCACAGCAGTGGTGGCAGGGATTACAGCTACAACAGGAACAATGGTTACAACAGGAACTTCAGGGACAGGCGGGCGGTAACCAGCTGGAGTGAAAAAGGGAGGAATTCCCCATGGGAAACCTGGTGGCATGTTGTATGAAGGCTCAGTAGTAGCAGACACCACTGGGACCGATGCTAATACAATTTCAGAAATGACAGTCCTCCGAGGGTTTTCTTGAGTGTTGTGTGCTGATTGATTTGACAATGCTTCAACTAGTCCATTAAGCCTTTCTAAACATTCCTTCAAAGTAGTAACTTCGTCACGGAGCATTCAGTTCTCTTGTTCAAGTTGATCTATTCTTTGATGCTGGTTGGCTCGAGTATTATATCGGTGATTCAGCTTGTCTGAGAAGATGAAGCAAGAGTAAGAACTTGGAATGCAAAGGATGCCATGCTGATGTGTATGCACATGCACAAATGCAAATGAAACTTCAAGAAACTAAAAAAGTATACTTGAAAATATTGTAACACAAGCCTTTTAAGGCAACTGAAAAACTCATTTTATTATTCAAATTGAAGAATTATTACAAAGTGAAAGTACTCCTCCAAGAGTCGATACATCAAAAGTACTAAAAATAAAGAAAAGGAAACATAGAAGTCTAATCCCTTCGACTATGGCCCCTTCTTTCCGTGAAGCTCGTCCATAAGCCGATTGATTTGTTCTTGCATCTTCGCCTTTTCGAGAATGAGCTTGTCCACATACTGTTTCCAAGCTACAGAAGTTGGAGGACGACCAGAACTGGTAGCTGACCCTGATGATGTGTGAGAGGAAAATAAATCCTTTTGCATTTTCCTTTTCTTTGAAGGTTCTTCTGAATTCTTTTGTTGTTGCAGCTCTTGAAGTTTCTCGTTCTCTAGTATGAGGATGTAGTACTTATTCCTCCAAGCATTCTTTAATTTTTCATCCTCGTCCAAAGAATTTTTTAGCTTTCCCTCTTCACTTGTAACAGTCCAGGCAGAATCCCAAAGATTTAACACCATGGGTTCATGGAAAGAAAAAGGCATCTTCAACTCAAGAGCCCTTTCTCGCACCCATTGCAGATAAGTCTCTAAAACGGTACACTCAGGATACCCTATAACAGTCATCCCTTTCTTGTGAATGTGGCACCATGCTTGTAATTCCTAGCTTTGAGCCGAATTTTCTCCTTCCTTGAGGAAAATTCCTTCTAGCAAATCCTGATCTGGTCTCTCCTTCCTTGGATGTCCAAATTGTCTGCGTGGGAGAACAGGATTATAACAGATACATCCTTTTTTCCCGACAAGAGGTATATTTGGAAAATATCCACAACTGTCAATCATTCTAACTTCACGATACATAATGTCATGCCACAAAACATTAAAGTGCATAAAAGACATGACTATCTTTGACCAACAAGGTGCCTCCTTTAACTCCTAGATAGTTGGAAACCTTGTCAAACGAGAAATGAACCATGTGTAAAGAAGAGCAGTACAACAGACTATCTGACCCCCTTCTTCAGAATTTTTCAAATGGATGGAATGGTAGGTATCATCCAGCAAGGTGGGAATAGAGTTCCTGAGTATGAAGATCTCAAAGGCGTCCATGTCGACAAAGCCGTCGATTTTTGAAAACAAGAAAATCCCATAGGCTAGTAGTGCGAAAGTAGCTCAAGTATTTCAGTTTCCTTCTTACCAGTATAATAATGAATCTTCTCTATCAAGAATTCAGTTGGAAATCCAAGGACTCCTTCCTTGGTGGTCATGTGAGCTTGAATGTCAGACAAACTCAAGCGTGTAGCACCTGCAATATCTTGATCTCTAGGTGTGTCTTCCAATCCAGAAAACAGAGATCGAGATGTGAAGGTCATTCCCATCAATATAAAATACTCTTCCAAAGTAGGCATCAATTGGTAGTCAGGAAAGGTGAAACAATGGTAAAGAGGGTCGTAGAATTGGACGAGTGTGTCTAGCAGCCCATCAATCAACTTAAGTCTAAAAAACCGAAATTTTCTTCCATATTCATCCGAGAAAGTCAAGCGATTGTCGATTAGACTTCCCAGTTCCCTTAGGCTTTCGAGCTTTGAAATCTTGAAGGTGTACTTCAGCGTTTCTCTTCTTCCAAAGTCCATTTTACAATATCTATAAAACAATATGGGTTTCTTGAAGGGTTAGCGAAAAACAAAATGCAAAGATGAGAATATGAAAGGTTTCATCGAATTCGAGTATTTATAAACGTCATAGAATACCAAAAGAAATTCATTTATTATTTAATAACATATTACAAATAAATATTATTAAAAAGAGTCTTAAAATAACAGCTAAATAAAAGCTAATAAAGTCCTAAAGAAGTCTTGTATTCTGCTCTGTAATCTGCTCGTCCAGCTGGGTCTTCTCGAAGATAAGGTTGTCTAAAATTAACTTCCAAGGGGTAGTATGAGGGTTAGATAAAAATAAAACCTCATGTGGTTTTCTCTTCTTACAGGAAAGTGACTCTTCATTCTTCAGTTGTAATTGTCTCTAAAGTTCAGCATTCTCTTCAACAACCACCTGATACTTATTTTTCCAAGCTTCTGACTCCTGTTGAGCTTTGCTCAGAGCGATCCTTAACTCTTCTGCTTCAGACATGAAAATTAGAACATTTTCCATCTTCAAAGGCATGGGCTCTTGTCGGGGATAAGACATCTTTAGTTTGAAAGCTCTATCTCTGACCCACTGGAGGTACGGTTCCAAAGAAACACACTTAGGTTTCCCCAAACTTTCTCTTCCATTTTTATTTAGGTGACACCATGCAACCACAATCTTCTCCTGGAGTTCCTTTTTATCTTTAAAGAAAATATTTTCTGTAACGCTCATTTTAATTATTTTTATTTTCGGTGTTATTTTCATTTTTGGCGTGCTTGCGTGGATTTTGGTTAAGGAGTAAGTTCCATAATACTAGAAAATATGATTAATGATGATAATAATATGATAATTAGTAAGGTGTTACTATTATTAATATTATTGTTATTATTATCATATTAAATAATATTATTGGAATAATAATATAATTATTGGATTTTTGGAATTAAAAGAAAATGAGAATTATTATTTATTTGGAATAAAAGTGGATTAATGGGGATGGGGGGCATGTTTGGCATTTGGCATTAGAGTTGGAAAGAGAAGAACACAGTTTGTGAAGGAAAGAGAACGGTTGATAGAACAAGAGCGATCAAGAGCATAAGCTTGAGCAAGAAGGATTTTCGTGTGGATTGTAAAGCTTCATCATCATCAGGAGCGCATTCGAGGTAGGGGGAATTGAGCAGTTGAATGGGTATTTGCATGAGTAATTGGTAGAAAGGGGAAATTCCCTAATCCCCATGATTGATGATGAATTGCTTGGTAATTTGTGTTGTTGTTTCTATTTTAATTGATGTTTGAATGTTGAAAACTCTTGCATGCAAAGTTTGATGAAGGTTTGAGAAATTGGGGATTTCGGTAGTTTACGATGTTAAACTGGGATTTAGTTATTTGAGTAGAACATAGGTTTGATGATGATGATGATATGAAGTTTTGATTCTGAATGTGGTTGTTGTTCTGTTAAGATTGTTGCATGTGATCGTTTGGGTGAATTGCGGGTTTCGGAGTAGAATTGCCATTTAAGCCGGAGGTGGATTAAATCGGCAGAATTTGATGTTTTATCGGATGATGTGGGATTTAGTCGGTCGATTATATGTAGAATATTAAGCCGATGTTGCCGGAGGTGTTTTGGCGAGAATTGATGAGTGTGGACGCTGCTGAATTCTGAATAGCAGAATTATTTTTCTGGAAACACAAGTATTCGCTGGGCGAATGAAGGGGCAAGCCTTCGCCAGGCTTCGCTGGGCGAACTGGGTAGCGAATGCTGCCAGTAGCCTCTGTTTGGTTTCGCCAGGGGTTTCGTCGGGCGAATGGTCAGCGAGTGTTCGCTGCGGGACTTCTCCAGGCGAATGTGCCGGCGAGCCCGACAACATTTTGTGTTTTGCTGCTGTTCTGTGTTGATTTCTTGGTGGTTTTAGACCCTTGTCGTTCATGTTTGGCGATGAGCTTATTAGTGAGCTGTGGTGAGTGTATGTATGGTGTCGGAACGTGATTCTGCGATATCCGTGTGATTTTGATAATTGAATTGGTGTATGTATTGATGTATGTCTGTGGTGATGGGTGAGGCATGTTTGATATATGATAATTGTGATCAGTAGGATCGATACGCTTTATATGCGTTGTATTGATATGCTATTGTGATGAGTGGATCAGTAGGATCGATACGCCTTGTGTGCGTTGTATTGATGTGTTGTATGATAAATTGGATCAGTAGGATCAGATGCACTATGTGTGCTTGGTGTGTATACATTAGATGATGCGATGGATCAGTAGGATCGTGTGCACTGTGTGTGCTGTGTTGTTGTGCATGGTGTCTGCATAGCATATGGACGTGGTGAATCATTGCTTGGTGGAGTGTATGTGATTCACTTACGTGTTCCAAGTGGGGAGCGTGGACGTGGTGTGTAATTCACTCACGTGCTCCAAGTAGGGAGCGTGGATGGGACTTAGATCGTTGCTCGGATGAGGTGTATGCGATCACCCGTGTTCCAAATGGGGAATGTTGGTAGGGATAGATCGTTGCTCAGATGAAGTGGATGCGATCTATCCTGAGATTTGATTATATGGGCTCAGGAGGAGCGTGGTAGGGATAGATCGTTGCTCGGATGGAGTGTATGCGATCTATCCTGAGTTGAGTCGGTACCGCATGTTATTGAGTCGAGTGCATGTGTTGCATTGTTGTATGTGTATCGTGTTGGCATGGGACAGTAGGTCCGGATATGTTATATGTATGAAATGACATTTATGTGTTTCTGCCTTTTATTTCATTTACATTTATACCGTTAATATTTGATCGTGATTTCTCACCCCTCTGTTGTTGTTTTGGTTTGTGCTTCTTTGGAAGTACAGACAATCCAAGTGTTTAGCTAAGCTTGGATGTGGCAGTGTCATAGGATTGCTCTGATACGTAACACCGGGGATTTTGGGGAGTTTTCATGTTTGTTAATGATTATGTGTGCCCCCGTGGCGTATCTTATTTTGTGGATTAGCGATGATGTTGGATGATTATTTTGTATATTTTGGGTAGTGGTCGTACATATTGTACATGATGATATTGATGATGTATATATGATATGTGGTTTATGACAGACTAGTTCTTTTTCCGCTGTAATATTGCAAATAAATTAGTTTGAGAAATAATTTGTGGAATTTTGTTGAAAATTGTGACATCTCGTTGTGGGAAAACTCTGATATGTGCTTATTTTAATTGCTTTATTCTATTTTGGGGAAACAGGGTGTTACAAGTTGGTATCAGAGTATGTCGGTCCGTCCGACCAGTGTAGTGTGTTTTGAGTCTGTCTATAGGATAGAGTTAGTTGTTTTCCGTTAACCTGTTGTTGTGGTTGTTGAGCAGTATGGCGGGGAGAATGACGCGGCATTGGCTGCGGCTATGCAAGCAATGGCACAAGTGGTGGCCAATCAGAATCTGGCTGCGGGTGCTCAGTTTAGAGACTTGACGTAGTTCCAGAGCAACAAGCCACCAAAGTTTGAAGGTGGGATTTTGAATCCGGTAGTTGCACAGAAGTGGCTGAAGGCGATAGAGAAGATCTTCAGGACCATGGGGTGCAGTGACGAGCAAAAAGTGAGGTTTGGCACTCACATGTTAGAGGGTGAAGCCGAGGCTTGGTGGGACAATTGTTGTCAGAGGATGGAGGCTTCGGGAACTCTGATTACTTGGGAGGTGGTTCGATCTGGATTTCTGGAGAAGTATTTTCCAGAAGATATCAGAAGTGCTAAGGAGGTGGAATTTTTAGAGCTGAAGCAGGGCAGTATGTCGGTAGTCGAGTATGCGGCTAAGTTTGAGGAGTTGGCTCAGTATTGTCCCCATTACAATACTGAGGAGGCTATGACTTCTAAGTGCTTGAAATTTGAGAATGGGCTGAGGCCGGAGATCAAGATGGGGATCGCGTGTCAGAAGATCAGGAGTTATCCTGAGTTGGTGAGTAGAAGCTGGATTTATGACAATGATAACCGTGCGAGGATCGCACATTATAAGGCGGTGAATGACCGCAAGGGTAAACAGAGGTTTGGTGGTACACCTTATAGTGTGCCGACCAATAAGGGAAAGCAGAAGGCTATGAATGATAAGAGGTTCAGAGAAAGGAAAGCGTCGGTGGATTTGAAATATTATCGGTGCGGTGTCGAGGGGAATCATGCTAGTGATTGTCCTCATGAAGCGAAGAAGTGCTTCAAGTGTGGGAAGCCAGGCCATGTGATGGCGGATTACAGGACTAGCATTCCTACTTGCTATAACTGTAGTGAGAAAGGTCATATTAGTACTCATTGTGAGAAGCCGAGAAGGGCTCAAGCGCCTCAGGTCACCGGTAAAGTGTTTGCGGTGGTGGGAACTCAAGTGGCGGACGAGGAGCGTTCAATCAAAGGTACTTGTTTTATCAATAACATTCCTTTGACTTCTATGATTGACACGGGTGCGACCCACTCATTTATCTCTGTTGATTGTGTGAAAAGTTTAGGTTTTGTGTCGTCTACTCTTGAGCTGCGGATGACTATTGAAACTCCCTCGATTGGTTCAGTGACTACTTCGTTAGTGTGTTTGAAGTGTCCACTAACTATATTTGGCCGAGACTTCGGTGTGGATTTGATTTGTTTTCCACTTGGTAGTTTGGATGTTATACTGGGTATGAACTGGTTGGAGTTCAACCGAGTATACATCGATTGTTTTCGGAAAGTGTTATTGTTTTTTACCCCAGAAAAGGAAGCGTTGGCAAATTCCTTGTCTGGTAAGGAATTGAGGACTTTGTTGGAAGATGAAGCTCAGGTGTTTGCTTTAATTACATCGTTGTCGGTTGACAACAAGGCATTTTTGGATGAGTTAGCTGTGGTGAATGAGTTTCCGGATGTGTTCCCTGATGATATTACAGAGTTGCCTCCGAAGAGAGAAGTTGTGTTTAGCATTAACCTTGTTCCTGGTACGAGGCCTATTTCTATGGCGCCGTACAGGATGTCGGCAACGGAATTGACCGAGTTGAAGTCTCATGTTGGAGAGTTGCTGGATAGAAAGTTTATCAGACCAAGTGTGTCGTCGTGGGAAGCTCCAGTGTTGTTAGTAAAGAAGAAGGATAGTAGCATGCGGTTGTGCATCGATTACCGTCAGTTGAATAAAGTGACCATCAAGAACAAATATCCTCTTCCAAGGATTGATGATTTGATGGATCAATTGGTGGGAGCTCGTGTGTTTAGTAAGATTGACTTGAGGTCGGGTTATCATCAGAAAAGAGTTAAGGAAGGTGATATTCAGAAGACGGCGTTTAGGACTCGATATGGGCATTATGAGTATGTAGTAATGCCTTTCGGAGTGTCTAATGCGCCAGGAGTGTTCATGGAGTATATGAACCGTATTTTCCATTCTTATTTGGATCAGTTTATTATCGTGTTCATTGATGATATACTGATTTATTCTAAGTCTGAGGAAGAGCATGCGAAACATTTGAGGATTGCCTTGCAAGTGTTAAAGGATAACAAGTTGTTTGCTAAGTTATCAAAGTGTGAGTTCTGGTTGAAGACGGTGAGTTTCTTGGGACATGTTATTTCTGGTGATGGTGTTTCAGTAGACCCTTCGAAAGTTAGTGCGGTTTTGCAGTGGGAACCACCGAAGACGGTAGTTGAGGTTAGAAGCTTTTTGGGTTGGCAGGTTACTACCGAAGATTTATTAAAGGCTTTTCCAGTTTGGCATTGCCATTAACTCAGTTGACAAGGAAATACCAAGTGCTTGTGTGGGATTCTGCTTGTGAAGAAAGCTTTGAAGAGCTGAAAAAGAGATTGACTTCAGCGCCGATGTTGGTGTTACCGAATCCGAGTGAGCCTTTTGTGGTGTATTGTGATGCGTCTAAGATGGGATTATGCGGAGTTCTTATGCAGAATGGGAAAGTGGTAGCTTATGCTTTGCAGAAATTGAGGGTACATGAGCGGAATTATCCTACTCATAACTTTGAATTGGCTGTAGTGGTTTTTGTACTGAAGATCTGGAGACACTATTTGTATGGCTCGAGGTTTGAGGTGTTCAGTGATCACAAGAGTTTGAAGTATCTGTTTGATTAGAAAGAATTGAATATGAGGCAGAGAAGATGGTTGGAATTCCTGAAAGATTATGATTTTAGTTTGAGTTATCACCCAGGAAAAGCGAATGTTGTTGCGGATGCCTTGAGCAGAAAAGTGATTCATATGTCAGCTTTGATGGTGAAAGAGATGGAGCTTATTGAGCAGTTCTGAGATTTGACAATGGTTTGCGAGTTTACTACAGATGGTGTGATGTTGGGTAAATTGCAGGTGGAAAATGATTTCTTGGATATGATAAGAGAACAACAGAAGTTGGATGTGAAACTTGTGGATTTGATGCGAGAAGCCGAGGGTGACTCCGGTAGTGATTTCAAGTTGGATAATGCTGGTGTGTTGAGGTTTCAGGGAAGAATTTGTGTGCCATGATGAGCTGAAGAGGTCAATTTTGGACGAAGGACATCGTAGTAGCCTGAGTGTTCATCCAGGAGCTACGAAGATGTATCAGGACTTGAAAAAGTTGTTTTGGTGGTCGGGCATGAAGAGAGATATTGCTCGTTATGTTTATGCTTGTTTAGTATGTCAGAAATCAAAGGTGGAGCATCAGAGACCTTCTGGGATGATGCAACCGTTAGAGATTCCGGTTTGGAAATGGGATTGTATCGCCATGGGTTTTGTTACAGGTTTGCCGAATACGGCGAGAGGATTTGATGCGATTTGGGTGATTGTGGATCGGCTTACGAAGTCTGCACACTTTGTGCCGATTAGTATCAGTTTTCCGTTGGAGAGGCTGGCAGAGATCTATATTCGGGTGATTGTGAAGCTGCATGGTGTGCCAATGAGTATTGTGTCGGATAGAGATCCGAGGTTCACTTCTGTATTTGGGAAGAGTTTGCAAGAGGCTTTGGGTACCGAGTTGAAGCTGAGTTCAGCCTATCATCCGCAGACGGATGGACAGTCGGAGAGGACTATTCAGACTTTAGAGGATTTGTTGCAGGCTTGTGTTTTGGAAAAAGGTGGTGTGTGGGATACTCATTTTCCATTGGTAGAGTTCACGTACAACAACAGTTACCATTCCAGTATCGGGATGGCACCGTTTGAGGCCCTTTATGGTAGGAGGTGTAGAACTCTTCTGTGTTGGTATGAGTCGGGTGAGACTGTTGTGTTGGGACCAGAGTTGGTGCAGCAGACTACTGAGACAGTGCAGATGATCCGTGAGAAGATGAAAGCATCTCAGGATCAGCAGAAGAGTTATTATGATAATTGAAGGAAAGAGTTGGAATTCAGTAAGGGTAACCATGTATTTTTGAGGGTTAACCCAGTGACTGGTGTTGGACGTGCATTGAAGTCCAAGAAGTTGGATCCGAAGTTTATCGGGCCGTATCAGATTTTGCAGAGGATTGGTGATGTGGCTTATAGGGTGGCGTTGCCACCGAAGCTTTCGAACTTGCATGACATGTTTCATGTGTCGCAACTTCAGAAGTATGTACCTGATCCGTCACATGTGATTCAGCGCGATGAAGTCCAAGTTAGAGAGAATCTAACTGTGGAGAAGTTGCCGTTGAGGATCGAGGATCGCAAGATGAAGCGACTCAGAGGGAAAGAGATCTCTTTGGTGAGAGTGGCTTGGGGAGGTGCTGCAGGAGGCTGTGTGACCTGGGTGTTGGAAAGCAGGATGCGGGAAGCGTATCCAGAGTTGTTTCCATCAGGTATTTTCGAGGAAGAAAATAATTAAAGTGGGGGAGAGTTGTAACACCCATTTTAATTATTTTTATTTTTGGTGTTATTTTCATTTTTGGCGTGCTTGCGTGGATTTTGGTTATGGAGTAAGTTCCATAATACTAGAAAATATGATTAATGATGATAATAATATGATAATTAGTAAGGTGTTACTATTATTAATATTATTGTTATTATTATTATATTAAATAATATTATTGGAATAATAATATAATTATTGGATTTTTGGAATTAAAAGAAAATGAGAATTATTATTTATTTGGAATAAAAGTGGATTAATTGGGATGGGGGCATGTTTGGCATTTGGCATTAGAGTTAGAAAGAGAAGAACAGGGTTTGTGAAGGAAAGAGCACGGTTGATAGAACAAGAGCGATCAAGAGCATAAGCATGAGCAAGAAGGATTTTCGTGTGGATTGTGAAGCTTCATCATCATTAGAAGCGCATTCGAGGTAAGGGGGGGATTGATCGGTTGAATGAGTATTTGCATGAGTAATTGGTAGAAAGGGGAAATTCCCTAATCCCCATGATTGATGATGAATTGTTTGGTAATTTGTGTTGTTGTTTCTGTTTTAATCGATGTTTGAATGTTGAAAACTCTTGCATGCAAAGTTTGATGAAGGTTTGAGAAATTGGGGATTTCGATAGTTTACGATGTTAAACTGGAATTTAGTTAATTGAGTAGAACATATGTTTGATGATGATGTTGATATGAAGGTTTGATTTTGAATGGGGTTGCTGTTCTGTTAAGATTGTTGCATGTGATCGTTTGGGTGAATTGCGGGTTTCGGAGTAGAATTGCCATTTAAGCCGGAGGTGGATTAAATCGGAAGAATTTGATGTTTTATCGAATGATATGGGATTTAGTCGGTCGATTACATGTAGAATATTAAGTCGATGTTGCCGGAGGTGTTTTGGCGAGAATTAATGAGTGTGGACGCTGTTGAATTCTGAATAGCAGAATTATTTTTCTGGAAACGCAGGTATTCGCTAGGCGAATGAGGGGGCGAGCCTTCGCCAGGCTTCGCCGGGCGAACTGGGCAGCAAATGCTGCCAGTAGCCTCTGTTTGGTTTCGCCGGGCGAATGGTCAGCGAGTGTTCGCTGCGGGGCTTCGCCAGGCGAATGTGCCAGCGAGCCCGACAACATTTTGTGTTTTGCTGCTATTCTGTGTTGATTTCTTGGTGGTTTTGGACCCTTGTTGGTCATGTTTGGTGATGAGCTTATTAGTGAGCTGTGGTGAGTGTATGTATGGTGTCGGAATGTGATTCCGTGATATTCCTGTGATTTTGATAATTGAATTGGTGTATGTATTGATGTATGTCTGTGGTGACAGGTGAGGCATGTTTGATATATGATAATTGTGATCAGTAGGATCGATACGCTTTATATGCGTTGTATTGATATGATGTTGTGATGAGTGGATCAGTAGGATCGATACGCCTTGTGTGCGTTGTATTGATGTGTTGTATGATAAATTGGATCAGTAGGATCGGATGCACTCTGTGTGCTTGGTGTGTATACATTATATGATACAATGGATCAGTAGGATCGTGTGCACTGTGTGTGCTGTGTTGTTGTGCATGGTGTCTGCATAGCATATGGACGTGGTGAATCATTGCTCGGTGGAGTTTATGTGATTCACTCACGTGCTCCAAGTGGGGAGCGTGGACGGGACTTAGATCGTTGCTCGGATGGAGTGTATGCGATCACCCGTGTTCCAAGTGGGGAACGTTGGTAGGGATAGATCGTTGCTCAGATGGAGTGGATGCGATCTATCCTGAGATTTGATTATATGGGCTCAGGAGGAGTGTGGTAGGGATAGGTCGTTGCTCGGATGGAGTGTATGCGATCTATCCTGAGTTGAGTCTGTACCGCATGTTGTTGAGTCGAGTGCATGTGTTGCATTGTTGTATGTGTATCGTGTTGGCATGGGACAGTAGGTCCGGATATGTTATATGTATGAAATGACGTTTATGTGTTTCTGCCTTTTATTTCATGTACATTTATACCGTTAATATTTGATCGTGATTTCTCACCCCTCTGTTGTTGTTTTGGTCTGTGCTTCTTCGGAAGTACAGACAATCCAGGTGTTTAGCTAAGCTTGGATGTGGCATGGTCATAGGATTGCTCTGATACGTAACACCGGGGCTTTTGAGGAGTTTTCATGTTTGTTAATGATTATGTGTGCCCCCGTGGCGTATCTTATTTTGTGGATTGGCGATGGTGTTGGATGATTATTTTGTATATTTTGGGCAGTGGCTGTACATGTTGTACATGATGATATTGATGATGTATATATAATATGTGGTTTATGACAGACTAGTTCTTTTTCCGGTGCAATATTGCAAAGAAATTAGTTTGAGAAATGATTTGTGGAATTTTGTTGAAAATTGTGACATCCCGTTGTGGGAAAACTCTGATATGTGCTTATTTTAATTGCTTTATTCTATTTTGGGGAAACGGGGTGTTACATTTTCCACCTGAACGCTCTTGAGTTGATCTTTCAAAGGATATCCTAACTAACGGTGAGCTAGAACAGGATTGTAATTGATTCCTCCATTGTTGCTAAGTTGAGGTACATTGGCAAAGTCTCCACAGCTATCAATAATTAGCATCCCATCATATACACGGTTATAGTGTTAGAGCCATAATTTTATGTGACCAATGACCTCTATTGAGATCTCAAAAGGAGCCAGACTTGGGCAAGTGCAAAATGAACCACTTGTACAATAAAGGTACACAACACATAATCGTTCCCCCATCATGAAGAAAGAAGTCCACTGTCCACCCGAACCTTTAATAAAGATAAGAGCTTCTCATACTTGTTTCTGAACTCTTCTTGATCTTCAATCAGAGCTTCCAACTTCCTTAGGTCATCCAATTTAAGACTCTTGGAAGAATATTTCAAAGTATTTTTCCTTTTGCAATCCATAATGATCCTGCGATTTTCAAAAAATCTGAATTCCATGAAACCAATGCAATATGATGCTTATGAATGCAGGGATGCATAAACACAGTCAAGCAGTGATCCAGAAAGATACACACATAAAAACAAACAGATAACCTAGGTTTTAAAAGCAACGAGCATGGAGTAAAGGGTATACCCATCCCCAAAGGATATGGACTAAGGGTTGAATGTAGCTGCAGAACAAAGGTTCTAAAAGTTCCCAAAGTCATCAGTCCATCTTTAGGATATTATTAATTTCCCAAATACTTGGTAGTTAACAATATTCTCAAGAGAACTGCTTTTGAGAGTAGCATCGCATATCAACTATTTTGGGACTACTCCCTCATAGTCATTGCACTACGTCCTCAGAAAGGCCAAGTTGAGTTAAGGGTAACTAAAGGTTCCTAGTATCACAGGCTCCTAGGTCGAAAATTGTAAGGGTTTTCACGAATACTCGTTCAACAGTACCATTCTCAAGAGGGCCTCAACTAAGCGGTGATTCTCAAGTCAGCTTGGTCGGGAATCAACTCCCTATAAGCCTTCTCAAGTATATCACCTTCATATCATAAGTACACTCAAGTCCGAATGTACGACCTTTCTCACCACACAAGGATAACAACCCAAAGTATAAACAAATATATAGATAAACATATAAGTATACAATAATAAACACAGATAAATAAGTTAGGGGGAACCCTTAAGCAGGCCCCTAGTGAAGTCGCAATTTCTGTCGCGGTAATAATTGGATATCAAGCTATTGATTAACTTGAATCGCAAATTGTTGTTCACCACCGGTCTTTAATTTTTCCAAAGGAAGGGGAAAAGATCGAATTACCCATAAGTATGCAATGCAATGCAAAGCTAGAGAATCTAAGGTTCGGGGTTGGTTAAACTTAGGAAAGGTGCTAGCATCCTAAGCATCTGTAGTACTCTACATGAACCACTTGTTTCATTGTGTTATTGTTATTTTCTAAGGGTAAGAGACCTAAGGTTTCATTTCTAAGTATGCTCGCCAAGAAGTTGCATCTTGTGCCTACGTATCCTGACGAGAGTGGAATCAGAGTATTCGTAGTTCCCCTAAAGGGATTGAGGAACCATTGACTGTGGTCAAAGTTCCATGGGGAGGTGGTTTGTTGATTGATTTTTGGAGAAGAGACGATTCGTCATCTTAGGGAGAATACTCGACTTAACCACCACAAGCGAATAGAAGATGGTATTTTCCTCGCATTGAAAGAAGAGCTCCAACTCGGATTTGATCGACGAGTATTCCACATACCTTTCTCAAACGAAAAAGATTCTACATCTTTCTCGATTGTGTTATGGGGTAGAAGAATCATATCTCGAATACACAAATGAATCACGTATAGTTCTCTTGTGGGAGAATAGAAGATTGAATTTAAGTTGTCTAAGTTGAAATCTTAAGGGCATTTATCTTAAAGATAAAGGGAGACCTAAGCTGATCAACCTGAAAAGGTCAGGGATCGAGCGGGGGGTTATGCAAATGAAAATGCAATGTATATAACTTATAAAGTCATATACTTGTTTTTCCTTGGACGTGAGCATGTGTAAATATACTATTATAGGAAAACAGACAGTAGCATCAAGCATTATAGTAAAAAAATATAAGTGATATAACAAAACTTAAAGTAAAGATCCAATACTTCATAATGTGCTAACCACGTTAAACGCTGCCCCTCGAATCTTAAAATAATTCGTGAACTTAAATCAAAATAAATTAATCAGAAAACCCGACCACGAATTCAGAAAAAAAAAAGGTACGAATCTCACACCACAAATAGAATATATTAAATTTATTCTTTAAATAAAAATATCAAAATTATGCCAAAACACAATATATTGAATTAATAGGAAATAAGAAGAAAAAACATAAAAAAAAAAACTTATTTTAAAAGGGAGTGGGCTCACAAAAAAAAACCCAACAGGGGGTCATAAAACACGGTTCGGATTTAACCCAGCTGACCCGGCCAATAAATACAAATGAAATGGGGCAGACGCAGGTCAGTAGGTCGTTCTTCCTCTTTCTCTCACCCTCACTGCATTTCCTGCTCGCAATCCACAAATCCTCTCTCGAAATTCTCTAATTCCTTTGAATTTCCTCATGTACGTTCTCTCTTACTCGTCTTACCCACCCAAAACTCCAAATCAAAAGCTCGAATTGAGTCCTTGATTTTTAATTTCTGTACTTAGTTGATGTTGCTGCAAAGTTGAAAAGGGTTTTCTTTTTGTACGTTACCACTATTATGCCTCTGCGCGTACGGGTTTTCGTCCTTTCAATGCCTTTCTTCTGTGAAACCGCGTGTAACTTCGTATTAAATTCTTCTTCAAATATGTGAACTTCTATGAATCGAGAGTGGTGTTGCCTCTCTCTTTTTTATGCTCTCTGATTTCTTGACTACTACCCTTTTATAGGTATTTTAGGTATACACAATGAAGGGTTAATTTGGAAGGAAATTGAAATTGTCTTGGGCGTGTCTGGAACTTGTTTCGGAAAAATGATAGTCTTTCCGTTTATCTCCTAACTATTAGAAGTAATTCATATTTATTAGTTGTACTATTTTCTTAGTCCCTAAGTTTGTTAGAGGGTATTTTAGTATTTTTATCTTATTCTAGTAACCCTAGTTTTAGCTTATAAATAAGGTAGCAATCATTGCAATTTGTGGTGTTGTGTGTAGCCATCATTCTCGTAATAAAATATTTCTATATTCATCATTTATTCTACCTTTGCACCAACAATTGGTATCTAGAGCTCCGGTTCGGATTCATTGGGAAACACGGGAAACACGAGTGAACGTGAGGTCTTGTGTGTTTGATTTTGATTCTTAGATTCGTGTTGAATCTTGAACAAAATCTGATCAGAATTTTAATTCTGTGGGTTGGGAAACACTGTGTGAGAAATCTGAGTGTATTGTGCAAGGTAGAAGATGAACGGAAACGGCAACATGAACACCAAACTTCCAGTATTTGACGGTAAAAACTGGAAACGTTGGATGATCCAAATGCGTGTACTGTTCGGTGCTCAAGATGTTTTAGATCTTGTCACTGATGGTTATGTTCCGGTAGCAGCAGATGCGACGGATGAACAAAAAAACACGCAGAAGGAAGTAAGGAAGAAGGATCAGAAAGCATTGTTCTTCATTCATCAATGTGTGGATGTAAATGTGTTTGAGAAGATTGCAGATTCAACGACAGCAAAGGCTGCGTGGGACATACTGGTGAGATGTTATGGTGGTGACGCATCAATGAAGAAGGTGAAGCTTCAGTCCTTGAGAAAACAATATTAGAATCTCAACATGAAGAATAATGAAAAAGTCTTTGAATACATCTCCAGAATGATTCTGATCACTAATGAGATGAAGGCGTGTGGAGAAACTCTTTCTGAAGAAGCAATCATTGAAAAAGTATTGAGATCCCTTACCTCTCAATTTGATTACATTGTGGTAGCAATAGAACATTCCAAAGATCTGAGCACCATGAGAATTGAAGAGCTGCAGAGCAGTCTAGAAGCGCAAGAGTTGCGTTTGACTGAGAGAACTTCTGAAAAGGAAGTAGAGCAACAGGCTTTGAAAGTAACTTCTGATAGGAGGTATCAGAAGTAGTCAGAAGCCAGGAGAAGATCTGATGGTGGTCAGAAGTCAGAAAGCTCAACCTTTGATAGACAAAAGAATGCTCAGAAGGGAAAAGAGAAGTATGACAAGAAGAAGATCCAATGTTACTGTTGTAAGAAGTTTGGTCACTTTGCTAGAGATTGTTGGTCAAACAAGGAGAGAAAATCAGAAGAAGCAAATATACCCAGAAGTTTTGATGACGAATCTGTGCTATTAATAGCCTCTGAATCTGATAATATGGATCTGATAGACTGGTGGTATATGGACACTGGCTGTTCAAATCATCTTACTGGAAACAAGAAATGGCTGGTTGACTTTGACTCTGAAAAGAGGACAAAGATCAGATGTGCTGATGACAAATATCTTAACGCAGAAGGTATGGGAAATGTCAGAGTGATTTTGAACAATGGGAAAACAACATTGATTCAGAACGTGTGGTATGTACCTGGCATCAGAAGCAATCTGATGAGTGTGGGATAATTAATTGAGAAAGGATTTTCAGTTACCATGAAGGACAATCTTCTGAAGCTGTATGACTACAATCAGAAGTTGATTATGGAGTCAGAACAGGGAAGGAATAGAACATTCAAGGTGAATTTCAGAACTGCAGACTCAGAATGTCTTAGTGCAACAAGTGCTGAGAAGGAGAGTGAGCTGTGGCACATAAGATTTGGTCATTTGAATTTCAGAAGCTTAAAACATCTGAATTCAAAGAAGTTGGTACATGGAATTCCTGCAATTAAGAAGCCTGAAAAGTCATGCAAAGTTTGCATGGAAGGAAAACAACCACGATTGCCATTTGCATCAGAAGCTGCTCCAAGAGCAAAACATGCCTTGGGAGTTGTACATTCTGATGTGTGTGGTCCATTTCCAGTAGCATCAATCGGAGGGAATAAATACTTTGTGTTATTTGTTGATGAATTCACAAGAATGACATGGGTATCTCTTGTTAAGTTCAAACACGAGGTGTTTGATGAATTCAAGAAGTTCAGAATGAAGGCTGAAAATCAGAGTGGTCAGAAGTTGAAGATTCTTAGAACTGACGGTGGAGGTGAGTATAACTCTAAAGAATTCCATAAGTTCTATGAGGAGAATGGAATTGAGAATGATGTTACTGCTCCCTATACCCCTCAACACAATGGTCTTGCTGAAAGAAGAAACCGCACTTTGCTTGATATGGTGAAAAGCATGCTAAAGGAGAAGAAGCTTCCTCAAAAGCTATGGGGAGAAGCTGTTGCCACTGCAACGTATGTACTCAACCGTTGTCCTACGAAGAAGTTGAAGGAAATAGTTCTGATACAGAAGTGAACTGGAGATAAGCAAAGTGTTAGTCATCTGAAGGTGTTTGGTTCTGTTTGCTATAAACATGTTCCAGAAGCCAGAAGACAGAAGCTGGATGATAGAAGCAAAGTGATGATTTTGATAGGGTACCACAGTACAGGTGCATACAAGCTCTATTGTCCAGAAACCAATAAAATTGAATTTAGCAGAGATGTGATTGTGAAGGAATCAGAAGTTTGGAATTGGGATAAGTCTCAATCTGATTCTGATGTTAGAACTTCTGAAGAAAGGTCAGAGTTAAGAATTTCTGAAGTTGGAGTAAACTCTGACGTTGATTCTGACTCTGATAGTGATTCTGACTCTAGAGAAGACTCAGAAGATGAATGTAACTCTGATGATCCAGACTCTGATGGTAATCCAGATTCTGGTGGCAATTCAGACTCTGAAGATGGCCAAGGCTCTGGAGGAAGTCAAGCCTCTGAAGCTAGAAATTCTGAAGTTCAAGACTCTGGAAATATGCCAGACCCTGAAGATGGTCAAAGCTCTGGAGGAGGTCAATCATATGAAGCTCAAGACTCTAAACAAGTTCAGAGACCATAAAGAATAAGAAACGTCCCTAGAAGATATGCAGAATTTGACATGCTGCAAGACACTGAAGTAGACTCTGAAGGAGAAGTTATTCAGTGTGCCATGATAGTAGACCCTGAACCCATAAGTACAGAAGAGGCTCTTAAGCAGAAGCTCTGGCTGAAGGCCATGAAAGAAGAACTTGATGCTATAGAGAGAAACAAGACTTGGAAGTTGACAGAACTTCCAAAAGACAAGAAAGCCATCAGCGTCAGATGGGTTTTCAAGCAGAAGTTAAAGCCAGATGGTTCAATTGGTAAACATAAAGCAAGGTTGGTAGCCATAGGATTTCTACAGAACCTGGGTTGGATTATTTTGAAGTATTTGCACCTGTAGCAAGACATGAAACAATCAGAATGGTGATTGCAATAGCTGCTAACAGGAATTGGCCTCTGATGCATTTAGATGTAAAATCTGCATTTCTGAATGGTCTATTAGAAGAAGAAATTTACGTGTCACAACCTCCTGGATTTGTGAAAAAGAATCAGGAAGGGATGGTGTACAGATTATACAAAGCTCTATATGGATTGAAACAAGCGCCCAGAGCTTGGAATCAGAAGATTGATTCATTTTTCAAGAAGCAAGGCTTTCAGAAATGTGAGATGGAGTACGGTGTTTATGTTCAGCATACTTCTGAAGGCAATATGACTCTGGTATGTTTATATGTTGATGACATACTGCTGACTGGAAGTTCTGAACAAGAGATAGCCAAGTTCAAGAAAGTTCTGATGAATGAATTTGAAATGACTAATCTAGGCAAAATGGCATACTTTCTAGGGATGAAGTTCAGATATTCTGAGAAAGATATCATTTTGCATCAGCTCAAGTATGAATTAGAACTTCTGAAGAAATTTGAACTGAAGAATTGTAAGATTGCTGTCACACCTTCTAATACAAATCAGAAATTGGATTCTGACTCTGATGGAAAGAATGTGGACGCTACAACCTTCAAACAGTTGGTTGGTTCTCGGAGGTATCTGTGCAATACCAGACTTGATATTTGCTATTCTGTTGGGATGGTTAGTAGGTTCATGAGTAAACCTAAGTGGTCCCATTACCAAGCTGCTGTCAGGATTTTGAGGTATATCAAGGGAACTCTGAAGTATGGAATATTATTTCCTTCTAGAAGAAAGAATGAGTCAGAACTTCTGAGTTATTCAGATTCTGATTGGTGTGGAGACAGAGTTGACAGAAGAAGTACCTCTGGGTACTTGTTCAAATTTCTGGGAGGTCCAATTTCTTGGTGTTCCAAGAAGCAACCTGTTGTGGCTTTATCAACCTTTGAAGCTGAATACATTGCAGGTGTTGTTACTGCATGCCAAGCTGTGTGGATTCTGAATCTGTTGCAGAATCTGAAGATTAAAATAAACAAACCTCTGAAGTTGATGATTGACAACAAATCTGCAATCAATCTTGCCAGAAACCCAGTGTTGCATGGGAGAAGCAAGCATATTGAGACCAAGTATCATTTTCTGAGACATCAAGTTCAGAGTGGAGTGTTAGAAGTTGTACACTGCAGCACTCATAAACAGTTGGCAGATGTTCTGATGAAAGCTATCAAGACTGATCAATTTCTCAGACTAAGGGATGGAGTTGGTGTTACAAGTTTTGATGGAATATGAATTAAGGGATGGTATTAGAAGTAATTCATATTTATTAGTTGTACTATTTTCTTAGCCCTTAAGTTTGTTAGAGGGTATTTTAGTATTTTTATCTTATTCTAGTAACCCTAGTTTTAGCTTATAAATAGGGTAGCAATCATTGAAATTTGTGGTGTTGTGTGTAGCCGTCATTCTCTTAATAGAATATTTCTCTATTCATCATTTATTCTACCTTTGCACTAAAACTAACATGTTCGCGACATGTTTATTATGAATTGATGAATTTCCTTTTCAAACTGAACAAGTCAGATTCTGGTTATTTACTCATGTTTTGGAATCGGATGATTTTTATTGCAGTTATGCGGATGAGCATGTTTGGTATGATGGGCGGTTTTTTCTACAAGAGTTCACTTGGCTTGCTAAATCCTAAGACTGCCTAAGTTTGAATTTGGAGGCTAGATGAATCAGGTGTGTTATACAGGGGTTATTTTGTTTCTTTTTTTGAAATTACCGTTGAAACTCATCTTACCATGTTTTATGGTTGTGTTGTAAACAAGTGGTGGGTAGCCTTGCTTCTTAAGAAGTTTCAAGCATGCCAAAATTCTAGATTATGGTCTGATGCTGGTGAATTAATACCAGCAGCACGAGGCCTTTTGTTGCCGTCAGATACGTTCTAGAACACGCCTGTCCATCACTTAGTTTCCATATTTCTTTTTGTCATTACTTCAAAGTTCTAATGTTTGTAATTTTCATGGATGAAGGGTTAGAATTAGAAACTATATACTTTAATGTCATGCTTTTGGCAGACCCGCGTGGTAACTTGTAGTGGTTTCCTATAGCTTTTGTTCTTCTTGTTTTGGCACCTGCGATAATAGGTTGAGTCACTTGAACATAACGTGCTTTCAAACTTTGAATCCTTCCTGGTGGTTTTGAAGTGAATCTTGAGTTATGGCTTAGACTTGAGTTTTTCTTTTTTAACTTGGATCTTGTGAGGAAAGTGAACCTTGCATTTTGACTCTTTGATTTAAAATTTGATGGGAAGTTCCTCACTCTTTCTAAATTTAAATCGTGAGCCTTTATGATGACACATGAACCACTTCTTGTCTCAAAATATTGCAACCTTTAACTTGCTTCCTAATAACTGACAAAACTTGGATGATAACTTGAAGGATTGGAATTGGGTTTTTCTTCTTGGATCTTATAAAAACAAGTATTTTCAACTTGAGAAATGTAGAAATGATGAACATCACATAAAGAAATATTTTCGCTCTCATAAGTTAAAGTTTAGCACGGTGAGATTAACTAGAATTTCCATGCTTTTGAGCCTATAATGAATCTTCCCATCAACTTAAGATTGGACTTAAAAATACGTACTCTCGATTTGTATCTCCTTGAATTCGTAATTTTCACAAAATCTCTTTGAAATTACGACTTGAATATGAATCTTGGAATAATGTCTTGAACTCGATTTTGACCTTCTTAATTTGAATTTTATGAACACAACTTGAATCTCGAAACCAATCTGAATTACGAGTTTTTGAAATCAAATATCTCATTTCATGAAAATGTTTTCATGACAAGTCTTTTCCTTCGAAGTTGGACGTTTGAATAGTGACTGTGTTATGATCATGTTATTAAACCAACATTTTACTAATCTTGAAACTTTGAAAGTTTTTAACAATGGCCAAACTTCTTCAAAGAACAAAATATTACAACCAGGCTTGAAATTCCAGAGTCCTAATCATAATGCACTTGAAACTTCTGAGAAATTCTGCGGCAAATAATCACTAGAAACCCCTGGGACTCGTAGAATCCAATGGTCATGTCTTGAAGTACTTGACTGAAGATCTATGCTTGAAGTTACTTCATCTGCACCAGCTGGTTAGTGATGATAAGTGCACATACAAGACTGTATGGCATAAAGATGTTATGCGAGAGGGTGCACAAAGATGTGGGATCTTAGGTCCAAAAATTAGGGTGCGACACAACCTTATGTATTATCCCTTCTTGGTCATAAAATCTCTCAACATATTTTGAAACGTATTCTCATCCACCATTCGTTTTTGAGAACTTTGAGCTTGTGATCGCTTTGACTCTCAACCATCGACTTGAACTTCTTATACACTTCAAATACCTCATCCTTTTTCTTGATTAGACGTGTCCATAGTTTTCTACTATGATCATCGATGAATGTGACAAAATATCTATCGTCACTAATGGAATCTACTTGCATCAGTCCACACACATTTGAATACACCACTTCAAGGTGATTCTTGGTTTTACATCCTGAATCCTTGTCGAATTTACCCTTACGTTGTTTCGCTTGGACACATTCTTCACAAATTTTAGCTGGTATACCCCGTTACCGTTCCATTCTTTTTCAAGTCTTTGAGATCTTAGAAACTGAGATGCCCAAGATGATAGTGCCATATCCGCTCTTCTCGACTTGCCACAGTGGCAAGACATCTATGCTCCATAACCTACAGCTCAACCTTGAAGGTTCTATTGGCAGCTATAGGAGCTTTAAGGACCAAAACCATGTTTGCATCCATAACGCGCAACCATTTATTTTCCATGTGAGTCTTTTAACCCTTCTCGATCAATTTTCCAATACTTAAAAGGTTACATTTGATTCTTGGATTGTACAATACATCTTTTATCAAGTAATGTCCACCATCCCTTCTCATGATCAAGACATCATCGATCCCATCGACCTCTAGAGTGGTGTCATCCATGAACTTCACTTTGTTCTTCATCGCACGATTGATTTTAACAAACTAATCCTTCCTCCCCGTCATATGAGTAGAACAACCCGAGTCCAAATACTATTCTTTGCTGCACTAGACTCATTCTCTCACAGTCACTATGAAATTTTCTTCTGCATGTAACTTTTTCTTTTCACTTCACTTTGTTCTTCATCGCACGATTGATTTTAACAAACTAATCCTTCCTCCCCGTCATATGAGTAGAACAACTCAAGTCCAAATACAACCTATTTTTACAACATTCCCAAAATTGTTGTTGTTGTTGTCCCGCAACCTGCTGCTATTGCATTCACCTTATGTGATCATGATCAAGAGTGTGTTATCTTCATCAAACTCTTGTCTTACAACCTTGGCTTCATCTCCTTGAGGTTCCTTCTTGTTCACATTGCACTCTCTTGAAAAATGATTGAACCTTTGACACTTAAAGCACCATTCCTTCCTTTTGTAAAACCTCTTCTTTTCACTTCTAAAGCTTCCTTGACCATTATTTTTGTTACAAATGCTCTCACTCCTTTAATAAATCGAATTCTTGGAATTTTAGGACTCTCTTCCAAAAAAATTCTGAAAATTCCTTTTACTCTTCATGGGTTATTTTCTTTTCAATCTCTTATCCTTCTCATTGAAGCGGTCTTGCAAAGTGATCTCCGCCTTCGCCTTATCATTATGTCTCTTCTACATCCTTTTCCCATGAGCCTCAAGAGTGCTTTGCCATTTTTTATCTCATCGTCGCAATATTGATCGATTCCTCAATCGCTACAACCACATTGTCAAATCTTGGCATTAAAGAACACAAGATTTTTGCGACAACATACTGCTCTGTGACTATTTATCCACACACCTTCACTTGATTCACTAATCGAGTGATTCTTGTTGTGAAATCGTTGATTGTCTCTTCTTTTTCAATTTGAATCAACTCAAGTTAATGCTTGTGAGTTTTTAACCTCACCACATTCGCCTTGTTAGCCCTTGTGTATGCCTTCTCTAAGATTTCTCATGTTTGCTTTGATGATTTGCAATTACCATATTTCTCAAAATTTTCACCATCCATACATTGATGGATTAAAAATAGCTCATTGAAATATTTCTTCTTATCTTCCTTATGTGTTGCTCGTTGTGCATCCATTGCACCTTCGACAAGGAGATTCACCCCGTTCTTGATTACTTCAAGAACATCTTGGTAGCCAAACATGTGTTATGGGTGACATAATTATTGTATTTTGAAAATGCAATATATTAAATATCTAATCTAAGCACAGGTTGTGCAAAGAGAAAATAAAAATCAATACAAAAAGTCTCCAACATCAACCAAAACATTTAACACGTTCCCCGCACCAATATAAAAATCCATAAAAGGAGCAACTATAAAAAATATCCCCTAATGTGATACAAATAAAATTCACATACAAGAAACTTCCATATTTCCATGAAGACTAGTAACCCATCTATGCCAAACCAGAATATATTAATACAAGACATATCCATCAACACTAGGATTCAAGAAAAAAATCTCCAACTTAACTGATCTAAGTTACACCTCCTGCATCAAACTGAATTAAAAACTGTGACAGGATAATTGCTTCATAGACATTGATGATTGCACACTTATCTTTGAATTCTCCTCTCATCCTGACAACAAAGACATTTCTACAAAACCGGATCCGCACTATACAAAACCAATAGTTCTGGACAACCAACATTTGTGAGTGACACATTTGTTAACCATCAATGTTTTCAATACCTTAGAGGTGGGGGTGCGGTAATCATCCAATGAGTGGCTAGAAGACCGAGCATTACACTTGGACTTTATTAGGTTTAAGGGTTTCATGATATGTTTGAGGAACTCCTTACACCAATAAAAAAGGCCAAGTTGCCTTATATATAATTTTTTTATGCCACGATGTCAAAGTTAGTTTGTATTCTTTAGTAAGATCTTTTGGCCCTTGTTGTAACTATATGTGTTGATGAAGGGAAATTATATACTGTATGGCTTGAATAGATTACATATTTAGTAATAAGTTATATTTGTCACTTTATTTGTGATATATTATTTATAACCACTTGAAACAAAAGATTGATATGCATTTTTATCTATTATGAATAGACGTGTTATATTCATCCAGAACAATAGAGTTAGAGAAAATAAGATATTGTAGAGAAATCTTATTTTGTCATTTATTATTCTTTCCTCACTAATACAGATACTTATTTCGTCAAATACGATTTGTCATAACAAACTAGTATCAGAGCTATGCCATCTACAAATTTTGATGTTGAAAAATTTATTGGAAAAAAATAGCTTCAATATGAGGACGGTGAAGAAGCTTACTCTCTTCACGCATCAAGAATGTGAGATGTTGTTGGAGGAGAACCTATGTTGCTAGCTGAATTAACATCCATACTGAAGCTAGCAGGATTATACCTGAGTGAATCACACAATCAAAGATATAACAGAGTTTCCACTAAACTTTATTTAGTCCCAAAGGACAGGGAAAATATTGATAAAAACCAAAGGAAATAGAAATAGGTAAGGGGGTCAGTTATTCAAAAGGAAGGTACTGGCACCTTACGCATCTGTCGTACTCGACGGGAATCATTTTGCTTGCTTCTAGGCTCGGATGGGTTATCTATCTAAAGGCTTCTAGCTAATAGGAAAAGAAAAGAGAGAGAGAAAGAAAGAGAAGAAAAGAAAGAGAAAGTGCTCGCGGAGGATTAGGGTTCTCGTGCCTACGTACCCTCATAGTGCAATGAGGAATTCAGAGCTCCATAGTTCATGGAACCAGAAAAGAAAAGAAGAGGATGGAAGAAGGTGGCTCACCAATATTTCACAATCTTGTGCCTACGTATCCTCATAGTGCAATGTGGAAGTTAGAGCCTACGTAGTTTAGAGAACTAGGGCAGAGAAAAAAAGGAAACAAAGACGGTGTCAAAACCAAGAGCGAAAAAGGAAGAAAGCAAGACCCAACTGGGGATGCAAAATAAGTGGTGTCGAAACCAGAAAGAAAGACAAAGGAAAACTATGCTTAGGAACGCATAAGAAAAGTGAAAACTTCACTGGGGATAAAACAAAGGAATGGTGTCAAAACTAAGAGAATAAAAGATAAGAATCGAGGTAAAAGTAAGATCCACAGGGAACTCGGCACATTAATTTACAGGTAGTGATCAACCAAAGAAAGATAAGGGAAAAACTATGTGGGGAGAGCAAAAGATTGGTGTTAACATGCTGACTGCAATGAACCAGAAGGAGAGTATTAAACTAAGGGAAGGTGTTTGACTCTGGAGAACTCGTGGGTTAACTGATAAACATCGGTTAACTGAAGAAAAAAAGGGTTGGTTTTAACCAAAGGACAGTGATCAGCCAGAAGGACAAGTGTGAAACCAAGCAAAGGTTGTGACCCAAAAGACGTGTGTGGAACCAAGCAAAGGTGGTGACCCAAAGAACGGGTGTGGAACCAAGTGACGGTTGTGATCAAAAGAACGGGTGCGGAACTAAGTGAAGGTTGTGACCCAAAGAACGGGTGTGGAACCAAGCGAAGGTTGTGACCCAAAGAATGGTACATTGACTGAACAAGCTGCACTTGACCGAAGGAAAGGGTATTTGAACCAAAGAACGGTTACTAACCCAAAGGTGCGAGTATTTGAACCAAAGAAAGGTTGTTAATTGCAGGGGATTTGGTGTTTAACAGGCAGACTGTGATTAACCGAAAAGAATGAGTGATTAGCCAAAAGAATGTGATTAACTGAAAAGAAGCTCAGTATGTTAACAGATGGACTGTGATTAACTGACAAAAAGGATGATTGGTTTTAACAGGCGACTTGTGATTGACCAAAAGGCGGGTGATTAACCGGGAAAAAGTAATTAGCCCAAGGTAAACTCAGTATGTTAACAGACGAACTGTGATTAACTGAGAAAAGAACAAATTGGTGTTTTAACTGACATACAATGATTTACCAAACAAAGAGGGAGAGAACCACAAGCAGGTTGCGAACTCCACTAGGGACCATGTTTTAACAGGAAAACTGTGTTTAACCGAAGAGAAAGGGCTAGGGAATAAGAGAATTGGTTTTAACCAAAGAACGGTTGATCAACCAAAAAAAGGAATGATTACAAATCTCTGGGGAAACCAAGGATGGTGATTGGCCACAAGAGAAAGGAATGTTGAATTCAAAGGAGGAAGTTAAATCCAAAGACAGGAGTGTAATACCCTAATTTTCCCCCTAAGATCCCACATATCATTTGCATTTCATTCCACAAGCAAGATCACAAGCTTTGGTTCTCTTGCTTTCCTCTGCAGGTTTGTCTCTAAGGGATATCATTGGGCACCCTTGTTTTCTTGTATGCTTGGAGTTTGTTTTTGCTTTTGTTTACTAACCTTTAATCAAAATCCAAAAATATGTTTGTTTTCTCTTTACTAACTTTTTCAGGAAGAGGTTGGATCAAGAACACCAATCAACAGTCCCTCGGCTTGAATGGAATTCATCTAAAAAAAGTCAAAGTTGATATACAAACAATTCAAATTCATCTGATCAAGAGTTACCAAGTATTGATTGATTATTTTCAAGAAAACTCCAAGGTTCATGTGTTTATTTCCTTGCCTTCTTTGACAAGTAAAAAGAATCGAGCCAGAGCCAACACAATCCAGCCAACATGGCATTTTTCAAGTTTTTCAACTATGCAGTTGATTGCACTATTGGTCTAATCGATTGTACCTTGCATTTTTTGCCTAGATTTTAAATTTCTCAGCAATGCAGTCTATTCGCGCTACAGTTCAATCGATTGCACAAGGACAAAATTAGCCAAAATTAGCATTTCTCAAATTTTGAAGAATTTGGTACCAATTTCATAATTTGAGAATATTCTAGATCACCCAAAAATAATTCCACTACCTCATCATAATTAATTTTCACCATACACCTTCACTAATTACCACTTGGTCTTAATTTTTCCTCCAAATTCAAATTCCAAGCCTAATTTAGATTCCAAACCGAATTCCAAACCACCAAAATTTCCAAGCCTAAATTCTATAAATAGAGGCCTCATTTCATTCATTTCACAAGCTTTTGATAGCTAAATTCAACTTGTCAAAATCTTTCTTGACTCTCTTTTTTTCTCCAATTACCAAATTCACCAAAGCTCTTTCTTCCTTTGAAAGTTAGTAAGTTCATCATTAGAACTTACTAATCTTTGAGCTAGAACTTCATCCATTTACTTTTTCATCATCAAATTTTGTAGATCAAGACTTTGGAGTGTGGTTTTTGGAGTTGATTTGAAGAATTTTCAGGTTTGAAGTGGTAAACCTGTGTTCCACCATTGTTGTGCTGGATCCATCTTCCACAATGTGATATATTGTTGATTCTTGTTGCTTGATGTTTGGATCTTGCAAATTGTGTTCCATGGGAGTTATTTGTTGTTATTTTACTTGAATTTTCGTGCTCAATTGCATCCTTGATCAAGAGATGTTTGAAGAAATGATTGATCATGATTTTGCCTTGTAAATGTTGATTATATTGTTGTCTGTCAGTGTGCAATCGATTTGCACTGTTGTACAATCGATTGCACAATGTACTTTTTTTGCCCAAAATTGCTAATTTTCTGTTGTGTAATCGATTTGCACAGTGCATAATGTGTTTTTTGGCTTTGTTTTGGGATTGTTTCATGCTCCTCAAGTGCATGGAAATATCGAAGTAATATAAAAGATTATCGAACCCACAGAGACCAATGTCAACCTACCGTTATCTATTGTTGCGATGTAAAGCTAAGGCTAATGGAATTCTGAATTGGGGTGCAAGTAAGAATTTAAATCGAAATTAAAACTAGATCTAAATCAAGATATGATGGAATATCGGTATGTAGTTCCATCGGTCATTAGGGATTTGATAATTCGTGGACGTTTGTAATTAGATGAAAAATATTAGTCTGTAGGAAATACTCATTTAAAAGGCCTTATCTTACACTCTCGTGGTCTCGACTTAGACTATGCTCTCCAATCAGAATGCGGCTCTCGCTCTCTCATTTTGCATTTAAATTTTTTTTTTAAAAATAAATAAATCCTAATTAACCTTAAAGCGCTCTGGTTGTATTTAAGCCTAATGTTCAATATCAGCTATCCGATTAAGACCTCAAACTATTGCTTTATTGATCTTAACCTTCGTTACCTTCTTACTCTTGTAACAAAAGTTATTAATTTATAAAAAGAAACTGAGACAAGAATAATTAGATCTATTAAACTAAACGTCACGATTTACTTAACCCCCTCTGACCGATCGTAATTACATACTGTAACACGGTGGGAGAACTGACTTGGTGTTTTTGTTTGACAAAAACATGTGCGGGTAGCAAGAGTCGCCACCGACTTTTATTTTATCCAATAGGAAAGGCTATAAAAGAACAGGAAAGACCTTTTTGAAAAGATTTTGAGTTCGGGGGGTAGGTTATATAAAAGGAAGGTGTTAGAACCCTTTATATCCATGGTTATCCATGGGCTCTTAGTTACTTAGCTCACTTGTTTGTTTGAAAAGTAATGTGAAGTGTATGTTTAGAAAAGATTTTTAGAAGTTCTTTGTAGTGATCCTCGTATGGATGTATACAAAGCCTTGAGTTTGGAAATATTTTGAAAGTGGGGTGTAAAGAATGTTTTTCTGAAAAAAGTGAGCAAGTATTTAAGTGCTACCTACCCTAAGTTTGTAAGGTCTTTCTTGTTATTTATTTCCTTTAAGGGTAAGACTATCCTTACTATTAGTGAGTAAGTAGTCTTTACCTTGGATGTTAAGGGACGGGCGTAGGGTCATCGTATGGTCAAAGAAGGCAACATGTAGGCGTGTATTAGTAATTCGAAAGGACTATCATCATTTTTGTAGGGTCATCGAGGGACAAGATCATTTATTCCGTAGGCAACTTCGAAGGGACTATGATCCTTTTAACTTTAAAGGGACTTGATGATTTATCTGTTTGTAGGGACATCGCTTAAGACACCCCTAAGTTTGAGGGACTTGACCATATTAAGGCAACTAAGAGGGGTAACCCTAGGAGGTGTAGATGGCGATCGTAGAACGATTGACTTACATGTGTGAGTGATTATTTTCAGATATTTCTCTTATTATTGATTCTCTAAGTCCAATTTATTCAATTAGATCTTTTCACGCCCTAGATTACTAACCAAGCAATTAAATATTTACGGAAATAATAAAAAAAACAAGAAATAAAGTCCTAAACTATTACACGACTTCGGGGCAATTACAGAATAATCGGTGCGAAAAAATAAATTACATAAGGAAAATCATATACAATCCTCTAAATAATATAAATAAAGCAATGAAAATAAATTAAATTAGGAAGTTAATTGTTTTAAAAAAAAGAAGATCAAGTTTAGAAAATGAGGGTCTAATTAGGGTTAGTGAAAAATTAGGGTTTTAAAATTAATCTAAACCTAGTTATATTCATTTACAATGTTAATTAATAAATTAAAAAAAAAGTTATGTGAGAGAAAAAAAATATAAAATTATGATATAAAATTTATTTTAAGAAAAATAATTAGTGAGCAGTTAGTAAAGATTAATGGTTAATTAAATTAATAATAATGTTTTAATAATAATAACTATAAAACATAATAAAAAAAGAAGGGAAGAAATTCACTAAAAAATAAATGAGGGAAGGCCTGAAAATGTCCGTACGAAGAGTTTCGACTCTTGAAAAGCTTATGCCTTAACCATGGCACTTCTTGAAACCTGCATCATATCTTGCAAACAAATGATCAAAACAAACCTAAACATGATTATGAAGATCATTATGAACAGAAAATATGATAAAGTGCAATGAAATCAAAGATTAGAAAACAAAAAAAAAAGAAGAATGAGAGGCGGCATGTTCATGGGATGCACTTCGTGAGGTCTCAACCTTCAAGTCTTTGTGGGATAGGTTCCTAGGATCTTGAGGAATGTGAATGGACTTGTAGAGCTGATTGAATCTTATTGCAAAATTGTTTTAAGATTTTTCTAAGGTTCTTATGGCTTCCAAATTTTTTTTCTCTCCTCCTTTTTCATTCTGACTTTGTTGTGTATATAAAGTAGTGTAAATTAGGGTAAACAATTGGGCCTTGGTTGGAGTTTTATGGGTTGCTTGAAGATGAAGGAGCCAATTATCATAATTGTCAAAAGAAAAATCAAATTAAATCATACCATATTGGTCTTGAACGAATTTGGATGACTTCAATCACTTTTTATACCATATATTTGATCCCAAAATAAATCTTAAACCAAATCTTTGATTTTTTATAATTTATTTTAATTAAAAATTATTTTAAATGATAAAAATCAAAAATAATATAAAATAAATGGTAAAAATTAGAAAATATGGTCATTGGGTCGTGAATGACTTTATCTTCAAGTTTGGGTTGCAATTTTATGGGCCCATTTGGAAAGAATTGGAGTTATGACCCTTTTTACTTCATACACCCCTTGATAAATTACCAACTTTGACAATGCATAACTTCCTCAATTTTAATGCTATGGAGGTGTTCTAAGACTTTTTAGAAATATTAGGGTATCCTCTAATCAACCCTTTTGGTCCCATGTCCATATTTTTTACCGTTTTCAAATTATGAGCTTTGGAAAATGTTGACTTTTGTTGACTTTCAAAAAGACCCATAATGTCTTGGCTCATATCTTTCAAATGAAGCATTTTTAGGCTTGGCTTGTGAGACACAAAGTTGTAGAGAATTAAACTTCCTTCAAAATGAGCTTTGGATGGGAAATGTTTGATGAAACATGTGAAACTTATGGCTGGTCAAAGTTCAGTTGACTTTTCCTACACAAAACCCTAATTTAGCAACTTCCGATTCTTGATGATCTGAGGTTTCCCTGATGAATCATGATCGACCCTTGATCAAATGATGAATTTCACCTCGTAATCTTGATGTTGACCAAAAATCTTGAAGTTTGAATTTGAGTTGACCACAGTTGTCCTCAGTTGAGTTTTTGACCAAGTTAACTGATTTTCAGATATCTGAGCATCTGACTGGCCAAACTTGTGAGGAAAGCTATGAAACTTCACATGGGGATTCTTTGAAGTATGTGGGATGTTATGAAGTCCATTTTAAGTTTTAGAAGTCCATTTTTCTCGGGGAGACTCAAAACCCTAGTTCTAAGATCCACTGTTCAGGAGGAGGCTTTGATGAAACCTTCAATCCCTTTGACTAATTGCGAATCTTGTGACTATTAAGTAACCTCTTGGGACACATTGTCTTGAATATGGGAGGGCAAATTTTGGGGTACAACAGTTGCCCCTGTTCAATTTTCTGAAACCTGAGGAGTTAGATTGGCATGTCCGCCTTTCGTGACTTGAAGGTTGAAGAGGATTGAACATTCAAGCCCAAAACTTTTCACTCACCAGTGTGCGAAGTAGTTTTGTTGGTTGGTTGTATTGCTTGAATGGGCTTAAAGATGCCATTCGGGGTAAAATGTTTTTCAGATATATCTTTTGGAGGATAAAGCAGTCCAAAACGTGGATTGATGTAATCTCGGGGGATGTAGCAGCCCAAGATGTTATTTGATGTGGTCCTGGAGGATAGAGTAGTCCAAGACGTTGTTATGTGCAATCCTGGAGGATAGAGCGGTCCAAGATATTATCATAGGGGTTTATAGAAGCCTAAGATATTGTTTGAGGTAGCCCTTAAGGGAATATAGCAGCCCAAGATGGATACATATGTAATCTCAGGGGATGTAGCAGCCCAAGATATTGATGGATGTAATCTTGAGGGTTGTAGTAGCTCAAGATATTGTTATATGTACTCCTTGAGGATAAAGCAATCCAAGATATTGTTATATATGTTCCTGGAGGATAAAGCAGTCCAAGATATTGTCCTAGGGGTTTAAAGCAGCCCGAGAATAAGTTGTTGATGACGTTTGTCTGCTAGGGAATTAACCTGAAAAACAAGGTTAGTTCTATGCAATGTCATGATGTATATACGCTTTGCAAGACGATATTCTTATCATAAATGAGAATGTTGTATGTGTATGATATGAAATGATGTATGTATGAATTATGTAGTTGAAGCTTGTCAATAGCTTCATGTGACCACTGCCAGCTGGAGAAAATAAATCTCGATTTGTTGTTGAAGAATATGAAGACATCGTTCCCATATTGTTTCAGCATGTAGTATTTAGGACCCTTTTTGATTTCTGTTCGTTGTACTTTTTATTGGAAGAATAGATTCTTGAATATCCTGACTGGGGATAAAAGAGAAGGATATACCTCCGATGTATTATCTGACCATGTATTAACTCTTCTGGGGATACCATATTTAAGAGGAACTGTCTGGGATTTTGTAGAACTGGAAGTACAAGGGATTATTTGTAATGCTTTGTTGAAATAAATCCGTGAAGATTACTCTGTGGGGATGACCTTGCGAATGTCTGCTGGATATGGACTTTACTGGGGATTCTTACCTCTGATAGTCCTTCGTAAATGTTGTTATTGTAATTTCATATGTATTTTATTTTTTGGTAAACATCAATCATACTCAAAAGCATATATTCATTCAATATAATCAATGGACATTTAAGCTTAAGTAAAATGGGAAAAGAAAACAGAATTGTATTAATTTTTAAAAATGGCATATAAACAAGCAAGTTTTTGAACAATGAGACAGAAATCCTAGAGGAGTTTGTCGTAGAAAATTTGAAAAGAGTACAAGGGAAACAACTATGTGTAAATGATTCTATCAAGTTTCAAATTTGCTATTGTTAATATCTTCAAGCATCTCATCTCTTTGCTGTTGGAAAAGAAACAACTGGACTGATCTACACCGTTTGAACTTGACATTGGTAGTACAACTAGTTAAGGTTACATGGGTAATCCAACGAGACATAGTCGTAGGCTTTAATCCCTAACTTTTTCCTGGATCGCCCTTTCGGGTTTTCAATCCACCGGGATACCCTTTTTTGCCCAAGCCGCCTTTTCATGTTTTCGACTTGCCAAGTGTACAATTTTTTTTATATATATATCCCTAATTTTTGCCCGAACCTTTTTGGTTCTCCGGGATGCCCTTATTTTTGCATAGGCCAGTCAACCTAGAGGGTCCTTTTTTTTTTATGCGTAGTATCTTTTGACTATGTCCGCGTTCACGGGTTGCGGGAAATCTTCACCATCCATGGTGGCAAGTATCATGGCACCTCCAGAAAACACCTTCTTGACTATAAATGGCCCTTCATAAGTGGGAGTACATTTTCCCCTAGGATCACCCTGTGGTAATATGATACGCTTGATTACCAAATCTCCAGCCTGGTAAACCTGATGTTTGACTTTCTTATTAAAGGCTTTGATCATACGCTTCTGATATATCTGACCATGACAAACTGCTGCAAGCTTCTTCTCATCAATCAAATTTATCTGGTTAAGTTGAGTCTGAATCCATTCATCTTCCTCTAAGTCTGTATCTCTCATAATTCTCAAAGAAGGAATCTGAACCTCAACAGGTAAAACTGCTTCCATACCATAAACAAGAGAGAATGGGGTTGCCCCAGTTGAAATGCGTACTGTGGTACGGTAACCATGAAGAGCAAATGGTAACATCTTGTGCCAATCTTTGTATGTCACTGTCATCTTTTGCAAAATCTTCTTAATATTCTTGTTGGCGGCTTCCACTGCGCCATTCATCTTTGGTCGATATGGAGAAGAATTGTGATGTTTGATCTTGAACCGCGTGCAAAGTACAGTAATCATAGTATTGTTCAGATTAGTACCATTGTTCATGATAATCCTTTCGGGGATGCCATATCTACATATAAGATTATGCTTGATAAACCGTGCCACAACATTCTTGGTAACAGAAGTGAACGAAGTCGCCTCTACCCATTTCGTAACGTAATCAATAGCAACAAGAATGAAACGATGTCTATTGGAAGCTGTAGGTTTGATCTCACCAATCATATCAATGCCCCACATTGCAAAAGGCCAAGGAGCAGTCAGAACATTCAATGGATCTGGAGGTACATGTACTTTATCAGCATATATCTGGCATTTATTATAAGTCTTGGAATGTAGATGACAATCAACTTCCATGGTAGACCAGTAGTAACCTGCTCTCAAAATCTTCTTTGCCATCATATGCCCACTAGAATGAGTACCAAATATCCCATCATGCATGTCTTCCATAATCTCCCTTGCTTCCTTCTTGTCCTCACAACGGAGCAAAATCGAATCGTGATTACGCTTGTACAACATCCCATTACTCAGGAAGAACTTGGCAGAGAACCTCCTTATAAATTTCTTGTCATTGATATATGCCCCTTCAGGATATTCCTGAGCTTCGATATATCTTTTTACTTCGTGGAACCAAGGCTTTTCTTCTACTCCCTTAGTATCAACCTCATAACAATATGCAGGTTTAGAAAATCAATCAATAGTAACTCTAGGAGCTTCATCATCCCCCCTGATCTCAAACATAGATGCCATGGTAGCTAATGCATCTGCCAATTGATTCTCATCTCGTGGAATATGTTCAAAAGTGATCTCTTCAAAATATGGAATCAAAGACAACACATGTTCTCTGTAAGGAATGAGATTTTGATGTTTTGTGTCCCATTCTCCTTTAACCCGACTAATTACCAGGGCTGAATCCCCATATACACTTAAGAACTGGATCTTCATCTTAATGGCAGCCTTAATACCCATGATGCACACTTCATACTCAACCATATCATTTGTACAACGAAAACAAAGTCTGGCAGTAAACGGTGTATAACAACATTCAGGAGAGATAATCACAACACCAACGCCATTACCAAGTGCATTAGAAGCTCCGTCAAAAACCATAGTCCATCGGGGTTCCTGTTCGGGTCCGTCATACTGTCTAGGTTCTTTAGCAACAAGCATAATATCTTCGTCTAGAAACTCAAAATTCATAGTCTGATAGTCATCCACTGGTTGATGAGCCAAATGATCAGCTACCACACTTCCTTTAATTGCTTTCTAAGTGGTATACTGGATGTCGTATTCTGTCAAAATCATTTGCTATCTTGCTATTCGTCCAGAGAAGGCAGGTTTCTCAAATATGTACTTGATAGGATCCATCTTTGAAATCAATAGAGTGGTATGAGTCAACATATACTGTCTTAGTCGGCGAGCAGCCCATGCCAAAGCACAGCAAGTTTTCTCGAGCGATGAGTATCATAGTCGGTAAACTTTTTGCTAAGGTAGTATATTGCTTGCTCTTTTCGACCAGACTCGTCAGGCTGGCCCAAAACACACCCCATTGAATTGTCTAGCACTGTTAAGTACATAATCAAGGGTCTTCCTTCAAATGGTGGCATCAGAATCAGAGGTTCTTGGAGATACTTCTTAATCTTATCAAAAGCTATATGGCATTCGTCGTTCCATTCCATTACTTGATCTTTCATCAGCAACTTGAAGATTGGTTCACAAGTTGCAGTTAATTGGAAAATAAATCTTGCAATGTAGTTCAGGCGTCCCAAGAAACCTCTGACTTCCTTCTCAGTACGGGGAGCGGGCATATCTCGTATAGCTTTTACCTTCGTGGGGTCAACTTCAATACCTTTACCACTGACAATGAAACCCAAGAGTTTACCAAATCTAACTCCAAAGGTACATTTGTTTGGATTCAATCTCAACTTGTATTTCTTCAACCTCTCAAATAACTTGTGCAGGTGGTCAAGATGTTCTTCTTCAGTCTGGGACCTGGCTATCATGTCATCAACATATACCTCTATTTCATGATGAATCATATCATGGAACAAGGCTACTATAACACGCTGATAAGTTGCCCCAGCATTCTTCAAACCAAATGGCATTACCTTGTAACAAAAGGTGCCCCATTGTGCGACGAATGTAGTCTTCTCCATATCTTCGGGTGCCATCTTAATCTGATTGTAACCAGAGAAACCATCCATAAAAGAGAATACCTTATATTGAGCAGTGTTGTCTACCAGAACATCAATGTGTGGAAGCGGAAAATCATCTTTAGGGCTGGCTTTGTTTAGATCCCTGTAATCCATGCACATACGAACTTTTCCATCCTTCTTCGGTACTGCTACCACATTAGCAACCCATTATGGATAAGAAGTGACAACTAGGAATCCTACCTCGAATTGTTTCATTACTTCAGCTTTAATCTTTTCTGACATATCTGGGTGCATACTGTTGCACCCCAAATTTTGACCCCTTAGATCCTCATCACCATTGTAGGATCATATTCAGTTGATTAACTAACCTTAACCCATTTCAAGTTTATCTTTGTTAAGATACAGATGAATCAGGGTTCTGTACCGTCAAAATCAAGGTTTCGATGGTTTGATCAATTAATGTTTTGGATTGATTCAACTATAAACAAGATAAAGGATACTACATTGGGTCAAGTATGAATTCAATTTGAGGTGGTCACCCTGGAATTGAAAACAGTGCAGTTCAAGACACCCGATTAGGGTTTTCGATTAGGAAAAGTCAACTGTAGTTTGAATTTTGATTTAAAAAGTGTTTCAATGGTGTGATCATGGTCCATTAAGCTCCTATGGCTTAGTAAAGTCTATCCAAAGAGTTTCAAGTCCTCAGAATATCCGGATCATCGACAATCGACTCGGTAGTCACCGATTGATCGAACAGTTGACCGAAAGTCAACTCTGCAACAATAAGGAATTTGACTTCAAGATGTGATTCAAAAATGTTCCTTATGTCATATTACACCTCCCCATAAAATTTCATGACCATTGGATCAAGGGTTAGGAATTAATTGCAAAAATCGGGAATTAGGGTTTTGAAAAGGGCAAGACCATAACTCCTCAACCACACATCCAAATGAAGTGGTTCAAAGCTCATTGGAAAGCTCTTGACAAGTCCTACAAAAACCTCAAAGTGGTCCATGATCAAAAAATGCATAGATTTGGAGCTATGACAAAATTCATTTCAAGAAGGGAAATAACTTAGAAAAATTCTAAGTTATTTAGCTTTTTTAAGTGATTTTTTCAGCAAATTGGAAGGTTTTTCAACCTAGTTCCATCTAGAATTTGGAAATCTCAAAAACATGAAAGTTATAGAGCTACTTAAGGGCTTTCTAAATTGTGGTAGAAATCCTCAATAGCATGTGTGAGAGGAAAGTTATGGACCATGAAAGTTAAGGCTGCCACACTTGAGATTACCAATCCAACACTTTTCAAAATTCAGAATTCATCAACTTGGGCTACCCTCAGCCATTGGATCTTATTCCTTTCTGATATTATGAGGCTTGGATAATGCAAACACCAGAAAAAATGAAGAATTGGAGAGTTTGTTCAACTTGGCAGTCTCTTCGGAGAAGTTTAATCGTCTTCAACGGTAAGTGGCAATCTCTTGGGAGAAGCTTAACCTTCATCAACGATAAATGACAGTCTCTTTGGAGAAGTTTAATCGTCTTCAGCGGTGAGTGGCAATCTCTAGGGAGAAGCTTAACCTTCATCAACGATAAATGGCAGTCTCTTCGGAGAAGTTTAATCGTCTTCTGCGGTGAGTGGCAATCTCTTGGGAGTAGCTTAACCTTCATCAACGATAAATAGCAGTCTCTTCGGAGAAGTTTAATTGTCTTCAGCGGTGAGTGGCAATCTCTTGGGAGAAGCTTAACCTTCACCAACGGTAAATGGCAGTCTCTTCGGAAAAGTTTAATCGTCTTCAGCGGTGAGTGGCAATCTCTTGGGAGAAGCTTAACCTTCATCAACGGTAAATGGCAGTCTCTTCGGAGAAGTTTAATCGTCTTCAACGATAAGTGGTAGTCTCTTCGGAGAAGCTTATCCTTCATCAGCAATAAGTGGTAGTCTCTTTGAGAGAAGCTTATCATTCTTCAACGATAAATGGTAGTCTCATTTGAGAAGTTTATCTTAAGGACGTCGACGCACGGTTGTAACCAGAATTGTTTGAAAATCCAATGGATGTTGGTATAAGTAATTTGGTGGTGACCAATCATATTTCAAGTAAGGCCCGTTGGTAACTGGCATTATGAAAATCCATGGACAGCGAATACTGACAATTTGGTTGTGTATCGTTCCAAACTAATTCACGATGGTTTCCATCCCAAGCTCAGGTTTCGTACCTTTGGAAGAGGTTTGTTTCTATCCAAGCACAGGTTTTGTACCTTTAGAAGATGTTTGTTGCCACCCCGAGCACAGGTTGTGTACCTTTGGAGATGTATACTTTGAATCCTGAGTTCAGAAATTCCCAGAGACTAAAGTGTTTGCATTTGCATGAAGTATTCTATATCCTAATATTTTGAGGGTATTAGTTTTTGATTTTAAGATTTTGAGGGTCTCCGTCGAATCCTAATGTGTTGAGGGTTGTGTTTCTTCTATATCCTAATGTATTGAGGATGTTTAGCTTTTGTTCCTAAGGTATCGAGGGATGTATTTGTGCTCCCTGGTTGAAGACCTGGTCGTCACCAAACTCTTTGAAAACCCAATAGTTATTGGTCTCCTTGGACTCGGTCGTTACCAATTTCTTCAGTTAAATCTAGTGGTTACTAGCATTATCCAGGATCAATTGTTATTGGTATATCCTGATTTGGTCATCACCAGTCCCCTCTAAGTCCAGTAGTTACTGGCATTGCTTGAAAACTAATCGTTATTAGCCGGTTGTTACCAATTCCCCAGCCGAAGTCCTGTTGTTTTAACAACATTGTCTGGAAATTCACAATTGTAATTGGAACTTTAATTGGGTCGTCACCATATCCCCAGGAAGTCTAGTGGTATTTAGCACTTCTTGGAAACCGTTGTTGATTTGGTCGTCACCATCCTCCCCAGTAAGTCTATTGGAGGTTAACAATAGTTGAAACTATTTGTTGTTATGGTCGTCACTGGTCTCCCCATTTGAAGCTTTTGCTTTCCTAATCGAGTCTCGGAGAACTAGTGGATACTAGTTTCCCCGGCGCGTCTGGTCTTGTTTCTAACCTTTTCCTGAAGATCCCGTTTGAACTCTTTGTTATAGGAAATTTCTCATTTGGTTATCCCTAGTGAGGTTCGTGTCTCCGTTCTGTCTTTTCCCCCAGTGAAGTTGTGCTTCCCTAGTGGAATTGTTCCCCAGCAAAGTTTTCCCCAGTGGATTTCTTCCCCAGTGAAGTTTGCGTTTCTTTTCTTTCGTTTCCCCAGTGAAGAATTGTCATCTTCCCCGGTGGGCTTCTTCATCTGGTTATCCCCAGTGAGGTTTTGTGTCTTCTTTCCCCAGCGAAGATGTGTCTTCCCTGTTGGAATTTATGTCCCCTGTGTGAAAGATTTCCTTGAACAACATCCTTAGTCATGTTTGAACTATATTGCTTACTTCGCTTGGAATCTTTCCCCAGTGTGTTGGGCCCCCGTGAGTGGTTACTCGTCGTTTTGTCGTTATTTTATATTTGCTCGTGCGTCTGCATTTGTTTTGCATTCAAGCATCATAAAACATCATTCAGATTCATGGCATATTTGCATTCGTCCTTTTGCATACCATCGAATCTAAGGGACAAAATTTCTGGTTTGCTATATTTAAATACCTTTCACTACGATGCTATGAGGATTGTCATCTCTCATTGCCATCTAGTGAAGATATTTAAATAGGGGCATCTGTTGCACCCCAAATTTTGACCCCTTAGATCCTCATCACCATTGTAGGATCATATTCAGTTGATTAACTAACCTTAACCCATTTCATGTTTATCTTTGTCAAGATGCAGATGAATCAGGGTTCCGTACCGTTAAAATCAAGGTTTTGATGGTTTGATCAATTAATGTTTTGGATTGATTCAACTATAAACAAGATCAAGGATACTACATTGGTTCAAGTATGAATTCAATTTGAGTTGGTCACCCTGGAATTGAAAACAGTACAGTTCAAGACACCCGATTAGGATTTTCGATCAGGAAAAGTCAACTGAAGTTTGACTTTTGATTTAAAAAGTGTTTCAATGGTGGGATCATGGTCCATTAAGCTCATATGGCTTAGTAAAGTCTATCCAAAGAGTTTCAAGTCCTCAGAATATCCGGATCATCGACAGCCGACTCGGTAGTCACCGATTGATCGAACGGTTGACCGAAAAGTCAACTCTGCAACAATAAGGAATTTGATTTCAAGATGTGAATCAAAAATGTTCCTTATGTCATATTACAACTCCCCATAAAATTTCATGACCATTGGATCAAGTGTTAGGAAGTAATTGCAAAAATCGAGAATTAGGGTTTTGAAAAGGGCAAGACCATAACTCCTCAACCACACATCCAAATGAAGTGGTTCAAAGCTCATTGGAAAGCTCTTGGCAAGTCCTACAAAACCTCAAAGTGGTCCATGATCAAAAAATGCATAGATTTGGAGCTATGACAAAATTCATTTCAAGAAGGGAAATAACTTAGAAAAAATCTAAGTTATTTAGCTTTTTAAAGTGATTTTTTCAGCAACTTGGAAGGGTTTTTCAACCTAGTTCCATATAGAATTTGGAAATCTCAAAAACATGAAAGTTATAGAGCTACTTAAGGGATTTCTAAATTGTGGCAGAACTCATCAATAGCATGTGTGAGCAGAAAGTTATGAACCATGAAAGTTAAGGCTGCCACACTTGAGATTACCAATCCAACACTTTTCAAAATTCAGAATTCATCAACTTGGGCTATCCTCAGCCATTGGATCTTGTTCCTTTATGATATTATGAGGCTTGGATAATGCAAACACCAGAAAAAATGAAGAATTGGAGAGTTTGTTCAACTTGGAGCAAATGGACATTATAATATTCATTTAAAAGCCATGAAAGAGAAACTTTTCAAAGCAAGTTGGGCAGCTGCAGTCTCCTACCTTCTAGCCTCATTTTAGCCATCCCATCCTTCCCATCTAACTTGAATTTGGCTCAGCATTTGTCCATGGAACTGATATGTAGAGATCTTAGCAAGATTCATTTCAAAAACTTCATAATCTCCCTCCAAATGTGGAAAATCCAAATCTGCCCTCACCCTTGCTTTCACTATAAATAGAGGCACTCTCTATGATGTTAGACACACCAGAGGACTCTTAGAAACCAAGAGAAACAACAACTCTCAACTCTCCACCATTTTCTCAAAAATCTCATTTTTCAAAAACTTCAAGTTTCCCTAAAAATTTGTCTTGAGCAAAGCTCTGCTCAAACTCAGTTCCACCACTTCCAATCCACTCAAAACCATTTACACAATCCATAAACATTGTGTAGAAGGTGTTCATACACTCAAACCACCTAAAACATCATTTTCCTAAAAGTCAACCTTCATACCTTATTATGTTGACTTTCATGCACTTTGGAAGCCAAATCTTTACATGAGGCATTTCCCACCATTCCAACACTCCCAACACCTCATATATATCATACCTCAAATATCCAAACTCTTAAAAACCAGCTGGGAGGTTCACAACTCCAACTGTCTTGAAAGATAGCTTGTTACTTCAAGAGGAAGAAAGCTCTAAATCCTTGCCAAAGAAGAAGATCTCTGGGTTTCTTAGCTTTTTAGCTTGCTCAAGACTTGTCTACAAGAGGTATGTGATGCTCAACCTCTTTATTATTCATTCATTGTCATGTTTTACCATTTTGAGATGCTTGTTGTGAAATATAGCCATGGCCGTCCCATAAGGGTTCTTAGTCAAGAACTTATGTTTTGTGGTCATGATATTTGCTTTTGTTAAGATATTTCATTCATGAATGATATGTTGATGATGTAATACCAATATTTGAACTTTGATATTGTATATACCTTGTTTTAAGGATTTTGTCTACATATTAGCCTTAAGGATCCGAAACATTGAAATGTTGGTGTGCTTGCCCTAGATTTGTCAATCTTAGTGTATTGATGATATTTTGATAGCTTGTAAGTTGTTTCATGAGATCCCCTTGCCCTAGATCATGTTTGAATCTAGTGTGGCTCTTGTTTTCACACTTATGTTATTTTGTGCCATGTTACTTTATCATTACCATGAGTTTGGTGTTAAGATGATCTATACTTGCCATGTTGTGTCTCAAATGTTGTAAACTATTATTTTGTGATTATGTGATCTTATTTGCCTAGTTGAGTTTGTTAAAATGATGAGAAACATGAGATTTGCTCATTGAGGTTTGTTTTGAGGTTTTATGTGTTTTGCTGTCAAGATATTTGTGCTAGCACACCAGTTTTCATTTTGTGCAACCTGTGTGGTTTTTAAGTTGTGGAAAGCATCATTTAACTCATTTTGAGGTTGTATGTGGTATGCGTATGTCCAAGCTGGCCCTGTTTGTTCAAACTGTTTTGTCATTCACATCTTGTATTTTCAAAACCTCATTGATGCCAATCACATGTCATTTTCTGTTCCAACTGATTTTTGCTTTATCCAGATGCCTATAATCATTATCCTACTTGTTTTAAACTTGTATATGATGCTCAATTGCCTCAACTGCCATGAAATTGCTTGCTGCCTGATTGAGTTGTTGTTTTTGCATTTCTTGAGTTTGAATGTGCCATATTCTTTTTAGTGTGGATCTGATTTGATTTTGAAGCATGATCTTATCTTTTAGCATGTATATGGTATGTGTATGTCATTTGTTTCATCATAGAACACCATTACTTGAAAAATGCCTTGCAATACCACTTTTCTGTTTTAAAACAGCTTTTTTGCATCTCATACAAGCATACCAAATTCTGTTTTAAGTGCATTGTGCTTGAATTTTGAGCTTCATCCCATCTGTTACCATATATGAGATGTGTGTACATCATTGTTTGACCTGAAACTCATCATTTTGATTTGTGCTGGCTGCATCCCTAGTTGATTCCAAGATTTCTTTTTGCACATCAACCAAAATGCCAAACTTCTGCTTTGATTAAAGTATGACTGAACTTTGAGTTTGATCTCATCTATCTTTAAGTTTGTGATGTGTGTGTATTGATTATATGACATGTTTACACCTGATTTGATCTTTCACTCCCATGATGCATTATCAATGTGTTTTCAAAAGACAGTTTTTGCATCTCATACCATAGTTTGCAATACCATACCATTTTCCTATTTGAGCATGAACTTGTCTGATCCATGAGTTTAGAACCATCAGTTGACATAATTGAAACTTGTGTTTGATACTTACATGAACTGAACCTACTCAGAATTGGAACTAAGCAGCCTGCATTTTCATTCTATACCTATCATGAATATACCATTTCTCTTTCTGTTTGATTTATGACTGGTCTTGGGGTGTAGAAACATCTGTCAGCATGTTTGAAATATGTGTATGAGGGTTGTTTGGTCTGAACCATTTCAATACATGTTTGATCTCAAATTGCATCTTAGCATGCCTCATAGTAGCTTGATAGCCTTTTTTTAATCCATGACAGAATTGATGTGATGTTTGGAACATGAATACTGTGATTGCTACAAGAACTTCTTCCTTATGTTTGAACTTGCTTATGTTGCTTTCAATTGAAATTATGTGTACATGTTCAGTCTTTGTAAAGACATTGCTATTAAAGCTCCTCCTATTTGTTTTGAATCTATCTTTCAATCTTCTCTGGCCTGCTCATGATTATGCTTAACTCAATGTTTGAACACATATATGCCATGTACATGCTGTTGTGTTTTTCCATGTCTTGTGATTTGTGAAGGAAATGATGTTGTGGTTTGACAACCTTCCCCTAAAAAAAAACTTCAACTCTTGTACTAGCAGTTTGCTTTAGAGATTTGTAGGTGTTTTGATGCAGTTTTTAACTTGTTGAAATTATGTTGATAAATGTTGTGGACATTCTGTTTTGTTCATGTGCAACTCATGTTCTTAGTAGCAACATTCATACCAGTTCCTTGTCTTGAGGTCCTTTGATTGGTTTTCTGGTTGTAACTCATTTAACATCACACTTAAAACTTGCCCATGCCTTTTCTTGATCTTAATCGCATCTGCTGTGTTCCATGTTTCTCAAAACGCATCTCAAGGTTCCAATTTGCATATGCATTTGTGTTTTAATTTGTGATTGTTATCTCAAAATTTGGTTATGACCACTGTAATGCTCATGAAAAATCATTCTAGTTAGGCTAAAATTTCATGAAAAAAGACTGAATATTGACCAAGTTATGAATCAAAACGCATTCTTCATTTTCCACTTGTTCTTGCTTCCAAGCTTGCCCAAAAAACCATTAAAACATGCCTTTTGTATTTATGGGGGTGTCTTTATACTTGGATGTATAGCCACCCCAGTGGTAATCAACTTGCGCGCTTTCTACCTTTCACTTGTCAGTCTTGGGTTCGATCCTTGGTGATCAACCCTTTTTGGCATTTTATTTTCTATTTGTCATTTGATTTATTTTCTTCTTTCTTTCCATTTCCTCATGTGCGCGCGCATTGTGGCTGAGTGGTTTATGTGTGGTGTTTGTGAATACAAGGGCGTGGGTTCAATCCCTACCCATGCCACTTATATTTTATGTGCTTGTTTCACTTGTTTATTTTATTTTCATAAAAAAAACTTTGAACTTCAATAATTCATAACTTATTCATTGTTTATTATTTTTAACCCGTTCTTTTTGCAACTTACTCATGGTGATGTCTAGTTTCATTTAATGGATTGAAATTTCAACTTGCTTGTTTTTACAATGCCCTTTTTCCTACTTGTAAGTTGATTCGTTTTTAGGTCGTTACCTCACGTCTTGATAAATTCCCTTATACCATGCTTGACTTATCTTGTGAGATTTATTGGTATTTGATTTCTTTATGTTTGTTAGCATGTTGAGGCTTCATTTCTTGTTGGTGGTTACCATGAATTGTTGTTCCCTTCCTAAATCTTGAATTTGACCGTTGTGAACATTCCTTGCGTATTTGATTGTCATCAATGTCTAAATGTCGTTACATTTGAGATACTTTGAATTTATAACATGATCATCTTAAAGTTGTGACTTATTTGTATGATTATTGTTTCTATCTTTGTTAAGATATTTGATTCTCGATTGTAACCATTTGTATTATTTTATCCTTGCCTATTGTGATATGCATGCGTACTTGGTCGTAACCTTATTTTTCATGCTTAATTGTTTATTGTTTTGTTAAGTATTTCTTCCCCAAGTGATGGAACTCTTTAGTTCTCATCCAAGATTGCCTCCTCTCTCCTTCCAAAGGAAAAGACTCTCTATTGACCCTTGGGTCATAGATAGCTCAACACACTCACAGGTCTGGATAAAACCTCCCCCTCCTTTTGGTCTGGATAGAACCAATAGGATTTAAACTCTTTAGGCCTGGATAGAGCCTTCTCCCTCTTTTTGGTCTAGAAAGAACCAATAGATCCTTATTCTGTAGTTCGTGCCCGAACTACGCCCCCTCTGATTTCTCATTGGACAATGAGAATACGTAGGCACAAGATGCGATATCTTGACGAGCAACCTTCCTCCTTTCTCCCACCTTTTGGTCTGAATAGAACCAATTGGTCTCACAACGTAGAACTTTAGGATAGAGTTTGGTTAACTCTATGTAAGAATCATGGATATGATTACTTACTTCCCTTTCTTGAGAGTTCAACATAGATCTAGAGAGTTTTGTGAAACTCTACACAAGCATGGATATGTTTGTTCCCCTTTGGACCTTGATCATAATCAAGTGTTCTTCAACCCTAGTGAGGTGAACTACGATTGCTCTGATTCTATCCTAGTTAGGATATGTTGGCAGAGGACGCGACGTCTTTGCGAGCAAACTTAGAAACTATCTTTAGGTCTTAACCTACACCCTTTACCCAACTCCAAACCTTATCAAACATTTACCAACTTAGCATGCAATCAAACAAAAGGTTCCTGTAGAGTACTACAGATGTTTAGGATGTGAGATACCTACCCTATGCATACAAACCCCCGATCCCCGAATCTCTTAGCGTTGTTGTTACATCGTGCAAAAGGTTCTTTCTTTCTTTAGACCTTTCCTTTGGATAAATTAAAGTCCGGTTGTGAATTTAAGAATTAAGATTTAAGTTAATCAATAGCTTGGTATCACGATTCTCACCGCAACAGAAATGGCGACTTCACTGGTGCATTCAGGTTTTCCTTCGCACACACAACAAACAAGTGTCGAAGTTCAGAAGATGATGATGGTTCACCGTAGCCATTAAACTAGGTGGTCACCTCCTTTCTCAAAAAAAAAGAGAGAGAAGAAAAAGGGATAGAGTATATCACAAGGGCTAGCATTCAAAAGGATGGATCACCTTGAGCGAGAAAATCAAGCCCTCCGAGAAGAAGTTTCTCGTTTAAAGAGTAACACCGAAGTTGTCGCTGTTGTGATCGGGGATATGATGGATACTCAAAAAAAGGAAAATCAAAAGCTCAGTGACGAGCTAGAAAGGGTGAAGCGTGCCAAAAGGAGTTTGACCAACTTTGTCAGAGATTTGATTTTATCCCAATAACAAGAAGGACCGACTTCATCTACCAATCAACCATATGGTGTGTCTCTAGGTATTCCCATACCTTATGCACGGTTGTTCCCTATACTCTTGCAAAACGGTTTGATTCAAAGGGAAATGCCACCCATTCTCCCTCCAGGCCACCAGAGTTATTTCACCGCTAATGCTTTCTGTGCCTTCCACCATGGAGCGCCCGATCATGATATTGAGGAGTGCTACATCCTCAAGAATAAGGTGAAAATGATGATTGAAGCAGGAGTCATATCTTTTAAGATATGCGAACCTCGAGTGCAAGTCAACCTTCTGCTTGACGAAGAAGCAACCCCATCCCTGCATAGGGTGGACTAAAGAAGAAGGCCCTTGATAGTGCCCTTTCCTTGTTTTGTTAAACAATTTTAATTCCCTAAGGCTGGTAGCGGTAGACTTTTTCAGCATTTTGTTGTGTTTTTTTCACATCGGATTTGCTTGTAAGCTGTTATTTATTTGAATTTGGCAAGATTAATGAAATGTTTGTGCACCTTTTGATTAAGTCCATTCGTTTCACTCTTTCTTTTCATTGTTATGAAATACCAAAAATGCAAAAATTTCTTTTATTACTAAACTGTTGTTTAAAGCAAATATTGGGGAGGATGATGAAAACTATATCCATAACTGATGTTGATATGCTTTCAATTTAACTTTACCGATGATGTAAGGCATTGTTCCAATCCCTAAACATTGGAGTAATAAGGAAGATAATCCCTCGTTAACCCCCTTGAGCCTAGAAGTAGGAGTTTTCTTTCTTTACAAAAACAGAAACCTTAAATTTCAAACCTGGGGCAGATAGTTCTCAGTTAACTTGAAGATATGTGCATACAAGACACTTTTCATATAAAGGTGGTACACTCAGGTTTTCCTTCGTACACAACAAGAAAGTGTCGAAGATGCTTTTCAGCATAAAAGACGGTGATGGTTCACCATATCCATTAAATTAGGTAGTCACCTCCTTTCTCAAAAGAAAAAATGAAAAAAGAAAAAAGCTCGCTAAGTCAAAACCTATGAAGGAGACTTAGGCAAAAATGGGGCATCCCATTGACTGTATATTCGAACAAAGAAGTTCAGACAAAAGCCAGGGATAACAAAAGAGAGGAGTTTTGTAAGAGTTATCACTCTTAAAAATCCTCAATTAGCAAAAAGCTATCAAATACTGTAAGGGAGTCGTGACTACCCTAGGTTTGTAAACCATCACCAACTATCATCAGTTCAATTCTTAAGCCTGTAAGAACCTGAATGTATAGTCTGAGTTAACTGAGCGTAGGATTGGAGTTCATCATGGAGAGTGGGTGGGACAAATAATTTTGAGCCTTTATCCTTTGTTTCATAAACCGTGAACCAAACCACGTTACAACCCTTAAAAAACCTAATTGAGGTAAGGTTGTTTTGAAAGCATATTACAACAAGGTTGGATAACCTGACTCCTAATGATCTTTGTTAATTGTGTGTGTTCATCACTTTATCCATCATTTGTGAATGATTGGATCGCTTTCACTTTGATCACTTCATTACTCCGCTGTGTGTGTTTCATCAAAAAATGTTTTCAAAAGATTGCATGAATTTTACATTGAAAATTGCCAATTTTTAATGAACAATATTGTGTGCAAGATGATCCAATGTCAAAGGAACCCCAACAAACGCTGTCAGCTAGGGAATTTGACTTGATAAGGGAAGCTCAACCTAGGGCAACCAATTTGAAGGATTTGTTAATCATTTGTTACAATGTTCAGCTAATCAGAGCCGACCAGGTCAAGATCAGATGAAGCTCTCGATGAACAATTTAGTCTGGGGCAGATCTTTTGCAGTTACCAGTTAGCAGGGGCAAGTTTGTTCCCCAGTCGTTACTTCCACAGTCTGAAGACTTTGTTGTACAAGCACCGTTAAACTGGGGCAATCACGTCGAGATTTATAAATCTCTCTAAGGGTTTGAAGACATTGAAGCATCTTTATGCCAATTCTTTTGTAAAAGCATCCTCATGGTTTCTTCCCACGGACCATGTAATCTGGGGCAAAAACGTTTAAAGACTGTTTGTCGCAAGAGCCATTGCTCACTGAAGATGGTTGTTATACTATCAATGGGGCATAAAGATTTTGGTCTCATGATACCCTTTGTCAGCTCTCCGTTTAAGTTGTTACTTCGGTTGATCTTGGAACTTCCCTTGGTGTTTTTCCTTCAACAAAGAATTCAAGCTCATGATGGCAATCCAAGTGAAGTCATGATGCTGTGTCCTAAGTAGATTACTCTCTCCCAGAGAAGGTTGTAACCGTGAAGTGGATTTGTTGTTCTTCATGATCATCCCTTTGATGTCCAATTTTGGTGATGATTGGTTGGGTCTCCGTGTCGAGATGTTTATTTCATCTCCTGTTTTGTTTCGTCTGTTTTGTCAGCATAAACATAAGCATGGCATAAATCATATGCATAACATCTGTGCATTTTTGCTATCTCTGGTTGTTACTTGTTCCTGTTTCACTTTGGTTCCTTCCTCATTGATTGGGTGTGTTGTCTCTCTCTAATATAGTTGTCAGCCCTTAAGCATAAAATGTCCATCCTTTTTCAATTCCCCACAGAGTTTAATCCTCGTGGATGATGGTTGCTTCAGTTATCTTTTTCCATGATTGGATAAGGTGAGTCACCATTCGAGTTCATTTCTTAATGGTTGGAGTCTTGTTTGACAGTCTCTTACTAGTTGTATTCTAGATTGAACTTTGGTCCCTGTCGGTCTCCGAACTTACTTGGACGTGCATTTATTTTGCACTATCTATCAAGAAGAACATCTTAAATTGCAATACAGGTGAGTGGCAATCTCTTGGGAGAAGCTTAACCTTCATCAATGATAAATGGCAGTCTCTTCAGAGAAGTTTAATCGTCTTCAGCAGTAAGTGGCAATCTCTTGGGAGAAGCTTAACCTTCATCAACGATAAATGGCAGTCTCTTCGGAGAAGTTTAAACGTCTTCAGCGATAAATGGCAGTCTCTTCGGAGAAGTTTAATCGTCTTCAGCGATAAATGGAAGTTTCTTCGGAGAAGTTTAATCGTCTTCCGGTGAGTGGCAATCTCTTGGGAGAAGCTTAACCTTCATCAACGATAAATGGAAGTCTCTTAGGAGAAGTTTAATCGTCTTCAGCGGTAAGTGGCAATCTCTTGGGAGAAGCTTAACCTTCATCAACGATAAATGGAAATCTCTTCGGAGAAGTTTAATCGTCTTCAGCGGTGAGTGGCAATCTCTTGGGAGAAGCTTAACCTTCATCAACGATAAATGACAGTCTCTTCGGAGAAGTTTAATCATCTTCAGCGGTGAGTGGCAATCTCTTGGGAGAAGCTTAACCTTCATCAGCGATAAATGGCAGTCTCTTCGGAGAAGTTTAATCGTCTTCAGCGGTGAGTGGAAATCTCTTGGGAGAAGCTTAACCTTCATCAACGATAAATGGCAGTCTCTTCGGATAAGTTTAATCGTCTTCAGCGGTGAATGGAAATCTCTTGGGAGAAGCTTAACCTTCATCAACGATAAATGGCAGTCTCTTCGGAGAAGTTTAATCGTCTTCAACGATAAGTGGTAGTCTCTTCGGAGAAGCTTATCCTTCATCAGCAATAAGTGGCAGTCTCTTGAGAGAAGCTTATCATTCTTCAACGATAAATGGCAGTCTCATTTGAGAAGTTTATCTTAAGGACGTCGACGCACGGTTATAACCAGCATTGTTTGAAAATCCAATGGATGTTGGTATAAGTAATTTGGTGGTGACCAATCATATTTCAAGTAAGGCCCGTTGGTAACTGGCATTATGAAAATCCATGGACAACAAATACTGACAATTTGGTTGTGTATCGTTCCAAACTAAGTCACGATGGTTTCCATCCCAAGCTCAGGTTTCGTACCTTTGGAAGAGGTTTGTTTCTATCCAAGCACAGGTTTTGTACCTTTAGAAGATGTTTGTTGCCACCCCGAGCACAGGTTGTGTACCTTTGGAGATGTATACTTTGAATCCAGAGTTCAGAAATTCCCAGAGACTAAAGTGGTTGCATTTGCATGAAGTATTCTATATCCTAATATTTTGAGGGTATTAGTTTTTGATCTTAAGATTTTGAGGGTCTCCGTCCAATCCTAATGTGTTGAGGGTTGTGTTTCTTCTATATCCTAATGTATTGAGGATGTTTAGCTTTTGTTCCTAAGGTATCGAGGGATGTATTTGTGCTCCCTGGTTGAAGACCTGGTCGTCACCAAACTCTTTGAAAACCCAATAGTTATTGGTCTCCTTGGACTCGGTCGTTACCAATTTCTCCAGTTAAATCTAGTGGTTACTAGCATTATCCAGGATCAATTGTTATTGGTATATTCTGATTTGGTCATCAACAGTCCCCTCTAAGTCCAGCAGTTACTGGCATTGCTTGAAAGCTAATCGTTATTAACCGGCTGTTACCAATTCCCCAGCCGAAGTCCTGTTGTTTTAACAACATTGTCTGGAAATTACCAATTGTAATTGGAACTTGAATTGGTTCGTCACCATATCCCCAGGAAGTCTAGTGGTATTTAGCACTTCTTGGAAACCGTTGTTGATTTGGTCGTCACCATCCTCCCTAGTAAGTCTATTGGAGGTTAACAATAGTTGAAACTATTTGTTGTTCTGGTCGTCACCGGTCTCCCCATTTGAAGCTTTTGCTTTCCCAATCGAGTCTCGGAGAACTAGTGGATACTAGTTTCCCCGGCGCGTCCGGTCTTGTTTCTAACCTTTTCCTGAAGATCCCATTTGAACTCTTTGTTATAGGAAATTTCTCATCTAGTTATCCCCAGTGAGGTTCGTGTCTCCGTTCTGTCTTTTCCCCCGGTGAAGTTGTGCTTCCCTAGTGGAATTGTTCCCCGGCAAAGTTTTCCCCAGTGGATTTCTTCCCCAGAGAAGTTTGCGTTTCTTTTCTTTCGTTTCCCCAGTGAAGAATTGTCATCTTCCCCGGTGGGCTTCTTCATCTGGTTATCCCCAGTGAGGTTTTGTGTCTTATTTCCCCAGCGAAGATGTGTCTTCCCTGTTGGAATTTATGTCCCCTGTGTGAAATATTTCCTTGAACAACATCCTTAGTCATGTTTGAACTATATTGCTTACTTCGCTTGGAATCTTTCCCAGTGTGTTGGGTCCCCGTGAGTGGTTACTCGTCGTTTTGTCGTTCTTTTATATTTGCTCGTGCGTCTGCATTTGTTTTGCATTCAAGCATCATAAAACATCATTCAGATTCATGGCATATTTGCATTCGTCCTTTTGCATACCATCAGATCTAAGAGACAAAATTTCTGGTTTGCTATATTTAAATACCTTTCACTACGATTCTATGAGGATTGTCATCTCTCATTGCCATCTAGTGAAGATATTTAAATAGGGGCATCTGTTGCACCCCAAATTTTGACCCCTTAGATCCTCATCACCATTGTAGGATCATATTCAGTTGATTAACTAACCTTAACCCATTTCAAGTTTATCTTTATCAAGATGCAGATGAATCAGGGTTCCGTACCGTCAAAATCAAGGTTTCGATGGTTTGATCAATTAATGTTTTGGATTGATTCAACTATAAACAAGATCAAGGATACTACATTGGGTCAAGTATGAATTCAATTTGAGTTGGTCACCCTGGAATTGAAAACAGTACAGTTCAAGACACCCGATTAGGGTTTTCGATCAGGAAAAGTCAACTGTAGTTTGACTTTTGATTTAAAAAGTGTTTCAATGGTGGGATCATGGTCCATTAAGCTCCTATGGCTTAGTAAAGTCTATCCAAAGAGTTTCAAGTCCTCAGAATATCCAGATCATCGACAGTCGACTCGGTAGTCACCGATTGATCGAACGGTTGACCGAAAAGTCAACTCTGCAACAATAAGGAATTTGACTTCAAGATGTGAATCAAAAATGTTCCTTATTTCATATTACACCTCCCCATAAAATTTCATGACCATTGGATCAAGGGTTAGGAAGTAATTGCAAAAATCGGGAATTAGGGTTTTGAAAAGGGCAAGACCATAACTCCTCAACGACACATCCAAATGAAGTGGTTCAAAGCTCATTGGAAAGCTCTTGACAAGTCCTACAAAACCTCAAAGTGGTCCATGATCAAAAAATTCATAGATTTGGAGCTATGACAAAATTCATTTCAAGATGGGAAATAACTTAGAAAAATTCTAAGTTATTTAGCTTTTTTAAGTGATTTTTTCAGCAACTTGGAAGGGTTTTTCGACCTAGTTCCATTTAGAATTTGGAAATCTCAAAAGCATGAAAGTTATAGAGCTACTTAAGGGCTTTCTAAATTGTGGTAGAACTCCTCAATAGCATGTGTGACCAGAATGTTTTTGACCATGAAAGTTAAGGCTGCCACACTTGAGATTACCAATCCAACACTTTTCAAAATTCAGAATTCATCAACTTGGGCTACCCTCAGCCATTGGATCTTGTTCCTTTCTGATATTATAAGGCTTGGATAATGCAAACACCAGAAAAAATGAAGAATTGGAGAGTTTGTTCAACTTGGAGCAAGTGGACATTATAATATTCATTTAAAAGCCATGAAAGAGAAACTTTTCAAAGCAAGTTGGGCAGCTGCAGTCTCCTACATTCTAGCCTCATTCCAGCCATCCCATCCTTCCCATCTCACTTGAATTTGGCTCAGCATTTGTCCATGGAACTGATATGTAGAGATCTTGGCAAGATTCATTTCAAAAACTTCATAATCTCCCTCCAAATGTGGAAAATCCAAATCTGCCCTAACCCTTGCTTTCACTATAAATAGAGGCACTCTCTATGATGTTAGACACACCAGAGAACTCTTAGAAACCAAGAGAAACAACAGCTCTTAACTCTCCACCATTTTCTCAAAAATCTCATTTTTCAAAAACTTCAAGTTTCCCTAAAAAACTGTATTGAGCAAAGCTCTGCTCAAACTCAGTTCCACCACTTCCAAGCCACTCAAAACCATTTACACAATCCATAAACATTGTGTAGAAGGTGTTCATACACTCAAACCACCTAAAACATCATTTTCCTAAAAGTCAACCTTCATACCTTATTATGTTGACGTTCATGCACTTTGGAAGCCAAATCTTTACATGAGGCATTTCCCACCATTACAACACTCCCAACACCTCATATATATCATACCTCAACTGTCCAAACTCTTAAAAACCAGCTGGGAGGTTCACAACTCCAACTGTCTTGAAAGATAGCTTGTTACTTCAAGAGGAAGAAAGCTCTAAATCCTTGCCAAAGAAGAAGATCTTTGGGTTTCTTAGCTTTTTAGCTTGCTCAAGACTTGTCTACAAGAGGTATGTGATTCTCAACCTCTTTATTATTCATTCATTGTCATGTTTTACCATTTTGAGATGCTTGTTGTGAAATATAGCCATGGCTGTCCCATAAGGGTTCTTAGTCAAGAACTTATGTTTTGTGGTCATGATATTTGCTTTTGTTAAGATATTTCATTCATGAATGATATGTTGATGATGTAATACCAATATTTGAACTTTGATATTGTGTATACCTTGTTTTAAGGATTTTGTCTACATATTAGCCTTAAGGATCCCAAACATTGAAATGTTGGTGTGCTTGCCCTAGATTTGTCAATCTTAGTGTATTGATGATATTTTGATAGCTTGTAAGTTGTTTCATGAGATCCCCTTGCCCTAGATTATGTTTGAATCTAGTGTGGCTCTTGTTTTCACACTTATGTTATTTTGTGCCATGTTACTTTATCATTACCATGAGTTTGGTGTTAAGATGATGTATACTTGCCATGTTGTGTCTCAAATGTTGTAAACTATTGTTTTGTGATTATGTGATCTTGTTTGCCTAGTTGAGTTTGTTAAAATGATGAGAAACATGGGATTTTCTCATTGAGGTTTGTTTTGAGGTTTTATGTGTTTTGCTGTCAAGATATTTATGCTAGCACACCAGTTTTCATTTTGTGCAACCTGTGTGGTTTTTAAGTTGTGGAAAGCATCATTTAACTCATTTTGAGGTTGTATGTGGTATGCGTATGTCCAAGCTGGCCCTGCTTGTTCAAACTGTTTTGTCATTCACATCTTGCATTTTCAAAACCTCATTGATGCCAATCACATGTCATTTTCTGTTCCAACTGATTTTTGCTTTATTCAGATGCCTAGAATCACTATCCTACTTGTTTTAAACTTGTATATGATGCTCAATTGCCTCAACTGCCATGAAATTGCTTGCTGCCTAATTGAGTTGTTGTTTTTGCATTTCTTGAGTTTCAATGTGCCATATTCTTTTTAGTGTGGATCTGATTTGATTTTGAAGCATGATCTTATCTTTTAGCATGTATATGGTATGTGTATGTCATTTGTTTCATCATAGAACATCATTACTTGAAAAATGCCTTGCAATACCACTTTTCTGTTTCAAAACAGCTTTTTTGCATCTCATACAAGCATACCAAATTCTGTTTTAAGTGCATTATGCTTGAATTTTGAGCTTCATCCCATCTGTTACCATACATGAGATGTGTGTACATCATTGTTTGACCTGAAACTCATCATTATGATCTGTGCTGGCTGCATCCCTAGTTGATTCCAAGATTTCTTTTTGCACATCAACCAAAATGCCAAAATTCTGCTTTGATTAAAGTATGCCTGAACTTTGAGTTTGATCTCATCTATCTTTATGTTTGTGATGTGTGTGTATTGATTATATGACCTGTTTACACCTGATTTGATCTTTCACTCCCATGATTCATTATCAATGTGTTTTCAAAAGACAGTTTTTGCATCTCATACCACAGTTTGCAATACCATACCATTTTCCTATTTGAGCATGAACTTGTCTGATCCATGAGTTTAGAACCATCAGTTAACATAATTGAAACTTGTGTTTGATACTTACATGAACTGAACCTACTCAGAATTGGAACTAAGCAGCCTGCATTTTCATGCTATACCTATCATGAATGTACCATTTCTCTTTCTGTTTGATTTATGACTGGTCTTGGGGTGTAGAAACATCTGTCAGCATGTTTGAAATATGTGTATGAGGGTTGTTTGGTATGAACCATTTCAATACATGTTTGATCTCAAATTGCATCTTAGCATGCCTCATAGTAGCTTGATAGCCTTTTTTTAATCCATGACATAATTGGTGTGATGTTTGGAACATGAATACTGTGATTGCTACCAGAACTTCTTCCTTATATTTGAACTTGCTTATGTTGCTGTCAATTGAAATTATGTGTAGATGTTCAGTCTTTGTAAAGACATTGCTATTAAAGCTCCTCCTATTTGTTTTGAATCTATCTTTCAATCTTCTCTGGCCTGCTCATGATTATGCTTAACTCAATGTTTGAACACATATATGCCATGTACATGCTGTTGTGTTTTTTCATGTCTTGTGATTTGTGAAGGAAATGATGTTGTGGTTTGACAGCCTTCCCCTAAAAAAAACTTCAACTCTTGTACTAGCAGTTTGCTTTAGAGATTTGTAGGTGTTTTGATGCAGTTTTTGACTTGTTGAAATTATGTTGATAAATGTTGTGGACATTCTGTTTTGTTCATGTGCGACTCATGTTCTTAGTAGCAACTCTCATACCAGTTCCTTGTCTTGAGGTCCTTTGATTGGTTTTCTGGTTGTAACTCATTTAACATCACACTTAAAACTTGCCCATGCCTTTTCTTGATCTTAATCGCATCTGCTGTGTTCCATGTTTCTCAAAACGCATCTCAAGGTTCCAATTTGCATATGCATTCGTGTTTTAATTTTTGATTGTTATCTCAAAATTTGGTTATGACCACTGTAATGCTCATGAAAAATCATTCTAGTTAGGCTAAAATTTCATGAAAAAAGACTGAATATTGACCAAGTTATGAATCAAAACGCATTCTTCATTTTCCACTTGTTCTTGCTTCCAAGCTTGCCCAGAAAACCATTAAAACATGCCTTTTGTATTTATGGGGGTGGCTTTATACTTGGATGTATAGCCACCCCAGTGGTAATCAACTTGCGCGCTTTCTACCTTTCACTTGCCAGTCCTGTGTTCGATCCTTGGTGATCAACCCTTTTTGGCATTTTATTTTCCATTTATCATTTGATTTATTTTCTTCTTTCTTTCCATTTCCTCATGTGCGCGCGCATTGTGGCTGAGTGGTTTATGTGTGGTGTTTGTGAATACAAGGGCGTGGGTTCAATCCCTACCCATGCCACTTATATTTTATGTGCTTGTTTCACTTGTTTATTTTATTTTCATAAAAAAAACTTTGAACTTCAATAATTCATAACTTATTCATTGTTTATTATTTTTAACTCGTTCTTTTTGCAACTTACTCATGGTGATGTCTAGTTTCATTTAATGGATTGAAATTTCAACTTGCTTGTTTTTACAATTCCTTTTTGCCTACTTGTAAGTTGATTCGTTTTTAGGTCGTTACTTCACGTCTTGATAAATTCCCTTATACCATGCTTGACTTATCTTGTGAGATTTATTGGTATTTGATTTCTTTATGTTTGTTAACATGTTGAGGCTTCATTTCTTGTTGGTGGTTACCATGAATTGTTGTTCCGTTCCTAAATCTTGAATTTGACCGTTGTGAACATTCCTTGCGTATTTGATTGTCATCAATGTCTAAATGTCGTTACATTTGAAATACTTTGAATTTATAAAATGATCATCTTAAAGTTGTGACTTATTTGTATGATTACTGTTTCCATCTTTGTTAAGATATTTGATTCTCGGTTCTAACCATTTGTATTATTTTATCCTTGCCTATAGTGATATGCATGCGTACTTGGTCGTAACCTTATTTTTCATGCTTAATTGTTTATTGTTTTGTTAAGTATTTCTTCCCCCAAGTGATGGAACTCTTTAGTTCTCATCCAAGATTGCCTCCTCTCTCCTTCCAAAGGAAAAGTCTCTCTATTGACGCTTGGGTCATAAATAGCTCAACACACTCACAGGTCTGGATAGAACCTCCCCCTCCTTTTGGTCTGGATAGAACCAATAGGATTTAAACTCTTTAGGCTTGGATAGAGCCTTCTCCCTCTTTTTGGTCTGGAAAGAACCAATAGATCCTTATTCTGTAGTTCGTTCCCGAACTACGACCGCTCTGATTTCTCATTGGACAATGAGAATACGTAGGCACAAGATGCGATATCTTGACGAACAACCTTCCCCCTTTCTCCCACCTTTTGGTCTGGATAGAACCAATTGGTCTCACAATGTAGAACTTTAGGATAGAGTTTGGTTAACTCTATGTAAGAATCATGGATATGATTACTTACTTCCCTTTCTTGAGAGTTCAACATAGATCTAGAGAGTTTTGTGAAACTCTACACAAGCATGGATATGTTTGTTCCCCTTTGGACCTTGATCATAATCAAGTGTTCTTCAACCCTAGTAAGGTGAACTACGATTGCTCTGATTCTATCCTTGTTAGGATACGTAGGCAGAGGACGCGACGTCTTTGCGAGCAAACTTAGAAACTATCTTTAGGTCTTAACCTACACCCTTTACCCAACTCCAAACCTTAGCAAACATTTACCAACTTAGCATGCAATCAAACAAAAGGTTCCTGTAGAGTACTACAGATGTTTAGGATGTGAGATACCTACCCTATGCATAACCAACCTCCGATCCCCGAATCTCTTAGCATTGTTGTTACATTGCGCAAAAGGTTCTTTATTTCTTTAGACCTTTCCTTTGGATAAATTAAAGTCCGGTTTTGAATTTAAGAATTAAGATTCAAGTTAATCAATAGCTTGGTATCACAATTCTCACCGCAACAGAAACGACAAACTTTCTGCTTTATTGGGTGACAATCTTCCTTCATTGGTAGACGGTGAGCCACAATATCTGTATCCAGCCCTGACATATCTTCATAAGACCAAGCAAAGATCTCCACATAATCGCGTAGCTTTTGAACTAACCTGTTCTTAGCATTGTCTTCTAATTCAGCTCCTATCTTGACCTCTTTTCTGTCTTCCTCAGTTCCTAGATTCATAACTTCGATTGGTTCTTCATGCGGCTGTATAACTTTCTCTTCTTACCGTAGCAGCCTAGCAAGTTCAACAGGCACTTCACAATCTTCCTCATTTCCATCCTCGACATGGTAGATCGTATTTTCGAAGTCATAATTAGCAATAGCAGAAGTGTTATCAATAGGATCTGGAGTGGATGAGGATCTGCATTTTAGTCATGTGGGTGTGTGTAAGAACAAATAGTTTTTTTTTAAAAAAAGAAAATAAAAATAAATACAGGGAGCGCAATATTTACGAAAGCAAAACGTCCAATGATTTTATTAATGAAGATATGCAAATGAAATGACAACCCTTAACAAGCATACCATTGTGCCACGGGCAAGGCACAAGACTTAAATGTTTTTAAATTATTCAAAGTTACAAGGCCAAAATAAAGAAAAACAAAAAACAGCAATTACTCTTAACTAAAGGAGATAGGAATGAAATCTTCAGCCTTCCAATTATTGAATCCATTTCCAACAGTGGGAAATATCCAATCGTCCAGGTTGCAGTCTTCATTAGAGTCTTCCACAACATTGACATTATCTCTCTGGATTCCTTGATTGGTAATACGAACAACACGAGCACGACGAACAGCCTTCTGAGCCTCTGCAGTAAAACCCAAACCAAACTTGTCAGATTTGTAAGGGATGTTTGGAAGCTGACCCCAGATAGTAAAACCACCTTCTTCAACTACAGCCCTAGCATCCTTCAGAGAGGCCATGGTAGGAGGTTTTCGGGTAACAACGGGAACTTTCTTAACAGCAGGAACATTCTGAAGAGCCACTTCAAAGGTCTGGCAAGGAGTTTCAACAAATTCACCCTCCATTTCTACATACCTAAAATTATTCACGTGACTGACCATATACTCCTCTTCACCATAGACAGTGACAATCTTACCCTTTAATGGATACTTCAACTTTTGGTGTAAAGTAGAGGTCGCAACACCTGCCCCATGTATCCAGGGGCACCCAAGTAAGCAAGAATAAGCAGGGCAGATATCCATCACATAGAAAGTGGAATCAAAAACTTGAGATCCTACTTTGATAGAGAGGTCGACTTCTCCATGTACCATTCTTCTTGAACCATCAAAGGCCCTCACCACCATATTGTTAGGTCTTAGTACAACATCTTTAGAGTTGAGCTTATCGAGAACAACCTTTGGTAACACATTCAACGAGGAACCATTGTCCACCAGCACATGAGACAAAGTAGTGCCCCTACACTCAATGGAGATATGCAGAGCTCTGTTATGGTTTCTCTTAGAGGGAGTTAAATCAGCATCAGAAAAGCCTAAGCCATTATCAGTCGTCAGATTAGCAACACAATTCTCAAACTGGTCCACAGAGATCTCATGTGGTACATGAGCAGACTTTAGAAACTTCACCAAAGCCTTAGCATGGGCTTCAGAGCACAATAGTAGAGACAATATAGAAATTTTGGAGGGAGTATGCCCCAATTGTTCAACAATATCATAATCACTCTTGCGCATGATCTTCAGAACTTCCTCCATCGGCTTAGAGAGATCTTCAACAACTGGTGTTTCAACTTGGCCAGGCTTAATCACAGGTACTTTGCCTCGAGCTTCAGTACTTGGCCCAGAGGATGAGATATGAACTGGAGTTGCAACATTCTTTGAGATATTCTCAGGAGAGAAAATCCTTCCACTTCTAGTCACCTTACTAGTCCCAAAAATATTCTCGATGTCCGGATTAATATCTTCATTAAGTATATCAGTCAAAGGTTCTTGTTTAACACCATGGATATAAACATCAGCACCATAGTTCCAAGGAATAGCTTTGTCGGAAGAATATGGAATTGGACCAGGAGTAGTAATAATCAGGGGAGCCACCATTGGCTCAGCAGTAATCTTCACAGGACCTTTAGCAGTAGTCTTTACAAGACCCTTAGTAGTAATCCTCACAGGAATTTTAGTAACCATGGAAACGTCTTCAATCTTCAGATCTTGAGAAAAACCTTCACACAAGCTTTCTACAGAGGGATTCTTCTCAAACAATATTGTACAATTGCCCATCAAACACTAAATACCTTCTTTCAGCTGCCAGCAATCTTTGGATTGGCAGATACAGTAACAACAATCTTCATTGCAACCCGGAAATAAACCGGCTTGCAGCAGCTTCTTCTTAACAATCATCAGAGGAGTAGTCAGATCAGCCACCATAGAAACATAAGAACTATCATCAACAACATTAACAGTCTTCTCATGCTTAGGCATAGGAGCAGTAATCACATTAGGAGTCTCAGGAGGGTCAAACTCAATTTCTCCAGCATCAATCATATCCTGAATCTTATTCTTCAATGCCCAACAATTATTAGTATCATGCCCGGGGCAGTTCGAGTGATATGCACACCTTACATTGGGATTGTAACGAGGAGAGGAAGTATTGAGGTTAGTAGGAGGATCCCTCACAATAATCAGCTCCCCTTTCAGCATGTGTTGCAATGCCTGAGCCAATGACATGTTGAGCTTTGTAAACACTCTCTTAGGTGCACCTTGCTTAGGCTGATTATCCAGTTGCTGATTCTGTTGTGTAGGTGCAGGGTTGGAGATCAGAACTGCCCCCATAGATTGATTTCGGCTGTTCTTATTACGACCCTGTTGACCATAAACAACATTGGATTCTTTTTTCCCACCAGAAGTCTTCTTAGTAGTACTTAAAGAGGCATCTATTTGTATCTTACCACTTCGTATACCATTTTCCACACGTTCTCCAGTCATTATCAACTCGGTGAAACCAGATGACGAGCTTCCAATCAGATGACTATAAAAAGGACCAGTCAGCATACTCATAAACATATCAACCAATTCCCTGTCAGTCAAGGGAGGTTGAACTCTGCTTGTAAGATCTCTCCATTTCTGTGCATACTCCTTAAAAATTTCTTTGGAACCCATGGACATGCTTTGAAGTTGAATTCGATTTGGCGCCAAATCAGAATTATATTGATACTTCCTGTAGAAAGCTTCAGCAAGATCACTCCAGGTTCGGACGTTAATGCTCTCAAGTTGGTAATACCACTTCAGTTGGGCTCCTGTTAAGCTTTCCTGGAAGAAATGAATCCATAGCTTCTTATCAGTAGTATGGGGTTAGATTTTTCAGACATAAGACCTCAAATGTTGCTTCGGGCATGAGACACCATCATATATCCCAAAAACAGGAAGTTTGAGCACAGTAGGAATGACAACTCCAAGAATCAAACTCAAATATTCAAAGTCAAAACCAGACTTCTTCTGCAGATCCATATCATTCACTCGGTCTTCCAGCAGCTTAATCTTCTCACTGTTAGTAGGATCATGATAATAATTTTCCTCCCGATCAGAATCACTAATAGCATCATGCAGACTGTCTTCTTTCTTCACCAAGTATTCCTCTTCAGAATTCTCACTTTCATCATTAGTCTTGGCTGGACCCTTGAACCTCCTACCCAGGTTGATAAGGCCAATTGATTTCTTGGTCTTCTTCTTTTCCTTCTTGAGCAGAAGTGCCTTCAATTCTTCTTGTCCCTTGGTCAAGTTCAGGATTATCTCTTGAAACTGAGCATGTTGAGCTTGAAGTTCTTGGATAGTTTGATCGGGAGCCATTTCTGCTGAAATAAACAGCGAGAAGATGAGAAACCTGTAACGGAAACCTGTTATGCAATGATATGGTATGAAGATGCATATGCAATGTTTTCAAAGACCGCGGGATTTAAATTTGTTGAAAACAGGCAAAAATAAAATTTTTATTAGTAAACATAAAATAGTATTGACCCTTGGGCTTACAGATGAAGGAACATAGAAATTATAACGAAAATAAAGCATATGAGATTCAAGTCTCCCATAGGCGCTTTCTCTTTGGGTTGAGATAGGTATTGAGATTCCGCTCCTCATGAAGTTGCTTTGTTAGCTCCAACACCTTGTCTTTGTAAGCATGAAACTGAGTCTCAAAGGTATCTCTTTCCTCCTTCAGTTGAATCTATGACTTCTGCAACTCTTCCAAATCTGTAGGCATGTTCGGATGAAGAATAGTATAAGAAACATCTCCTTCAGCAAGAGGCTCCACAGTTATATGTAGGACAACAGGGTATGGCATCATAAGAGTCTGAGCACGAGACCGCACCCATCTGAGATAAGGTTCCATAGGAATAGGGTGCTTTGGTTCCAAAGTATTGTTGTTGATCTTATTAACCATGCTCCAAGCTCGTATAAACCTTTGATGGTAATCTTGAAGATCATTGTCGTAATCAAACACAATACCCTGAATAAGCATGTCATGAGGACCATTACTCCGAGCGTAACCAAACTAACGTAGTGCTAGAGAAGGATTGTAGGTAATTCCTCCTCTTATGCCAAGGAGTGGCACATTAGGGAATTCTCCGCAATGGTCAATGATAGTGACATTCTCCATAGATCTGGAACACCAATGAATGTCTAAATGAGAAAGTGACACTATTCTTTTAGACCACCTCCAACCTTGCACATTCTTCATCACAGATCGAGGAAGGTGTGAAATAAACCACCTTGATAGTAGAGGTATGCAACATGTCAGAGTTCCTCTCACCGTCGTAGTACGAGTATGAAGAGAGTGTAAGATATCTCCAAGCAAAGTAGGCACCGGATTGTGAGTCATAAATATGTTGATGGCATGTGTAACAGCCCAAATTTCATTAAATAATTAATTGTAGTAATTAATTTATTTAGTGGGATTTTATTAATGTTGGAATTAATTTTTATTAATTGGTATGGATAGAAAATTAAGAAGGAATTGGGGAGGAAGGAAAATGAAAGAAATATATATAAGAGAGAAAGAAAAGAAAAGAAAGTTAGAAAACATTTGGAAAGAAAGAGGAAAGAAGAAGAAAGGAGAGAAAGAGAAGAGAAGAAGAGGAAAAGTGGAAATCATCAAGAACCAACATCAAAGCTCCGGTTAATCGAGGTAAGGGTGAGAAATGTTTCTATTTGATCATGGTATGATGTTATGTATGTTGGGTTAGGGTTTTAGTAGAGTTTCCATCACTTTCCAATTAGGGCAAATGTTGGATTAATCAGTAGAATGATGATTTAATCGGTTGAAACTGAGCAATAATGTCGTAGAATAGTCGGGTAACATGTATTGATGTTGTTTGTACTGATTTGGATGTGTAAGAGAGGGTTGATGATGGATTGGTGAAGGAGGAGAAGAATGGGGTTCTGTTCTGCGCAGGTTCGTTGGCTCTCGCCAGGCGAGCGAAGGCGAAGCTTCGCCAGGCGAAGCCTAGCGAATGTTGGCGAATAATTATATTTAAGTCCCAGTAGACTTCGCTGGTGGGTTCGCCAGGCGAAGTTGGATAGCGAAGGTTCGCCCAGCGAAGGTGCTGGCGAATGGTGGCGAATGAAGTCAGTAGCTACTGACTTGGGCTCGCTGGGAAGTCTCGCCAGACGAAGCCTAGCGAGTGTTCGCTGAGAGAGTTTGCCAGGCGAAGGCCAGGCGAAGGTTCGCTGTGAGGGTTCGCCAGGCGAATGAAGGCGAATGTGACAGTATATTTCTTTGCTGTGTTATCCAAATGGTGATTGGTTGGTTGATTCGCATATGTTAATACTTTTTATGTTGTGAATGAGTATGTGAACTATTATGATAACATGTGCTGTGGGTAGCCTTCGGCCGTGAATCCTAGAGTTGTGATATAAATGATTACTTGTAATCGGTTAAAATACATGAGAACATAATGATGATTATGTGTGCATTAATTGATGAGTTGTGAATGTTTGATTGTTGTGCACAATTATGTAATGAGTATGCATGAGAACATTTTGAATATGTGTGCGTAACTTATAATTGTATGATTGGTATTGCAATGTGAATACCTTGATTGTTGTGATAATTAGAGATACATGGGAATACAATGAGGAATGTATGTGTATCGTCTAATGAATTGTGAGTGCATATATGTATGCGATTGTCGTGTGAATGCATGGGAACATATGTGATATGTGTGCATTGTTATTGAATATGATCATGTGTGAAATGAATACATTGATAAATGTTGATATATGTTGTATGTGCAATCATGATGAAATTCTCGAAGGGGTGAATTATTCGAATGCATGGGATTAAGACGCGGGAACGGTCTTAAGTGCATTTATTGTGATTGGTTGATTGTACATGCATCATTCAGTCAAGAGGCAATGTCTGTTAGTTTTGTGGAAACTAGTGGCTTGTCCCAAACCTAGAAGGGTGGGTTTGAAGCCTAGGGGACGGGCTTGGTTGTTATCGGTCTAGAAGGGTGGACCCGGTTTAAAGTAAAAACCGAGAAAAGATAACGAGAGTCGGTACCGCATAGCATTGAGATGCATTGAATATGTTGAGTCACATTGCATAATATTGTTGTGGTACATATGTGCTTGTGAATGATTGTGAAGTCAAGCATGAAGGGATGTGCTTGTGGTTATTCACAATGTTGATATATGTGAATGTGATATGATTATGATTGTGAGAATAAAGTGTGGTGAGAAATGTGAATATGTGTTATATGATACCTATATATACGTAATCTTATGCTTTGATTATTATGGTTATATTTCTCACCCTTCTGCTGTTTTATAATGCTCTATGAGGCATTGCAGATTAGGATGCTGGAGTCCTTTTGTGAAGATTAGTCTTCATTCTTTTGAGTCTGCTGCTCTGATATGTAACACCGGGTAGTTAGACTAGTATAGTCATTCTTTTGTGATACATTGCGATGTATCAGCTGATGTGGTTTTGTAATCTAACTGATATGATGTATTAATCTGGATGACTTATGTGCATTTGAATTAATATTTTGGAACTGCTTAAATGATTTGATCTTCCGCTTACTTTTGAAAATGTTACATATTTTATAGAGCAAAATGTTAAAGAGTTTCGTTGGTGAAATTGTGGCATTCTTCTTTTATACCTTATTATAAAACCTTTTTTACTCTGATAATTTGTATGTGCTTAATTGTTTTATATACATTTATTTGGGGTATAGAAGGGGGTGTTACAATAGTGGTATCAGAGCAGGTCGGTCCGTCCGGCCAAGTTGTTAGGGTGTTTTTCCCTGTGTGTTATTGATATGCGTGTGATGCATTATCAATATTGGTTGTTCTTACGTGGTTCTGTTGCTGGAATTAGTAAGATGGTTGCAGGAAGGAACGACGAAGCGATTGCGGAGGCATTGACGAGATTGGCGGGGGCAATTGGGCAGAATCCTCCGGCCAATGTGAATGAGAGGAATCGTGCTGATGATGGATTCCGTGCTTTGGGGAAATTCCAAAAGAATAACCCTCCGGTCTTCAAGGGAACTCATGAACCGGACAAGGCACAAATTTGGTTGAAAGCTGTGGAAAAGATTTTTCGAGTTATGAATTGCTCGGATGCACAGAAGGTGCAGTTTGGGACTCATATGCTCGAAGAAGAAGCTGAAGATTGGTGGGGTAATACTCGCCAAAGATTTGAGGAAGATGATATTGTGATTACGTGGGATTTGTTTAGAGAAACTTTTCTGGAGAAGTACTTTCCAGAGGATGTGCGGGGGAAGAAAGAGATCGAATTTCTTGAGTTGAGGCAAGGTAATTCGACGGTTGCTGAGTATGCGGTGAAATTTGAGGAGTTGATCAAATTTTGTCCTCACTATAATACTGGTAATGCTGAGAGGTCTAAGTGCCTCAAGTTTGTGAACGGTTTGAGACTTGAGATTAGACAAGCTATTGGATACCAGGAAATCAGGCGGTTTTCTGAGTTGGTTAACAAGAGCAGAATTTATGACGAAGACAGTAGGGCTAGGTCTAGCCACTACAAGAGCCTAAGTGATAAGAAAGGAAAAGGTCAACTCAGAGGAAAACCTTATGTGACTCCTGCGGACAAAGGGAAGCAGAGAATGGGTTATGGCAAGAGGCCAAGTGGGGGAGCTTCTACTCCGGTGAGATGTTATAGGTGCGGTGAAGCGGGACATCGTGCTCCCGAATGCAAAAGTGTTTAGAAGGCGTGTTTTAAGTGTGGCAAGCCAGGCCACAAGGCTCTAGAGTGTAGAAGCGGTGCGGGTGTTACTTGCTATAATTGTGGTGAGCGAGGGCACATCAGTACCAAGTGCGATAAGCCGAAGAAGAATCAAGGGAGCGGGAAAGTGTTCGCTCTATCTGGATCTGAGACTGCTAGCGACGATCGATTGATCCGAGGTACGTGTTTTATTAATGGTATACCTTTGATCGCTATAATTGATACCGGAGCTACGCATTCTTTTATTTCTTTGGATTGTGTTAGAAGGTTGAATCTTGAGTTGTCTGTGATTGGTGGCGATATGGTTATTGATACTCCTGCTATGGGTTCGGTAACTACACCGTATGTTTGCTTGAATTGCCCGTTGAGTATTTTCGATAGAGATTTTGGGATTGATTTAGTGTGTCTTCATTTAGATCAACTGGATGTCATTCTTGGAATGAATTGGTTAAAATTCAATCGTGTGTATATTAACTGCTTTGACAAAACGGTTATTTTTCCCGATTCGGATGTTGAAAGAGATTTGTTTATGACGAAGAAACAAGTGAAAGAATCGGTGCAAGATGGGGCTAAGGTATTTATGCTTATGGCAACTTTGAGGACTGGTGAGAGTGAAGAGATTGATGGTTTGCCCATTGTTAGAGATTTTCCGGAAGTATTCCCTGACGAGATAAAGGATTTACCGCCGGAGCGAGAAGTAGAGTTTTCGATAGATTTGATTCCTGGAACTAGTTCGATATCGATGGCTCCATATCGGATGTCGGCCTCAGAGTTAAAAGAGTTGAAGAGTCAACTTGAGGATTTGCTTGAAAAGAGGTTTATTCGTCCGAGCGTGTCACCGTGGGGTGCACCGGTGTTGTTGGTTAAGAAGAAAGAGGGTTCTATGAGGCTCTGTGTGGATTACAGACAGTTGAACAAGGTGACTATTAAGAATAAGTATCCACTTCCAAGGATTGATGATCTGATGGATCAGTTGGTTGGTGCAAGCGTGTTCAGCAAGATTGATTTGAGATCTGGGTATCATCAGATCCGTGTGAAAGCTGAGGATATTCAGAAGACGGCCTTTCGTACGAGGTATGGACATTATGAGTATTCCGTGATGCCATTTGGTGTGACTAATGCACCGGGTGTATTTATGGAGTACATGAATAGGATTTTCCATCCTTATTTGGATAAGTTTGTGGTGGTGTTTATCGACGACATCTTGGTTTATTCAAAGAGCGAAGGAGAGCATGCCGAGCATCTGAAGATTGTGCTATCTGTGCTGAGAGAGAAGCAGTTGTTCGCGAAGCTTTCTAAGTGTGAATTTTGGTTGAAGGAAGTTAGTTTCCTTGGTCATGTGATTTCTAGTAGTGGTGTTGCGGTTGATCCGTCGAAGGTTGAAGCGGTGTCGCAATGGGAGACTCCGAAGTCAGTTTTTGAGATCAGAAGTTTTCTTGGTTTATCCGGTTATTATCGGAAGTTTATTGAAGGATTTGCTAAGTTATCGTTGCCGTTGACGCAGTTGACTAGGAAAGGTCAAGCCTTTGTTTGGGACGCCAAGTGTGAAGCGAGTTTTCAAGAACTTAAGCGAAGGTTGACGACAGCTCCTGTTTTGATTCTGCCAAATCCAGAAGAACCATTCGTTGTGTATTGTGATGCTTCTTTGATGGGTTTAGGAGGTGTGTTGATGCAGAATAACCAAGTTGTGGCTTATGCTTCGAGGCAACTCAAAGTGCATGAGAAGAATTATCCGACGCATGACTTAGAGTTGGCCGCCGTTGTGTTCGTGTTGAAACTTTGGAGGCATTATTTGTTTGGTGCGAGGTTTGAAGTGTTTAGTGACCACAAGAGTTTGAGGTATCTTTTTGATCAAAAGGAATTGAATGCGAGACAAAGAAGATGGCTTGAACTTTTGAAGGATTATGATTTTGGCTTGAATTACCATCCGGGTAAAGCGAATGTAGTAGCGGATGCATTGAGTCGGAAATCGTTGCATATGTCGGCATTGATGGTGAAAGAGTTGGAATTGGTCGAGCAATTTCGGGATTTGAGTTTGGTATGTGAGAGAACTTCTTTTGGATTTAATTTGGGTATGTTAAAGCTTACAAGCGGTGTTTTGGACGAAATTCGAGAAGGACAGAAATCGGATTTGAGCTTAGTTGATCGGTTGACTTTAATCAACCAAGGCCAAGGTGGTGATTTTCGGATTGATGAGAATGGTATTATGAGATGTCGGGATCGAGTTTGTGTTCCGAACATGGTTGAGCTTAAGAAGAGCATCCTTGAGGAAGGACATCGTAGCGGATTGAGTATTCATCCGGGTGCTACTAAGATGTATCAGGATTTGAGGAAAGTATTTTGGTGGCCTAGTATGAAGAAGGATATTGCGGAATTTGTGTATTCTTGTTTGACTTGCCAGAAGTCGAAGATTGAGCATCAGAAGCCATCGAGTTTGATGAAGCCGTTGTTTATTCCTGAGTGGAAATGGGATGGTATCTCCATGGATTTTGTATCGGGTTTGCCGAGGACGCCGAGTAATTTTGAGGCTGTTTGGGTTATCGTGGATAGGTTGACTAAATCTGCTCACTTTATTCCTATGCGTATGGATTACCCTTTGGAGAAGTTGGCTAAGTTGTATATTGAAAGGATTGTGTGCCTGCATGGTATTCCGCTGAGTATTGTTTCGGATAGAGATCCGCGGTTTACTTCGAGATTTTGGGAAAGCCTGCAGAGTGCTTTGGGTACTAAGTTGCGTTTGAGTTCAGCTTATCATCCGCAGACTGATGGTCAGACGGAGAGGACGATTCAGTCGCTTGAAGATCTTTTGAGAGCTTGTGTATTGGAAAAAGGAGGAGTTTGGGACAGCTACTTGCCTTTGATTGAGTTTACCTACAACAACAGTTTCCATTCGAGTATTGGTATGGCACCATTTGAGGCATTGTATGGTAGGCGGTGTAGGACACCATTGTGTTGGTTCGAGTCCGGAGAGAGTTCGGTTGTTGGACCCGAGTTAGTTCAACAGACTACTGATAAGATCAAGATGATTCAAGAGAAGATGAGAGTTGCTCAGAGTCGTCAGAAGAGTTATTATGACAAGAGGAGGAAGGCACTTGAATTTCAAGAGGGAGATCATGTGTTTCTTCGAGTCACTCCGATGACAGGTGTTGGTAGGGCACTGAAGTCGCGCAAGTTGTCGCCGCGTTTCATTGGTCCTTATCAGATTTTGCAAAGGATAGGAGAAGTGGCCTATCGTGTGGCTTTACCACCGTCGCTTGCTAATCTTCACGACGTATTCCATGTATCTCAGTTGAGGAAATACATTGCGGATCCGTCTCATGTAGTCCAGATAGATGATGTGCAGGTGAGAGATAACCTGACTGTTGAGGCATCACCTATGCGGATAGAGGATCGGAAATTGAAGCAGCTTCGAGGTAAAGAGATTGCTTTAGTGAAGGTCGCTTGGGGAGGACCGGCTGGTGGAAATGTTACTTGGGAGCTTGAGAGTCGGATGAAGGAGTCTTATCCAGAACTGTTTGAATCAGGTAACATTTTCGAGGACGAAAATTCCTAAAGTGGGGGAGAGTTGTAACAGCCCAAATTTCATTAAATAATTAATTGTAGTAATTAATTTATTTAGTGGGATTTTATTAATGTTGGAATTAATTTTTATTAATTGGTATGGATAGAAAATTAAGAAGGAATTGGGGAGGAAGGAAAATGAAAGAAATATATATAAGAGAGAAAGAAAAGAAAAGAAAGTTAGAAAACATTTGGAAAGAAAGAGGAAAGAAGAAGAAAGGAGAGAAAGAGAAGAGAAGAAGAGGAAAAGTGGAAATCATCAAGAACCAACATCAAAGCTCCGGTTAATCGAGGTAAGGGTGAGAAATGTTTCTATTTGATCATGGTATGATGTTATGTATGTTGGGTTAGGGTTTTAGTAGAGTTTCCATCACTTTCCAATTAGGGCAAATGTTGGATTAATCAGTAGAATGATGATTTAATCGGTTGAAACTGAGCAATAATGCCGTAGAATAGTCGGGTAACATGTATTGATGTTGTTTGTACTGATTTGGATGTGTAAGAGAGGGTTGATGATGGATTGGTGAAGGAGGAGCAGAATGGGGTTCTGTTCTGCGCAGGTTCGCTGGCTCTCGCCAGGCGAAGCCTAGCGAATGTTGGCGAATAATTATATTTAAGTCCCAGTAGACTTCGCTGGTGGGTTCGCCAGGCGAAGTTGGATAGCGAAGGTTCGCCCAGCGAAGGTGCTGGCGAATGGTGGCGAATGAAGTCAGTAGCTACTGACTTGGGCTCGCTGGGAAGTCTCGCCAGGCGAAGCCTAGCGAGTGTTCGCTGAGAGAGTTCGCCAGGCGAAGGTTCGCTGCGAGGGTTCGCCAGGCGAATGAAGGCGAATGTGACAGTATATTTCTTTGCTGTGTTATCCAAATGGTGATTGGTTGGTTGATTCGCATATGTTAATACTTTTATGTTGTGAATGAGTATGTGAACTATTATGATAACATGTGCTGTGGGTAGCCTTCGGGCGTGAATCCTAGAGTTGTGATATAAATGATTACTTGTAATCGGTTAAAATACATGAGAACATAATGATGATTATGTGTGCATTAATTGATGAGTTGTGAATGTTTGATTGTTGTGCACAATTATGTAATGAGTATGCATGAGAACATTTTGAATATGTGTGCGTAACTTATAATTGTATGATTGGTATTGCAATGTGAATACCTTGATTGTTGTGATAATTAGAGATACATGGGAATACAATGAGGAATGTATGTGTATCGTCTAATGAATTGTGAGTGCATATATGTATGCGATTGTCGTGTGAATGCATGGGAACATATGTGATATGTGTGCATTGTTGTTGAATATGATGATGTGTGAAATGAATACATTGATAAATGTTGATATATGTTGTATGTGCAATCATGATGAAATTCTCGAAGGGGTAAATTATTCGAATGCATGGGATTAAGACGTGGGAACGGTCTTAAGTGCATTTATTGTGATTGGTTGATTGTACATGCATCATTCAGTCAAGAGGAAATGTCTGTTAGTTTCGTGGAAACTAGTGGCTTGTCCCAAACCTAGAAGGGTGGGTTTGAAGCCTAGGGGACGGGCTTGGTTGTTATCGGTCTAGAAGGGTGGACCCGGTTTAAAGTAAAAACCGAGAAAAGATAACGAGAGTCGGTACCGCATAGCATTGAGTTGCATTGAATATGTTGAGTCACATTGCATAATATTGTTGTGGTACATATGTGCTTGTGAATGATTGTGAAGTCAAGCATGAAGGGATGTGCTTGTGGTTATTCACAATGTTGATATATGTGAATGTGATATGATTATGATTGTGAGAATAAAGTGTGGTGAGAAATGTGAATATGTGTTATATGATACCTATATATACGTAATCTTATGCTTTGATTATTATGGTTATATTTCTCACCCTTCTGCTGTTTTATAATGCTCTATGAGGCATTGCAGATTAGGATGCTGGAGTTCTTTTGTGAAGATTAGTCTTCATTCTTTTGAGTCTGCTGCTCTGATATGTAACACCGGGTAGTTAGACTAGTATAGTCATTCTTTTGTGATACATTGCGATGTATCAGCTGATGTGGTTTTGTAATCTAACTGATATGATGTATTAATCTGGATGACTTATGTGCATTTGAATTAATATTTTGGAACTGCTTAAATGATTTGATCTTCCGCTTACTTTTGAAAATGTTACATATTTTATAGAGCAAAATGTTAAAGAGTTTCGTTGGTGAAATTGTGGCATTCTTCTTTTATACCTTATTATAAAACCTTTTTTACTCTGATAATTTGTATGTGCTTAATTGTTCTATATACATTTATTTGGGGTATAGAAGGGGGTGTTACAGCATGTACATCTATGAACTGGTCTGGATTAGGGACCAACACTAAACCATAAATCAATAAGGCTAAGATCTCCTCAAAGGAATCATAACTCATAGCATCGAGGAATATCTGGGCTTTCTCCATCAATACCTTAACAAGAATACCCTTAGTTCCATTTCTCGTTTCCAATACAATGTCTGATTTCCTTAGATGTAGGGCTGTAGCAATAACTTTAGGTTTAGGCTCTTTCCCTAAGCCTGTGAAAGGTTTCTGATCAAGGATAGGCACACCAAGTAATCTGGAGAATTCTTCCATTGTGGGCACCAACTGATAATCGGGAAATGTGAAGCAATGATGTTTAGGATCAAAGAACTGGAACAGAACACTCATCATATCTTCATCAAACCCTGAAGTAGCCAAGTCAAGTAGGTGACCATGCTTCTTGATGAATTGAGAGCTTTCAGAAACTTTAGAGACCAATTCCTCAAGCTTGGGAGGTATCCTTACAAAGTTGACTCGGATAGTGTTCCTACGAGCGGAAGCCATAACCTGCAACAAAGAACAAAGATAAATCCTTTGGTCCTTGAAATGGTTAGTAAGAATGCTATGCTTATGATGTCATGATGTTATGTCCAAACACGAACATGTGGCACACACAAGCAATTCACACAACAACCCTAGGTTTAGAGGCTTGCAGGAGGTTTAAAGGCAAGTACCCTCCCACTGAAGTTGAGTTGGTTCATCCTGTCCTAGAAATAGTAACCGGGTTCTACGGGATCTCAATATCATTGATTCTTCTCAAAGGTTGTTGTTCAGTAGGAAACTGAATTGCCAACCAAAACAACCTTAGATTAGAATCTCAATGAGTGTAGTATCGAGTATCAACCAACTCCAGTCTTCACCAAATCCGGTTATCTCACTACTTTCTAAAGGCCAAGATGGGTCAATTAGCGTTCTAAAAGTTAGTTAGTGTTAATGACAACGTACGGAAACCTCATATTATCCTCAACTGACTTAAGGAACATAAGTACCCACCAAGAAGTCACACTAACTGTAGCCACCAGATCAACCATATCAGTATATGTTGTACAGTTTCCTTGGTCTATTGCTACTTACCTAAGGTACACTAGATCCGGGTTAGGATCTTTCACACAAAATCCCAACAAGTAAGTAAAGCAAGCAAGACAAACAAATAAGTGATCTAATTCATAAGGGAACCCCTCTTTTACCAAGTACTCCCCAGCAGAGTCGCCAGTTCTGTAATATAGTGGGAGAAATGACTTGGTGTTTTTGTTTGACAAAAACATGTGCGGATAGCAAGAGTCGCAACTGACTTTTAATTTATCCAATAGAAAAGGCTATAAAAGAACAGGAAAGTCCTTTTTGAAAATATTTTGAGTTTGGGGGGTAGGTTATATAAAGGGAAGGTGTTAGCAACCTTTATATCCATGGTTATCCATGGGATCTTAGTTACTTAGCTCACTTGTTTGTTTGAAAAGTAATGTGAAGTGTATGTTTAGAAAAGATTTTCAGAAGTTCTTTATAGTGATCCTTGTATGGATGTATACAAAGCCTTGAGTTTGGAAATAATTTGAAAGTGGGGTGTAAAGAATGTTTTTTTGAAAAAAGTGAGCAAGTATTTAAGTGCTACCTACCCTAAGTTTGTAAGGTCTTTCTTGTTATTTATTTCCTTTAAGGGTAAGACTGTCCTTACTATTAGTAAGTAAGTAGTCTTTACCTTGGATGTTAAGGGACGGGCGTAGGGTCATCGTATGGTCAAAGAAGGCAACATGTAGGGGTGTCTTAGTAATTTGAAGGGACTATCATTATTTTTGTAGGGTCATCGAGGGACAAGATCATTTATTCCGTAGGCAACTTCGAAGGGACTATGATCCTTTTAACTTTAAAGGGACTTGATGATTTATCTGTTTGCAGGGACATCGCTTAAGACACCCCTACGTTCGAGGGACTTGACCATATTAAGGCAACTAAGAGGGGTAACCCTAGGAGGTGTAGATGGCGATTGTAGAACAATCGACTTACGTGTGTGAGTGATTATTTTCAGATGTTTCTTTTATTATTGATTCTCTAAGTCCAATTTATTCAGTTAGATCTTTTCACGCCCTAGATTACTAACCAAGCAATTAAATATTTACGGAAATAATAAAAAAACAAGAAATAAAGTCCTAAACTATTACACGGCTTCGAGGCAATTACAGAATAATCGGTGCGAAAAAATAAATTACATAAGGAAAATCATATACAATCCTCTAAATAATATAAATAAAGCAGTGAAAATAAATTAAATTAGGAAGTTAATTGTTTAAAAAGAAAATATCAAGTTTAGAAAATGAGGGTCTAATTAGGGTTAGTGAAAATTAGGGTTTTTAAATTAATCTAAACCTAGTTATATTCATTTACAATGTTAATTAATAAATTAAAAAAAAAAGTTATGTGAGAGAAAAAAAATATAAAATTATATTATAAAATTTATTTTAAGAAAAATAATTAGTGAGCAGTTAGTAAAAATTAATGATTAATTAAATTAACAATAATGTTTTAATAATAATAACTATAAAACATAAAAATAAAAAGGGAAGAAATTCACTAAAAAATAAATGGGGGAAGGCTTGAAAATGTCCGTACGAAGAGTTTCGACTCTTGAAAAGCTTATGCCTTAACCATGGCACTTCTTGAAACCTGCATCATATCTTGCAAACAAATGATCAAAACAAACCTAAACATTATTATGAAGATCATTATGAACAGAAAATATTATAAAGTGCAATGAAATCAAAGATTAAAAAACAAAAAAAGAAGAATGAGAGGCGGCATGTTCATGGGATGCACTTCGTGAGGTCTCAACCTTCAAGTCTTTGTGGGATAGGTTCCTAGGATCTTGAGGAATGTGAATGGACTTATAGAGCTGATTGAATCTTATTGCAAAACTGTTTTAAGATTTTTCTAAGGTTCTTATGGCTTCCAAATTTTTTTTCTCTCCTCCTTTTTCATTCTGACTTTGTTGTGTAAATTAGGGTAAACAATTGGGCCTTGGTTGGAGTTTTATGGGTTGCTTGAAGATGAAAGAGCCAATTATCATAATTGTCAAAAACAAATCAAATTAAATCATACCATATTGGTCTTGAACGAATTTGGATGACTTCAATCACTTTGAATACCATATATTTGATCCCAAAATAAATCTTAAATCAAATCTTTGATTTTTTATAATTTATTTTAATTAAAAATGATTTTAAATGATAAAAATTAAAAATAATATAAAATAAATGATAAAAATCAGAAAATATGATCATTGGGTCATGAATGACTTTATCTTCAAGTTTGGGTTGCAATTTTATAGGCCCATTTGGAAAGAATTGGAGTTATGGCCCTTTTTACTTCATACACCCCTTGAAAAATTATCAACTTTGACAATGCATAAATTCCTCAAATTTAATGCTATGGAGGTTTTCTATGACTTTTTAGAAATCTTAGGGTATCCTCTAATCAACCCTTTTGCTCTCATGTCCATATTTTTTACCGTTTTCTTCCTCTACAATTGCATTAACCCTAGCCTGCCCGTGATTCAGCATGGGATTCTGCACCACGTTGGGAACATCATTGGAAAAATTGATAGCCTTACTGTCAATCATATCTTGCACTTTATGTTTGAAAGCTTTACAAATATCTATATTATGCCCTGGAGCACCCGAATGAAATTCACAGTGAGCATTTGCATCGTACCCCGATGGAGGTTGTCCGGTCAAAGGAGTCATAGTTCTTTTCTGAATCAATTGAATTTGTAGCAAGGCTTGCAATAACTGGGAGTAAGGCATAGGAAGGGCATCAAAATGTTTGTTCCCTGCTACCCGGCCTCTATCTTGGTATCTTCTGTTCCCCTGTTGATTCTGCTGAGGTTGTTGTTGTTGCTGTTGTGGTTGTTGAACTGCTGGAATAGTGATGCTGGCAATCTGCTGATTCTGTCGATTCTGACCTCTATTTCTTCCCCATAAACTGGATACAACATTAGTATCTCCCTCTCTCCTTTTGTTTCCAAACACTTTTTTGTTCCCTCCTGCCGAGGATCCTTCGCCAACATTGATTTTTCCTATCTTAATTCCATTCTCCACCCTTTCACCGGTGATTATCAGATCAGAAAAGCTTCCAGACATATTGCCGATGAGTTTCTCATAATACACTCCTAGTAAGGTAGCAACAAACATATCCACAAGTTCTCGTTCTACCATTGGTGGTTGTACCCTAGCAGCAAGCTCTCGCCACCTCTGTGTAAGAACACAGATTGTTTCTTAGTAATATCTCTATGTTTTGATGATAACACTTATGAATTTTGTATTCAAGAATTATATACTCTAAATTTGTTTTAGACTGTTTGCTATAGGTACTAAAGAAAATATTCTTAAAAGAGCAAATTTGAATCTGAACAATGATATTATGAAAGGCTTCAAAGATTCAAGAGCACCTTAGATGAAGATCTGAATGCTGCCTCTAGAAGAATATGAGTGATTTCTACTGAAGATTATGAAGCAAAAGTCTCTAAAGAATAAAAGACTCTGAGAATTCAGAAGCTTAGTCATCAGAAGACTCTGAAGATACTGCGCTGCATAAGTATTGAGAATCTGATATAGAAGACTCTGCTCTGACAGAACTACACGCTCAAGCACACAAGCTGCATATACTCTGATTCAGCACAATCTGAAGAACATCCCAAGACTCTGAAGATCCAGAAGATCTCTACTCTGGAGATTCTGAAGATCCAGACTCTGATGTTGATAGCTGAACTTACTTAGTGAAGAAGATTTGAATATGTATGTTGGCATATCTCAATAGCTTTTTCCTCTTTTATGCTAGACACAAGAACACAGACAAAAAGGTTTTATCTGTGCATTCCATTCTAAGGAAAGTTTCTGCAAAGTAAAAGACAAAAGGCATCAGGCTTTTTCAGCACAGCCTCCAATGTAAAGACAAAAGGCTCCAGGCTTTTCAGCACAGCCTTCAATGTTGAGAAGACTTCATGGATCTAAGTGCCTATATAAAGAAGTCCACTCCATCTTCTTCAGTAAGGGGAACTACTTGCAAAATTCACTGAAAGGAAATCTCTCAAAAGCTCTTTTATCCTTTTTGCTGTAACATTGTTCTTAAAACTTAAGAGAAATATCACAGTTTTGATAATAGCTTTTTAGAAGCATTCTTACTCTTGTATTAGTTTTACATTGATTGTAAAAGAGGATCCAGTTGGGATCAGTAGCTCTTGAGAAGACTAAGAACAAGTTGTTCTTAGGTAATACTATTGTAATCTGTTTGATTAAATAGTGGATTAAGTCCTTGACTGAGAAAGGCAAATCACTCTTAAGAGGGTGGACTGGAGTAGTTGAGTTCAACGAACCAGGATAAAAATAACTGTGTTTGAATCTTTGATTATTTGTCATACTTATTCAACCCCCCCCCCCTTCTAAGTAATTTTCTCACCTTCAGTTGGCATCAGAGCTCCGGTTCTGCGTGTGCTACCACTTAACCGTGTCAGCAAAGATCCAGTGAGAAAAGTTACTTTGATAAATATCTGTTTGTCATTATGGGTGATACTTCTACATCCAACTGTAACAAATATGAAGGGGATAGAATCAGCACAAAGCCTCCCATGTTTGATGGAGAGAAATTTGATTACTGGAAGGACAGGATAGAAAGTTTCTTCCTTGGGTATGATGCTGATTTGTGGGACTTGGTTATTGATGGCTATGAACATCCTACAAATGAGGATGGCAAGAAAGTTGACAGAAAATCAATGACAGAAGCCCAGAAGAAGGATTTCAAAAATCACCATAAGGCTAGGACAATATTGCTTAATGCAATCTCTCATACTGAGTATGAAAAGATTACTAACAAAGAAACAGCTCATGGAATGTTTGAGTCACTTAAAATGACTCATGAAGGAAATTCTCAAGTGAAGGAGACCAAGGCTCTGGCGCTTATACAGAAGTATGAAGCGTTCAAAATGGAAGAATCTGAAAATATAGAAACTATGTTTTCTAGATTCCAGATCCTTACAACTGGTCTAAAGGTTCTGGACAAGGGATACTCCACATCAGATCATGTAAAGAAAATCATCAGAAGTCTACCTACTAGATGGAGACCAATGGTGACTGCCTTGAAGATGGCTAAAGATCTGAACAAGATCTCTTTAGAAGAACTCATCAGCTCACTAAGGAGCCATGAAATTGAGCTTGAGGAAGATGAACCTCAGAAGAAAGAGAAAGGTAAATCTATTGCTTTAAAATCTAATAAATCTGCTAAAGCTTTGTAGGTCATTGAAGAAAGCTCTGAAGGATCTTCTTCTTCTGAAGAAGATGAATTATCCATGCTGTCCAGAAGGATCAACAGACTCTGGAAGCACAAGGGAAAGAAGTTCAACAACTTCAGAAAATCTGATCATAGAAAGGAATCTTTTGGGCACAGAAGATCTGGCAAGAAAGAAATTGTATGCTATGAGTGCAAAGAACCTGGGCATTACAAGAATGATTGCCCCAAACTTCAAAGAGAAAAACCCAAGAAGAAGGTTGACAAAAAGAAGAAGGTTCTGATGGCAACATGGGATGAATCAGATGAATCTGAATCATCTTCTGAATCAGAAGAAGAATGTGCTAATGTTGCACTGATGGCCAGTGTTGCGGTGGAAATAGGATATCAAACTATTAATTAGTTTGAATCGCAATTAAATTCACAACCGCTCTTTGATTTATCCGAAGGAAAAGGTCAAAAGAGGGAAAACCTATTTTGCATCGTAAACACAATGCGGGGAAAGATCTAGGGTTCGGGGGTTGGTTAAATTTAGGGAAGGTATTAGCACCCTAAACTTCTGTAGTACTCTACAGGAACCTTTTGTTCAGATGTTTACTATTTTGCTTTATTTATTTGCTTAAGGTATATGTACAAAGGATTAAAAGTGAGAAAGGAGACCTAAGGGGTTAATTCTAAGTTTACTCGGCAAGACATCGCATCTTGTGCCTACGTATCCTTACGGGAGTGGAATCAGAGTAATCGTAGTTCCCCTCAAAAGGGAGGTTAGAGACTTCTTGACTGTGGTCAAGGTCTCAATAGGGAATAAACATGTCTTAAGGACACGCTTACGCGGAGTGTAGGAACTCCAAATCTCTACGTTGAACTGTTAAGTTGTAATTAGGGTTAAATTAGGTTAGGGATTCCGCGGCGGGAAACCCTAAAATGAGCGCGGCGGCTCTTTGACCTAATGCTAGGGGTAAAATTGTAATTTAGCCTGCGGCGAGGCATTTGTGAAAATTAGGGTTTGTAGTTTGTAGTTTTGAGGATTTGAAATTGAATGTGTGAAATTTGAGGGTTTGAGGACTATTGGCATGGCGGCCAAACGGCTAGACCTAATCCTTCGGAGGTGTGATGTGACAGAAGTAATAGTGATGAAAGTGTGAGAAATTTAAATCATACAAACGGAAATAAAATGCAGAAAGTAAACGCGATTGTTATGTTCGCGAGGTTACAAACGAGGAGCAGTTACAATTATAATAGCTAAATATAAAACCGAAAATAAGTTTCAAATTGAACATAATAGCTGCAAGAAACAAAACAAACAAAAATGTCAGTATATGGGGTTAGACGAAAACGAAATCAAAATTGAACGAGAAACAAACCGTATGAATTTTGGAGGACTTTTATGGTCTTTTTAACCAAGGATTTAAATTTGTGAAAAGAGAGATTAATTTTAATTAAAAGAGTTTTGAGTTTTAAAAAAATTATTAATAAAAAAGTGAAAGTTTGGTTAGTTATTCTAAAAAAGGAGTTTTAGTGATAATATTTTGAAAAAAAGATTTAATCATTAAAAAAAACAATTTGTTTAATTTAAAAAATCTTAATGTTAGTTAAAAACACGTTTTACTTTAAAGTTATAAAAAAGTTTTATTATTTGAAAAAAACATTTGATTATTTTATTTAAAAAGAGTTTTAATTAATTTGAAAAAGGTTTTTGGTTATAAAAAAAGAAAGGGCCTTCTTGATTTTTTTTTAAAAAAAGATAAACAAAATAAAATAACAAATGGAAAAACAATAAATAATAAAAAAGAGGGTTGGGCCGGTCATCACTCTTCTTCTCTCTGTTCTCTGAGTTTGCGTGTGTTCCTCTCCTTCTTGTTTGCCTCTCACGGATGTTATCTTCTTCTTCTTTTGCATGACCGCCGATTTGTCTTCTTCATCTCTTTTTCCTGAAAAACATGAAAAGCAACACAAAAATTGTAATTATATTTTTTGATCCTTACGGAATGATGATGGCCGATGATGCTTTGTCCTGAGGCTAGAGGATTTTTGACGGAGTTTGCTTGGATTTTTACGAAAAAAGTTCTTTCTTTCTTGTTATGATTTCCGTCCCTTTTATACTTGATTTTTAAATCTTTTTTAATCTCAGATTTAATTTGAATATCTCAATCTTTTTCAATCTCGGATTTGATTTGAGTAGATTTTTATGATGATTTCAGATTTGATTCAATGATGGTGATGTTGATATTCTTATGATGATGATATGATCTGATTGATTTGATCTGGAATTCATTGGGATTGGATTTGATTAAAAAATTGTTGGGATTTAAATTTAAAAGTTAGCAAAGAAAATAAGAGCTTCAAGTTAAATAAAAATTAGAGTTTTAAGTTTAAAAAAACTGAGTTAGAATTTTAAAATAATAAAAAAAATATTTGAATGTTGGTTTTAAAAAATGTTAGAATTATTTTAAAAACGGTTAGAATTTAATTTTAAAAGGAATTTAGAATTTTAATTTGAAAAAGGATGGTGTCAAAAAAGATTTAGATTTAATTTTAAAAAAAAAATAGATTTAATTTATAAAAAAAAAGGTTAGATTTAATTTTTAAAATAGATAGAAAAAAAAATTTAATTTTAAAAAGAAGTTAGAGAAAAAAAGATTTAATTTTAAAAAGAAGTTAGAGAAAAAAAAAGATTTAATTTTAAAAGGAAGTTAGAGAAAAAAAGATTTAATTTTTTTAAAAAAGTTAGAAAAAAAGATTTAACTTTATAAAAGTTAGAAAAAAGATTTAACTTTATAAAGAAGTTAGAAAAAAAAATATTTAACTTTAAAAAAGTTAGAAAAAAGATTTGATTTTTTTAAAAAAAAAATAGAAAAAAGATTTAACTTTAAAAAAGTTAGAAAAAAAAGATTTAGCTTTAAAAAAGTTAGAAAAAAAAGTTTTAATTTTAAAAAGTCAGAAAAAAAAGATTTAGCTTTAAAAAAGTTAGAAAAAAAGTTCTAATTTTAAAAAGTTAGAAAAAGATTTAACTTTAAAGAGTTAGAAAAAAAAGTTTTAATTTTAAAAAGTTAGAAAAAGATTTAATTTTAAAAAGTTAGAAAAAGATTTAACTTTAAAGAGGAGTTAGAAAAAAGATTTAAAAAAAGTTAGAAAAAATATTTAATTTTAAAAACAAGTTAGATTTTTATTTTAAAAAAGGTATTAGAATTTGATTAAAAAATGTGTTAGAAATTAATTTAAAAAAGGTTATAAAAAAAATTTACTCTTAAAGAAAAGAAAAAAAAAAGTTAAATTTTAATCTAAATTCTAAAAGTTAGTAAGAAGAGCTTAAAATGATTTTAAAAAATAGAAAAAAAAAGTTAATAAAAAAACATTAGTAAAGTTATAAAAAAATTTAATTAAATTATTATTAGTTAAAAAAACAAGATTAAAAAAAAAGGTTAATTTATTAAGTTAATCAGAATAAAAATAAAAAAGAAAAAAGAAAGGGTAAAATTTGGGGTATTACAGTTGCCCCTATTTAAATGGCTACACCGGACGATTTGAGTGACAGAGACTCGAGGAATCGTGGTGGAGAGATTTAAATATAGATAACCGAAAATTTTGCCCTTATATGCGACGATATGCAATGTTATGGACCAAACAAGACTAATGCAGACAATGCCATGAATATGATATGATGTGTATGCTGGAATGATGAGTGCGAAAATGATGACGAATACGACGACACAGAGACAGACGCTACGAGAAGAACTCACTGGGGAAAACGACGCGCTGAGACACAGTACAACACTGGGGAATTCTAAAAATGATGGTCAACTGGTGCGAACACGACCAATTGTCTTTTTTAGAAAAGGAACGAGATTCTCAAATGGAGATGGTACCTATGAGACGGCCTCCACTGGGGAATCTAAAAGTAAAACTGGATCACGTACGATTGCAAGATCGATTATAGAATGCTGGAGCATTGAGCAAAGAATAACATCCAAGCTTCTGTGAACTATCTCTCGTGACAGGATCAAACGAACTTCTCGGAAATCCGTATCAAATATACAGGGTAAAACCGACTGTATGCCACAATAAATGGACTTTGAGGGGAACTGCCCGGATAAGCTTCTCGAGGGAGAACGGTCACTTATCGTTGGAAGGGACTTATATGCAAAAATGGATAAGCACTCAAATAAAGAGGCTGCTGCTTATCTGATAAATAAATCTTCTCGCATTTTAAGGTCGGCGCCTGGAATGCGATTCTGATTTTTCTCTTACTGAAGGATAAATAAACTGCTTCAAGATCGTGCTCTCTTGAACATGAAACGGGTAAACTGAACTTCTTCATACTTCAGAATCGTGCTCTCCTGAATATGAAACCGGGTGACTGAATATACTCATACTTCAGAATCGTGCTCTCCTGAATATGAAACTGGATGACTGAATATGCTCATACTTCAGAATCGTGCTCTCCTGAATATGAAACTGGATGACTGAATATACTCATATTTCAGAATCGTGCTCTCCTGAATATGAAACTGGATGACTGAAATTTTCTCATTTTTCAGAATCGTGCTCTCCTGAAAAAACGGCCAAACTGAACTTCCTCATAACTCAGAATCGTGCTCTCCTGAATATGATTCCGCTCCTTCTTTTACTAAAGGATAAATGAACTTCTTCATAACTTCAGAATCGTGCTCTCCTGAATATGATTTCGCTCAAACCTTCCCGTAACTCAAGATCGTGCTCTCCTGAATACGAATTGGTTCGTACCTCAAGACGGCAGATAAATGGAAGCCCAACTGCTCCATGGAGATGGCCATTTGCTGCGAGTCGTAACGAGGATAGGATCGACTTCTTAGGTGAGAAATGTCGTATGTTGATGCTGTAAAATGTAAAGTGTAAAAGGTTGTAACATGTAGGGTTGTAAAGTGTTGTACTGATATATTTTCCAGGCGCGAACTGGCGTGTATCTGTAAAGGATTGTAGTTGATTTTCTTGAAAGATAGTGCAAAATAAATGCACGTCCGGGTACAGTGATAAACTTCTCAAGCGAGATAGTCGCGTATCTGCCAATGTATGGTGAAAATTTTAGATGGTGCAAAATAAATGCACGTCCGGTTGGGATTGACGACCGACAAGACTGAGATTCAATCTAGGATCGAGCTAGAAAGAAGACTGGAAATCAAAACTCCATCGAGGGAATGATCTCGAAGGGTAAATATCTAATCCTGGCGAGGAAAGATAGCTGAAGTAACCGTCATCCACGAGGATCGAGCTCTGTAGGGAAACTGGAAACAAGTAAGCATTGTATGCTTAGGGCTGACAATCTATTTGGAGAGAATGGACAAACCCCAATTACTCGGTGGTAACGACCAATGATGGAGACACGATGAACCTGTGCATGTTATCGCGTATGTTAATGGATATGTTAATATGAATGTATGTTGATGTCTATGTATGTAACTATGCAAGATGTTATGAAATGAGTATGTAATGAGTATGTAATGAATATAGGCATGTGATGCTTATGCCCTTGCATATGCTGACGAAACAGACTAGAGACGGGACGAGAGATGAAATAAACATCTCGACGGAGATACCCTGCGTTCTCTGCAACCAATACGTCAATCATGGGTAAGAAAGATCAATGGTAGAACCGGATCTGGTTTTAAAGTTCTGAATTCTCTGGGGGAGAAGGTAATCTGCTTGGGTGCACAGTATCATGTCTTCACCTGGGGAGAAGAAAACCGGAGGGACACTTTTGAGTTACCCAAGAAAAGGTTGTCAGCTTATAGTCTCTCTGGGGACTATCACTGGGAGCATGTCGGTGAAATCTTTGATGTCTTAGGCACCACCGGCTCCATCCAAAGTATTGTCAGCTTAAAGTCTCGCTGGGGACTATGACGAGGCAATAGTTTAAGAGCCTGTTGCAACACTGAGCTTTACTGGGGGATGAAAGCCGCTGTGAGTAAAATCCCTCGGGTGCATGAAGAAAAGTTGTGAAACCACATGGCCTTGATCTTGAAGGACCTTATAGTAGTCGCCATTTGTTTGCTTTAAAAACATGGTGCCCTAGGATACTTGCGTTGCGAGGTAGGGTCATCTCAAGAGGATTTTATAGAGAACACCGAGTCCGGCTGCCCCATTGTTCTCAAACTCTTTGAGAGATTTGTCAGGTCTCGACGTAACTGGCACAAATTAATCGTGTTACGATGAAATCTTTGGGAAATAGCTCTTAAGAACGTCAGACTCGCGTTGGTAAGCGAATTGGGAAACTGCCTGCCCCTGTTTAGCAGGATCATCAAGTTCCACGGGTTATGTCCATATGTAAATCTCTAAGATATCAAGCAAAGTCATCATGCCTGAAATGCCTATCCTGAGCTTATCAATGTACGCATATATTTGTCTTGAATTTTTTGTTTTTTTGTTTTGAAAAAAGATACCTCAACAACTCGTGACCGAGATCACTGGTTAGGATATAAGTTTGAATTATAATGCCAACATGAATTTTTGAGCATAGCTCGTAGGAGTCAGGAAACGTGATCTTGTCAAGTATGCTTTCAACCGAAGTCCTACTTCAATTAGGTCTTTTAAAGGTTGTATCGTGGCTCGGTTCACGGTTTAAGAAACAAAGGATAAAGGCTCAAAGTTATATTTGTACCCACCCATTCTTCGTGATGTTCTCCAATCCTAATTCAGTTAACCGGATACGAACGCTCATATCTCAAGCGGATTTGCTATGGTCGAGAACTTATCAAGGCTTTGGACATGGCAGTCACTCACCTATTTCTAATGGCAATTGTTCACACGATTTTGTTCTTTACTAGGGATTATTTATTGTACCCTCTAGTTTTGCTTTTATTCCCTAACTTTTGCCTGGACAACGTCTTTTGATCTGACTTTGGAGTCCAGCGGGATGCCCCAGTTTTGCCTAAGTCTCCTTCATAGGTTTTGACTTAGCGGGCTCTTATTTTTTTTGAATATTCTTTTATGCACAAGTCGTGTAAATCTTTTGAAAGACTCGTGACTGCCCCACTCCTTAGGTAACCGAGGGATAGCCATTGTATTGGACTTCTTAAGATGCTAAGGATAAATTCTCGAAGGTTGGCTCTTCCTTTTTAAGAGTCTAAGCGCTCGATCGGTTTAACTGAAACCTACCCTGCCCCAGGTTAGGATGAAGGTTCTTAAAAAGAAAGAAAAACTCCTACTTCAAGGCTCAAAGGGTTGACTAGGGATTAACATCCTTATATCTCCAGTGTTTGGGATTTGAAACAATGCCTTACATCATCAGCGGGTTTCAATCGAAAGCATACGACAAGAAATCTGACGTTTTGGGTTCGTCATCCTCCCCCCAATTCTCCATCAGAACAAGAGATCGGGTAAAGTTGGCATTATGATTTATGAAAACGTTTTTTGAATGAGTGAAACGAATGGATTTATTCAAGACAAACATATGCGTTGCATTAATTAATCAAAGATAAACAAGTTCGTACATGCTAAATATGCTTAATCAAAGAGAAATGCATATAAATAAACAAATGAACTGTCGGAAAAATCCTTCTAAATGTTTATGAAATCTAAGAGCAACAGTTTCCTTTGGCGGAGCCTCAATGGAAAGAACGTCTGGTTTACGATCATTGTGAGTCGTCATGGCTTGCCCCAGTTACGCTGGTCACATCTTCAACAGTTTTCAGTCGTTGCTTCAAAATAATTTTCCCAGATTCTTCGTTGATCATAGTCACGTCACATTTCCAAGGCACAGCTTTAGGATCACTGAAAGGAAACGGACTCGGTCTTCGAATAACTATAGGCTTAGGCTGATTCACTTCAGGGGTATACGACCTTGGTATATCGAACACGAGGTTGGCGGAGCCTGCCCCTGATAAATTAAACACTGGTACCTTACCCTTTGATTCAGGCTGATGGAAAACAGGCTCAACCACAGCGACTACATCCTTCTTGGCTTGGCTTGTCACTTGTAAAACACCCTCATTAATCAGCCTCTGAACATCGTTCTGAACTAACACACAACCCTTAGTACTGGCTTCACAACTTACACATACAACGTGGGAAGTATCTACTAAACCAGCTTCAAACAGTTTCGAGTGGAACATCTTGAGAGGAGTCTTAATCTGTTCAACGTCAAGGGCATAACCTTCCTCCGAATCAGCACCAATGGCATTGACACTCTCATGGTTAGGAAAAGGGTTCTTCTTAACATTTGGTTGAGGATCTTCGAATGACAGAATCTTCTTTTCCAATAAATCCCTGACAATATTTTTGAGAGCATAACAATTTTCCAGATCATGACCAGGCGCACCCTCATGAAATAAACAATGAGCGGCGGCGTTGTAATTGGCGGGTAGAGGATTAGGAGGCGGACCCAAAGCCCGAGTAGTGATGAGACCCTGCTTGACCAAAGAGGGATACAACTCGGTAAAAGTCATTGGAATCGGCGGACAAGGCTTATACGTTCTTCTATTCGGCATATTCTGGCGAGGAGCCGGACTCTTTGGCTGTTGAGGAGCAGGAGTAATGGGTGCCTGTAGGTAGTTGACAGGAGGCGGATAAATAGGAGGTTGTTGCATAGGTTGATACATGGGAACCTGTTGATTGAAAGAAGGTGTAATAGCTGCCACATAGGGTTGTTGAGCATGTTGGACTGGGTACCCTTGAGGTTGAGCATAACCTTGCGGATGTCGATAAAAGCGTTCCCTTGGTCTACCAGAGGATATAGCATTAGTCTCACTCTCCTTTTTCTGGGAGCTATACGGAGGTTTCTTCGGCTGATCCTTAGAAGCGCCATGATTATTTGTCATTTTACCACTCTTCATACCCAATTCAATCTTGACACCCACAGCAACGATGTCGGAGAAATTTGAAGTCACACTACCCACCATTCTCTCGTAAAATTCTGGACGGACTGTGTCGACAAACCAATCAGCTAACTCTTTCTCGGTCAAAGGAGGTTCTACCTGCGAAGCAGTCTCTCTCCACCTTTGAGCATACTCTTTGAATGACTCAGAATTCTTCTGTGACATACTCAGCAACTGTCTTCTGTCAGGAGCCAGATCCATATTGTACTTGTAGTGTTTGATGAAAGCGTCAGATAAATCTTGAAAGCTCTTAACGCGGGATTGGTCCAAAGTTAAATACCACTTGGAAGAAGCACCCTTCAAACTGTCTTGGAAGCAATGAATCATCAGTTTATCATTCTCGACATGGGCAGCCATTTTGCGATAATACATGATCAAATGACTCTTAGGACAGGTGGCACCTTCATAACGATCCAAGTTCGGAGTTTTGAACTTCGGGGGAATAACCAAACCTGAGACCAAACAAACATCCCTTGCAGCAGTCCCAAAAATTTGATCACCCTCTACCTTTTTCAATCTCTGGACGATAGTGTTTACTTCCTCACGAAGCTTATCATGTTTCTCATAACCCTCAACATTCTCATCAAGATTATCAAAAACTGTCTCATTGGAGTACGGTTGCGCACGAGTGTGTACAACAGGTGGTGCAAAGATAGGAGCCCCCCTAGAAACTTCAGAAAACAAGGGCACGGCTTGCTGAACAGGTTGATTAATCGGAACAGTGGCTTGAGGAGGCACAAAACCGGGAGCAAGACCATAAGGTGGGTCCCCTGCTACGGTCACACTTGGTGGAGGGTCCACAGTAACGCCGGTAATCTCAGAAACAACAGTGGGCTGGGTATCCATCTTAGCATTCATGACATGTAACAATTCCATCATTCGCCCCATACCCCCTCGAAGGTCTTCAAGTTCATTGCTAAGGCGATCAATCTCTTTTGCCTGATCCTCCATTCTTTTCCGAGTTTGAGCTCTGGTGTTGTATTGGTGCTGAGAACTCAGGGTGACAAAACTGGAAGGTGAGAGAACCGAGTGTGAGAAATCGGGAGACACATGCAATGCAAGAGTATGATGCTAAAATGTGAATGTAAATGAAGATTTCATGGAATTCAAAACATTTACTAATGTCGTGGGGTACCAAGGAAATCTTTTTCTTGTTTTTCATTTTATATTTTTTTTATTTATGGTATCCCGCGATATCCATAAATGATGTTTGAGCTCCATGAAATACAATGCAATGAGGTGCTTTATGGATGCAATGCATGAAAACACACAAAGTCCTAGGTTAAAAGCTTGCATGAGGTTCAAAGGCAAGTACCCTCCCCTGAAGTTAGATGGTTCATCCTGTCCTACAAAAGTAACCAGGTTCTAAGGGATCTCAATATCATTGATCCTTCACAAGGGTGGTTGTTCAGAAGGCAACTTACTTGCCAACCAAAACCCTCCAAGTTTAAGATCTCAATGAGCGTAGTATCGAGTGTCAACCAACTTCAGTCTGCACCAGAGCCGGTTACCTCACTACTTTCTAAAGGCCAAGATGAGTTAACTAGGGTTCTAAAAGTCAGTTAGTGCATTGACAACATATGGCAGCCTCAATATTATCCTCAACTTGACTTAAGGAATATAAGCACCAACCAAGAAGTCGCACTAACTATGGCCACCAGATCAACCGTATCGATATACGTCGTACAGTCTCCTTGGTCTATTGCCATTTACCTAAGGTACACTAGATCCGGGTTAGGACCTATCTCACAGCACAAGGAACAGTCCCACAATCAAAGCACAAATATATACATGCAAATGAATAATAACACAGATAGTAATAAATATGAACAAATTAGGGATAACCCTCAAAAGTTAAAGGAATCCCCAGTGAAGTCGCCATTTTCTGTTGCGGTGGAAATAGGATATCAAACTATTAATTAGTTTGAATCGCAATTAAATTCACAACCGCTCTTTGATTTATCCGAAGGAAAAGGTCAAAAGAGGGAAAACCTATTTTGCATCGTAAACACAATGCGGGGAAAGATCTAGGGTTCGGGGGTTGGTTAAATTTAGGGAAGGTATTAGCACCCTAAACTTCTGTAGTACTCTACAGGAACCTTTTGTTCAGATGTTTACTATTTTGCTTTATTTATTTGCTTAAGGTATATGTACAAAGGATTAAAAGTGAGAAAGGAGACCTAAGGGGTTAATTCTAAGTTTACTCGGCAAGACATCGCATCTTGTGCCTACGTATCCTTACGGGAGTGGAATCAGAGTAATCGTAGTTCCCCTCAAAAGGGAGGTTAGAGACTTCTTGACTGTGGTCAAGGTCTCAATAGGGAATAAACATGTCTTAAGGACACGCTTACGCGGAGTGTAGGAACTCCAAATCTCTACGTTGAACTGTTAAGTTGTAATTAGGGTTAAATTAGGTTAGGGATTCCGCGGCGGGAAACCCTAAAATGAGCGCGGCGGCTCTTTGACCTAATGCTAGGGGTAAAATTGTAATTTAGCCTGCGGCGAGGCATTTGTGAAAATTAGGGTTTGTAGTTTGTAGTTTTGAGGATTTGAAATTGAATGTGTGAAATTTGAGGGTTTGAGGACTATTGGCATGGCGGCCAAACGGCTAGACCTAATCCTTCGGAGGTGTGATGTGACAGAAGTAATAGTGATGAAAGTGTGAGAAATTTAAATCATACAAACGGAAATAAAATGCAGAAAGTAAACGCGATTGTTATGTTCGCGAGGTTACAAACGAGGAGCAGTTACAATTATAATAGCTAAATATAAAACCGAAAATAAGTTTCAAATTGAACATAATAGCTGCAAGAAACAAAACAAACAAAAATGTCAGTATATGGGGTTAGACGAAAACGAAATCAAAATTGAACGAGAAACAAACCGTATGAATTTTGGAGGACTTTTATGGTCTTTTTAACCAAGGATTTAAATTTGTGAAAAGAGAGATTAATTTTAATTAAAAGAGTTTTGAGTTTTAAAAAAATTATTAATAAAAAAGTGAAAGTTTGGTTAGTTATTCTAAAAAAGGAGTTTTAGTGATAATATTTTGAAAAAAAGATTTAATCATTAAAAAAAACAATTTGTTTAATTTAAAAAATCTTAATGTTAGTTAAAAACACGTTTTACTTTAAAGTTATAAAAAAGTTTTATTATTTGAAAAAAACATTTGATTATTTTATTTAAAAAGAGTTTTAATTAATTTGAAAAAGGTTTTTGGTTATAAAAAAAGAAAGGGCCTTCTTGATTTTTTTTTAAAAAAAGATAAACAAAATAAAATAACAAATGGAAAAACAATAAATAATAAAAAAGAGGGTTGGGCCGGTCATCACTCTTCTTCTCTCTGTTCTCTGAGTTTGCGTGTGTTCCTCTCCTTCTTGTTTGCCTCTCACGGATGTTATCTTCTTCTTCTTTTGCATGACCGCCGATTTGTCTTCTTCATCTCTTTTTCCTGAAAAACATGAAAAGCAACACAAAAATTGTAATTATATTTTTTGATCCTTACGGAATGATGATGGCCGATGATGCTTTGTCCTGAGGCTAGAGGATTTTTGACGGAGTTTGCTTGGATTTTTACGAAAAAAGTTCTTTCTTTCTTGTTATGATTTCCGTCCCTTTTATACTTGATTTTTAAATCTTTTTTAATCTCAGATTTAATTTGAATATCTCAATCTTTTTCAATCTCGGATTTGATTTGAGTAGATTTTTATGATGATTTCAGATTTGATTCAATGATGGTGATGTTGATATTCTTATGATGATGATATGATCTGATTGATTTGATCTGGAATTCATTGGGATTGGATTTGATTAAAAAATTGTTGGGATTTAAATTTAAAAGTTAGCAAAGAAAATAAGAGCTTCAAGTTAAATAAAAATTAGAGTTTTAAGTTTAAAAAAACTGAGTTAGAATTTTAAAATAATAAAAAAAATATTTGAATGTTGGTTTTAAAAAATGTTAGAATTATTTTAAAAACGGTTAGAATTTAATTTTAAAAGGAATTTAGAATTTTAATTTGAAAAAGGATGGTGTCAAAAAAGATTTAGATTTAATTTTAAAAAAAAAATAGATTTAATTTATAAAAAAAAAGGTTAGATTTAATTTTTAAAATAGATAGAAAAAAAAATTTAATTTTAAAAAGAAGTTAGAGAAAAAAAGATTTAATTTTAAAAAGAAGTTAGAGAAAAAAAAAGATTTAATTTTAAAAGGAAGTTAGAGAAAAAAAGATTTAATTTTTTTTAAAAAGTTAGAAAAAAAGATTTAACTTTATAAAAGTTAGAAAAAAGATTTAACTTTATAAAGAAGTTAGAAAAAAAAATATTTAACTTTAAAAAAGTTAGAAAAAAGATTTGATTTTTTAAAAAAAAAAATAGAAAAAAGATTTAACTTTAAAAAAGTTAGAAAAAAAAGATTTAGCTTTAAAAAAGTTAGAAAAAAAAGTTTTAATTTTAAAAAGTCAGAAAAAAAAGATTTAGCTTTAAAAAAGTTAGAAAAAAAGTTCTAATTTTAAAAAGTTAGAAAAAGATTTAACTTTAAAGAGTTAGAAAAAAAAGTTTTAATTTTAAAAAGTTAGAAAAAGATTTAATTTTAAAAAGTTAGAAAAAGATTTAACTTTAAAGAGGAGTTAGAAAAAAGATTTAAAAAAAGTTAGAAAAAATATTTAATTTTAAAAACAAGTTAGATTTTTATTTTAAAAAAGGTATTAGAATTTGATTAAAAAATGTGTTAGAAATTAATTTAAAAAAGGTTATAAAAAAAATTTACTCTTAAAGAAAAGAAAAAAAAAAGTTAAATTTTAATCTAAATTCTAAAAGTTAGTAAGAAGAGCTTAAAATGATTTTAAAAAATAGAAAAAAAAAGTTAATAAAAAAACATTAGTAAAGTTATAAAAAAATTTAATTAAATTATTATTAGTTAAAAAAACAAGATTAAAAAAAAAGGTTAATTTATTAAGTTAATCAGAATAAAAATAAAAAAGAAAAAAGAAAGGGTAAAATTTGGGGTATTACAGCCAGCATAGAAGATCAGGAGGAAGGAACTTCAGGATCTGAATCTGATTCTGAATCTGACGATGACGCTGAAGAGGTAATGGCTAAACTTACTAAAGAAGAACTTATCAAAGTATTATCAGAAGTTCTGAAAAGTTATAACAATATCAAACTCAAATACAAGAAGCTGAAAAGCAGTCTTGAGTCTGAGATTGATCTTCTGAAGACAGAACTTGTTGAGCAAAAAGAAATTAATCTGAAAATCAAAAATGACTTTGAAATAGCTCAACAAGAATCTGAATCTGAGACTAATTCATGTGAAAACATTTTAGAAAAATATGACTCTAGCTTTCAGAGATTCCTTACTAAGAGCTTAGACAGAAGCAAGATGGCTTCTATGATCTATGGTGTTAGTGGGAATAACAGAAGAGGTATTGGATATGAATCTTCCTCTGGAAGTAATCCAAAATCTGTTGACAAACTCTTCATCAAGAAGACACCTCTGTACTCTCAATTTAAGTTTGGTCACTTAAATGACATTAAACACACAAGCTCTGAGAAGAATACTTATGTGTTTAAACCCAAGGCAAGTCAGAATAAACATTATGTTGAAAAACAGAAGTTTAGACAAACCTACAAACCAACTAACCCTAAAGGACCCAAGAAGATCTGGTTACCTAAGAGCAAAATAATCCATGTTGCAGATGTTCTTAGCAGCAAGATCAGGACGCCAGTCATGGTACCTGGATTCTGGATGCTCACGACACATGACAGGAGAAAGGTCTATGTTCCAAAGCCTGGAACTTAGATCTAGAGGTGACGTGAAGTTTGGAGGGAACCAGAAAGGCAAGATCATTGGATCTGGCACTATTGGAAATGGTAAACTTCCCTCTATAACTAATGTTTTACTTGTTGAAGGCTTAAAACATAACTTATTGTCCATAAGTCAATTAAGTGACAATGGTTATGATATTACCTTTAATCAAAAATGTTGTAAAGCTATTAGTCAAAAGGATGGCTCTATCCTATTTAGTGTAAGAGGAAAAACAACATTTATAAAATAAATCTTTCAGAACTTAAAGTTCAGAATGTTAAATGCCTCTTATCTGTTAATGAAGAGCAATGGGTCTGGCACAGAAGATTGGGCCATATTAATATGAGACGTATATCTCAGATTAATAAACTTAATCTTGTCAGAGGACTTCCTAATCTGAAGTTCACCTCAGATGCTCTTTGTGAAGCATGCCAAAAGGGGAAGTTTTCAAAAACATCTTTTAAATCAAAAAATGTTGTTTCTACTTCCAAACCACTAGAATTACTTCATATTGATCTGTTTGGACCAGTGAAAACTGCATCCATCAAAGGCAAGAAGTATGGATTAGTCATTGTTGATGACTATAGTAGATGGACATGGGTAAAGTTATTAAAACACAAGGATGAGTCACATTCTGTGTTCTTTGACTTCTGCAAGCAAGTCCAGAATGAAAAAGATTTCAAAATTATAAAAGTCAGAAGTGATCATGATGGTGAATTTGAAAATAAATATTTTGAAAAATATTTTCCTGAAAATGGCATTGCTCATGATTTTTCCTGTCCTAGAACTCCACAACAAAATGGGGTTATAGAGAGGAAAAACAGGACTATGCAAGAAATGGCCAGAACCATGATCAATGAGACAAATCTGGCAAAACACTTTTGGGCAGAAGCAATCAACACAGACTGTTACATTCAGTACAGGGTGTTTGTAAGACCTCTTCTGAAAAAGACTCCATATGAACTGTGGAAGAACAGAAAGCCTAACATTTCATATTTTCATCCTTTTGGATGTACTTGTTATATACTTAATACTAAAGAGAATCTTAACAAGTTTGATTCCAAAGCACATAAGTGTTTCATGCTTGATTACTCTGAACGCTCTAAAGGCTACAGAGTATTCAATACTGAAACACAGATTATGGAAGAATCTATTCATGTAAGATTTGATGATAAGCTTGGCTCTAAAAAGCCAAAGCAGTTTGAGAATTCTGCAGATAGAGAAGTGATTCTCACAGACTCTGAAGGATCAGAGGCAGAAAAGGCTAAAGAGAAGGAATCTGAAGCAACTCCAGATGCTATTCCCCTATCTTCTCAATTGGACAACTTACACATTTCTGAAAGATCAAATTTCAGAGGATCTTCTTCCAGAATCAAGGCATCTCACCCAGAAGATGTGACTATTGGAAAGAAAGATGATCTAATCAAGACAAGATCCTATCTCAGAACATCTGAATCTTCATTGTTTGGCTTAGTGTCAATAATTGAACCAACATCTGTGGATGAGGCTCTGAAAGATAATGAATGGATTATTGCCATGCAAGAAGAGCTAAATCAATTCACCAGAAATGAAGTTTGGGATCTGGTTCCTAGACCTAAAGGATTCAATGTTATTGGAACAAAATGGGTCTTCAGGAATAAGTTGAATGAAAAGGGAGAAGTTGAAAGGAATAAGGCAAGGCTGGTTGCTCAAGGATACAGTCAACAAGAAGGTATTGATGACACTGAAACTTATGCTCCAGTGGCAAGGTTAGAATCTATACGCCTTCTTATTTTATTTGCTGCACAGAATAACATCACTCTGTATCAGATGGATGTTAAAAGTGCCTTTCTTAATGGTATTATAGAAGAGGAAGTATATGTCCACCAACCTCCTGGTTTTGAAAGTGAAAACTTTCCAGATCATGTTTTTAAACTAAAGAAATCTCTTTATGGCTTAAAACAAGCTCCCAGAGCTTGGTATGAGAGGTTGAGCAATTTCCTTCTGAAGAAAAATTTTATCAGAGGAAAAGTGGATACAACTTTATTCTGTAAAACTCTTAAGAAAGATTTGTTGATTTGTCAAATTTATGTAGATGATATTATTTTTGGATCAACAAATATTATGCTTGGAAAGGAGTTTGCTAAATGTATGCAGGCAGAGTTTGAAATGAGCATGATGGGAGAATTGAGATTCTTTTTGGGAATCCAAGTCAACCAGACTCCAGAGTGCACCTACATACATCAAACCAAATATGTTAAAGAGCTTCTGAAGAAGTTCAACATGGTTGATAGTAAAATGGCAAAGACTCCAATGCACCCTACAAGCACTCTAGGTAAGGAAGAGGTAAGTAAGAAGGTAGATCAGAAACTCTACAGAGGTATGATAGGATCTCTTCTATACTTGACTGCTTCTAGACCAGATATTCTGTTTAGTGTCTGCTTATGTGCAAGATTCCAATCATATCCTAGAGAATCACACTTAACAGCTCTTAAGAGGATTCTAAGGTATCTGAAAGGTACTACTAACATGGGTCTGTGTTACAGAAGATCTGATGAATTTTCATTAGTTGGATTCTGTGATGCTGATTATGCTGGAGACAGAGTTGAACGTAAAATCACTTCTGGAAGCTGTCAGTTTCTTGGAAGTCATCTGATCTCATGGTACAACAAGAAGCAACCCACTATTGCACTATCAACTACAGAGGCAGAATACATTGCTGTTGCTGGATGTTGTACGCAGATGCTCTGGATGAAGAGTCAGTTAGAAGATTATCAGATCTATGAGAGTAATCTTTCTATCTTCTGTGATAATACTTTTGCTATATGTTTGTCAAAAAAAAATCCAATCTTGCATTCTAAGGCCAAACATATAGAAATTAAACACCACTTCATCAGAGACTATGTTCAGAAGGGTGTAATAAATCTAGCCTTTGTTGATACAAATCATCAATGGGCTGATATTTTCACAAAACCCCTTGCTGAAGATAGATTTAAGTTCATTCTGAAAAATATTTGTATGGATTTCTGTCCAGAGTAATATTTATCATAGGCAACTTCTCAGATGCAAAATGTTTAAAGATCTGAAGTATTTCATCTGACTATTTGTTCATTTATCCTAAATTAATTTATTTGTGTGAAACTCTGAACTAACAAACTCAGAAGATCTGAACGTTGGAAACGTTTCATTTCTTGAGAGACATCAGATGCACATACAAAGCAAACACGTGTCACTCAGTATCTGAAAAGATGGAGTGCTCTACTGAATTGACGTTTGAGGTATTGCTTTAAAAATCTCATTTTTCTTGGATTTCCCCCCAATTGTCATAATTTTAATTTGAAATGATTACTTTCATTAAATGTTGTATAAACGTGCGTATGTGTCTTTTGATGTGCCCAATGCTTGATTTTTTAGTTGTCTATAAATACCACCTATCACACTATTTTCACATTTTTCACACTCACTACACCTATGCGTTTCTGTTCTCTCTTCAACCTCTACAAAAACCCTAAACCCAAATCAAGATCTTCTTCTTCATCAATGGCTTCTACATCAAATTGTCATACCCTAAATTTGTCCTACCCGTTTTTTTATTTATTTTCACCTTTTTTTCGATTTCATTTCTGTTTTACATTGCCTGTTTATTTTTCTTGATTATTTAGACACGTGTCTGCTCGCGATTGGTTAATTTTTTTTAGAGCTTTTATCATTTTATCCAATAAAGACGTGACACATGGCCTAAAAACATTTTTGTAAACATTATTTTCTTAAAACTTCTTCTTTTTAAATATTACTAATAGTATTTTTTTTTAGTAATTATTTCTTTCGGTTTTTAAATTTTAGTTTATTTTTATATTCTTTTTTAATATTTATTAATTAGTATTTGTCAATATTTATTTATTAGTTAGATTTAATTAATAATGTAGTATTAGTTTTATATGCCTTATTTTTTAATTAATTGCTGAAAAATTTAAGTAAAAAAAGAGAGAAAAGCTGGATTTGGATCGGGCCCATCACAAAGACCCATTAAGAGAAGGCTGAGATCGTTATAAGAGGAGAGGGTATTTTTCAGAAAGAAGGACCCTAATCTACTGTTCACTGCCTCTCACAAAATTCCTCTTCCACAACACCGCCGCTTCAAACCCTAAACCCACGATTCCATCTTTGATACAGTGTTAGGGTTTTTTCATTTTCCACCATCACCATGATGACCGCTATTCTCCGAAGAGCTTCTTCAACACTCTCAAAGCGTGCCATCCCCGCCGCCGAAGCACTTCTCTCCTCCACCGCTTCTGCCAAGCTCAGACAACTCACCGTCTTCCCAGCCAGGTCCTTCCACTCCAAATCACAACCCTTGCTATTTCGCGCCTCTTCGGCTTCTCGCGCTGGTTATGCCGCCGAAGCTTTTCCATTCGAGGAACAGTCTAAAGCGATCGACGATGATGGCCTTGAGATCGCGAAGCTTGGGATTTCTCAGGATATTGTTTCTGCTTTGGAAAAGAAAGGAATCACGAAGCTTTTCCCCATTCAGAGGGCTGTGCTGGAGCCTGCTATGCAAGGTCGTGATATGATTGGTCGTGCTAGAACAGGAACTGGAAAAACTCTTGCTTTTGGGATACCTATCATTGATAAGATCATTCAATTTAATGTTAAACATGGGCGAGGAAGGGATCCTCTGGCTTTGGTTTTGGCTCCAACTAGAGAACTCAACAATATTGACAGCAATAATCCCAACACTCACTGTCAACAACAACAAAAGCAATACTCCCACTGCATCGTATTTTCTAGCGCCACCAACACCACTCAGCTTCCCTTCTCGGCAACAACAGAACCAGATTACAGTCCTACCTATTCAATATGGCAGTAACATTCAAATCATTTTCTATGTATTATTGTCTTGTCTGTTGATTTTATTAACGATTATTTTTGTGTTTCTGGTTTGTGTTTGGATGTTGTCATAGGTTTGTAGAGTAGTTTGAAAAAATTCACTGTTGTTGTGCTCAAATGTGGAAATTTTGCTGAAACTGGACATATTGGGTCCTTTGTGTTGACACTACTATGCCTAGAATTATGTGTGTTAATCGGTTTGCTACTGTGTCGAGTTAAAGGATTAAAACGTTTTAGACACATGTCGAGTTGGTTTATAGTGAGTAATTTGTGGTTGTTGCAATTTCGCATTGAAGAAGTTCGGTGCGTATTTGACTTTCCTGTCATTGCTACTATAGTTTTATTTTCATGTCAAAGTTGCGGTTTACTACATCATTATATTGTTATACTGTTAGTCGTGTGCATAAAGTTATGTGTTGTTTGTCGTCCGTTCCTGTTTTGTGGTGACCATTCTGTGCAGATTAAGGGCTAAATCTATTAGGAACTACATCGGTTCGTCGCGTGGGCTACAACGAGTCAACAAAATCCGACAACAGTATTGAGAAGTTTGGAACCCATTCAACATCATGGTTGCAGCATCAATGAATATCACACTGGTAACCAGTTGTTCAATCCGTCTCTGCTCAATTTCCATCAACCTCACAACAAGCTCCGTTTACTTCAACAACAACGGCTAATTCACATCGTTGATTTCGGTCCGTTTTTGACTTCCACAAGTCGGTTTTCCTTGATGATTGTGCTGGTGATGCACCTTTCAATGATGAACTCCACGCAACGAATACAGTCGCAGCTCCCATTATTCAGCGACATCAACTTAACATGGCAGTAGCGTTTCGGTTCGGAAGTCCAGTTGTAAAAGGATAAACTCGTCTGTTGGTTTCGGTAACGTCATGTTGCATCTTGGAATGCTTGTTGCAAACACGGTATTCACCCGCGAGCAGTGGAGACGCACTTGTCGGTAACAATGTCGAGTCCTTTTCAAATAAATTTAATGGCTGTCAATTTTCTTTTGCTGCGATTGTCTTTTATTCATAATATTATAGCATCATTTTGGTTCTGTTTTAATCGATCGTCCCACTCATTTCATATCAAACAATCGAGAATTATATTAGATACTGGTTTTTTTGATTGAGTTTCAGTTACTGCTGTTGTTGTATATTTGTTTTCGGTTCGATTTCGTGACATGAAGATTTCATATATTTCAATTTATGTTATGACTTTGAAAATTTTGTTTTGATTTAATCTCATGAAAATAAGTGTTACATGGAATTGTTGAAGTTTCAATTTGAGAATGTATACATGGACTGACATAACAGTATGAATATTTTGCAAGATTCAAAAGGACATTCAAGCTGGTACAATTATTCTGCATATTTGTGGTCCTGTTTCAATTTACAACATGATTTTATCATGTTAAGGATGAATTTCAATCGCGGTTGTTAAAAGAATTTAATATACTTTGTTGCTGCTGATTTCATTTGGTTTCAATTTAAATTCAGATTCAATCATCTGGAACCTAGAATCAGCTCCAAAATGGCCGTAAATATGTTGCTTGCGTTTTTTTATGAGAAGAGATCAACATGCTGCTGCAGTCAGTTTGTGTGCTAATATTAAATTGGGGTATTAATTTAACAATGTTATGTCGAACGGTTTCGGTTTAAGCTAACAATGCTTTTGTTTCACATTTCCGTTGCTTCTTTTATATACTGTATGGCTAGAAATGTTATTACAGTTTCATTTGTTTTAATTTTTAGAATTGCATTTTTATTGAAAAATATAGTATCTTTTTATAATAATGTTAAAACATTTCCTGGATAAACTTTAGGTTTGGTTAAGTGTTTCAAAAAGGTAAATTAATTTTTTTAATTTTGTTGACATTTCCTTTTACAGTATTAGAGTTTTTTTAATTGTTTGGGTTACAATGTTAATTCCGGCCCATTAGAATATCATTTTGTATTAGGTGAGGGTTAAAAATGTTTAGAAATTATATTTGATCCAGCTAGGGTCCGATTTGCTTGCATCTATATTCCAAGATAACACCCCTCCTTTATGTTTTAATTGATTTAATCGTTTAGATTATGTGTTTATTTTTTTAGATAGATGTTATTGCTATTTATTCATTACATTTATAATTGAATTTTCTAATCCATGGTTTCGACATTTCTCTGTCTATTATGCTACTAAAATTTCTTACACATTAATTGAATTTTTCGCCGCGCTACGAAAGTGGTGGGGTTCTTGGGGTCTAGCACCCCTTGGGTCCTTGGACAACCGCTCTCGAGGCACACACCCTTGAGTTGTGGTTGTTCCATCATTCGGTTTCCAAAATGTTTTTTCACTCAAATTAATTGAAATTTTTTAAAGGATATTTTTATTACTTTTAGATACTTTTATAAGAAAAATTCAAATTATTCTTTCTTTAAAAAAATATATTTCTAAATTATTACCAAATAATATTTTAAATATTAAACTTAAACAAAACTACTTTATTAACAAAGTTAAAATATTTTTTCTAAGATATTAAAATTTTTTTCAAAACAATTAAATATGACTAGCTTTTCTCAAAATCTTTTTATAAACAATTGATTAATTTATTTTTATATATGAAAATTAAAATTAATTTTCTTAATTAAATTAGACTATTTTTCTCAAATAAATTTTAAAACAATTAAATTCTTGGATTTCACCTTCCTTGAATTTTTAAGCAACCGCTCTCGAGGTGCACACCTTGAGTTGTGACCCTTCCGATCTTACATTTCTAGAATACCTAGCGCGCCTAGTCCGAGTACGCTAAACTATTCAAATTATTTTCTTAAATTAAATCACGAAAGAATCGAGTTCTTGGAGTCGTGCATTCCTCGAATTCGAGAGTGACTACTATTGAGGCGTACGCCTTGAATGGTGTGTCGTTCGAACTTTCGTTCCTAAAATACCTCCTTTAATTATTTGGATAGGTACTCTCACTGTCCAACAAACACTATTTTATAATTAATGGAATGAAAAAGATGACGTTGGGATCTAGCATTCCAACGATACCCCGACTAATTGGTTACGAGGCTGACGTCTTGCTTATCGAATAACCGTCATTCCTCCTAAATTTTCAACCCATCTAACCTCATTCCTCACCTTCGTGCGATCGAGTCTAAACCCTCGTATGCTTCTAAACCATACGTAAAATCCAAACTATTTTCTTAATTAAAATTACGAAAGAATGAAGTTCTTGGAGTCTCGCACTCCTTGAATTCTTGAGTGACCACTCTTGAGGCGTACACTTTAGGTTGTGGATTACTCGACCTTTTCGTATATAAAATACATGCCTTAACTACTTTGACAAATACCACCATTGTCCATCCAAATACACTTTCCTAATTAATTGAAAAAGGTATCATTGGGATCTAGCATTCCAATAATATCCCGATTAATTAATTGCGAGGCTGACGTCTCGTTTATCGAGTAGTCGTCATTCTCCCTTAAAATATTCTATCCAACTCTCTTTTCTCGCCCCCGTGCGATTGAAACTTTCTCAAACACATATTTCATAATTATTCGAATGAAAAAGGTGTCATTAGAATCTAGCATTCCAATAATGCCCCGATTAATTGATTGCGAGACCGACGTCTCGTTTATCGAATAGTCGTCATTCTCCATCAAATTACCTAACCGAACTCTTTTTCTTGCCCCAGTGCGATCGAAACCTTGTTAACTATTCAAATATATCCCAAACCAAAACATCCAATACGATAAACCTAATTCCTCTCCCTCGTGCGATTTCCAGCCCAAACACTCTTAGAAAGAACATTGTTTAGCCCATTCTTCCGTGCATAACAAACTCGTGCTTCAGCCTCCCCTAGCGAGCAGACAAGCCAATGTTTAGCAGTTAGAATGCGACCTAACCTCTCGTTCATTCCAAACACAAACCTTTTACCGTAGTTAGCCGAACTACGGCTGCTCTGATTCTTCATTCTCTTTTGAATGTAAGATACGTAGGCACAAGATTGCGATGATCTTGGCGAGCACAATCCCCCCTTTTTCCCGTAGTCCCATGAACTACGAACGCTCTGATTTTCCACTTCTTACAAGTGAAGATACGTAGGCACAAGGGCCCCAATCCTTGGCGAGCACCCTATCTTAAAACCACCCATTACCCCATAGGAGAAACCTTAGAAGAAAACAAACAAGTGTAGCTAACTTTACTCTCGAATCGAATCAAGAGGTTCCCGTTGAGTACAACGGACATGAGGGGTGCTAATACCTTCCCCTCATGTAATCGACTCCCGAACCTAGAACATTGGTTGCAATGACCATGTTCTTATCTCCTTAAAGGTTTTATCGATATTTTCCTATTCCATCCTTGGAATGAATAAAGTTCGGTGGCGACTCTGTTTCGAACAGTATTTTCCGCGTCCATCGCGAGGATCGTATTTTTCGAGGTACGACAGATGGCGACTCTGCTGGGGAATACGCATTGCCCTATGCAAGAGAGAGTCAAGCCTAACTTGACTCGATTTGAGAGTACTAACCTTTTGTTTAACTATTTTCTTTATGTTTATTTTCTCCTGTTCTTTATTTATTGCTTTCTCTTTCTATTATATGCTCTGTAGTATATTTGCTTGTTGGATTCTGGGAAAATATCACAAATAAAGCTCTACACCCGAGCTTTGGAAAAAGAAGAGAGAAAGCATAGTTTAGAATTGGTAGTGATTATTGTTAGTCCCCAAGGACTCGCTCCTTGCGTGCCTAGCATGAAAGCTCTTCCTGAATAGACCTTTTCGTAAATCATATCGTAACGCAGCTAGCCTGTTGTACGATTTAATTCATGAAGGGTCCATGACTCTGGGAACCACTCTTAGAACCAATTTCTATATTGGTAGTCGTGTAATGTTAGTCTCCGAGGACCCGCTCCTTGTGTGCCTAGCATGAGGACTCCGCTCAGGAGAGACCCTATCGTACTCTCGTTATAATACAGCTAGCCTGTTGCGTAATGTTGATGCAATCAGTGTCTGTGATCCTGGGAACCTTATCCATCAACATAGAAGCTATCCCGTGAGTGGGTCTGTGGGTACAGAATCTAGAACTTGCCTTGTATAGTCTATCGGTTAGGGCGCTTTGACCTGCTTATGTTTTCCTGGATCTTGTTTGTGCCTGCATTGCATTCGCATATCATTGCATCTGCATTTTATTTGCATTGCATATCGTCTTCCAAAACCAGAAAGCTCATCCATCCTTTGTCCATAATCCGCAGTTGATTTCCCGACACCTGTATCGGACTTGAAGCAGCTTTTGGAAGAATCATGAGTTCAGAAGAGCAGAACCAGTTTGCATCAAGAGCAGATGTTGACTTAATGAAGAACCAGTTGGACCAGCTTGTGGATGCTATGTTAGCCTTGGCAAGGAGAGAGAATAACCCTCAACGGCCTATAGTCACTGAGAACGTCATACCTCGGCCTGTGCGGATTCCTGTTGAAGATCAGGTTATACAAGAGTGTCACACTATTCGGGATGAGCATGCCTCGTCTCTTGATGCTGTTGAGTACCATAGTTTCGCATTCACTACACCGAATTCCCAAGTGGCAAGCTTGGTGGGGAATGTTGAACGACCTCAGGATGTTGAGTTTGCTGAAAGATGTCGTGTGTTGGAAGAGAAAGTTGAAGCCATGATGGGGCGTGATACTTCTGATCTGAATGCTTTGAATATGTGTTTGGTACCCGGACTTGTGATACCTCCAAAGTTCAAGATGCCGAATTTTGAAAAGTACAAAGGAGATAACTGTCCGAAGCAACATTTGGTAATGTTTTGCAGAAAAATGACCTCCTATGCTCACAATGACAAACTTATGATTCACTGTTTCCAAGACAGTTTGAGTGGGGCATCATTGAGTTGGTACATGCAGCTAGAGAATAGCCATATCCAGTCATGGTCGGACTTAGCCAACGCCTTTGTGAAACAATACCAATACAATCTTGATGTGGCTCCTAACCGCACACAGTTGCAAAGCTTATCTCAAGAGGAAAACGAGTCTTTCAGAGTGTAAGCTCAGAGATGGAGAGAGGTAGTTGCTCGCGTCCAACCACCGCTCTTGGACAGGGAATTGGTTGACATGTTCATAGAGTCTTTGCAAGAACCCTATTTGGAAAAGATGATGGGCAACGGGACATCAAACTTCTCTGACTTGGTTTCAGTAGGAGAGCGTATCGAGAGCTATCTCAAGAGTGGAAAGGTTCATGACATCTCGAACATCCCAACTGGTGAAAGTGAATCAGTTGTCAGCTCCCAAGAGGAAGAAAAGGATGAGATAAACACGATCAGGGGCACTCCCCACGCTCCATCCTCGGTGCCCTATCTTCAATACCCAATCATCTCGACTGTTAAAAGTCAGCAATCCTATGGGTCTACCTGTGGGACTCCGGTCTCTTCACATGGTCAATATCCTCCTATCAATAGAGGTCCCCATTATCAACAGCAGGTTGTACATCAACATGCTCCGCAACGACGACATTACTATAATCAAAGACCAAAGAGACACTTTGATCCATTACCGATGCCATACAATCACGTGCTACCGCGTTTGATTAGTAGTGGATTGATAGCGCCAAAGGGCCTGGATCCTGTGATCCCACCATATCCACCAGGCTTTGACACCAATGCACGATGTGGCTACCATGCTGGCGCAATGGGGCATTCGACCGAAGATTGCAAACAGTTCAAGAATAAGGTTCAAGATCTGATCGAGTCCAAGCTAATCTCGTTCACACCTCAAGGACTTCATATCAACATCAAACCTTCATCTGATCAAGTGAGTTCATCCGTCCATGACATGGAAGAAGTTGCAGAGAGTAGATATGAAGAAGGTTATCATACTGGTCTCGATGAGCAAGAAGGGTAGTTCAACTGTGATGCAAGAGAGAAAAGCCCAGTTCCTCAATACTGGCAATTTCCATATTGTTTTTACGCATTTGTAGTTTCTTTTATGTTAAGTGCTATTTGCTTTTAGACGTTTTTGTTTATTAATGGTATTTTTAATGTGATAATTATGCATATTTTGAACAAGTCCATTCGTATTCACTCACATTTTCTCACTTATTGCAAAAAAAATCACAATTTTTTTTCACTCCACTTCCTTTATCGCACTGCTGTTTAGCAAAGATTTGAGGGAGGATGACGAAAGCTAAATACCCATAATTGCTGATAGTATGCTTTTGGATAAAGTCTTGCTGATGATGTACAGGCATTGTTTCAATATCTTATACACTGGAGAGATAAGGAGTTAGTCCCTAGTTAACCACTTCGAGCCTAGAAGCAGGAGTTTCCTTCGGATTTCTAAAACCCTTACGCTTAACCTGGGGCAGGGTAGTGTTTAGTTAACCCGATTATGCACTCGAATCACGAGATAAAATCGAAAAGTCATGACGGTTGTTCATCAATGACCAATGACTTGGCAGTCACAAGCCTTTCAAAATACAAGAAAAAATCAAAAGCCTGCTAAGTCGAACACCTCAAAAGGAGACAGGCAAAAATCAAGGCAATCCCGATGGATCTGACAAGCAAAGTCAATCCATACAAAAGTTAGGGATCAAAACAAAAGTAAAAGAGGACCCCGAAACCCTCAACAAAAACAAAAAAAATTCAGTGGCCACCCAAATCAAAGGGGCACTGGCATCCATCAAAATAAGGTGACTTCCACGTCGAGCAATCCTTGAACCTTCAAGCTTATACCGTCAAAACAAGTGTAGCATTAACTGAATGTAGGAATGGAGTTCATTACGAAGAATGGGTGGGTTAAAATTAATTTTTGAGCCCTATATCCTTGTTTCATAACCGTGAACCAGACCATGTAACAACCCTCGAAAGACCTAATTGAGGCGGGATTTATTCTAAAAGCATACTACAACAAGGTTGCGTAAACTGACTCCTAGATATTTGCTAATCTTCTATATTGGTGTCGTATTCTTGCTAGATCTTTCACACCAATTAAATCAGCAGTACGTTTGGACCAACAGTTCGTCTGTCACACACTTTCACATCATGCTAATAAACGAGCTTTTTCAAAACTCGCATAAATGTTGCATTAAAATTACCATTTTTGAATGAACAATTTTAAACAGCAAATTAGTACTTGACATAATGGAAATCCCAACAAAGAGTTGTCCAAGAAGAACTTGAACATTCGATGGTGCTGACCTGAATCAAGACTTTCTCATAACCATTTGAATCTGGGGCAAGTCCTTCCGAGGTTCAAACAGGGGCAGACCTCTGCAAAGCCTAGACACTAGGGAAAATCATCTCAGACCATGTCATGGTGTGATCACATTCCAGAAGAAAATCTTCAAATACCCTGCGAACCGGGGTAAACTAGATTGAACAGGGGCAGTTCCCTTCTTGCATCCAAGTTGGTCAAGAAGATCATGCCAGATGCTAGTAACTGTTGAGTTCACAACAAGCATCAAAAGCCTTGGGGCAGAGAAAAAGCACGTTCAACAAGCATTGGTTAAGTCGCTATGCTCGCACATTCAGCATGCTTTGGTTACGTCGCTACACTCGACATTTGTAAGCCGTCATGACACATTGGCTAGAAGTTAAGGTTCTCCCAAGAACAAGCAGCCAACTTCTGCAAGGATCAAACTTGGGGCATCAAGGACATCCACATATGTCTTCTGACCATAACATTATCAGATACCGAGTGTCGGGAAGTCAAATACTTTCACCAAATAAAGTCCACTTCTGTGGACATCCCACAAAACCTAAAAGTCCAATCTTTTATTGGCAACTACATAAAAGCCACTCCAGTTGGCATCTCAAAGTTACCCTAAAAGTCCAATCTTCATTGGCAACCACCAAAAGTCCAACCCTGCTTGGCACCCCTCCTAAAAGTCCAATTCATATTGGCAACTACCAAATAAAGCCCACTTCTATTGGCATCCCTTAAAACTCAAAAAGTCCATTTGTATTGGCAACCCTTAAAAGTCCAACCCCGCTTGGCATCTCCTAAAGTCCAATTTGTATTGGCAACCATTAAAAGTCCAACCCTGCTTGGCACCTCTCCTAAAGTCCAACCCCGCTTGGCATCTCCTAAAGTCCAATTTGTATTGGCAACTATTAAAAGTCCAACCCCGCTTGGCATCTCCTAAAGTCCAACCCTACTTGGCACCCCTAAAGTCCAATTCATATTAGCAACCACCCAAAGTCCACCCTTGTTGGCACCTTCATAAAACCAATCTCCTGCTTGCATTCACATATGCATCATATAATTGACATGTATCATACGCATACATAGCACGATCATTTCCTCTTTCAACCCCCGAGTTGATATGTCTTTATTTTTTTCTCGACCCCCGAGTCGATATTTGCCTTATCCTCCTTCAACCCCCGCGTTGATATTTTGTTTTTTCCGAGCCCCGAGTCGATATTGTCTTGTTTTTTCTCAACCCCCACGTTGATATTTTATTTTTTCTCGACCCCCGAGTCGATATTTTCCTTTGCCCTCGACCCCCGAGTCGATATTTACCTTTCGTCAACCCCCGCGTTGATATGTCTTTATTTTCTCGACCCCTGAGTCGATATCTTTGTTATCTTTTTCTCTCGACCCCCGAGTCAATATTTACCTTTATTTTCCTCGACCCCCGAGTCGATATTGCCTTTATTTTCTCTCGACCCCCGAGTCGATATTTGCTATTCTTCTTCAATCCTCAAGCTGACTTGTTGTTCTGATTTATCCTCGACCCCCGAGTCGATAGTATATTTGTTCTTCTCAACCCCCGAGTTGATAAACCAATATACCCCGCAAATCTTTTCACCTTGTTTCACCTAATACCAAAAATAATCCCTTGTGGAAAACCAGAAATAAAGCCTTACCAAATCCCGTTACCCAGTTGCATTTTCATGCGCATTGCATATCATTTACATATGCGTCTTATTTCCCTAGCAGTTGCATCATTTGCATATTTATGCATCATACAAAGCATTGCATTTCTGTCCCCAGCGACATAGCATAACAGAATCCAGGATCAGTTCACAAGCATCTTGACAGGTCCTCTATCAAAGTCGGCAGTATTTCTCTTGAAAAGAGTTAATGTCGCATGTGTTCAAGGAATTCTATCTCCAGCAAGCCATTCTTTAACCATACAGTTGTTGATGATGATTCCCAGCAGTCGTTGCTCTGGTGGCTCCCCAAGCAGAGGTTACCTTAAAAAGTTTCTTGAAGGCTTTCCCCCTGCAAAGTTTGCACAATGATGCTCCTCTAATAAGAATTTTAGCTCAACTATTCCTCAGCAAAATCATCACTCGAGATACTGCTTTGGTATCATCGAAGAGCCTTAATGGATAAGGTACTGCTTCGACCACCCGAAGAATCTCAAGTTTTGTTCAAGATACTGCTTTGGTATCATCGAAGAGCCTTAATGGATAAGGTACTGCTTTGACCACCCGAAGAAATCTCGTTTTGTATTCAGAGATACAACTTTGGCATCACGAAGAACCTTATTGGATAAGGGACTGCTTCGACCATATAAGGTTATCTCGTTCATCTATTTTGTATCCTGTCATCCCTAATCTCTGCACTTCGCTTGTCGGACAAATTTCGGGGTCTTTCTGTATCTAATTGACTTCCACCCTAAAAATGAACGCCATGCAGCTGTTCATTCTCTCAGGTTCAAGGCAATTAGATAGGGGCATCTGTCATACCCTAAATTTGTCCTACCCGTTTTTTATTTATTTTCACCTTTTTTCGATTTCATTTTCTGTTTTACATTGCCTGTTTATTTTTCTTGATTATTTAGACACGTGTCTGCTCGCGATCGGTTAATATTTTTTTAGAGCTTTTATCATTTTATCCAATAAAGACGTGACACATGGCCTAAAAACATTTTTGTAAACATTATTTTCTTAAAACTTCTTCTTTTTAAATATTACTAATAGTATATATTTTTTTTTAGTAATTATTTCTTTCGGTTTTTAAATTTTAGTTTATTTTTATATTCTTTTTTAATATTTATTAATTAGTATTTGTCAATATTTATTTATTAGTTAGATTTAATTAATAATGTAGTATTAGTTTTATATGCCTTATTTTTTAATTAATTGCTGAAAAATTTAAGTAAAAAAAGAGAGAAAAGCTGGATTTGGATCGGGCCCATCACAAAGACCCATTAAGAGAAGGCTGAGATCGTTATAAGAGGAGAGGGTATTTTTCAGAAAGAAGGACCCTAATCTACTGTTCACTGCCTCTCACAAAATTCCTCTTCCACAACACCGCCGCTTCAAACCCTAAACCCACGATTCCATCTTTGATACAGTGTTAGGGTTTTTTCATTTTCCGCCATCACCATGATGACCGCTATTCTCCGAAGAGCATCTTCAACACTCTCAAAGCGTGCCATCCCCGCCGCCGAAGCACTTCTCTCCTCCACCGCTTCTGCCGAGCTCAGACAACTCACCGTCTTCCCAGCCAGGTCCTTCCACTCCAAATCACAACCCTTGCTATTTCGCGCCTCTTCGGCTTCTCGCGCTGGTTATGCCGCTGAAGCTTTTCCATTCGAGGAACAGTCTAAAGCGACCGGCGATGATGGTCTTGAGATCGCGAAGCTCGGGATTTCTCAGGATATTGTTTCTGCTTTGGAAAAGAAAGGAATCACGAAGCTTTTCCCCATTCAGAGGGCTGTGCTGGAGCCTGCTATGCAAGGTCGTGATATGATTGGTCGTGCTAGAACAGGAACTGGAAAAACTCTTGCTTTTGGGATACCTATCATTGATAAGATCATTCAGTTTAATGCTAAACATGGGCGAGGAAGGGATCCTCTGGCTTTGGTTTTGGCTCCAACTAGAGAACTCAGCAATATTGACAGCAACAATCCCAACACTCGCTGTCAACAACAACAAAAGCAATACTCCCATTGCATCGTATTTTCTGGCGCCACCAACACCACTCATCTTCCCTTCTCGGCAACAACAGAACCAGATTACAGTCCTACCTATTCAATATGGCGGTAACATTCAGATCATTTTCTATGTATTATTGTCTTGTCTGTTGATTTTATTAACGATATTTTTTGTGTTTCTGGTTTGTGTTTGGATGTTGTCATAGGTTTTAGAGTAGTTTGAAAAAATTCACTGTTGTTGTGCTCAAATGTGGAAATTTTGCTGAAACTGGACATATTGGGTCCTTTGTGTTGACACTACTATGCCTAGAATTGTGTGTGTTAATCGGTTTGCTACTGTGTCGAGTTAAAGGATTAAAACATTTTAGACACATGTCGAGTTGGTTTATAGTGAGTAATTTGTGGTTGTTGCAATTTCGCATTGAAGAAGTTCGGTGCGTATTTGACTTTCCTGTCATTGCCACTATAGTTTTATTTTCATGTCAAAGTTGCAGTTTACTACATCATTATATTGTTATACTATTAGTCGTGTGCATAAAGTTATGTGTTGTTTGCCGTCCGTTCCTGTTTTGTGGTGACCATTCTGTGCAGATTAAGGGCTAAATCTATTAGGAACTACATCGGTTCGTCGCGTGGGCTACAACGAGTCAACAAAATCCGACAACAGTATTGAAAAGTTTGGAACCCATTCAACATCATGGTTGCAGCATCAATGAATATCACACTGGTAACCAGTTATTCGATCCGTCTCTGCTCAATTTCCATCAACCTCACAACAAGCTCCGTTTACTTCAACAACAACGGCTAATTCACATCGTTGATTTCGGTCCGCTTTTGACTTTCGCAAGTCGGTTTTCCTTGATGATTGTGCTGGTGATGCACCTTTCAATGATGAACTCCACGCGACGAATACAGTCGCAGCTCCCATTATTCAGCGACATCAACTCAACATGGCAGTAGCGTTTCGGTTCGGAAGTCCAGTTGTAAAAAGTGGATAAACTCGTCTGTTGGTTTTGGTAACGTCATGTTGCATCTTGGAATGCTTGTTGCAAACACGATATTCACCCGCGAGCAGCGGAGACGCACTTGTCGGTAACAATGTCGAGTCCTTTTCAAATAAATTTAATGGCTGTCATTTTTCTTTTGCTGCGATTGTCTTTTGTTCATAATATTATAGCATCATTTCGGTTCTGTTTTAATCGATCGTCCCACTCATTTCATATCAAACAATTGAGAATTATATTAGATACTGGTTTTTTTGATTGAGTTTCAGTTATTGCTGTTGTTGTATATTTGTTTTCGGTTCGATTTCGTGACATGAAGATTTCATATATTTCAATTTATGTTATGACTTTGCAAATTTTGTTTTGATTTAATCTCATGAAAATAAGTGTGACATGGAATTGTTGAAGTTTCAATTTGAGAATGTATACATGGACTGACCTAACAGTATGAATATTTTGCAAGATTCAAAAGGACATTCAAGCTGGTACAATTATTCTGCATATTTGTGGTCCTGTTTCAATTTACAACATGATTTTATCATGTTAAGGATGAATTTCAATCGCGGTTGTTAAAAGAATTTAATATACTTTGTTGCTGCTGATTTCATTTGGTTTCAATTTAAATTTAGATTCAATCATCTGGAACCTAGAATCAGCTCCAAAATGGCCGTAAATATGTTGCCTGCGTTTTTTTATGAGAAGAGATCAACATGCTGCTGCAGTCAGTTTGTGTGCTAATATTAAATTGGGGTATTAATTTAACAATGTTATGTCGAACGGTTTCGGTTTAAGCTAACAATGCTTTTGTTTCACATTTCCGTTGCTTCTTTTATATACTGTATGGCTAGAAATGTTATTACAGTTTCATTTGTTTTAATTTTTAGAATTGCATTTTTATTGAAAAATATAGTATCTTTTTATAATAATGTTAAAACATTTCCTGGATAAACTTTAGGTTTGGTTAAGTGTTTCAAAAAGGTAAATTAATTTTTTTAATTTTGTTGACATTTCCTTTTACAGTATTAGAGTTTTTTTTAATTGTTTGGGTTACAATGTTAATTCAGGCCCATTAGAATATCATTTTGTATTAGGTGAGGGTTAAAAATGTTTAGAAATTATATTTGATCCAGCTAGGGTCCGATTTGCTTGCATCTATATTCCAAGATAACACCCCTCCTTTATATTTTAATTGATTTAATCGTTTAGATTATGTGTTTTTTTTTTTTTTAGATAGATGTTATTGCTATTTATTCATTACATTTATAATTGAATTTTCTAATCCATGGTTTCGACATTTCTCTGTCTATTATGCTACTAAAATTTCTTACACATTAATTGAATTTTTCGCCGCGCTACGAAAGTGGTGGGGTTCTTGGGGTCTAGCACCCCTTGGGTCCTTGGACAACCGCTCTCGAGGCACACGCCCTTGAGTTGTGGTTGTTCCGTCTTTCGGTTTCCAAAATGTTTTTTCACTCAAATTAATTGAAATTTTTTAAAGGATATTTTTATTACTTTTAGATACTTTTATAAGAAAAATTCAAATTATTCTTTCTTTAAAAAAATATATTTCTAAATTATTACCAAATAATATTTTAAATATTAAACTTAAACAAAACTACTTTATTAACAAAGTTAAAATATTTTTTCTAAGATATTAAACTTTTTTTCAAAACAATTAAATATGACTAGCTTTTCTCAAAATCTTTTTATAAACAATTGATTAATTTATTTTTATATATGAAAATTAAAATTAGTTTTCTTAATTAAATTAGACTATTTTTCTCAAATAAATTTCAAAACAATTAAATTCTTGGATCTCACCTTCCTTGAATTTTTAAGCAACCGCTCTCGAGGTGCACACCTTGAGTTGTGACCCTTCCGATCTTACATTTCTAGAATACCTAGCGCGCCTAGTCCGAGTACGCTAAACAATTCAAATTATTTTCTTAAATTAAATCACGAAAGAATCGAGTTCTTGGAGTCGTTCATTCCTCGAATTCGAGAGTGACTACTATTAAGGCGTACGCCTTGAATGATGTGTCGTTCGAACTTTCGTTCCTAAAATACCTCCTTTAATTATTTGGGTAAGTACTCTCACTGTCCAACAAACACTATTTTATAATTAATGGAATGAAAAAGATGTCGTTGGGATCTAGCATTCCAACGATACCCCGACTAATTGGTTACGAGGCTGACGTCTTGCTTATCGAATAGCCGTCATTCCTCCTAAATTTTTAACCCATCTAACCTCATTCCTCACCTTCGTGCGATCGAGTCTAAACCCTCGTATGCTTCTAAACCATACGTAAAATCCAAACTATTTTCTTAATTAAAATTACGAAAGAATGAAGTTCTTGGAATCTCGCACTCCTTGAATTCTTGAGTGACCACTCTTGAGGCGTACGCTTTAGGTTGTGGATTACTCGACCTTTTCGTATATAAAATACATGCCTTAACTACTTTGACAAATACCACCATTGTCCATCCAAATACACTTTCCTAATTAATTGAAAAAGGTATCATTGGGGTCTAGCATTCCAATGATATCCCGATTAATTGATTGCGAGGCTGACGTCTCGTTTATCGAGTAGTCGTGATTCTCCCTTAAAATATTCTATCCAACTCTCTTTTCTCGCCCCCGTGCGATTGAAACTTTCTCAAACACATATTTCGTAGTTATTCGAATGAAAAAGGTGTCATTAGAATCTAGCATTCCAATAATGCCCCGATTAATTGATTGCGAGACCGACGTCTCGTTTATCGAATAGTCGTCATTCTCCATCAAATTACCTAACCGAACTCTTTTTCTTGCCCCAGTGCGATCGAAACCTTGTTAATTATTCAAATATATCCCAAACCAAAACATCCAATACGATAAACCTAATTCCTCGCCCTCGTGCGATTTCCAGCCCAAACACTCTTAGAAAGAACATTGTTTAGCCCATTCTTCTGCGCATAACAAACTCGTGCTTCAGCCTCCCCTAGCGAGCAGACAAGCCAACGATTAGCAGTTAGAATGCGACCTAACCTCTCGTTCATTCCAAACACAAACCTTTTACCGTAGTTAGCCGAACTACGGCTGCTCTGATTCTTCATTCTCTTTTTAATGTAAGATACGTAGGCACAAGATTGCGATGATCTTGGCGAGCACAATCCCCCCTTTTTCCCGTAGTCCCATGAACTACGAACGCTCTGATTTTCCACTTCTTACAAGTGAAGATACGTAGGCACAAGGGCCCCAATCCTTGGCGAGCACCCTATCTTAAAACCACCCATTACCCCATAGGAGAAACCTTAGAAGAAAACAAACAAGTGTAGCTAACTTTACTCTCGAATTGAATCAAGAGGTTCCCGTTGAGTACAACGGACATGAGGGGTGCTAATACCTTCCCCTCATGTAATCGACTCCCGAACCTAGAACATTGGTTGCAATGACCATGTTCTTATCTCCTTAAAGGTTTTATCGATATTTTCCTATTCCATCCTTGGAATGAATAAAGTTCGGTGGCGACTCTGTTTCGAACAGTATTTTCCGCGTCCATCGCGAGGATCGTATTTTTCAAGGTACGACAGATGGCGGCTCTGCTGGGGAATACGCATTGCCCTATGCAAGAGAGATTCAAGCCTAACTTGACTCGATTTGAGAGTACTAACCTTTTGTTTAACTATTTTCTTTATGCTTATTTTCTCCTGTTCTTTATTTATTGCTTTCTCTTTCTATTATATGCTCTGTAGTATATTTGCTTGTTGGATTCTAGGAAAATATCACAAGTAAAGCTCTACACCTGAGCTTTGGAAAAAGAAGAGAGAAAGCATAGTTTAGAATTGGTAGTGATTAGTGTTAGTCCCCAAGGACTCGCTCCTTGCGTGCCTAGCATGAAAGCTCTTCCTGAATAGACCTTTTCGTAAATCATATCGTAACGCAGCTAGCCTGTTGCACGATTTAATTCATGAAGGGTCCATGACTCTGGGAACCACTCTTAGAACTAATTTCTATATTGGTAGTCGTGTAATGTTAGTCTCCGAGGACCCGCTCCTTGTGTGCCTAGCATGAGGACTCCGCTCAGGAGAGACCCTATCGTACTCTCGTTATAATACAGCTAGCCTGTTGCGTAATGTTGATGCAATCGGTGTCTGTGATCCTGGGAACCTTATCCATCAACATAGAAGCTATCCCGTGAGTGGGTCTGTGGGTACAGAATCTAGAACTTGCCTTGTATAGTCTACCGGTTAGGGCGCTTTGACCTGCTTATGTTTTCCTGGATCTTGTTTGTGCCTGCATTGCATTCGTATATCATTGCATCTGCATTTTATTTGCATTGCATATCGTCTTCCAAAACCATAAAGCTCATCCATCCTTTGTCCATAATCCGCAGTTGATTTCCCGACACCCGTATCGGACTTGAAGCAGCTTTTGGAAGAATCATGAGTTCAGAAGAGCAGAACCAGTTTGCATCAAGAGCAGATGTTGACTTAATGAAGAACCAGTTGGACCAGCTTGTGGATGCTATGTTAGCCTTGGCAAGGAGAGAGAATAACCCTCAACGGCCTATAGTCACTGAGAACGTCATACCTCGGCCTGTGCGGATTCCTGTTGAAGATCAGGTTATACAAAAGCGTCACACTATTCGGGATGAGCATGCCTCGTCTCTTGATGCTGTTGAGTACCATAGTTTCGCATTCACTACACCAAATTCCCAAGTGGCAAGCTTGGTGGGGAATGTTGAACGACCTCAGGATGTTGAGTTTGCTGAAAGATGTCGTGTGTTGGAAGAGAAAGTTGAAGCCATGATGGGGCGTGATACTTCTGATTTGAATGCTTTGAATATGTGTTTGGTACCCGGACTTGTGATACCTCCAAAGTTCAAGATGCCGAATTTTGAAAAGTACAAAGGAGATAACTGTCCGAAGCAACATTTGGTAATGTTTTGCAGAAAAATGACCTCCTATGCTCACAATGACAAACTTATGATTCACTGTTTCCAAGACAGTTTGAGTGGGGCATCATTGAGTTGGTACATGCAGCTAGAGAATAGCCATATCCAGTCATGGTCGGACTTAGCCAACGCCTTTGTGAAACAATACCAATACAATCTTGATGTGGCTCCTAACCGCACACAGTTGCAAAGCTTATCTCAAGAGGAAAATGAGTCTTTCAGAGTGTATGCTCAGAGATGGAGAGAGGTAGCTGCTTGCGTCCAACCACCGCTCTTGGACAGGGAATTGGTTGACATGTTCATAGAGTCTTTGCAAGAACCCTATTTGGAAAAGATGATGGGCAATGGGACATCAAACTTCTCTGACTTGGTTTCAGTAGGAGAGCGTATCGAGAGCTATCTCAAGAGTGGAAAGGTTCATGACATCTCGAACATCCCAGCTGGTGAAAGTGAATCAGTTGTCAGCTCCCAAGAGGAAGAAAAGGATGAGATAAACACGATCAGGGACACTCCCCATGCTCCATCCTCGGTGCCCTATCTTCAATACCCAATCATCTCGACTGTTAAAAGTCAGCAATCCTATGGGTCTACCTGTGGGACTCCGGTCTCTTCACATGATCAATATCCTCCTATCAATAGAGGTCCCCATTATCAACAGCAGGTTGTACATCAACATGCTCCACAACGACGACATTACTATAATCAAAGACCAAAGAGACACTTTGATCCATTACCAATGCCATACAATCACGTGCTACCGCGTTTGATTAGTAGTGGACTGATAGCGCCAAAGGGCCTGGATCCTGTGATCCCACCATATCCACCAGGCTTTGACACCAATGCACGATGTGGCTACCATGTTGGCGCAATGGGGCATTCGACCGAAGATTGCAAACAGTTCAAGAATAAGGTTCAAGATCTGATCGAGTCCAAGCTAATCTCGTTCACACCTCAAGGACTTCATATCAACATCAAACCTTCATCTGATCAAGTGAGTTCATCAGTCCATGACATGGAAGAAGTTGCAGAGAGTAGATATGAAGAAGGTTATCATACTGGTCTCGATGAGCAAGAAGGGTAGCTCAACTGTGATGCAAGAGAGAAAAGCCCAGTTCCTCAATACTGGCAATTTCCATATTGTTTTTACGCATTTGTAGTTTCTTTTATGTTAAGTGCTATTTGCTTTTAGACGTTTTTGTTTATTAATGGTATTGTTAATGTGATAATTATGCATATTTTGAACAAGTCCATTCGTATTCACTCACATTTTCTCACTTATTGCAAAAAAATCACAATTTTTTTCACTCCACTTCCTTTATCGCACTGCTGTTTAGCAAAGATTTGAGGGACGATGACGAAAGCTAAATACCCATAATCGTTGATAGTATGCTTTTGGATAAAGTCTTGCTGATGATGTACAAACATTGTTTCAATCCCTCATACACTGGAGAGATAAGGAGTTAGTCCCTAGTTAACCACTTCGAGCCTAGAAGCAGGAGTTTCCTTCGGATTTCTAAAACCCTTACGCTTAACCTGGGGGCAGGGTAGTGTTAAGTTAACCCGATTATGCACTCGAATCACGAGATAAAATCCAAAAGTCATGACGGTTGTTCATCAATGACCAATGACTTGGCAGTCACAAGCCTTTCAAAATACAAGAAAAAATCAAAAGCCTGCTAAGTCGAACACCTCAAAAGGAGACTTAGGCAAAAATCAAGGCAATCCCGATGGATCTGACAAGCAAAGTCAATCCATACAAAAGTTAGGGATCAAAACAAAAGTAAAAGAGGACCCCGAAACCCTCAACAAAAACAAAAAAAATTCAGTGGCCACCCAAATCAAAGGGGCACTGGCATCCATCAAAATAAGGTGACTGCCACGTCGAGCAATCCTTGAACCTTCAAGCTTATACCGTCAAAACAAGTGTAGCATTAACTGAATGTAGGACTGGAGTTCATTACGAAGAATGGGTGGGTTAAAATTAATTTTTGAGCCCTATATCCTTGTTTCATAACCGTGAACCAGACCACGTAACAACCCTCGAAAGACCTAATTGAGGCGGGATTTATTCTAAAAGCATACTACAACAAGGTTGCGTAAACTGACTCCTAGATATTTGCTAATCTTCTATATTGGTGTCGTATTCTTGTTATATCTTTCACATCAATTAAATCAGCAGTACGTTTGGACCAACAGTTCGTCTGTCACATACTTTCACATCATGCTAATAAACGAGCTTTTTCAAAACTCGCATAAATGTTGCATTAAAATTACCATTTTTGAATGAACAATTTTAAACAGCAAATTAGTACTTGACATAATGGAAATCCCAACAAAGAGTTGTCCAAGAAGAACTTGAACATTCGATGGTGCTGACCTGAATCAAGACTTTCTCATAACCATTTGAATCTGGGGCAAGTCCTTCCGAGGTTCAAATAGGGGCAGACCACTGCAAAGCCTAGACACTAGGGAAAATCATCTCAGACCATGTCATGGTGTGATCACATTCCAGAAGAAAATCTTCAAATACCCTGCGAACCGGGGTAAACTAGATTGAACAGGGGCAGTTCCCTTCTTGCATCCAAGTTGGTCAAGAAGATCATGCCAGATGCTAGTAACTGTTGAGTTCACAACAAGCATCAAAAGCCTTGGGGCAGAGAAAAAGCACGTTCAACAAGCATTGGTTAAGTCGCTACGCTCGCACATTCAGCATGCTTTGGTTACGTTGCTACACTCGACATTTGTAAGCCGTCATGACACATTGGCTAGAAGTTAAGGTTCTCCCAAGAACAAGCAGCCAACTTCTGCAAGGATCAAACTTGGGGCATCAAGGACATCCACATATGTCTTCTGACCATAACATTATCAGATACCGAGTGTCGGGAAGTCAAATACTTTCACCAAATAAAGTCCACTTCTGTAGACATCCCACAAAACCTAAAAGTCCAATCTTTTATTGGCAACTACATAAAAGCCACTCCAGTTGGCATCTCAAAGTTACCCTAAAAGTCCAGTCTTCATTGGCAACCACCAAAAGTCCAACCCTGCTTGGCACCCCTCCTAAAAGTCCAATTCATATTGGCAACTACCAAATAAAGTCCACTTCTGTTGGCATCCCTTAAAACTCAAAAAGTCCATTTGTATTGGCAACCCTTAAAAGTCCAACCCTGCTTGGCATCTCCTAAAGTCCAATTTGTATTGGCAACCATTAAAAGTCCAACCCTGCTTGGCACCTCTCCTAAAGTCCAACCCCGCTTGGCATCTCCTAAAGTCCAATTTGTATTGGCAACTATTAAAAGTCCAACCCCGCTTGGCATCTCCTAAAGTCCAACCCTACTTGGCACCCCTAAAGTCCAATTCATATTAGCAACCACCCAAAGTCCACCCTTGTTGGCACCTTCATAAAACCAATCTCCTGCTTGCATTCACATATGCATCATATAATTGACATGTATCATACGCATACATAGCACGATCATTTCCTCTTTCAACCCCCGAGTTGATATGTCTTTATTTTTTCTCGACCCCCGAGTCGATATTTGCCTTATCCCCCTTCAACCCCCACGTTGATATTTTGTTTTTTCCGACCCCCGAGTCGATATTGTCTTGTTTTTTCTCAACCCCCGCGTTGATATTTTATTTTTTCTCGACCCCCGAGTCGATATTTTCCTTTGCCCTCGACCCCCGAGTCAATATTTACCTTTCGTCAACCCCCGCGTTGATATGTCTTTATTTTCTCGACCCCCGAGTCGATATCTTTGTTATCTTTTTCTCTCGACCCCGAGTCGATATTTACCTTTATTTTCCTCGACCCCCGAGTCGATATTGCCTTTATTTTCTCTCGACCCCCGAGTCGATATTTTCTATTCTTCTTCAATCCTCAAGCTGACTTGTTGTTCTGATTTATCCTCGACCCTCGAGTCGATAGTATATTTGTTCTTCTCAACCCCCGAGTTGATAAACCAATATACCCCGCAAATCTTTTCACCTTGTTTCACCTAATACCAAAAATAATCCCTTGTGGAAAACCAGAAATAAAGCCTTACCAAATCCCGTTACCCGGTTGCATTTTCATGCGCATTGCATATCATTTACATATGCGTCTTATTTCCCTAGCAGTTGCATCATTTGCATATTTATGCATCATACAAAGCATTGCATTTTTGTCCCCAGCGACATAGCATAACAGAATCCAAGATCAGTTCATAAGCATCTTGACCGGTCCTCTATCAAAGTCGGCAGTATTTCTCTTGAAAAGAGTTAATATCGAATGTGTTCAAGGAATTCTATCCCCAGCAAGCCATTCTTTAACCATACAGTTGTTGATGATGATTCCCAGTAGTCGTTGCTCTGGTGGCTCCCCAAGCAGAGGTTACCTTAAAAAGTTTCTTGAAGGCTTTCCCCCTGCAGAGTTTGCACAATGTTGCTCCTCTAATAAGAATTTTAGCTCAACTATTCCTCAGCAAAATCATCACTCGAGATACTGCTTTGGTATCATCGAAGAGCCTTAATGGATAAGGTACTGCTTCGACCACCCGAAGAATCTCAAGTTTTGTTCAAGATACTGCTTTGGTATCATCGAAGAGCCTTAATGGATAAGGTACTGCTTCGACCACCCGAAGAAATCTCGTTTTGTATTCAGAGATACAACTTTGGCATCACGAAGAACCTTATTGGATAAGGGACTGCTTCGACCATATAAGGTTATCTCGTTCATCTATTTTGCATCCTGTCATCCCTAATCTCTGCACTTCGCTTGTCGGACAAATTTCGGGGTCTTTCTGTATCTAATTGACTTCCACCCTAAAAATGAACGCCATGCAGCTGTTCATTCTCTCAGGTTCAAGGCAATTAGATAGGGGCATCTGTCATACCCTAAATTTGTCCTACCCGTTTTTTATTTATTTTCACCTTTTTTCGATTTCATTTTCTGTTTTACATTGCCTGTTTATTTTTCTTGATTATTTAGACACGTGTCTGCTCGCGATTGGTTAATATTTTTTTAGAGCTTTTATCATTTTATCCAATAAAGACGTGACACATGGCCTAAAAACATTTTTGTAAACATTATTTTCTTAAAACTTCTTCTTTTTAAATATTACTAATAGTATATATTTTTTTTTAGTAATTATTTCTTTCGGTTTTTAAATTTTAGTTTATTTTTATATTCTTTTTTAATATTTATTAATTAGTATTTGTCAATATTTATTTATTAGTTAGATTTAATTAATAATGTAGTATTAGTTTTATATGCCTTATTTTTTAATTAATTGCTGAAAATTTTAAGTAAAAAAAGAGAGAAAAGCTGGATTTGGATCGGGCCCATCACAAAGACCCATTAAGAGAAGGCTGAGATCATTATAAGAGGAGAGGGTATTTTTCAGAAAGAAGGACCCTAATCTACTGTTCACTGCCTCTCACAAAATTCCTCTTCCACAATACCGCCGCTTCAAACCCTAAACCCACGATTCCATCTTTGATACAGTGTTAGGGTTTTTTCATTTTCCGCCATCACCATGATGACCGCTATTCTCTGAAGAGCTTCTTCAACACTCTCAAAGCGTGCCATCCCCGCCGCCGAAGCACTTCTCTCCTCCACCGCTTCCGCCGAGCTCAGACAACTCACCGTCTTCCCAGCTAGGTCCTTCCACTCCAAATCACAACCCTTGCTATTTCGCGCCTCTTCGGCTTCTCGCGCTGGTTATGCCGCCGAAGCTTTTCCATTCGAGGAACAGTCTAAAGTGACCGGCGATGTTGGTCTTGAGATCGCAAAGCTTGGGATTTCTCAGGATATTGTTTCTGCTTTGGAAAAGAAAGGAATCACGAAGCTTTTCCCCATTCAGAGGGCTGTGCTGGAGCCTGCTATGCAAGGTCGTGATATGATTGGTCGTGCTAGAACAGGAACTGGAAAAACTATTGCTTTTGGGATACCTATCATTGATAAGATCATTCAGTTTAATGCTAAACATGGGTGAGGAAGGGATCCTCTGGCTTTGGTTTTGGCTCCAACTAGAGAACTCAACAATATTGACAGCAACAATCCCAACACTCGCTGTCAACAACAACAAAAGCAATACTCCCACTGCATCGTATATTCTGGCGCCACCAACACCACTCAGCTTCCCTTCTCGGCAACAACAGAACCAAATTACAGTCCTACCTATTCAACATGGCGGTAACATTCAGATCATTTTCTGTGTATTATTGTCTTGTCTGTTGATTTTATTAACGATTTTTTTTGTGTTTCTGGTTTGTGTTTGGATGTTGTCATAGGTTTGTAGAGTAGTTTGAAAAAATTCACTGTTGTTGTGCTCAAATGTGGAAATTTTACTGAAACTGGACATATTGGGTCCTTTGTGTTGACACTACTATGCCTAGAATTGTGTGTGTTAATCGGTTTGCTACTGTGTCGAGTTAAAGGATTAAAACGTTTTAGACACATGTCGAGTTGGTTTATAGTGAGTAATTTGTGGTTGTTGCAATTTCGCATTGAAGAAGTTCGGTGCGTATTTGACTTTCATATCATTGCTACTATAGTTTTATTTTCATGTCAAAGTTGTGGTTTACTACATCATTATATTGTTATACTGTTAGTCGTGTGCATAAAGTTATGTGTTATTTGTCGTCCGTTCCTGTTTTGTGGTGACCATTCTGTGCAGATTAAGGGCTAAATCTATTAGGAACTACATCGGTTCGTCGCGTGGGCTACAACGAGTCAACAAAATCCGACAACAGTATTGAGAAGATTGGAACCCATTCAACATCATGGTTGCAGCATCAATGAATATCACACTGGTAACAAGTTGTTCGATCCGTCTCTGCTCAATTTCCATCAACCTCACAACAAGCTCCGTTTACTTCAACAACAACGGCTAATTCACATCGTTGATTTCGGTCCGTTTTCGACTTCCGCAAGTCGGTTTTCCTTGATGATTGTGCTGGTGATGCACCTTTCAATGATGAACTCCACGCAACGAATACAGTCGCAGCTCCCATTATTCAGCGACATCAACTCAACATGGCAGTAGCGTTTCGGTTCGGAAGTCCAGTTGTAAAAAGTGGATAAACTCGTATGTTGGTTTCGGTAACGTCATGTTGCATCTTGGAATGCTTGTTGCAAACACGGTATTCACCCGCGAGCAGTGGAGACGCACTTGTCGGTAACAATGTCGAGTCCTTTTCAAATAAATTCAATGGCTGTCATTTTTCTTTTGCTGCGATTGTCTTTTGTTCATAATATTATAGCATCATTTCGGTTCTGTTTTAATCGATCGTCCCACTCATTTCATATCAAACAATCGAGAATTATATTAGATACTGGTTTTTTTGATTGAGTTTCAGTTACTGCTGTTGTTGTATATTTGTTTTCGGTTCGATTTCGTGACATGAAGATTTCATATATTTCAATTTATGTTATGACTTTGAAAATTTTGTTTTGATTTAATCTCATGAAAATAAGTGTGACATAAAATTGTTGAAGTTTCAATTTGAGAATGTATACATGGACTGACATAACAGTATGAATATTTTGCAAGATTCAAAAGGACATTCAAGCTGGTACAATTATTCTGCATATTTGTGGTCCTGTTTCAATTTACAACATGATTTTATCATGTTAAGGATGAATTTCAATCGCGGTTGTTAAAAGAATTTAATATACTTTGTTGCTTCTGATTTCATTTGGTTTCAATTTAAATTCAAATTCAATCATCTGGAACCTAGAATCAGCTCCAAAATGGCCGTAAATATGTTGCCTGCGTTTTTTTATGAGAAGAGATCAACATGCTGCTGCAGTCAGTTTGTGTGCTAATATTAAATTGGGGTATTAATTTAACAATGTTATGTCGAACGGTTTCGGTTTAAGCTAACAATGCTTTTGTTTCACATTTCCGTTGCTTCTTTTATATACTGTATGGCTAGAAATGTTATTACAGTTTCATTTGTTTTAATTTTTAGAATTGCATTTTTATTGAAAAATATAGTATCTTTTTATAATAATGTTAAAACATTTCCTGGATAAACTTTAGGTTTGGTTAAGTGTTTCAAAAAGGTAAATTAATTTTTTTAATTTTGTTGACATTTCCTTTTACAGTATTAGAGTTTTTTTAATTGTTTGGGTTACAATGTTAATTCAGGCCCATTAGAATATCATTTTGTATTAGGTGAGGGTTAAAAATGTTTAGAAATTATATTTGATCCAGCTAGGGTCCGATTTGCTTGCATCTATATTCTAAGATAACACCCCTCCTTTATGTTTTAATTGATTTAATCGTTTAGATTATGTGTTTATTTTTTTTAGATAGATGTTATTGCTATTTATTCATTACATTTATAATTGAATTTTCTAATCCATGGTTCCATATTTCTCTGTCTATTATGCTACTAAAATTTCTTACACATTAATTGAATTTTTCGCCGCGCTACGAAAGTGGTTGGGTTCTTGGGGTCTAGCACCCCTTGGGTCCTTGGACAACCGCTCTCGAGGCACACGCCCTTGAGTTGTGGTTGTTCCTGTCGCTACTGCGAAAATCGGCGCCGGCTGAACAGAAGAGTCGCCACCGCGCGTTATTTATCCCACGGGAGGGAAAGGAAACGCTCAGAGTAAACCTCGCACAACACGGGAAAGGTATGGTCGTCGCAACCAAAACCTGGATTCGGGAGTCGGTTACGCAAGGGGAAGGTATTAGCACCCCTCACGTCCGTCGTACTCGACGGGATCCACGCTTGTTTTCGGGTACGGATTGTTATTTCTATCTACTCTACAGGTCAGGGGTCAAAAAAGAAAAGAAAATGAAACAAAAATAAAATGACTCGGCAAAGTATCGCACTTTATGCCTACGTATTCCCGTCTGGAACGAGAAATCAGAGTCAACGTAGTTCGCCTAACTACGGGTAAAAGGTGGGAAAGGTTGCTCGCTAGGACACTGCATCCTATGCCTACGTACTTCCACACAGCATGGAAGATCAGAGCAAACGTAGTTCGGGCCACGTACGACACAAGTCTGCCTTGGTTGATTTTATTCCTTCTGAAAAAGGTTTTTCTGATTAACAGTCCAAGCGGACAAAAATGGCATCTTGATGAGTTCACGTTCTTTTACGAAAGAAGTGTCTTTTATTGTGTTTGAAATCTTTATGGTGTTTTTCTGTTTGTTTTGAGGAAGACGGGACAGAACTCTAACCTACGGTTGCGAAGGGAATCAAACTAACCTAATGTTATCATGCATGGGTTAAGACCTAGTGTCTATCATGCTCCTCTCTTGCACAGAGAGAAACAGAGATCCTAAGGGAATAGACGGAAACAGAAACAATATCAGATATATACAGTAAAACAGTAAAATGCATGGATGCAACAATACAAGCGAGGCAAGGGAGTCCCACTCAACCTCGAACCTAGAAAACAATAGGCAAAAGTGAACAGGATTCACTTTCAACCCAATAGGGTAAACAGCAAACAATACAGTCCAGAAAACCAATCAATACATCAGAAATGAAATACAGCAATAGTAAACAGCTACAGCAGCTCTGCATCAATATCCATCTTCAAGTCATCTCCAATCAGCTACAAGCCTCAGCAAGCATCCATCTTCATCTCCACAGCCTTCAAGCAAGGTCTTGATCATCAGTCTTCCATCTACAATGGCTCTTCTTCAAGTCTCAGGTTCCAGGAGGAATATCAGTCAACAAGATGAAGTGAATGAATGTTAGACAGTTAATTACCTACCAAGGGTGGTTCATTAACTGTTAACATTAAACAGAAAGTTTCCCCTCAAAAGTTCTATCTTTCAAATACATTCACTGATCCTTCCAAAGGAAGGAGGTGGGTATTTGATAGAGACTTTGAATCATAAGGAAAGGATGGATGCAGACAAAACATTCCATGTTTAAGAAACAGGCTTTCTAATCTAGAGCTCTGCCTAGCTCCTAAACCCTAATCTCCTCAACAGCTGCTAGCAGGAATCTCCTCTTCAACTCTGGAAGTTGGTCTTCAGTCTCTGGATCTCCCATGGCTTCATCATCATAAGTCTTCAGCTTCCCCAACCCCCAGACAATCCCAATACCCACACAGACAAACAATAATCCCCAGAGGGCACACCACATCAATCAATCAAAGATAGACAGTAATATACCAATAGCAGTAGGGGAATCCTAATGATTTCTAAGGGGATCTATCCTATACCCATAACCCCTATAGTCCATACCCCAAAAATCAAATGAAAATCTCCTAAAAGAATTAAATTATCTCATCTAAGTTGATTTAAAACCCTAATTTTATTCATGTTATTTACACCTAAACTAATCACCTAAAATCAAGTCCTAAAAATATAAACTAAATTGCATATACAAGCTACCAATGTCTATTAATCAACCTAAAAAGAATGGGTGAAAAATATTAAAGCAACTAATAGAACAAAAATTATCAAAATCATGTATGAAATGAAACACCTAAAATATGCATTTATTTGGAAAATATGGGAAAAATATCAAATAAAAAGTAAAATGCAATTTTTATTTTTTATAATTTTCTTGACTCTTTAAAGAAAATTATGCAAAAAGAATTATTGAAAAAATAAGGTTTTTATGATTTATTATGATTTTTAGAAAATGCATGAAAAATGAAAAGAAATTAAAAATGAAATATAGAGAAATAGAGGGAGGGGGTGAGAATAGCCAATGCGCTCAGTTACTTTTCCAGGTGGGCCACATAGCAGGGGGTGCGAATAGAATAAAGAGATAGGCCCAGCGCGCTTCAGAATTTCAACAAAAAATCAAAAAAACTCAAACGGTGCATATAGTAACGTTTCCAGTTGAATATCATTGGGCCTGCGCTGGGAGGGGTGTCAAAAGCAATGAAATTTCAAGGCCCACTCAGAACACTTAAATGAAACGGGGCGTTTTGATGCCCAGGGTTTCCCTCCGTTTTTTCTTCAAACCATAGCCACACGATTGGGCTCAGAGTCAAAGTCAATTGGATGATCCAACGGATGGCCATCATCGTCCCCAAATGAACTCTAGGGTTTCTGAAATTCCAACTTCCATGCATAGATTTTCCAGTCCTTCGTTATCCTTACTCACCCCATGAAACAACACGATCCAAAGACAAAAAACACTCTCCTCCTCACCCTCTATACAACCATGGTGTTAGATCCTTCTAAAACTCATCCAAGCCCCAAACCCGATAGGTGTAACAGATGAAATCCACCATTGACACCTGCTATCAAATGCTTCAATTCTTGCCAAAACTTATCCTAACCTAATCTACACCTCATACTGGTCATTCTAAGCTATAAAAAGGGAATTATCGTGCCATATTCCATGTGTTATGAACCTTAACAGAATTGGTGCACTCTGGTCAAACTCCATGAAACTTGTCCAAACTTTGTAGAAATCATCATCTAACCTAACTTAACCAGTCTAAGCTAACAAAACCCTATCATGCTGACTAAACTATGCAAATCGAGCAGAGATACCAACCTGGTTTAAAATGGAGATACAGCTATGGAAACCCTTGAATCAATGCTTGCAGGGACTTGAAACTGATCCACACACTACCACTTTGATTCTGTATGCAAAGATCTTGGCTCAAACTTCTTGTATCATGTAATTCCAATTTCTTGCACCTTGAATGATGAAACTTGTATAGCACTATTCTTGCTCAATTCAACCAAATTCTTATGAGAATTGTAATCTATGGATGATGGTGATGAAGATCAGATCAAGAAGTGTGGAAATTGAGGGAGATTTGAGAGAGTTTGAGATACTTTTGCAAAATGGAGAAAGTGAATGAAACTTGGGGTTTTGAGAAAATGTAATCACCAACCATGGCATGAACCATCTCTTATCAATATATAGATGATGTTAGAACCTCCTAGAAACTTGGAGAAGCTTCCCTTGCACAATTTCCCTTGGATTTGGTTTATGTATCTTCCATTACAAGTAATCATGGATAACTCTCAAAATGTGAACTAAGCTCAAAATTATACTTTATCCAATGTCTTTAAAATGATCTTTCCATTCAAAATGACCTATAATTTTGCTTCATTTGGCCAAGATATGAAAAATCTCATTTTTAAGTCCATTTTTATTCATTAAATCCACCAATTTTGAAACCTTGTGCTATGAATCTTTCCAATCTCTCATGGTCACTTTTCTAGACTCAAAATGTCATTTGGAACAAGTTTGATGTTGTAAGTTTTTCCATTTGAGGCCTCCTTGTATGAGTTTTGGGCATAGGCTTGAAATGACCTGTAATCCTCAGATGACCAAAATACCCTTTGCTTGCCAAGACCATAAGTAGAGTTCCACAATTCATATGAAGGCATACTATACCATTCTAGAAATATACGACAATGAGGAACAACTCTTATGTTTACCCGAAATTCATTTGAAATCTCCTTGAGGGGTAAATATTGCTTGGAAGTCAAGTCACTTTCACAGACAAAATTTCAAATACCTCAGATGACCTGTAACTTGCAAGGACCATAACTTGAGTTCTATAAATCTACTTGATGTCTTCCACCACTCAAATTAAAGGTATTGAGATCCTTTACAAGTTTCATGTTGGCCAAGGATTCATTTGAAGCTTGTATTTTGACTTATCTTGCTTGGAAATTTGACCTAAACTAGGGGATTTTACACAGAAACCCTAATTTAGAAACTCCTCTTCTCCTTGATTTCTCTTGAATTCTTCTTAGCATAACAACATATCCTTCTTTACATGTCAAATGGTGAACCCCACATCTCTCCAATAACCCTTAATGCCTTTCAATCAATCAATTGACCTAGAGTTGACCCAGGGTTGACCCAGATGAAACCCTAGTTGACAGTCTTCAACTGCAATTCTTGTGACTTCACCAATGACTTGTCTCCTTCTCCAAATGACTTTCTAAGTCCTCCAAGATGTCTAGATACTCCCCATGCTCAGCCCACAGCTCACAATTTCTTTATTGATCCTCAGACACCCTCAGTTAGGAGATAGATGAACTGCTTGATCCATTGACTTGATAGCTTCCAAATTCTTTTCTGATGACTTGAATGAGATTGAATCAGGATAATAACCTCTTGATAGGCCTCTAGAGATGAGAATAATGATAGGTCCCCTGTTAGCTGACTTGCTATGCTTATGCTATGCAGATGAGTAACCTATGTACATGGCTCTATATGCAAATGCTAATGCAATTGAAACATAAACCAAGTGAATTAAGGTTGGGCAAATTTTAGGGTGCAACAGCTGCCCCTATTCAAGCGACTTGGACCCGATTGGGTGAAGAGCGAACGACCTTCAAACATTCGAGGTACGAGACGGTTGAATACTAGTGAAACCAGAAATTTGCCAACCGCAGAAATAAACGGCGCTCCTGCTTGGGGAACGACATTCATCATCTGAATCAGATTGTTACGACAACCCACTGATCTCGTGCTGGGGATTATTTTCATTAGCCTGAAAAAGATTTTTATCGTCGCAGAGATAGAACATTGTCCACGTCAGAACGCCTGCTTCGTCAATTTGGAAAACTTCAACAACTTTGCTGGGGATGGCTCGTCTGCCTTCTCGTCAAAAATAAATCGTCCACGTTAGGAATAAATTCTTCCACGTTAGGAATAACCGTTCCACGTTAGGAATAACACTGTCCACGTTAGGACTCACCTTTCCACGTGAGGAATAAAATTTCATCTGGATTTGTCCGCGTTAGGACTACACTCTTCCACGTCAAGAATAATCTCTTTCTTTCCACGTTAGGAATCAATCTTGATACGTCCGCGTAAGGACTCAGTCTTTCCACGTAAGGAATGAACTCGTCTTTCCACGTGAGGAAACCATTTTTCTACCACGTAAGGAATGCTCTTGATATGTCCACGTAAGGACTCAGTCTTTCCACGTAAGGAATCAAACTTTGATCTGTCCACGTCAGAGCTAAATTTTTCCACGTAAGGAAACAACTTCTCTTTCCACATAAGGAAACCATCTATTGTCTTCTCTGCGTCTGTCCACGTCAGGACTGAACTTGTTTTTCCATGTAAGGAACTGAAGCTTTTTCTTTCCACGTAAGGAATCAATCTCTTCCCACGTAAGGAAACATCGTCTTTCCACGTAAGGAGACCATCGTCCATGTTAGGACCCACCTTTCCACGTCAGGAACATCTTCTTAATCTGTCCACGTAAGGACTCCAATCTTTCCACGTAAGGAATGAACTCGTCTTTCCACGTAAGGAAACCGCTTTTCTTCCGCGTATGGAATGCCCTTGATATGTCCACGTAAGGACTCTAATCTTTCCACGTGAGGAGTACTACATCCATCTTTCTTTCCACGTTAGGAATGTCGTCTTTCCACGTAAGGAATAAAATTCTTGATCTATCCACGTAAGGACTCTAAGCTTTCCACGTAAGGAATAGACTCGCCCATGTAAGGACTCCCGTTTCGTCTTGATTTGTCCACGTCAGGACTCGCCTCTTGACTTACTGAGAAAATAAAATCTGTCCACGTTAGGACCCATATCTCAACCTGCTGAAGAAATAAACTTGCCCGCGTCAGGACTTGCTGGGGAAATAAGACTGTGTCCACGTCAGGACTCATACTCTGCCCATAACACGAAGAAGGATAAACTTGTCCACGTCAGGACTCTACACTCAATCCATACCGAGAACTCGAAGCTGTCCACGTTAGGATTAACACGCATCGTCAACTTGAGGAAATGTCCACGTCAGGACTCCACATTCCAACAATCTTCTCTAGCACGAAGAAATCCCGTCAAGAAATTGTCCACGTTAGGACTCATCCCTCCATTGGTTCGCAAACTTCTTATCACTGACGTTACAGCAACTTTGAGGCTGGCTCTACTGGGGATATTTGGAAACTAAACCGCTGGACGCCTGCTCTGATAACCGGCGGTAGCCTCTGACATTCTGGTTCATGAAACCTTTTAATGCTGACGTAACAACAACCTTGAAGGAAACCATCCGCTGGTCGGACTAGAGAAACTTCAACAAGAAACCCTGGCGGGGAAATAAACAACTCTGCTTAGGGACAAAGAGAAATTTATCCTGCTGACTCTGTGGGGAGTAGTGTCAAAGCTGGCACTTCATTGAATGTCTCACGTCGAGATCCTGAATGTTTTATTGATTCACCTGAGCAAGGGCTCTCTCTACCTGCAAGAGAAACAATACTTGAAACAAAAGGTTAGCCGACCTGGTTCATATTTCAAAAATGCGTATGTTTATGATGCCATGTTCCATTTGACATGGGAATGCTACGCTTTTTTATTTGAAGGACGCAAATATGACACTATATGCCAATGCAAATGCAGACTCAAACTGCTGGGATACAGAAACTGCTTCAGCAAAATAAATGCTGAAGATAATGCCAACTCCGCTGGGGATAGTCGGATGCTAGAGAATTATTCCAGCAAAATAAATGCTGGAAGAGTGAAGTCGGCTTAGCTTGGAAATGGGGAACTTAAACCAAACACCTCGTTGAAGTAACACCCTGTTGGGGAATATAACTCTGCTGGAGAATAGCAGATGCGCTTGGTATGATTGAACTTCTGCTGGAGAGTGAACTGATATCACACGGTATTCTGACAAAATAAATGCCAAAGCGCCACACCAACTCTGCCGGGGAGAACCTTAATCTTCGAGTTCCACTGGGAGGAAAACACTTGCTGAAACAAGAACTCCACTGGGGATGGGACGATTCTCTTGGGGGAAAATCCGCTGACTCCGCTAGGGGAGAGTAAATGACCCTGCGGGGAAAGGTAAACTGTCTGAATACAGCTCACCCATCTGAAATATTAATCTTCTGAGGCTAAACCACTCGGCTTGAGATACACTGTCTGAATACAGCCTTACAGTCTTGGAATCATCAATTCTGCTGAGAATAAATGGCTTTGTTGGAGCATGCCTTCCGGATAGGCTACAACTAGCTAGAGAATTCGATCCTTCTTCAGGAAGAACATGCATGCTTTGCGTGGGGGATGAGTCTCTCGTTGTTGCAACCTTTTGACCATCTTCCTCGTACGACTATGAAACCTGCAACAACACAAACAAAACAAGCCAAGCCTATGCAACCAAATCTATTCAAGTTAGTGACGTCATTTTCAGTTAATTCAAAGCTTTAGCAATTGTTGGCAAGAGCCAGTGATGTTATACACATGCTAGTTTCAATAAACTTAGGCGTTTTATCATGCACAAAACAGTAAAGAACCAGCATTAAGTACTGAATAACATATTTTATTGATTGGGCCCCTGAATGGGCGGAGTTTTTTGTACACGGGATGTAACTCCTGAAAAGAGGAAGCTACACAAAGCAAATACACAAGTATGCACAAGAAGCATAAATATTTTGACAAGTTAAATTTTGTACGCATGTCGGCAACGGGATGCAGACGAACACCACGAACTGATCTTCCTATGACTCATCCGACTCAAGTGCTTTCCCGGCATTCACACTTCCGAAGAGGTTGTATCTGATAATTGCCCCCTCAGGCATTCTCCCGCACTGATGCTCACCGCAGTATCAAATTCGGACCGCAGTCATTTGCTTTTCAAATCCCTAACTTTTGCGTGAACCGCCCTTTACGGGTTTTCAGTTCACCGGGATACCCCTTTTTGCCGAAGCCGCCCAGTGTAGGTTTTCAACTTCGCGGGTGTACATTTTTTCAATTTTATCCCTAACTTTTGCCCGAACCTTTCATTCTGTTTTTGGTTCGCCAGGATGCCCCATTTTTTCCTGGACTCTCTTTTTTCTGTCCAGCGGGTCTATTTTAAGCAAAGTATTTTTTAACTGCGTCTGAATTCACAGGTGACGTGAAGTCTTCACCGTCCATAGTGGACAACAATAACGCTCCTCCTGAAAAGACTTTCCTGACAATGTATGGCCCTTCGTAGTTGGGGGTCCACTTGCCCCTGTGGTCTGTCAGCGGCGGGAGAATCCTTTTCAGCATAAGGTCGCCCGTCTGAAAGCTTCGCGGATGTATCTTCTTATCATATGCTTTCTTCATTCGGCTCTGGTACAAACGACCGTATGCTAGAGAAGCTAGCCTCTTCTCATCCATCAAGCTCAATTGGTTCAACCTGTCTTTCACCCATTCTGCCTCGTCCAGCTGAACGTCTCGCAATACCCTCAGAGAAGGGATCTCAACTTCTAATGGTAGCACTGCTTCCATTCCGTATACTAACGAGAACGGGGTTGCCCCGGTTGATGTGCGTACCGTCGTACGATAACCGTGCAAAGCAAAAGGTAGCATCTCGTGCCAATCCTTATAGGTCACCACCATTTTCTGAACGATCTTCTTGATATTTTTATTGGCCGCCTCGACAGCGCCATTCATCTTGGGTCGGTACGGGGAGGAGTTGTGATGTTCGATCTTGAAATTCTGACAGAGCTCCTTCATCATTTTGTTGTTTAAGTTTGAACCGTTGTCCGTGATTATCCGCTCGGGGATCCCATATCGGCAAATGATATCTCTCTTGATGAATCTGGCCACCACTTGCTTAGTTACGTTTGCATAAGACGCCGCTTCCACCCACTTGGTGAAATAATCGATTGCTACTAGAATGAACCGGTGCCCATTAGAAGCTGTCGGCTCGATCTTTCCAATCATATCGATTCCCCACATCGAGAATGGCCATGGCGATGACATCACATTCAGAGGACTCGGAGGCACATGGATCTTATCAGCATAGATTTGGCACTTGTGGCACTTCCTCGCAAACTTGAAACAGTCAGTTTCCATAGTCAGCCAATAATAACCTGCCCGCAGCAGCTTTCTTGTCATAGCATGCCCGCCAGCATGCGTACCAAAGGTACCTTCGTGTATTTCCTCCATGAGCAGCTTTGCCTCTTTTTCATCTACGCAACGCAACAGCACCAAGTCGTGGTTTCTTCTGTATAAGACACCATCTGGATTCAAATAGAAATTACCCGCTAATCTTCTGAGAGTCTTTTGATCTTGACTGGATGCCCCAGCCGAATACTCTTTATTCTTCAGAAAATTAAGGATATCAAAATACCACGGTTTGTCGTCGGATGCTTCATCAATAGCAAATACGTAAGCTGGTCTGTCAAGCCGAGAGATAATGATTCTGGGAGCCTCATTCCAGAAGTTGACTTTGTACATGGAAGACAAAGTGGCGAGGGCGTCAGCCATTTGATTCTCTGCCCGCAGTACGTGATGCAATTCAACCTTGTCGAAAAAAGGCAACAATCTCCTTGCATAGTTCATGTAATGTATCAAGTTGGGCTGACGTGTCTCCCATTCCCCTTTGATCTGATTCACCACCAGAGCTGAGTCTCCGTATACGTCTAAATTCTTGATTCGCAAATCAATGGCTTCTTCAAGCCCCATTATACAAGCTTCGTATTCGGCCTCGTTATTGGTAACGACAAAGGTCAATCGGGCAGTAAACGGGATGTGCGACCCGTGTGGCGTAGTGATGATTGCCCCTATTCCGCTACCATAAGCATTCACAGCTCCGTCAAATATCATCTTCCATTTGGAACCCAACTCTGGCCCTTCGTCTGGTAACGGCTCTTCACAATCTTTCATCTTTAGGTACATGATATCCTCGTCAGGAAAATGAAACCTCATCGATTGGTAATCTTCAATAGGCTGCTCCGCCAGATACTCAGACAGCACACTCCCCTTTATAGCCTTTTGCGAGACGTATTGGATGTCATATTCAGTCAAGACCATCTGCCAACGGGCAATTCTCCCTGACAATGCCTGCTTTTCGAATACATATTTGATAGGATCCATCTTCGAGATGAGCATGGTTGTATGATTCAGCATGTATTGCCTCAAACGCTTGGCGGCCCAGGCTAGCGCGCAACAAGTTTTCTCAAGCATTGAGTATCGAGATTCACAATCTGTAAATTTTTTACTCAAGTAGTAGATCGCATGCTCTTTTCTTCCTGTCTCGTCGTGTTGACCGAGAACACAACCCATGCTTCCCTCAAGAACCGTCAAATACATGATCAAGGGTCTGCCTGCCACTGGGGGTATCAAAATAGGAGGCTCCTGCAAATACTGCTTTATCTTGTCGAACGCCTTTTGACAATTTTCGTTCCACGTTACAGCTTGATCTTTCTTCAACAGCTTAAACAATGGTTCACACGTAGCAGTTAGGTGAGATATGAACCGAGTGATGTAGTTCAACCTCCCTAAAAACCCGCGCACCTCTTTCTCTATTTTAGGCGTCGACATTTCTTGGATTGCTTTTATTTTAGAAAGATCGACCTCTATTCCTCTTTCGCTTACGATAAATCCCAGCAGCTTACCCGATCTCACCCCGAAGGTGCATTTGTTAGGGTTCAGCCTCAGCCTGAACTTCCTAAGCCTTTTAAATAACTTCAGCAGATTCACCAGATGCTCTTCCTCCGTCTGGGATTTGGCAATCATATCGTCAACATAAACTTCGATCTCTTTATGCATCATATCATGGAAAAGAGTCGTCATTGCACGCTGATATGTTGCCCCAGCATTTTTCAAACCAAAGGGCATCACTTTGTAGCAAAATGTTCCCCAGGGAGTTATGAAAGTGGTCTTCTCCATATCCTCTGGCGCCATTTTAATCTGATTATAGCCTGAAAAGCCATCCATGAAGGAGAATACGGAGTATTGAGCAGTATTATCAACTAGCACGTCAATATGCGGAAGCGGAAAATCGTCTTTTGGGCTTGCTCTATTCAAATCTCTATAATCCACGCACATTCGAACCTTGCCATCTTTCTTTGGCACGGGTACGATGTTAGCAACCCATGAGGGATATTTTGTCACAGCCAGGAAACCAGCGTCCCACTGTTTTTGAACTTCCTCTTTGATCTTCACTGCCATATCTGGTCGAGTTCTGCGAAGTTTTTGTTTGACCGGCGGACATTCTTCTTTCAGCGGCAGACGGTGCACGACCATATCTGTGTCGAGCCCTGGCATATCTTCATACGACCAAGCGAATACATCATTATACTCCCTGAGCATTTCAACCAGTCTTCGCTTGATATCACCCTGCAGTGCGGCTCCGATACGAATATTCTTCTCAACCCCTTCCGACCCCAAGTTGATAATTTCGATGACCTCATCGTGAGGCAGAATGGCTCTTTCCTCCTGCTTCACCAACCAAGACAGTTCTTCAGGAACGTCACTATCTTCGACAACCTCTTCTTCAGCCTGAAGTACCGGATGCTCAAAGTCGGGACGAGTCATAGGTGGTTCAAGGATGTCATCTGAAAATGTTATCCTGCAAAAGGAATGGTTAAGTGCTTCAAAATGCATATAAAGCGAAAAACCACGTTGCCATTTTATTGAAAAATACAAAACAAGAAAGACAGAGATTACAGTATTTGCACATGAAAAACGCCATTTATTTAATGATTAACACGCAATGTTCATAACAACACAGCCCTAAGAAAATCCTGATGCCCCGGGCAAGACATCAGATTATTCAACAATTAATAAAGCAAAGCATTACTGTTTAAGAGTCACATGAACAAGCTCCTGAATAGACCAGTTGCACAGTCCTTGTCCGGGCGTGCTTGGCTGAATCCAGGCATCCATATCACAGTCGCTGTCTCCTTCGTCAGACTCTGAAGCAGCGTTGATGGTTTCATGACATACTCCACTGGCAGAGATGGTTATTGGCCCTCTGAAACGGGGTGCCCCCACAGCAGGTGTTGACGACGACGGTCGGTATCCCAGCCCGAACCGGTCCATCTTTACAGGAATATCCAGCACTTTGCCCCAGCCCTTTGTTTCTCCTGCCTCTACCAGAGCTTGAGCTTCTTTATACGACAAAACGGCTATCTCCGACACTTTGCTCGGCCCGGGACCTTTGTCCTTGATATGCAACCCTTCAAACGCCTGGCAGGGTGTTTCGTGGATCTCTCCGTCGACCTCCACATATTTAAACGACGATAGATGGCTGACCAGGATGTCTTCCTCTCCGCATACGGTGACTACGCTGTCTCCGACCATATATTTTAACTTCTGATGCAGGGTAGACGTGACTGCCCCAGCCCCATGGATCCAGGGTCTTCCGAGCAGGCAGCTATACGCAGGCTGTATATCCATGATATAAAATTCTGTTGCAAATACCTCCGGACCCACTTGCAGGGGCAATGTTATCGATCCAAAGACTGTTCTTCGCGTGCCGTCAAAGGCTCTGACTACCAAGTCACTGGGTGTGCACAGGATTCCTCTGACATCCAGCTTCATCATCGCTTTCTTGGGCATCACATTCAGAGACGATCCGGCGTCGACCAATACATGCGACATTACTGATCCTCTACACTCGACAGATACGTGCAGCGCCATATTATGATCTCTCCCTTTCGGGGTCAAATCGAAGTCGGTAAAGCCCAAGCTGTGGCCTGCATTTACATGTGCCAACACTCCTTCCAACTGATTCACGGAGACGTCTTGGGGTACGAAGGAAGTATCCAGGACTTTCAACAAAGCATTTCTGTGAGCTTCTGAACACAAGAGCAATGACAAGATAGATATCTTGGAGGGCGTCTGTTGCAGATGCTCCACAATCTTATAATCACTTTTTCGAATCAAGCGCATGAACTCTTCTACGTCTTTCGATGCCGCTTCTTTATCGCTTGCTTGCACGGGGACATTCTCAACCATCTTCCCTTTTCCTTTCGCTAGTCTTTCGGCCTCCACTTCAGGCGATATAAAGATCCTACCACTCCTTGTCATACCTCCTGAACCAATAACATTATCGACAGTCTCGGCTGGCTGCTTATTAACATCAATCTTTATCCCGTCACAATATACCTCCAACCCATATGACCATGGGACTGATTTTGTGTTCTCGTACGGGATCGGTCCGGCCTTAGTTATGGTGATCGGTGGTCGCTGGACTGGTGCTGCAATAGTGATTGTCTTTCGAGGAATCGTGGCAGTGGCCACATCACTCTGATCATCTGCTGCTGCCTCTGCAGGCTCTTCAGTTGCTGCTCGGTCAAACTGCAAAGTGCCTCCATCAATTAAAGCTTGAATGCCTTTCTTCAAATCATCACACCCCCCCAGCTAGGGTCCAGCATTCTAAGCAATACTCGCCACATCCTGGATAAACACCCCCTTGCAACAATCTGCTTTTTATCTCGCTCAGCGGCGTCTTTAAATCGTCGACATTCATAATCAGATTCAACCCTTCCTCAGTCAGAATGGCGTTCACCCCATGATTAGGCATGGGTTTCTGCACTATATTCGGACCTGCCGTTCCGAAATTGATAGTCTTATTGTCCAAAAGATCCTGCACAACATGATTGAAAGCATGGCAACCTTTTATATCGTGGCCCGGCGCCCCAGAATGAAACTCACAGTGCCTGCTCGCATCATAACCATACGGAGGAGTTCCTGTTATCGGTGCCAGAGTTCTCTTCTCTACCAGGTTTAGACCCAACAATGTCGGCAACAAATCAGCATACGTTGAGGGAGGCTTCTCAAACACTCTTCTTGGTTTACCACCCTGGAATCTTCGCTGAGCCTGCTGTGCACCCTGTTGTGGCCGCTGCTGCTGCTGCATTGGCTGCTGCTGGGACGGTTGTTGTTGTTGAAGTGGTTGTTGCTAGTACGGGATAGTAACACTCGCCACCTGCTGCGGCTGATGATATTGGTTCCGACCTCTGCCTCGGCCTCGGCCTCGGCCTCCAAACACTGCGCTAGCCTCGCCCTGACGGCGCCCACCAAAAGCCTTCCTATTACTGCCAGATGCAGTTGATTCCTCAGCCTGGAATTTTCCTTGCTTAATGTTGCGTTCAATCTTTTCTCCCATTAGGATTAAGTCTGAAAAACTGGCCAGAGATGTATGAAACAACATGTCATGAAATAAGCCCGTGAATGTGCCGACAAACATGTCATTCATTTCCTTATCTTCTACAGGAGGATGGACCCTGGCAGCCATATCGCGCCACCTTTGCGCGTACTATTTAAAACACTCCCCCTTCTTCTGAGACAGCCCTGCCAATTGGACCCGATTGGGTGCCAAGTCGCTGTTATACTTGTAGTGAGCTACAAATGCCTCTGCTAATTGCTTCCATGTCTTGATATTAGTTGGCTCCAACCCCATGTACCACTCTAGGGAGGGGCCCGACAGACTATCTTGAAATAAATGCATCAGCATTCTCTCATCAGTTGAATATGCAGACATCTTTCTGTAATAAGCTCGCACATGCACTTTCGGACAAGTGTCCCCCTTATATTTATCAAACGCAGGAGCTTTGAATTTGATTGGCACCCTCAAGCCAGGTACCAGGCCCATTGTTGCCATGTCCAAGCCCACAGTACTTTGGTTCAGGACCCCCCTCATCTGCTCTTCCAGCATTCTGATCTTCTGGGAGTCATCCATCGGCCCTTCGAAACCTCCGCCGGAGAAAGCGTCCTCCTGCTGATCTTCTTGCCACATACCATTCCCAGCTCCATACCCATCATATCCATTATTGCGGCCAGCTCTAATCTGATTCATCCCCGGACCTCGGCCTCTGTTGCCATACCCTTGAACACCTCCAGCAGGCCCAAAAGCCATTAACCCAGCGCCGTTTCCGTTTCCGAAACCTCCGTAACCCTGATTGGCCACACCATAACCATCTTGCCCAAAGCCTTGAGCATTGAAACCATATTTCCCCGTATTATCGAATCCCTGATCATTGAACCCGAATCCAGTATTGCCGAAGCCGTTGCCTCCCATATTATCACCCAAGTTGACATCACCAAGCCCAACGTTATGGACAGCAGTCTCGTTCCCAACTCCGACGTTACCGTTCACAGCAGCGGTAGCGTTGTTGACATTAGCAGCAGGTATGTTGACTACAGGGGGAGCCACTGGCGTGGGAGTGCCATCTCCACGAACAGTATCGACTCGCACAGACTGATGATCCTCGTTACCGTGACCAGCATTTCGGGCCAACAGAGGCTGCACCATGGCTTGCAAATTCTCCTGACCTTTTGCAATAGCTTCCATGGTCTGCATAAAGAGAGCTAGCTTCTCGCGCACATCTTGCATCTCGTTCTGCATTTGATCCATGATTCTTCGACAGTTGGTGCGAGTAGAATAGCGGTGCGGGTGCTGATCTGCAATCCTGAAAAGTACCTGGTACAGAGCAGGAAATAAGACACCGTCCAAAGATTACCTGTAATGCAATATGAATATGAATGCAATGCAATGTGTGTCTGTGTGTTAGGGAAATTCATTCCCCGATTCTAGTGTGAAGGTGCCGGTGCAGTGACAGTGCTAGCAATACAAAGATCGAAGCTGAATCACAGAAAGCCTCATATATTGCTGAGAAACCAATAAGCCAAGAATACAATGTCACTGAGAATACAACAAGAAGGCATGACCTCAACCAACAATCCTGGTGATGGTCAGCACTATGCAAATAAAGCATACAAGCTACTACATGAAATGATCAAATCCTCCCATAAGTCTGGTACTCTTCTAGCAGCTTCTTGGTCTCCGGATGGCTTGGTCGATCAAGCAGCCCTTCAACAAGTTGGTTCCTTTTCTTAAGAACACGGCGCACGTCTTCAGCAGTTCCCTCCCATGCCCCCTCTCCGAAGCGATCTTCTAGTTTACGCTTCTGAGACACAGCTTCATCTCTGCCTTTGATGGCCTTGTTCAGTGCATTCTGGAGACTATACCGGGTCATCACTTCCTCTTCACACTTCTTGATGCTGGACTTCAACTGCTCTTCGAGGTCGGAGATTTGCTGCTTCAACTTATCTTCCCTCTTCTTATTGTTGGTGAGCGTAGCATTCCAAGTCTTATTGCAAGAAGAGATCTCTCGGTGAGCGATGTCAAGTGCTTTCTTCTTGGATTCAAGCATGTCATGGGAGCTTCTGAACTCTTGCCCTAGACGTTCGCGCTTCTTCCTCTCCTCAGCCAACTCAGCCCCTAATCTGTTCATTAGCTCAATCTGCTGTTGGAAAGCATGGACGACCTTGTTTTTCTCACTGCGTGCCTGGGCTAGCTCTTGCTCTAACCCTTCGTTGATCTTCATCAAGGCTTCTTTTTCTTTCACAACTTGCTCGTAGGCTTCCCTAGAAACAGTAGTCGGCTCTGCTACCGGAATAGGAACAAGAACTGGTGCATCTGGAAATGGCATCCTCAACTGACTGGATCTCTCCTGGATCCACTCTCTGTAAGGTGCATAGGCCTGACAGTCATTCTTCCCTAACAACGGCTTCCCTCTTCGGTTAATTCGCGTCCAGGAATGCTGCAGCTTGGCTAATAACTCCCCCTTCAAATCACCGGTGAAGTACAGAGATTCCTGTACTTCTTCCTCCTTTGGCGGGTTCTTCAGCGTATATCCGAACTGTCGGACCAACAGAGATGGGTTGTAGTTGATACACCCCTTTCTTCCTATCAGCGGGACATTGGGGTACCCAGAACAACTGAAGATAAGCTCGGATCCCAGCAGGTCTCGATCAAACCACTCAACGTCTTCGGAGGATAGCCTCATCAGGCGCTCTGACCAGCTAGCGGTGGTTGCACTTTCCACAAAAGACCCCTTCATGGGAAGATGACTCTTGAACCACATATTCAACAAAGGAGCACAGCAGTAAACAACCTTTCCCCTTCTGTTTTCGTTCTTGTAGTGCAAGGAGTGGTAGAAGTCTCCGATCAATGTTGGCACTGGATTGCCGGCGGAAAACAGATGGAAAGCGTCCAGGTCTACGAAATTGGGCAAGTTAGGGAATAGCACAATCCCATAAATGCATAGAGCCAAAATAGCATTGAAAACCACCCAACATCCGTTCTTGGCATACTCCTGAGCTTTGCCAACCAAGAAATCAAGAGAGAAACCCGAAACCCCAAGCCAAGAAGTCAGTAGCAGTTCTGCGGCGTCCATATACAAGGCTTTGGCTAAGTCCTCCAACTTGGGCTCAGCAGCAGAGTGAATAAATGGAACCTTGTTCTGCACGGGTAGCTCAGTAAACTCCACATACTCCTCAATGGTAGGCCCTAGAATGAAGTCAGCAAACGTAAAACATCTCAATGCGGGGTCATAGAACTGCATCAAGGCGTACAGCCCATTCATCTCATCAGCAGTAGGTTTGCAGACTAATCTCAGTAACCTCCCATGACTCATTCTGAAGCTTCTCCTAACCTCCTCATCAGCAAGAGATATCAGACCAAGCAAAGAAGTAATATCAGGTGAAGGCAGCTTATACGCAACTGTTTTCCTCAAACCAGCCATAGTCAATACTCAGAAGTCTGGGCACTAGAATCGGAGGATATGCAAATGCACCTGCAGCACAGACACACGTTAATGGGATGCAATAATAATGGGTATGCAAACAATGCAATGCAAGTAACATGCAACAGGGACCAACTGCCGTAGCTGAACAGCCTGAACCATATCAAGAGGTCTCAGATAGACTCTATAGAAGTCCTCAAACCCTGGTCTCAGATAGACCTAAAACAAAGCTCCAACAACGGTCTCTGACAGACCTCAAGCCATAACTCTAACGGGTCTCTGACAGACCTTAAATCACACCTCCACGTGGTCTCTGACAGACCTTAGAACCTTCCAACTAGTCTCTGACAGACCTCAGAACTCTCCAACTGGTCTCTGGCAGACCTCATAACTCTCCAACTGGTCTCTGGCAGACCTCATAACTCTCCATAAATACCCAGGATCTCTGATCAAGAAACAAACCGGTAGTCTGAAGGTCTAGTTACCTGCATAGCCCCAAACCCTCTCACAGGTGGATGTCCTAGTAACTGACAAGGTACGGCATCCTATGCGGTCGTCGGCGTCACAGACTTTCAGGGTTGATGATACGATTCCCAGAAGGAGTGGCATCATCAAATCCTGAAGAGGCCTCACTTAGCCAACTTCCAAATGATCGGTTCCCGGAGTCGACAATTCAGCTGACCAACAACCCCTTCGACCCAAAGGGTAGAAAAAGAAGCCAACCAGAAGAACCTCGTCCGAGTGTAGATTTCATGAGACACTAATGCAAGCAAAGCCGGCACGCGCCCACTACTTTCTACTCTAATTCTAGGTGCACTCAAGCCCAGGTCCGGCTTATCTCTCAATCATAGAACCACCCATCACAACCCCAGTACAGCAGTAGTAATCAATATATATAATGCTGAAAATAAATGTCAGAAATATAAATCCATACAAAATCCTCGACGGGAAAATAAGCGTTAGGATTGACTCTCTTAAGGGACGTTGGATCCCAAATGCATAAGAACTACCGCAGTCCTTAGCAGCCAGGGGACGTTGGATCCCCAGCAGAGTCGCCAGCTGTCGCTACTGCGAAAATTGGCGCCGGCTGAACAGAAGAGTCGCCACCGCGCGTTATTTATCCCACGCGAGGGAAAGGAAACGCTCAGAGTAAACCTCGCACAACACGGGAAAGGTATGGTCGTCGCAACCAAAACCTGGATTCGGGAGTCGGTTACGCAAGGGGAAGGTATTAGCACCCCTCACGTCCGTCGTACTCGACGGGATCCACGCTTGTTTTCGGGTACGGATTGTTATTTCTATCTACTCTACAGGTCAGAGGTCAAAAAAGAAAAGAAAATGAAACAAAAATAAAATGACTCGGCAAAGTATCGCACTTTATGCCTACGTATTCCCGTCTGGATCGAGAAATCAGAGTCAACGTAGTTCGCCTAACTACGGGTAAAAGGTGGGAAAGGTTGCTCGCTAGGACACTGCATCCTATGCCTACGTACTTCCACACAGCATGGAAGATCAGAGCAAACGTAGTTCGGGCCACGTACGACACAAGTCTGCCTTGGTTGATTTTATTCCTTCTGAAAAAGGTTTTTCTGATTAACAGTCCAAGCGGACAAAAATGGCATCTTGATGAGTTCACGTTCTTTTACGAAAGAAGTGTCTTTTATTGTGTTTGAAATCTTTATGGTGTTTTTCTGTTTGTTTTGAGGAAGACGGGACAGAACTCTAACCTACGGTTGCGAAGGGAATCAAACTAACCTAATGTTATCATGCATGGGTTAAGACCTAGTGTCTATCATGCTCCTCTCTTGCACAGAGAGAAACAGAGATCCTAAGGGAATAGACGGAAACAGAAACAATATCAGATATATACAGTAAAACAGTAAAATGCATGGATGCAACAATACAAGCGAGGCAAGGGAGTCCCACTCAACCTCGAACCTAGAAAACAATAGGCAAAAGTGAACAGGATTCACTTTCAACCCAATAGGGTAAACAGCAAACAATACAGTCCAGAAAACCAATCAATACATCAGAAATGAAATACAGCAATAGTAAACAGCTACAGCAGCTCTGCATCAATATCCATCTTCAAGTCATCTCCAATCAGCTACAAGCCTCAGCAAGCATCCATCTTCATCTCCACAGCCTTCAAGCAAGGTCTTGATCATCAGTCTTCCATCTACAATGGCTCTTCTTCAAGTCTCAGGTTCCAGGAGGAATATCAGTCAACAAGATGAAGTGAATGAATGTTAGACAGTTAATTACCTACCAAGGGTGGTTCATTAACTGTTAACATTAAACAGAAAGTTTCCCCTCAAAAGTTCTATCTTTCAAATACATTCACTGATCCTTCCAAAGGAAGGAGGTGGGTATTTGATAGAGACTTTGAATCATAAGGAAAGGATGGATGCAGACAAAGCATTCCATGTTTGAGAAACAGGCTTTCTAATCTAGAGCTCTGCCTAGCTCCTAAACCCTAATCTCCTCAACAGCTGCTAGCAGGAATCTCCTCTTCAACTCTGGAAGTTGGTCTTCAGTCTCTGGATCTCCCATGGCTTCATCATCATAAGTCTTCAGCTTCCCCAACCCCCAGACAATCCCAATACCCACACAGACAAACAATAATCCCCAGAGGGCACACCACATCAATCAATCAAAGATAGACAGTAATATACCAATAGCAGTAGGGGAATCCTAGTGATTTCTAAGGGGATCTATCCTATACCCATAACCCCTATAGTCCATACCCCAAAAATCAAATGAAAATCTCCTAAAAGAATTAAACTATCTCATCTAAGTTGATTTAAAACCCTAATTTTATTCATGTTATTTACACCTAAACTAATCACCTAAAATCAAGTCCTAAAAATATAAACTAAATTGAATATACAAGCTACCAATGTCTATTAATCAACCTAAAAAGAATGGGTGAAAAATATTAAAGCAACTAATAGAACAAAAATTATCAAAATCATGTATGAAATGAAACACCTAAAATATGCATTTATTTGGAAAATATGGGAAAAATATCAAATAAAAAATAAAATGCAATTTTTATTTTTTATAATTTTCTTGACTCTTTAAAGAAAATTATGCAAAAAGAATTATTGAAAAAATAAGGTTTTTATGATTTATTATGATTTTTAGAAAATGCATGAAAAATGAAAAGAAATTAAAAATGAAATATAGAGATTTAGAGGGAGGGGTGAGAATAGCCAATGCGCTCAGTTACTTTTCCAGGTGGGCCACATAGCAGGGGGTGCGAATAGAATAAAGAGATAGGCCCAGCGCGCTTCAGAATTTCAACAAAAAATCAAAAAAACTCAAACGGTGCATATAGTAACGTTTCCAGTTGAATATCATTGGGCCTGCGCTGGGAGGGGTGTCAAAAGCAATGAAATTTCAAGGCCCACTCAGAACACTTAAATGAAACGGGGCGTTTTGATGCCCAGGGTTTCCCTCCGTTTTTTCTTCAAACCATAGCCACACGATTGGGCTCAGAGTCAAAGTCAATTGGATGATCCAACGGATGGCCATCATCGTCCCCAAATGAACTCTAGGTTTTCTGAAATTCCAACTTCCATGCATAGATTTTCCAGTCCTTCGTTCTCCTTACTCACCCCATGAAACAACATGATCCAAAGACAAAAAACACTCTCCTCCTCACCCTCTATACAACCATGGTGTTAGATCCTTCTAAAACTCATCCAAGCCCCAAACCCGATAGGTGTAACAGATGAAATCCACCATTGACACCTGCTATCAAATGCTTCAATTCTTGCCAAAACTTATCCTAACCTAATCTACACCTCATACTGGTCATTCTAAGCTATAAAAAGGGAATTATCGTGCCATATTCCATGTGTTATGAACCTTAACAGAATTGGTGCACTCTTGTCAAACTCCATGAAACTTGTCCAAACTTTGTAGAAATCATCATCTAACCTAACTTAACCAGTCTAAGCTAACAAAACCCTATCATGCTGACTAAACTATGCAAATCGAGCAGAGATACCAACCTGGTTTAAAATGGAGATACAGCTATGGAAACCCTTGAATCAATGCTTGCAGGGACTTGAAACTGATCCACACACTACCACTTTGATTCTGTATGCAAAGATCTTGGCTCAAACTTCTTGTATCATGTAATTCCAATTTCTTGCACCTTGAATGATGAAACTTGTATAGCACTATTCTTGCTCAATTCAACCAAATTCTTATGAGAATTGTAATCTATGGATGATGGTGATGAAGATCAGATCAAGAAGTGTGGAAATTGAGGGAGATTTGAGAGAGTTTGAGATACTTTTGCAAAATGGAGAAAGTGAATGAAACTTGGGGTTTTGAGAAAATGTAATCACCAACCATGGCATGAACCATCTCTTATCAATATATAGATGATGTTAGAACCTCCTAGAAACTTGGAGAAGCTTCCCTTGCACAATTTCCCTTGGATTTGGTTTATGTATCTTCCATTACAAGTAATCATGGATAACTCTCAAAATGTGAACTAAGCTCAAAATTATACTTTATCCAATGTCTTTAAAATGATCTTTCCATTCAAAATGACCTATAATTTTGCTTCATTTGGCCAAGATATGAAAAATCTCATTTTTAAGTCCATTTTTATTCATTAAATCCACCAATTTTGAAACCTTGTGCTATGAATATTTCCAATCTCTCATGGTCACTTTTCTAGACTCAAAATTTCATTTGGAACAAGTTTGATGTTGTAAGTGTTTCCATTTGAGGCCTCCTTGTATGAGTTTTGGGCATAGGCTTGAAATGACCTGTAATCCTCAGATTACCAAAATACCCTTTGCTTGCCAAGACCATAAGTAGAGTTCCACAAATCATATGAAGGCATACTATACCATTCTAGAAATCTAAGACAATGAGGAACAACTCTTATGTTTACCAGAAATTCATTTGAAATATCCTTGAGGGGTAAAAATTGCTTGGAAGTCAAGTCACTTTCACAGACAAAATTTCAGATACCTCAGATGACCTGTAACTTGCAAGGACCATAACTTGAGTTCTATAAATCTACTTGATGTCTTCCACCACTCAAATTAAAGGTATTGAGATCCTCTACAAGTTTCATGTTGGCCAAGGATTCATTTGAAGCTTGTATTTTGACTTATCTTGCTTGGAAATTTGACCTAAACTAGGGGATTTTACACAGAAACCCTAATTTAGAAACTCCTCTTCTCCTTGATTTCTCTTGAATTCTTCTTATCATAACAAAATATCCTTCTTTACATGTCAAATGGTGAACCCCACATCTCTCCAATAGCCCTTAATGCCTTTCAATCAATCAATTGACCTAGAGTTGACCCAGGGTTGACCCAGATGAAACCCTAGTTGACTGTCTTCAACTGCAATTCTTGTGACTTCACCAATGACTTGTCTCCTTCTCCAAATGACTTTCTAAGTCCTCCAAGATGTCTAGATACTCCCCATGCTCAGCCCACAGCTCACAATTTCTTTATTGATCCTCAGACACCCTCAGTTAGGAGATAGATGAACTGCTTGATCCATTGACTTGATAGCTTCCAAATTCTTTTCTGATGACTTGAATGAGATTGAATCAGGATAATAACCTCTTGATAGGCCTCTAGAGATGAGAATAATGATAGGTCCCCTGTTAGCTGACTTGCTATGCTTATGCTATGCAGATGAGTAACCTATGTACATGGCTCTATATGCAAATGCTAATGCAATTGAAACATAAACCAAGTGAATTAAGGTTGGGCAAATTTTAGGGTGCAACAGTTCCGTCTTTCAGTTTCCAAAATGTTTTTTCACTCAAATTAATTGAAATTTTTTAAAGGATATTTTTATTACTTTTAGATACTTTTATAAGAAAAATTCAAATTATTCTTTCTTTAAAAAAATATATTTCTAAATTATTACCAAATAATATTTTAAATATTAAACTTAAACAAAACTACTTTATTAACAAAGTTAAAATATTTTTTCTAAGATATTAAACTTTTTTTCAAAACAATTAAATATGACTAGCTTTTCTCAAAATCTTTTTATAAACAATTGATTAATTTATTTTTATATATGAAAATTAAAATTAGTTTTCTTAATTAAATTAGACTATTTTTCTCAAATAAATTTCAAAACAATTAAATTCTTGGATCTCACCTTCCTTGAATTTTTAAGCAACCGCTCTCGAGGTGCACACCTTGAGTTGTGACCCTTCCGATCTTACATTTCTAGAATACCTAGCGCGCCTAGTCCGAGTACGCTAAACTATTCAAATTATTTTCTTAAATTAAATCACGAAAGAATCGAGTTCTTGGAGTCGTGCATTCCTCGAATTCGAGAGTGACTACTATTGAGACGTACGCCTTGAATGGTGTGTCGTTCGAACTTTCGTTCCTAAAATACCTCCTTTAATTATTTGGGCAAGTACTCTCACTGTCCAACAAACACTATTTTATAATTAATGGAATGAAAAAGATGTCGTTGGGATCTAGCATTCCAACGATACCCCGACTAATTGGTTACGAGGCTGACGTCTTGCTTATCGAATAGCCGTCATTCCTCCTAAATTTTTAACCCATCTAACCTCATTCCTCACCTTCGTGCGATCGAGTCTAAACCCTCGTATACTTCTAAACCATACGTAAAATCCAAACTATTTTCTTAATTAAAATTACGAAAGAATGAAGTTCTTGGAGTCTCGCACTCCTTGAATTCTTGAGTGACCACTCTTGAGGCGTACGCTTTAGGTTGTGGATTACTCGACCTTTTCGTATATAAAATACATGCCTTAACTACTTTGACAAATACCACCATTGTCCATCCAAATACACTTTCCTAATTAATTGAAAAAGGTATCATTGGGATCTAGCATTCCAATGATATCCCGATTAATTGATTGCGAGGCTGACGTCTCGTTTATCGAGTAGTCGTCATTCTCCCTTAAAATATTCTATCCAACTCTCTTTTCTCGCCCCCGTGCGATTGAAACTTTCTCAAACACATATTTCGTAATTATTCAAATGAAAAAGGTGTCATTAGAATCTAGCATTCCAATAATGCCCCGATTAATTGATTGCGAGACTGACGTCTCGTTTATCGAATAGTCGTCATTCTCCATCAAATTACCTAACCGAACTCTTTTTCTTGCCCCAGTGCGATCGAAACCTTGTTAAATATTTAAATATATCCCAAACCAAAACATCCAATACGATAAACCTAATTCCTCGCCCTCGTGCGATTTCCATCCCAAACACTCTTAGAAAGAACATTGTTTAGCCCATTCTTCCGTGCATAACAAACTCGTGCTTCAGCCTCCCCTAGCGAGCAGACAAGCCAATGTTTAGCAGTTAGAATGTGACCTAACCTCTCGTTCATTCCAAACACAAACCTTTTACCGTAGTTAGCCGAACTACGGCTGCTCTGATTCTTCATTCTCTTTTGAATGTAAGATACGTAGGCACAAGATTGCGATGATCTTGGAGAGCACAATCCCCCCTTTTTCCCGTAGTCCCATGAACTACGAACGCTCTGATTTTCCACTTCTTACAAGTGAAGATACGTAGGCACAAGGGCCTCAATCCTTGGCGAGCACCCAATCTTAAAACCACCCATTACCCCATAGGAGAAACCTTAGAAGAAAACAAACAAGCGTAGCTAACTTTACTCTCGAATCGAATCAAGAGGTTCCCGTTGAGTACAACGGACATGAGGGGTGCTAATACCTTCCCCTCATGTAATCGACTCCCGAACCTAGAACATTGGTTGCAATGACCATGTTCTTATCTCCTTAAAGGTTTTATCGATATTTTCCTATTCCATCCTTGGAATGAATAAAGTTCGGTGGCGACTCTGTTTTGAACAGTATTTTCCGCGTCCATCGCGAGGATCGTATTTTTCGAGGTACGACACAAATGCTGCTAAAATCTCCAACAAAAATATAATGTACAAGAAACCAGAACGCACCCTATTTACTCTAGTAGTAGATCTTGAGGTTCTGTGTGAGAGTTTCGTTGATCTTGAATCAATAGAAGAAAATGGGTTTGACCTAACAACTTCCATTAAAGCTCAAGGCTGGGAGAAGTACTTTGAGAGATTGATGGGTCCTGTGTACCCAACTCTTGTAAAGGAATTCTGGATTCACGCTAGTACTGGTCCTAAGTTTATTCACTCATATGTCCTTGGGAAGGAGATAGTGATTACTGAGAAACTGATCAGGCAATTGTTCAGTTATACAGAATCTGATGGAGTTACAAACCTAGCCTCTTCACGTATTGATATGGCTAAGGTATATGAAGAAATCACTGTAGCTGGAACACCAATAAGTAAGGTTAAAGATCTGAAACCTATCTATAGGATCTGGGCAAAGATATTTATGAGTACAATCTTTCACAGAAAGTCAACCAACTCACTAGACTATGTGAGTTTAGAGCATCTGTACTTCATGTACTGCATCAGCCAGAATGTTAAGGTGGATCTGCCCTATCTGATCTTCAGTCATCTTCTGACTCATGTCAAAGAGACTAGAGAAGAGGTCAAAGCTAAAGCTGGGAAAGTTAGAACTTGGATACCTCTGGGAAGACTTATTTCAGACATCCTTGTAGAAAACAAGATGGTAAAGCATCTGACAGATGCAAAGATAACAGAGGATCTGTCATACATCATTGGATCTGAGATAAATGGACTCACTCTGAAAAGGATGAAAATCATTTCAGAGCTGAATGGTAAACTAAGGAAGATAAACTCTGAGGAGGTCAATGGCAGAAGGATACCCTTAGAAGACTTTCCAATGTTCAATGCAGATGAACCAAAAAGTATTGTCTGGACTTACATTGCAGAGTGTCTGAAGGAAGGAATTCTTCTACCTGCTAATCTTGTTCAGAAACAAGGAGAAGAAATGCCCAATCTGATGAAGGAAAGGCAAAGTAAGAGAAAAGCTGAAGAAGGATCGGTTCAGAAGAAAAGGAAAGTATCTGAAGTTCCAAGGAAGAAGAAGAAAGGAGCAAAGAAATCCAGAATCAATTCTAGAGATGCCACTCTGGAAGTGATTAGAGACACTATTCATCAGGTATTAACATCTGATCCTACACCTGCTGTTCATTCACCCCTTTCATCACCACAACTCTCTCCAAACCTTAGACATAGAACTTCTAAACCCAAACAATCTGCAAACCTTTCATCTGAACCACCCTCATCTGAACCAGTACATTCACAACCATTTTCTGTACCAATTCCCTCTGAACCCCAACCTCATATTACATTTGAACCCCCTCAAACAATTCAATCAGAAATTCCACAAACAGAAACAATTCAACCAGAAATTTCACAAATAGAAATTCCTCAAACAGAAATTCTACAACCAGTAATTTCACAACCAGAAAATCCCCAATTAGAAATTCTCCAACCAGAAATAATCATCTCAGAACCAAACCAACCAGAGACTGTTCAAACTGAACACTCTGAACAACCAGTTCCATCAGAAGATCCAAATCTTTCTGACAATATTCTGGATATAGAACCCCTCAATCAATCCATTATCATTTCTTCAACATCTGTTCACTCAGAAGAATCTTCTGATTGTGAATCATCTGATTCATCTGATTTTGAACTAGAGTCACTCAAACAAGCACGTTCTGACATTGCTATGAAGGACATGTTGACATTTCTATGTTTCATACTCCACCCAACTCCCCACCTCAGAAAACCATATCTCAACCATCTGAAACTCAACCATCTGAAACCCAAACCATCCCTCAACCATCTGAAACTCATCCATCTGAAACCCAAACCATCCCTCAACCATCTGAAACTCATCTATCTGAAACCCAAACCATCACTCAACCATCTGAAACCAATCTATCTGAAACACAAACCATTCCTCAACCATCTGAACTCCTTCAGTCTGACATCCAAACATCTCAACCAACATCACCTCAACCACAACCATCTGAACCTACACCATCTGAACCTACTCCTGTTAACACTCCTAATCCTAAACCCTCTGAACAGTCAGATCTAGGATCATGTGTTAATGCTATGTTTGAAATATTCAAGAAGGAGATAGATTCTTAGTATGCTCGTGTTAAGGATGTGTGCATGTCAAGTTTGGATCCAGCTGTTTCAAATGCTGCTTGGAAACGTTTCATATGGATGTTCAACAAAGCTGCTTTAAAAGTTAGAGCTAAATGCTCTAAGCTTGCTAAGACTCAGTTTGCAGAATTAATCAAGATAACTCTGATGAACATGCCTCCTCCTCCTCCTGTGTTGCTTCTGGAAGCTGCTCCTCCAGAGGCTCCTGAATCTGAAATGGTTGAACAAGCTTCTGAAGAAAACCAGTCTGAAGAGAACACTGCTGCTATTGCATCTGCTCCTTCTTCATCTGTGGTCACAGAGCTTGTGAATGATGTCAAGGAAATAAAAGATTGGATGGTCAAGCAAGAGAAAACAACTGATGAGATCAAGACCTGGATGTCTAAGCAAGAAGAGTCAACTGCCAAAATGACAGAGCTTCTGACCCTTATTGCCTCACGCCAGACTTAGTTTTATTTGATGTTTTTGCACATGTTATTGCTTATGTTGTTTTCTTATTGTTGTGTTATGCTTTTTGGCATCTATCTGTTTGATTGTGAACTCTGATATGCTTAAATGAATGTTGATGTTTTTGCTTCTATATGCTTCTTTTCTTCTGTATCTTTATGTCTTTAAAAATCTTGTTGATTATGACAAAAAGGGGGAGAAAAAGAGAATCTGATTGTTCAAAATATAAGCAATTACTAAAACTGAAATTCAGACATTTTATTAACTTACCTTGAATTTAAGTCTTTCAGATTACATTGATATATCTGACATAATTCATTGAAGTTATCCTGAGACTTCTCCAACCAGAACCTGATCTTCAAAGTAAATCTGAGTATTCAATCAACTCTGATAGCTTACTATGATACCTTTACTCTGGAAGTTAATTCAAGCAAGATGATAACCAGGCGCTCTGACTGAAGGAAGTCATAATTATCTGGTATCAAGATTTGACTCTGAAAGTCAAACATCTTGCATCAGGCTCTGAATCTGAAATATACTTAATCAAAAAGGGAAGTGTTTTCTTATATTAGAGTATTTATTTCAGGGGGAGATTGTTAATCTCAGGGGGAGTTATAATTCATATCTTTTCAATTGAACAAAATTCCTCATGTTTAGTCATCATCAAAAAGGGGGAGATTGTAAGAGTACAAATTGTTTCTTAGTAATATCTCTATGTTTTGATGATAACACTTATGAATTTTGTATTCAAGAATTATATACTCCAAATTTGTTTTAGACTGTTTGCTACAGGTACTAAAGAAAATATTCTTAAAAGAGCAAATTTGAATCTGAACAATGATATTATGAAAGGCTTCAAAGATTCAAGAGCATCTTAGATGAAGATCTGAACGTTGCCTCCAGAAGAATCTGAGTGATTTCTACTGAAGATTCTGAAGCAAAAGTCTCTAAAGAATAAAAGACTCTGAGAATTCAGAAGCTTAGTCATCAGAAGACTCTGAAGATACTGCGCTGCATAAGTATTGAGAATCTGATATAGAAGACTCTGCTCTGACAGAACTACACGCTCAAGCACACAAGCTGCATATACTCTGATTCAGCACAATCTGAAGAACATCCCAAGACTCTGAAGATCCAGAAGATCTCTACTCTGGAGATTCTAAAGATCCAGACTCTGATGTTGATAGCTGAACTTACTTAGTGAAGAAGATTTGAATATGTACGTTGGCATATCTCAACGGCTCTTTCCTCTTTTATGCTAGACACAAGAACACAGACAAAAAGGTTTTATCTGTGCATTCCATTCTAAGGAAAGTTTCTGCAAAGTAAAAGACAAAAGGCATCTGGCTTTTTCAGCACAGCCTCCAATGTAAAGACAAAAGGCTCCAGGCTTTTCAGCACAGCCTTCAACATTGAGAAGACTTCATGGATCTAAGTGCCTATATAAAGAAGTCCACTCCATCTTCTTCAGTAAGGGGAACTACTTGCAAAATTCACTAAAAAGAAATCTCTCAAAAGCTCTTTTATCCTTTTTGTTGTAACATTGTTCTTAAAACTTAAGAGAAATATCACAGTTGTGATAATAGCTTTTTAGAAGCATTCTTACTCTTGTATTAGTTTTACATTTATTGTAAAAGGTTTCTTAAGAGGATCCAGTTGGGATCGGTAGCTCTTGAGAAGACTAAGAACAAGTTGTTCTTAGGTGTTACTATTGTAATCTGTTTGATTAAATAGTGGATTAAGTCCTTGACTGAGAAAGGCAAATCACTCTTAAGAGGGTGGACTGGAGTAGTTGAGTTCAATGAACCAGGATAAAAATAACTGTGTTTGAATCTTTGATTATTTGTCATACTTATTCAACCCCCCCCCCTTCTAAGTAATTTTCTCACCTTCACTCTGGGCATATTCTTTAAAGCATTCATTGCTCTTCTGCGACAGATTCTGCAACTGAACTTTATTCGGAGCAAGGTCACTGTTGTACTGATAGTGCCTTACAAAAGCTTCGGCTAGGTCTCTCCAGCTGTGGACATTAGCGGGCTCTAAGCTCATATACCATTCCAGCAATGGTCCGGATAAGCTATCCTGGAAGAAGTGCATCAAGAGCTTCTCGTCATCAGAATGTGCAGACATCTTGCGATAATAAGACCTCAGATGAACCCTAGGGCAAGTGGTACCCTTGTACTTATCGAAATCCGGGACCTTAAACTTTGGAGGCACCATCAAGCCTGGAATCAACCCCAAATTAGACATATCTAACCCCATCGAGTTTTGGCATTCTAGCGACTTCATCTTCTCTTCGATCATCTTAATCCTTCTGTCGGCCTCAGAAGGTATTTCAGCATTCACAATTCTTGGAGAAAACACATCCTCCTGCCTATCCTCATTCCAAGTGTGGTCCAGACTACCATGCACAACACCTGTAGTGTCGAGACCATAGCCATGACCATTTCCGTTACCATTACCACCAATGGCAAAACCAGCATGATTAAAACCTGCTGCATTTCCAGCACCAGCAGCGTGACCACCCCCTCCAGCAGTAGGGATGACTAAAGTTGGCATAGAATTGTCTACCCGAGGAGTTTCCTGGTGAGGAGGGTTAGAAGCAATCCCACCGTGCAGCATACCATCACTATCAACCCGCGCAATCAGAGGTTGTACCAAAGTTTGAAGCTGAGCCTGACCACTAGAAATCCCTTGCATGACCTCCATCAGCTGTGCCATATGATCTTTCGTCTCTTGCATTTCTACCTGCATCTGATCCATCAGCCTTTTCTGGTTTCCTCTGGTGTCGTACCAGTGAGTTGTCACGTCAGCAATCTTGAAATACTGAAACCACAGGAGAGAATAAGGTTAACCGTTCTGGTGCACCTGCAAATGTGTGAAAAATGCTAAAATGCAGACATGTATTTATGCAATAGGGATATTTCCCCCTTGATTCTAGTTTCCAGGAAAAATATAACAGCGGAGAACCCTGCAGATAAGCATAGAATACTAACTCCTCATATATAGATCAAAAAGCCATCAGGCAAAGTACAAACTACAGCTGAGTACAAATAAGGAAAAAACCTCGACCAAAAAGCCTGGCGATGGTTGAATACAACAAATAAACAGCTAAAACTACAACAGACATAGGCAAAACAGGACAGGCGGGATGATGTGATCGGAAATCCTCTAACAGCCTCAATGTCTCTGGATGATCCGGCCTGGCAAGTAGCCCCTGAATAAGCAAATCCTGCTGACTCACAGTATGTTGTAGGCTATCAACGTGATCCTCCCAAGCTCTCTCCCCGAAACATGCCTCAAGCCTGCGCTTCTTGGAACCAGCTCTCAACTTGAGATCCTTCAACTTTGCGATCGCTTCATTCAACCTGCACTCGCTGTCTCGTCTACGTGATGATTCTGCTGCAATCTCTTCATCTTTGGCGTTAAGCTGAACCTTCAACTTGCTGATCTGAAGTTTTAACTTGTCTTCACGCTCCTTGTTGTTAGTGAGCTTGGCATTCCATATCGACTCAAACTTGGAGATCCTCGTGTAAGCCTTATCCAACTCTCCCTTCTTCGTGACAAGGGTACTATAAGTGGCATTCAAATCTTGGCATGTACGCTCTCTGTCCTTAGTCTCTTTAGTCAGGTCCGTACCCAGTTTGTTGACAAGCTCGGTCTGTCTCCTGAAAGAATGAACTGCTTCCATCTTCTCACTGCAAAGCTGGATAATCTCTTTCTCCAATTCTTCATTCTCTTTTCTCACCTCTCCAATAAGCATATAAGATACAGAGATTCATGTATCTCCTCGTCTCTAGGAGGCTCTCTCAATGCGTACCCAAACTGTCTCACCAATAAAGAAGGATTATAGTTGATGCAACCTTTCCTTCCGATCAAAGGAACGTTAGGAAAACCACCACAACTATAAACAATATCCTTACCTAGCATGTCTCGATCAAACCACACAATATTCTCTGCAGATAATCCCATCAATCTCTTTGACCAATCTGAAGTACTGGCAGTGGCAACAAACGGACCCGTTTGAGGTAGATGACTAGCAAACCAAGCATACAATAGAGGAACACAACAGGATACGTTTTTACTCCTTCGTTTCTCATTCTTATAATGCACAAAATGATAAACGTCTCCAAGTAAGATAGGTATTGGGTTGCCTGAAGCCAAGATATAGAACGCATCAACATCCACAAAGTCTGGAAGATGAGGAAAAAGAACAATGTCATATATACACAGAGCCAAGATGGCACTAAACACAATCTAACAACCATCCTTAGCGCACTGCTGAGCTTTCTCAATCAAGCAAGGCAAAGGAAACCCATACATCCCAAGTCTTCGGATCATCTTCCCATCCAAATCTAAAGCCTCAAGGTGCAAAATAGCGGCAAGCTCGGCCAGATCACGCTTAGTATCAACGTGAACAAACGACATCCGATTCCGAATGGGTACCCCTAACAGCTCTGAATACTCCTCTAGTGTAGGGGCCAAGACATAGTCAGGAAATATGAAGCACCTCAACTGGGCATCGTAAAACTTTAAGAGAGCATAGACACCATTAATCTCATTTTCAGAAGGCTTGCGAACATATCTCAATAATCTCCCATAAGACTTCTTGAAATCCTTCATTACTGCTTTCTCACCTAAGGCAATCAGACTCAACAAGGTACTAACATCTAGAACTGGAAACATGTAGGCCACCGTACTCTTCAGGGACTCCATAACAGCAATGAGGGAAAAGATCACTAGAATCAAAGGAGAAATATGCACCTGCAACACAAATACATGTTAATGAGATGCAGATGAAAGTGCAAATGAAAACAAGGGATCAAGACTGTTGTGCTGTCAATCGAGAAAAACCAGAGCTTCGCCTTAGCAAGAACAAAGTACCGACAACAGGATCCACTGATATCATGAACACAGATTCACACTTGCAAAGAACCGGGTAATCTGAAGGCTAAGGTTTCCTGCATAACCCAATCCCCCTCACAGGTATGGACCTATCCATTGACAAGGTTCAGCATCCTATGCGTTCATCAGCGTCACAAACTTTCAAGAAATGATGATACATTCACCATTTCTGGTTTGGTATCATTATCTCCTGAAGAGGCCTCACTTAGCTGACTCACAAATGATCGGTTCCCAGAGTCGACAATTCTCAAATCCAAAATCCCAACCGATCCTAAGGATCTAAAGGAAAATCATCAAAGAAAATCTCGTCTGAGTGTGAATCTCATGGGGAACTGTATCTGCTAAGCAAATAGGCCCCCCATTAGTCTCCACTCTAATACTAGGTTTATACTCAAGCCCGGGTCCGGCTTATCACTCAATGAAACTTCCCTCCCCACAACACAACAACAATGATACATGATGCGGAAAATAAATGCGGGAAAGTAAAATGCGAAAGTAAATAAAGCACATATGTACAACACCCAAGGATAAACAGACAAGTGCTAGGATTGACTCGCATAGGGAACCAAAGTCCCCAGCTGTCGCAACTGCGAAAAACCACCGGCGGAAAAAACAGAAGAGTCGCAACTTTCGTTATTTATCCCAAGGAAAGGGAAAGGAAACGATTGCAAAAACCTAAATAAAAAGGGAAAGACAAGATCATCGGAACCAAGTCTGGATTCGGGAGTCGGTTACGCAAGGGGAAGGTATTAGCACCCCTCACGTCCGTCGTACTCGACGGGATCCACGCATTGTTGTCTATCTAAAAGGGTGTGTTTAAACTATCTAGCTAAAGGCTTAAGGAAAAAAGATAAAAGAAAAAAGAACCTGACTCGGCAGAGCATCGCCGCTCTGTGCCTATGTACTCACTCGTGCAATGGGAAAGTCAGAGTCAACGTAGTTCGCCTAACTACGGGTAAAGGAAGGGGGAAGGTTGCTCGCCGAGACGTCGTCTTCTCGTGCCTACGTACTTTCGTCTGGTCAAAAGATCAGAGCAAACATAGTTCGGGCTAAAAGGACCACTGGTTGGTTCAACAGCTTTTAGTTCGAGTAGGGTTAATAGATTGTCCTAGCAGTTGGTGTATGCAGCTCGACCATTGGAGACTTAGGCGTTACCATTTGCGGTAGAACTAAGAGTTAACGACACTCTTTTTGTGAAAATATTTTCCTGGTTAAGAATCCCAAAGGGTGAAAAAGAGTTTGAATTGTTTTTGTGTTTTTTTAAATAAGAAGTGTTTTGAATTAGAGTGTTCATAATGTATGTTGTAACAAAGTCTAAAACCTAGGATCGAATGCGTCGCATATCGTCCTAAGGACGTATACTAAACACTCTAGGTAATTGAGAGGTGGGCCCTCAATCACCATTTCCCAAGTATAAGGCTCATGGCACAACATTCATTATCCTTATTAAGTATGTTAAACTTGTTTGAAGATGAGAAGAGAAGAAGGCACACTAATGCGAGACTAATCAATCCTATAAGTTATCATGCAAAGTGAACCTAAAGTTGAGTTTGAAAAGGGAACTACCTAATGTTATCATGCATGGTTAGGCACCTAATGTCTATCATAACCTCAAGAGGTTAGAGAACTTATGGGGAGCATGGCAAAGAAAAACTAAAGAAGAAGAAGAAGAAGAATGCATATGCAAATGAAGAGATGCACACATAGAATGCACAAGTAGAATGATAGTGGGAGGAAAATAGTGTGGGGCAGTAGCCACCACAAGCATATGTCAACCAATCATGCATATGGAAATGCAAGAAAAGAGAAGAAGAAGGAGAGAGATGCATCAAAAGCAAACAAACAAGTGACAAACACAAAGAAAGGGTCCTCATGGATTCATCACTTTAGGTAAGCATCAAATTCTTCATAAGGAGGCACCAAGCTACCTTAAATGACACTCTAAGGTCATTGGACAGAAGGGAGATGAAAAGAAGAGAGCTTAAAAGCAATATCAAAATAAAAAAACAAGAAGAAATGCAAATAAGAGCACAAAGGAAGCAAGCATGCATCACTTAAGGAGTCAAGTTGAAAGCACAAAAAGAAACGCATCAATCAACAAGCAATGAACATAATTTTGACCTAAAAATAAACATGCAGCAAGCTCAACATGTCTAAAATGTGAAACAAGAAGAGTTAAGAGCTTATTGGATCGACAAAGGTCATTTCCAATCCAAACTAGGTCAAGCACTTGTGTGAGCTGTCCTATGAGATGACCTAACTTGCAAGTCACTTCAAAAATAGGAAAAGGGCTAAAAAAAATCAAATAAAATACACAAAGAAGGTAAACAAGTTGGCAACCAAAGGCCAAGAAATCAAGACAAATATCCTCTCAAAGTACCATCAAAAGAAGGGATTCATTTAGATGTACCACTTTGATTTGGAAGAAACAAGTGCAAAAAGAAGAGCCACAAAATTCAACCCAAAAGTCAACAACTAGGGGCAAAATGGTCCTAAAAAATTGCTCAACTCATCATTGAGATGAGGATCAATTTTCATTCATTGGATCAAAAAGGAAAGAAAGAAACAAATGCAAAAGCAGAACATGTTACAATTCAATTCAATTAAAACAACTCCAATATTTAATTCTTTTTTAAATGGAAAATAAAATTGAAAAATAAAATAAAAAAGTCCAAAAAATAGTAGACATCTTAAAGTTGATAAAAAGTATTTTTGGTGAACTTTTAATGTATTGGAGCTATTTTAATTAATTAAAATTGTAAACAGAAAATAAAATAAAAAACAAAAGAAATAAAGAGAAAATAATAAAATGGCGTGACAAATAGCAAACAATTGCAGTTCAAAAATGGATTGGGCCCAAGCTGGGGGTGCAAACAGCAATGCGCGCCCAAGGCCCAACAGCAAATCAAACAAAAACCAAATAAATCTGGAAATCACATGCAACGGGTCAAACGTAGTGCACCAAGGACACTCACTCAGGATCACATGATCAAAAAGTAATCAAACAAATGGTTGTAAGCGTGCCAGCGAATTAATGAATATTTAAAAGCTATCAAGTGGATCCAGTCAACAATGGACCATCGTAGGTCTTAATCTCCATTGTTGGAGAGAAAAGTCATCAGATCAAACGCGCCACACACTGCCACGAGGTCATCTTCTTCCTCCAGAAACCCTAAAACACATTATCGGCCGGAGAACACTGTTCATTGTCTTCTCCGGCCATCCCCCACCGTGACCAGATCCAAGCAACAACACATACATCAAAACTCAACCATTCTGACCAAATTTTACATCAAAATTTGTCTAGAGATCATGAGGATCTCATTTATGGCCTCAAAAACCACTAAACATGCTTAAAACTCCAAACACGAAGCCAACAAGCTTGAACATCAAAATCCAAAAGTTCATCAAAACCTCTCCAATTTGGTTTAAAACTCATCTAGAAGTCACGTAGGTTATAGATCAAGTGTCAAACAAGCAAGAACACGCATAAACAAGCCAAAACAGATCCAAACATTTTCAAGCATCATCCAACAATCACAACCAATGCCAGTTCATTTTACATTTTAATGATCTACATTGTTCCTACGTCTCAAGTATGCAAAAATGGCAGTGAATTGATGCTTATCAAGAGTGTAAAGTTGAATTTCAATTACCTAGTGGAGAACTTCCACTGAGCCTTCAAATGGAGCTTAAGCTTGAAGATAACTGCCCAGAATCGTTCACTGATCTTCAATAGAGCTTTCTCAATTCACAATTTTGCTTGAAATATCCTCAATCTCGAAATTTAAAATTTGAATTTTCAACACTTTTTCAAAACTGAACTTGCTCAATTCAGCTCCAATTTCCACTTTTGATGATTTGTGAAGGTTCAAAACTTTATATATGATGGATCTTGATGATAATTGAGCCCAAACTCAGCCTCTAACAACCCATATCAAAATCCAAGGAATTGAGTTTTTTGAAGCTTTCATGTACACGAAAATTGCACTAATTTGGCTCCAAAATGGTTGAAGCAGCTTGCTGGTACCACATGGAGTATGAATGGTCAGGATTAAGACCTTAATTGATCTCAATGGCTTATGTTGGTTGTGTAACTTCATAGCGAAGAAACCTTGAAAATGGCTCACTTACACACCTCCAATTCAAAATGTAAAATTGCTAATGTGTTCAAAATGAAGTTTGCACTCAAAAAATGCACTTATTTGCACCAAATTGATGAAAAATGAAATAATTCCCATTTTTCCCTTTTAAACCTTCTTCCATGAAAATCCTCATACCCAATCCTCAAACCAAGCCAATTCCATGACTTCTCAATGTTTGACGTAGCAAATAACACCATTTGGAGCAAGTTTGATGTTGGAAAAATCTTCATTTGAAGTGTGCAAGTTGGTGAAATGGACCTATAATTTTATGACCTATAATCTTACTTTCCCAAAATACCCCTAACTTGTAAACCTCATAACTTGAGTTCTAGTATATTTTGGAAAGCTAAGACCAAGATCTAAAACTTTCATGTTGGCCAAGAGTTGAGGAGAAACATCCTTCTAGGTCAGAAATGGCTTGGAAGTTGGTTGACTTTTGTTGACCAAAATCACATCCCTCTGATGACCTGTAACTTGTCTGGATCATAACTTCTATAAATCCAAACAAGGACTTCTAGTACTCAAAAGAAAGCTAAGAAAATGCTCTACAAGTTTCATGTTGATCAAAAGTTGAGATGAAACTTGTATCTTAAGATAGGTGGACTTGAAGTTAGGCACTAAATAAGGGATTTTACCCTGAGAACCCTAATTTAGTAACTTCTCACACACTTGATCCTTGATGAATTGAACTTGAAATGATATCTCATACATCTTAGCAAAACATCCCATGACCATGGAGACTTTGAATTTAGTTTTAATCTCCTTCAATTGCACAATTGACTGAAGATTAGCCAAATGAAAACCCTAGATGCATCAACTTCAACTGTAGCTCTTCACACTTGGCACAAACACTTGGATGAGCTCCACAATGACCTTCAAGGCACTCAGTGAGCTCTCTCAACCTCTTATATCCATGACCATGACCCCACAATCCTCTGATGATCTTCAGTTGGCCTCCAAGTTAGGAGCTGGCCCACATACATCCATCCTTTCTTTCACAAGACCATCACAAGACCATTGTCCAATTCTAGCTGACTTGATGACCATCCAAAATTGAGTAAAACCCTTTGCTTAAGCTTAACCCTCTGAGTATACTCCTCTAGATGTGCACAAGCTCTTGATCCCCTGTTCAGTGAAAACTGTTATGCAATGCAAATGCTAGAAAGAAATGAAATGAAACATAAACCAAGTTAAGAAAAGGCTGGGCAAATTTTGGGGTGCAACAGCTGCCCCTATTCAAACGACTTGGACCTGAAGGGATGAAAAGCAAACGAATTTCAAACAATCAAGGTAAAAGGCGGTTGAATACCAAAGAACCCAGAAATTTACCAACCGCGGAAACAAAACTGCAAACCCTCCTGGGGTAACTACTCTGATTACAAACGCATTCCACTAGGGAGAAGAGAAACTTAACGAGTAACTCTGCTTGGGGAACACTAGTTTGAAAAGCATATGACCTCGCCGTCACTTATCTGCATTAAATTCTTCTGACCTCGCCGTCAGTCATGGACATTAAGTCTATAATAACATTTGACATCGCCGTCAAATTTCTACTTCAAGTCGGTAGAATAGCTAACATCACCGTTAGACCTATGCTAGATGAAACAGGTATAGAACCCCAAGACACAATTCTCTGACCTCGCCGCCAGTCATTCAAAGAAATCCAACTGGTAAATCACACTTGACCTCGCCGTCCGTTAAAATAAAGCGTCTGACATCGCCATCGGACCATCACAAAGTTGATTAAACCATTGACATCGCCGTTAATAACCAAAACATCTGACATCGCCATCAGAAATAACATCCAACATCGCCGCTGAGCAACTAAATCATCTGACATCGCCGCCAGAAACAAACATCCAACATCGCTGTTGGGGAACTATATCATCTGACATCGCCGCCAGAAACAAACATCCAACCTCGCCGCTGGAAAAACAAAGATACCTGACATCGCCGCCAGTAACAAACATCCCCTGACATCGCCGTCAGAAACAAGCATCCAACATCGCCGCTAGAGAAACAAAGATACCTGATATCGCCGCCAGTAACAAACATCCAACCTCGCCGTTGGAAAACCAAAGATATCTGACATCGCCGTCAAAGACCAAAATCACTTGACATCGCCGTCAAAAACAACATCACCTGACATCGCCATCAGAAACAAACATCCAACATCGCCGCTGGGAAACCCAAAGATCACCTGACATCACCGTCAGTAACAACACAAATCTAGTAAGAGAACCATGACATCACCGTCATCAACCATAAACACTTGACATCGCCGCCGGCTAACTTCAACTTGATAAAATAATCTGACCTCGCCGCCATCTAACCATAATTTTGAGAAACACCCGACATCGCCGTCAAGTACCTGTGGGGATAAAGAACTCTGACATCGCTGTCAAACAACCACGGTGATAATAAACCACCTTTGACATCGCCGCCATACAAACACGAATCTGATAAGCATCTAACATCACTGTCAGATAACCATATTTCTGGGAAACTTCTGACATCGCTGCCAGACCTTCGCTAAATAAAAGTGAGCATCAAAATCCACATGAAGTTAGGATCACCCACTGATAACAATCACGGAAAAACTCCACTGCGGAATAATATGATTTGGGGTTTAGCCACCACGCGGCCAAAGACCCATCACCTGTGAGATTCACCTGAAACAAAGAGATAACAACCTGGCTTATGTTTCACATGCATATGTTTGAAAATGACGTAATGCTTCATACGAAATGGAAATGCTACGCGTTTGGGTAGATGCCATGCACGCATGCAGATGCAACAGAACTGAATTAGTAAAACGGATGCTAGAGATATAGAAACCATCCTGCTAGGGCAAGAGAAATAACCCTATTGGGGGATCAACAATTCTGCCGGGGATAGAGCATAGACTTGCTCATATCGATAATGATTGGACTTATGCCGAGAACCGGGCTTTTGCTGGCTTCCTGCAAAGAAAATACCGACGTGACAACATTCTTCTATCCTGATGAGGAAGAGAGAACAACACTGCAGGGGAAATCATCCCTTTCAAATTTGGTGGGGATTGCTCTGCCGGGGAGAAAATCCAATCACGACGCACTGGGGAGTACTTACAAGCATGTACCTTGCGAGGATTAAATGTGCAACCACTCTACTGGGAATAGAGATGTAAACTTCACTGATCAGGGAGATAAAACTCTGGCTAGGGATAGGACAAACTTCATCCTCACCTTTGCCCCAAGGGTAACGACCCTGCAAAACTGAACAAACAGACGAGATATCCTACACAACGGAATCATCTTAGTCATCATTCAAGACGTTGTTCAATTAATTCAAAGTTTTAACAATTATTGGCCAAGGCCTGCAAGTTATGTTAGCACAAGTTCATCAAAACATTGGGCGTTTTCACAAACAAAACAGTAAAAGTTAAAACAAAGCACACAGATCAAGTACTGAATAATATATGTTTATTGATGAAGGGCCTGTAAATAGGCAAAGTTTTACAACCGATGCAACTCCTGAAAAGAGGAAGCTGCGCAAAACAAATACAGATATGCACAGGGATATACAAAAGTGTACAAAAATGTCGGCAATGTGGCACAAACAAACACAATGAGCTGATCCCTCCATAACTTGCTTGACTCTGACGCTTTCCCGACGCTTCGTTTACAGAAGAGATTGATTCGGATGAAAATAACCCTCAGGTTCTCCCAATCCACTAAGCAATGAAGTTCATACGCAGACCACAGTCATTTGCTTTTCAATCCCTAACTTTTGCCTGAACCGCCGTTTTCGGGTTTTCGATTCACTGGGATACTCATTTTTGCCAAAGTCGCCTTTCTAGGTTTTCGACTTTGCGGGTTTACATCTTTTCATTTTATCCCTAATTTTTGCCCGAACCTTTTTCTTTTTTATGGCTCATCGGGATGCCCCATTTTTGCCTGGACGTTTCTTTTTGTGTCCAGCGGGTCTCTTTTAAGCAAAGTATTTCTTAACTGCGTCTGCGTTCACAGGGGATGCAAAATCTTCACCATCCATGGTGGCTAACAACAAGGCTCTTCCGGAGAAGACCTTCCATACAACATATGGACCTTCATAATTGGGAGTCCATTTGCCCTTGTGATCTGATTGTGGTGGGAAAATCTTTTTCAGCACAAGATCGCCCGTCTGAAAGCTTCGAGGGCGCACCTTCTTATCGTAAGCTTTCTTCATCCAGCTCTGGTACAAACGACCATATGCAATTGATGCTATCCTCTTTTCATCCATCGGGCTAAGCTGATTCAAATGCTTCTGTATCCATTCTGCCTCATCAAGCTTCACGTCGACCAAAACTCTTAAAGAAGGAATCTCCACTTCTAGCGGTAGGACAGCTTCCATACCGTACACTAGCGAGAAAAGAGTTGCCCCGGTTGATGTGCATACTGTCATACGATAACCGTGAAGAGCAAACGGTAACATTTCATGCCAATCTTTGTAGGTGACAACCATGTTTTGCACGATCTTTTTGATATTCTTATTGGCCTCTTCAACAGCACCATTCATCTTTGGCCGATAGGGCGATGAGTTTTGATGTTCAATCTTGAAGTTCTGGCATAACTCCTTCATCATCTTATTGTTCAGATTCGAACCATTATCAGTAATGATTCGCTCGGGAATTCCATATCTGCAAATGACGTCCTTCTTTATGAATCTTGCTACCACTTGTTTGATCACATTGGCGTACAAAGCTGCTTCAACCTACTTGGTGAAGTAGTCAATGGCTACCAAGATGAAACGGTGACCGTTGGATGCGGTGGGCTCAATCTTGCCGATCATATCAATGCCCCACATGGAGAAAGGCCACGGGGATGCCATAACATTCAATGGGCACGACGGTACATGTATCTTATCTGCATAAATCTGGCATTTATGGCATTTCTTTGCAAATTTGAAACAATCTGACTCCATAGTTAGCCAATAATACCCTGCTCGTAACAGTTTTTGAGACATGGCATGTCCGCCGGCATGCGTACCGAAAGTACCCTCGTGGACTTCTTCCATAAGCAGCGTTGCTTCTTTTTCATCCACACATCTCAACAACACCAAATCATGGTTCCTTCTATAAAGCACACCATCTGGGTTTAGATAAAAGTTGCCAGACAACCTCCTCAACATCTTCTTATCCTGAGCCGAAGCCCCTGGTGGATACTCTTGCTTCTTGAGGAAGTTCTGTATATCGTAAAACCATGGTTTGCCATCAGCAGTCTCTTCAATGGCAAATACGAAAGCGGGTCTGTCCAAGCGAGAAATGAAAATTCTGGGAGCCTCATTCCAGAAGTTCACTTTGTACATCGAAGATAGCGTTGCCAAAGCATCGGCCATCTGATTCTCCGCTCTTGGTACATGGTGGAAGTCTATACGATCAAAAGATGGTAACAACCTCCTTACATAATGTCTGTAAGGAATCAGATTCGGTTGACGAGTTTCCCATTCTCCTTCGATCTGGTTAACAACTAGCGCCGAATCACCATATACATCCAAGTTCTTGATTCTCAAATCAATAGCCTCTTCCAGACCCATGATACATGCTTCGTACTCAGCTTCATTGTTGGTGACCGGAAATGTCAATCTGGCAGTGAACGGGATATGAGTACCATGAGGAGTCGTAATAATTGCCCCAATTCCACTACCATAAGAATTGACAGCACCATCGAATATCATTTTCCATTGAGAATCCTTCTCTGGGCCTTCACCGTGTAATGGTTCTTCACAATCCTTCGCTTTGAGGAACATGATATCCTCGTCAGGAAATTCAAACTTCATTGGTTGATAATCTTCGATTGGCTGCTCAACAAGGTATTTTGACAGAACACTTCCTTTGATGGCTTTCTGAGAAACATATTGTATATCGTACTCTGTCAATACCATTTGCCATCTAGCAATTCTTCCTGAAAGCGACTGCTTCTCGAAGACATACTTAATCGGATCCATCTTCGAAATCAGCATGGTTGTGTGATTGAGCATATACTGCCTCAAACATTTGGCAGCCCAAGCAAGTGCACAACACGTTTTTTCGAGCATTGAGTAACGGGACTCACAATCTGTGAACTTTTTGCTCAAATAATAAATCACATGCTCCTTTCTTCCAGTCTCGTCGTGTTGACCGAGAACACAACCCATACTGTTCTCAAGAACCGTTAAGTACATGATTAATGGTCTTTTAGCTACTGGGGGTATCAAAATTGGAGGCTCCTGCAAGTATTCTTTTATTTTATCAAATGCTTTTTGACAATTTTCATTCCAGACAACCGCCTGATCTTTCTTTAGCAATTTAAACATTGGCTCACACGTGGCTGTGAGATGAGATATGAACGGAGCAATGTAGTTCAATCTCCCTAGGAAAGCACAGACTTCTTTTTCTGTTTTTGGCACTGGCATGTCTTGTATGGCTTTTATCTTTGCAGGATCGACCTCGATTCCCTTTTCGCTGACAATAAACCCTAACAACTTTCCGGACCGAACTCCGAAAGTGCACTTATTTGGATTCAACCTCAATCTAAACTTTCTAAGCCTCTCAAACAGCTTCAACAAGTTAACCAGATGCTCCTCCTCCGTTTGGGATTTAGCAATCAGTTCGTCAACATAAACCTCAATCCCTTTATGCATTATGTCATGAAAGAGCGTTGATATAGCATGCTGATATGTTGCTCCGGCATTCTTCAAACCAAAAGGCATCACCTTATAGAAAAACGTTCCCCACGGTGTAATGAAAGTTGTTTTCTCCATGTCCTCCGGTGCCATCTTTATCTGATTATAACCCGAGAAACCATCCATGAAGGAAAACACCGAAAATTGAGCAGTATTGTCGACCAATACGTCAATGTGAGGGAGCGGGAAACCATCTTTAGGGCTCGCCTTGTTCAAATCCCGATAATCAACACACATACACACCTTACCATCTTTCTTCGGTACATGTACTATGTTGGCGACCCACGGAGGGTAGGTAGTCACAGCTAAGAATCCAGCATCCCACTGCTTTTGGACCTTTTCTTTGATTTTTACTGCCATATTTGGTCTTGTTCTTCTAAGCTTCTGCTTGACCGGCAGACATTCCTCGCGCAACAGTAAGCGATGAACCACTATGTCGGTATCAAGCCCAGGCATATCCTCGTACGACCAAGCAAAGATGTCACTATACTCTTGCAGCATCTCGACCAGTCTTTGCTTGACGTCGCTCTATAGCGCAGCTCCTATCCGAACATTTCTGACAACTTCCTCAGAACCCAGATTAATGACCTCAATTTCCTCATGATGAGGCAGAATGATTTTCTCTTCTTGTTTCAACAATCTGGCTAATTCCTCAGGCAGGTCTTCATCCTCATCAATCTCTTCTTCAGCTTGATATATCGGTTGATCGAAATCGAAGCGAGTCATAGAAGGTTCTGGATCGGTGTCATCTGCAATAGGAATCCTGCAATGAAAATGGTTAAATGTTTCAAACAATTTGAAAACAAATATAAACCACGTTGCCATTTTATTGGGAAAAGCAAAAATAAGAAAAACAGAGATCACAAAATTTGTATGAGGAAACGCCCTTTGATTAATTGATAAACAATGTTCAGACATAAACAAGTAAGGCCCTGAAATAAAATACCGCTATGCCCCGGGTAGGACATAGGGTAGTACAATAACTGGAAAAACAAAGCATTACTGTTCGGTCGTCACTTGAATGAATTCTTCAATTGACCAGTTACGTAGGCTCTGTCCCGGAATACATGGCTTGATCCAGGCATCCATGTCACAGTCACTGTCTCCATCTTTGTCAGATACAACATTGATTCTCTCGAAGATAACTCCCCCCTTGGTGAACTGTACGGGCCCTTTATAGTGTGGCGCGCTCTGCGAGGCTGAAGGCGAGGAGAATGACGGTCGATACCCCAGACCAAATTTGACTTGCTTGTGGGGAATTTCCAACACCTGGCCCCATCCCTGTACTGCCCCAGTTTGTACCACCGCTTGGGATTCTTTAAACAAGGACATAGCCACTTCAGGCTCTCTACTCACAACAGAGGATTTGTCCTTGATCTTGACCGCTTCTAAGGCTTGGCAGAGGGTTTCATGGATCTCTCCATCCACTTCAACATACTTGAAGGGTGATATATGGCTGACCATAATATCCTCCTCTCCGCATACCGTCACGACACTACCGCCAACCATGTATTTCAGCTTCTGATGCAGAGTTGACGTAACAGCCCCAGCTGAACGAATCCAAGGGCGACCTAGTAAACAACTGTAGGCTGGCTGGATATCCATGATGTAAAACACAACATCAAAGACTTCAGGTCCAACTTGAATCGGCAAAGTTACCTCCCCAAACACGGATCTCCGGGTTCCATCAAACGCACACACCACCAAATCACATGGCATGCAAATCAACCCCTTCATATCTAACTTCATCAGGGCTTTCTTCGGGAGCATGTTTAAAGAAGATCCCGTATCCACAAGCACATGAGACATGACAGTCCCTCGGCATTCCAAAGATATATGCAGCGCACAATTATGATTTCTGCCTCTGGGTGTCAAATCTAGGTCCGTAAAGCCTAAGCCATTGCCTGCGTTTACGTGCGCCACCACTCCTTCCAGTTGATTGACTGAAATTTCCTGTGGCACGTAAGCAGTGTTTAATATCTTCAGCAATGCATTCCTATGCGCCTCAGAGTAAAGGAGTAACGACAGTATGGATATTTTGGACGGAGTTTGCTGCAAGTGTTCGACTATCTTGTAGTCGCTTTTCCGGATCAGCCTCATGAATTCCTCCGCGTCTTTCAACAAAGATTCTCTTTCCCCAGATTGAGAAATCTCCTCCACTACCGGTCTTTTCCCCTTGTCCACCTTATCGACAATCACCTCAGGTGATGAAATACTCGGCCACTGCGAGTAATACCTCCGGCACCCACTAGATTGTCAACTGAACTTGCAGGGGTATCATTCAAGTTTATCTTCTCCCCATTACAATACACTTCGGCTCCGTAGTTCCACGAAATTGCCTTAGTGCTCTCAAACGGCATAGGACCTGCTTTGGTGATAGTTATCGTTGGCGGCTTTGGTGCATAGATAGTGACAGTCTTGTACAGGATGGAAATTGTAGCAATCTCATCCTTCTCTTCAGCCACTACATCCCCAGAACCTCTTCCAACAGAATGTTCAAATTGTAAAACTTCGTCGTTCATCATCTACTGGATACAGCTTTTCAAAAATCCACATTCTCTCTCAGGATCAGCAGAACATTCAACACAGCCTTCAACACATCCCGGGAAAACACCTCCCTTTAGCAGTCTGGCTTTCACAAAGCTTAAGGGTGTTTTCAGTTCATCAACATTGGTCACTAAGTGTTGCACCCCAAAATTTGACCAACAATTATTTATTCACTGAGTGTTTGAAAGGTGATACCTTCATCAGAAAGTTCAAGAGAGCCTCAGAGGAATTGGTGGAAACCAGGGTTGTGTGCTTCATAGCTTGAGAGTTGTGGGTGCTCCTCAGATGATTCTGAGACTTTGAGAATGAACTAGATGTTTTGAGAAATCCTATGAGATGTCTTGATAGCCATCATGAAGCCCAGAGAGGTCATTATGCAAGAGTTCAGAATACTCAACCATGAACGATAGAATTAGGGTTTTGACTGGGTCAACCCTAGGATAACTGAAGATTTGGAGAAGGTTGAGACCTAATCCAAGGGCCATGAGATCATGGAATTATGCATAAAGATGTTATAAAGGTGATTCCTAGACCAACTCCTCATGATGGAGGAGTTTGAGAAGTTTTGAGTTAGGGTTTCTGAGGATTGTCAGTAAAAAAACCCTAATTTGATCCCTATCTTCCAGGCAGTTTTAGCTCTAGATGTGATTGATATCTCATCTTCCCCACAACATGAATGTTGTAGAGCTTGTTCTTAGCTTTAATTTCAGTGGTGGAAGTCCTTGATAGGAGTTACAGAGCTCAAGTTATGGTTTTGACAAATTACAGGTCAGCTGAGGTATGTGAATCTGGGTCCTTGAAAGTCACTCAACTTGCAGACAACTTTTGCCCTAGTAGGATGATTCCTATGATCTCTTCGTCAACATGAATGTTGGAGGGCATCTTCTTAGCTTTAATTTTAGTGGTAGAAGTCCTTGATAGGATTTGTGGAACTCTACTTATGGTTTGAACAAGACAGGGGTATTTTGGTCATTTGTCAGTTATAGGTCATTTTTAAGCAAATGCCATATCTCCTATTTCCAAGCCTCAAATGGAAAAACTCAAAACATGAAAGTTGTTCAAAATGTGATTTTAAGTCTAGAAAGAAGGTCATGAATTGTTGGAAAAGCTCATAGCATGGATTTGCATGATTGGTCAAAAATGAACTAAAAATGGCTTATAAGTTAAAAAAGTTGAAATTGGAAATTGGTTTGGAAGATCTATGGATCCAAAATAGGTCATCCAATATATCATTTTGATTGTAAACATCATTTTGAGAACATTGGTTTAGATAGAATTTTGATTTGAAGCTTTAAAATGGGTGATGCTTTGTTATTTTGTTACTTGCATTTGAAGTCACCTTTGGAAATCCTAACACAAGGCAAGGAAAAAGCTTGTAATGGTTCATAACACTTCAATATATCATGTAAGGAGATTTTAAGGCCAATTTGCAATGGATAATGCATGATGCATGAGATTTTCAACTTACCATCATATGAGATTCTAACACTTTCTAGCTCATTCTAGAAAGATCTAGGAGTTTCCATTGATCATTATAAAAAGAGTGAATCATGGAGGGTAAAAGGTTGGTGATCATTGTTGATGAGAGGTGAGATTAGAGTGTGAAAAGTAAGATTCTTCCATTGGCAATTTGATATCAAACCTTCATTCTCCTCAATCTCCATTCATTTCTCCACCACAAACCTATTATTCTGATCATTGTGATTGAGTACATGCTGAGGTAGAAGAAGATCCATGGCAGTTTGAAGCTATTTTGAGGAAATTGCAAGAATTGCATTTTGCTGTCCAACTCGAGTTTCAAGCCTTGTTCATCATTCTTGCTGCATACAGAATCCATATTGGCCTCTAAGGATCAAACAAGGAAGGTTCCAGGCACTGAATTGCAAGGAAACCATAGCCTCCATTAAAGTGTAACAGGTTGGTGATCTTGCTCGAATCTCATAGTTTAGGTGCATTCTGTCATAGTTATAGGTGTAGAACTGTTAAGCTAGGGTAGAAGACCATTTTCTGAGGATTAGGGAGCATTTCATGGAGTTTGATAGCAGGTGCAAAAATCTGTTGTGATTGATAACAAGCTGGATAATAGGTTTTAGTGTACGATTGATAGCTCATGGTGGTAGGCATAACATAAAGAACAAGATTGGATCATCAAATTTGAGTTGCAGCAAGGTTGATATCAGTGCAATTAAAATGGTACCAGAACTTCCATCGTGTGTATCTCTTGAGTGGTTAGGTTTTAGAGGAATCCATGGACATGGCTGTGTAGAGGGCGAAGAGAGGAGTAATTTTGGTTTTTGTATCGTGAAGTTTCGTGGCCGGACGAGAGAGATAGAAGGAGTGTAAGTTCCTTGCATGAGCATGAGGTTCAGAAACCCTAGGGTTTCGTTTGGAGACGATGACCAGCGTCCCTTGGATCAGCCTGGATAATTTGACCAATTCGCCTCATCTAACGGCCCAGATTAATCAAGAAAACTGAGGGAATTTTAAAAACTGAAACGCACTGTTTCAATTAGTGAGGTTTCCTGGGCTTGAGCTTCGCTATCTGCACCCCACTTTATGTTGGCCCATTGAATTTTCAACTGCGCGCGTGTACTATTTTCACCCCTCCCCCATTTTCATTATTTTATATTTTGTTTTCTTTTATATATTTAGTAAACTTTGATAATTCATAAAAAATTGATAAATAATGATTTTTTATTCATTCTTTTTTCTATGTTTAGATAATAATGTGTAGAAAATTATAAAAATAAAAATGGAATTTTATTTTTAATGTAGAATTTTTGGTGATATTTTCTTTAATATAGTGTATTTTCCTTCTTTTGGTTGATACATTAATTTGTAAGAATTGTTTTAGGACTTTCCCTTAGGATATTAGAGCCATTCTTTTTGGCATAACTCAATAATAGAATGTAGTTTCCCCCTGGATTTATTACTAGAATTTTAGCATAAAATTTAGGTAGTTTAGATAGATTGAACTTAGGCTATCCAAATTAGGGTTTCAGGTAGTTATCATGGACTTTAACATTTTATTTTTGGGGTTTTTAGGCCAAATTAGTGTGTGGGGAATACATGGGTTTAGGGTAAGTATGTATAGAATCCCCTAGAATTTTGCTAGAATATTGTGTGGTGTTTTAGTATTTTTCATTGATTTTTGAATGTATGGATAGTAGGTGTGTTGCTTAAAGGCATATGTTGTATTGTTGTGTTTTCTTTCCTTCTCTTTTGAGTGTGTGAGCTTTGAAGATTGAGTTGAAGACCTTGTGGATCATCATGGAAGCTTTGAAGACCTTGCAGAGGAGTTTAGCATAGCTTTTGTTGTTTTGTTTATAGGTTTATAGGTGCATAGGCAGAGCCCTAGATAGAATACTCTGTTCAATAACCAAGGAGTGCTTTGTTCACCTCCTTTCTTCTCTATGACACAGAGTCCCTTAAGGGTGTTCACCTCTCTCCTTTGGAGGGATTAGTGACCTGGCCCCATAAGGTAGAACTTTGAGAGAGCCTTTCTTTTGATGTTAAGTCCTCAATGGCATCCTTTGGAAGTCAGTGAGTACTGTAACATCCCCCACTCATCTTGTTGACTGAATCTTGTTTGCTGGAGCATTGGAGCCATTGAAGATAGAAGCTGAGGCCTTGAAGAGGATGATTCCTTGAAGATTATTGAAGTCTGAAGACTCTGTGAAGATCAAGTTGATGCCTGAAGATCCCTGAAGATAGTGAAGCCTGAAGGTAGAGCTGATCAAAGGAGCTGAAGCTCAAAGGGAGAAGATGAGTTGATACTCATGTTGTAGGGTTGATACCTGGAAAGCAAGTGATCTCTGAAGTCTGAGGACTGGGTTGCTGCTGGAGGAGCTGAGGCTTTCTTCTGTTTTCTTTGATGTATTGTGTGTTTTGTCTGATTTGTCTGCTGCATTAGGCTAAGCACATTCAGAATAAGTTTAGTCTAAGAGCATGAATGCATCTGATTGTATTGTTATTGCTTGGCTTTGCTTGCGGGTATTCGGTAGAGCCCAGCTCCCTTGCCAATGTGTTTATTTTGCTTGATAGCATTTCATTTCTTTTGTCTGTATGATTACAGTTTACTGTTTTTGCTTGATAGCATGTTGTTTATTTCAGTATGATTACTGTTATTTCATGACTGGCTTGAGGTCGAGACGAGCTTGTGGAGGCTGAAGCCCCGCACACATTTCCTCCCTCACTTGCATTGCATGCATTTTACTGTTAAAGCTGATGCTTTTGTCTGTTTTGGTGTATCATTGACATGATCCCTTAGGACTCTCATTTCCTCTGATGAGGATTTGATGATAGACTTTTAGGTTGAAACCTATGCATGACAACATCTAGGAGTTCCCTGTTTAAACCTCAACCATAGGATGAATCCATGGCATGACAACAGTAGGACTTGATAGTCTCCCTTCTAGTTGGGCCGTTCTCTTCTCATCTACAAACAACTTAAGATACAGTAATCATGAATGATTTCTTTCGTACGCTACGAGCCTTAAGATATCTAGGAAACAGCTGTTGGAGAGTTTATTTCCAATAGTTGGGATGTTTAGTATGGTACCCTTTGGGTGACATGCGACGCATTCACTCCTAGGTCATAGTCTTTAGTGCGATTGAAATTGCAAACACAATAAAAAACACTTCTTGCGTAAAAGATTGAAAACAGACTGAAAACCATTTTCCCTGAAGGGCAATCAAAGTAATGAAGACTTTTCTGAAGAAAAGAGTGTTGTTAAACTTCAGCGCCACCGCAAACAGGCTTTGTCCCTAACTGCTGGAACTGCTGTTTAACCCTACTCGGGTAAAAACTGTCTGAACAACCCGTGTTCCGTTTTATCCCGAACTACGTTTGCTCTGATCTTTCATACCAGATGAAAGTACGTAGGCATAGGATGCGACATCCTAGCGAGAAACCTTCCCCCCATAACCCGTAGTTAGCCGAACTACGTTGACTCTGATTTCTCGTTCCAGACGGGAATACGTAGGCATAAAGCGCGACGCTTTGCCGAGTCATTTTCTTTTCTTTTTCATCCAGCCTTGATAGATAGATAGATTATAACCAACCCGTCCAAGTAAACAAACAAGCGAGGATCCCGTCGAGTACGACGGACGTGAGGGGTGCTAATACCTTCCCCTTGCGTAACCGACTCCCGAACCCAGACAATGGTTGCGATGACCTTGTCTTACCCTTTTTCGTCAGGTTTTTCCGATCGTTTCCTTTCCCGCTCTGAGGGATAAATAACGAAAGGTGGCGACTCTTCTGTTTTGCCGGCACCTTATTTTCGCGCAAGCGACAACTGGCGACTCTGCTGGGGACTCCAACGGTTCCCTGTGCGAGTCAATCCTATCGTTTGTGTGTTTACTTGTTGGGTTGCGTTTATTTATCGCATTTTTTTACTTCTCGCACTTTATTTCCCGCATTTTATGTTCCAGTATAATATGATTATTTGTGCTGTTGTGGGATGGGAGTTCTGATTGAGTGAGAAGCCAGACCCAGGCTTGAGTGCACCATAGACTTAGAGTGGAAATTAGTGGGCGCGTGCTTGCTTTGCAGGCACTAGTGTCTCATGAAATCCACGCTCAGACGAGGTTCATCCGGTTGGCTTCACTTTCAACCCTTTGGGTTGAGACGGTTACTGGTTTGGTGGATTGTCGACTCTGGGGACCGATCATTTGTGATTCAGCTAAGTGAGGCCTCTTCAGGACTTGATGATGCCACTCCTTCTGGGAATCGTATCATCAGTTTTGAAAGTCTGTGACGCTGATGAACGCATAGGATGCCGTACCTTGAGTCAGTCTAGGTTCATACCTGTGAGTGGGACTGGGTTTATTGTAGGAAACTTAGACCTTCAGACTACCTGGTTTTCTTGACAGTGAATCAGTTATGTTGGGTTCTCAGTTGCAGACATGTTCTTGATAGAGCAAGAGGTTTTTGATCAGAGGATCTTGTCATCGGGTGTTCGTCTGTTCTTGATAGAGCAGGCTTTGATCAGTGTATTATCGTCAGTGATTTGTTCTTGATAGGGCAGATTTTGAGTGAGGTCTGAAGATCTCATCAGCAGCTGTGTGTTTGTTCTTGATAGGGCAGATTTTTGATTTGGGGTCTGAAGACTTCATCAACAGATGTTCCTTGATCTTGCACCCGGGGTCCTTATTATCAGTCACTTACTCTTGTCAGAACAGAATTTTGATCTCGGTCCTATCGGGTGGTTATTCTCAGCAGATCTGATTAGTAGTCTTACACCGGGGTTTTTCTTCTCATCAGTGACTGTTGATACCGAATTTCCACAGCAGCCACCTGGATATATTATTGCATACCTGCATTTTGCATTAGTTTGCGCATTCATCTGCATTCCATTAACGTGTGTCTGTGTTGCAGGTACCGTTTCCCCGATCCCGGATTTCTCGTCTTCTGCTGCTATTATGGCTTCTCTCAGAAAGACTGTGGCATACAAGTTCCCGACCCCCGATGTGTCGAAGCTGACTGGTTTGATAGCCCTGGCAGGGGATTCTGTGAAGGATAGGTTCAGGAAGTCTTATGGCAGGTTGCTTGGCCTGGTTTACAAACCTTCTACGTCCGAGTTGAATGGGTTACATGCTCTTCTGCAGTTTTATGATCCTCCCTTGAGGTGTTTCACTTTTCATGACTTCGTTCTCGCACCGACATTGGAAGAGTATGCTGATATGCTGGGTGTGCCTATCAACAGGCAAGTGCCTTTTGTCCACATGGATGCTGAACCTGATCTGGTTGGTTTGGCTTCCTCACTCCATTTGAGTGCTTCTGAGTTAGTGGTGACGAGTTGGAACAAGGTCCCAGGGTTCTCTCTGCAGTTCCTGATAGCTAAGGCTCAGCAATGTGCTAAGGAAAAATGTTGGGACGCCTTCAGCGCCATCCTTGCTTTATGCATATATGGCATTATCCTATTTCCCAGCATGCCTGATTTCGTAGACTTTGATGCATTCCATATCTTTGCCTCAGGGAATCCAGTCCCTACTCTGATCGGATACGTTTACCATTCAGTGCATTACAAGAATGAGAACTGGAGAGGGAAGAATGTTTCATGCTGCGTACCGTTGTTGTACAAGTGGTTTGATAGTCATTTGCCTAAGAAGGGTTCTTCTGTATTGTCTGCAGCCACAGCTGAGTGGCCTGAGCGTCTGATGAGTTTGTCGGCAGAAGACATTGATTGGTTCGTTGACAGAGACAGGTTAGGCACCGAGGTGATCTTCAGTTGTAGTGGGTTTCCTAACGTACCTCTGATAGGTAGGAAGGGTTGCATCAACTACAATCCATCATTGCTAGTTCGTCAGTTTGCATATGCTTTGAGGACTCCACCGAAGGAAGAAGAGGTACGGGAATCTCTGTACCTCACGGGTATTCTAGAGGGGGATTTGTTGTCCAAGCTTCAGTATGCGTGGAACAATATCAGCACGAGAGGAAAGCCTTTGTTGGGGAAGAGTAACAGCCAAGCCTACCCTCCTTATTCAGATTGGGTCAGAGCCAGAGCCGGCGCCATAGGGATGCCATTCCCTCATGTCAGACCAGAGAGTCCTCCACCAGTCGAAGAGCCTACCACTGTGTCCATTCATTAGCACAACCAGGTATTAGCTGAGCATGATGAACTGAAGAGGGCAAATGCAAAATTAGAGAAGGAGTTAGCTCGGCTTCGAAGTGAGAGGAACGAAGTCGTGCATGCTCTCAAAAGGCAAACAGAGTCGGTGAGCCAGCTGAGTGCAGACTTGGCAAAGCAGATTGCTGATCGGGAACGCTTAGGTCAAGACTTCAGAGTTGCTAATGATGTGCTAGCTACGAAGAAGCAGCATTTGGAGGAAGCATATCGGAGAATATCTAAGTTCGACCAGCATTGGAAGACTTCCATGGCCACCAGGAAGGAGCAAGAAGGCAAGCTGACGCTGCAGATTTCTAAGCTAGAAGCCGAGATAAAGGACAGTGAGCGGAGGTTTGATGAAGAGACCGCCCGCAGGTACTCCGCTGAAGCCCGTCTCAACAAAGCTATTGCTAGCCTGAAGGAGCATAAGCTGATGTTCGAGTCTAAGAAGCGGAAGCTGGAGGATTGCTTTGGCGAAGGCGCTTGGGAGAGTTCAGTTCAGGGGCTTCAGCATACTATCAGGCAGAGGGAACTACTCGTCGAGGGGTTGCTCACTTCGCCAGATCATTCAGAGACAAAGGAGTTATTAGCAGAGTATCGCGCCCGTGGCCGTACTTGACTAGTTGTATTCCTGTTGTTTTGATCTTTGATGTATGCTGACCATCACCAGACCTGTTGGCTGAGGTCATGCTGTTGATCTGTTTGTACTCGCTGATACTGTGTACTGCCTTGACAGGCCTTTCCATATATATATGAGATTGATATTTCCATGATCGGGCTCAGATTTCTTCTTCCTATTATTATTACCAACACTGGCACTAAGGCACTAGGATCGGGGAAAACCTCCCACGCACACAGGCACACGCATGCATCTGCATGAAGCATATTTGCATGGTGTATATCTTATTGCTTTTCCTAACCTTTATTGTTAACAGGTTTTTCAGGTTCCGAGTTGTCTCCGGTCTCCAGGATTGATCAAAGACTCATCCACCGCTACTCAACTCGCGCTAATCAGACAAGGATAATGGACCAGGTACAGTCAGATGTTCAAGAGCTTCGTGAACGGATGGATCCTTTTATGGAGCTGATGCAAGTAGTTGCGAATGGGCAAGACCAGCTTCGTACTTTGGTTCAACCTCTCATCTCCAGGGTTGACAGTAATGGAATACTTCACGGCGGGGCCGTGCCCACTCCTCCTCCAGGGGATACTCCACAGAACGTTGTTCCTGCTGCCGGGGGCAACGGCAGTGCTAACGGCAATCTGATGACTAATATCGGGCTCAACGCGGCTGGCGTCGGCAATGGTAGTTTGGGAGCCAATGTTAACATAGGGCCGGTCAACAGCAATGCTGGTGCAGGAAATCTGGTGGTGCCTCAACCATGGCTGGAGGACCATCAGGATGACATATTCTCTCAGAGAGGTGTAGAAGCAGAGTTGAATGCTGAGGCTCGACTTAGGTTCAAGGCGCTGGAAGACAAGATGAGAAACATAGAAAATCAGAGCACATTGGACGTTGACATGTCCAACCTCGGGTTGATTGCTGACTTTAAAGTACCTCACAAGTTCAAGGTGCCTACCTTTGAGAAGTATAAGGGTACTACTTGCCCCCGTGTTCATCTCCGATCTTATTATAGAAAGATGTCCGCTTATTCTGACGATGAGAAGCTGCTGATGCACTTCTTTCAGGATAGTCTTTCTGGTCCATCGCTCGAATGGTATATGGGTTTGGAGCCCGCTACTGTGCGCACCTGGAAGGATCTGGCAGAAGCGTTCGTCCTCCACTATCAATACAATAGCGACTTGGCTCCCAACCGAGTTCAGCTTCAGAATCTCTCACAGCGGAACAATGAAAGCTTCAAAGAATACGCCCAGCGGTGGCGTGAATTGGCTGCTCGGGTTCAATCGCCGATGGTTGAGCGTGAGCTAGTGCAAATGTTCGTGGCTACCCTTCCTGGAATCTATTATGAAAAGCTGGTCAGTGGCATGTCTGGAACATTCTCGCTCTCATCACTCTGGGCGAGCATGTTGAGAACGGTATAAAGATCGGAAAAATTCAGGGTGAATCATCCTCAGTTGGAGGAGCTAGCAAGAAACCCTATACTGGCAAGCGTCGAGAGGGAGATGCCAGTGTTGTCACTAATGCTAGGAGAAAGGGCAAGGGTCCTCAGTCTCAGATTGCTAGCATAAATATCCCAGCTGCCCCACCACAGCAGCAGCAGCAGCAGCAGCCTCACCAACAGAATCAGCAGGGGTGTAGGAGATATCAGAATCGGGCTCCTATGACAAATCGTCAGTTTGAAACTCCACCTATGTCGTATGCACAGCTTCTGCAAACGTTGCTTCAGCTCCAATTAATTCAAAAGAGGACGTTGGCTCCCTTAACGGGGGCACCACCACCGGGGTATGATGCCAATGCTACTTGTGAGTTCCACACTGGGGCACCAGGCCATACGATTGAGAATTGTAAAGCTTTTAAGCATAAAGTCCAGGACTTGGTGGACGCCAAGGTTATCAACTTTTCTGACAACGTGCCCAACGTCACCAAAAACCCGATGCCTCATCATAAGGGGGGCGGAGTGAATGCTGTTATCACTGAGGAAAGTGCGGACTTGCTGACTGATGTCAAAGAGTTGAAGACGCCGTTGAGTTTTGTCAAGGCTAAGTTGCTGAAGAAGGGCTTCTTTCCTGGATGTGGAGAGTTATGTATGGCTTGTGCTACACTTCCTGATGGGTGTGAGCAGCTGATCGAAGGTATCCAAAGTCTGATGTCCGAGGGTATTTTACAGTTCAGCCGGAGCGTTGAAAGTGCATCAGGGGAGGTCGTGCTAAAGCAGGCAGACGAAGTTGCTACCATTACCATTCCTCGCCACCCTATCACTATTTCTGCGCCCCGACCGCCTACTATCACCATCACCAGGGCCGGACCAATCCCATTCGAGAGTACCAATGCCGTTCCATGGCATTACGGCGCCGAAGTTTATTGTAATGGTCAGAAAATAGAGCTTGAGCCGTTCGGATCGACTGTGCAGAATCTTACCGAAGTCAGTGGTATCACTAGAAGCGGAAGAGTGTTTGCGCCAGCAGAGGTTGCAGCAGAGAAAGTGGTCCGAGATGACGCTGTGGATAAGGGCAAAGGTAAAGCTGTCGAAGAGGTCCCTTCTGGGGCAGAGAAAGACTTGCTGGTTAAAGATGCTGAAGAGTTCATGCGACTAATCAAGAAAAGTGACTACAAAGTTGTAGATCATCTTCATCAGACTCCGTCAAAGATCTCGATTCTTAACCTATTGCTGTGTTCTGAAGCGCACCGCAACGCGTTACCGAAGGTATTGAATGCTGCATACGTGCCGCAGGAGATATCAGTAAATCAACTCGAAGAAGTGGTAGCCCATGTCAATGCTGGTAATGGGCTGGGTTTTACAGATCTAGAGCTGACTCCTAAGGGAAGAGATCACAACAGCGCCCTGCACGTCTCAATAGAGTGCAGAGGCACGATTATGTCACATGTCCTGGTGGATACGGGTTCCTCGCTTAATGTGCTTCCGAAGAACGCACTGATGAAGTTGGATACCCGTGGACTGCTTTGCACGCCCAGTGATCTGGTCGTGAAAGCCTTTGACGGAACCAAGCGCCACGTCTTTGGAGAGTTGACCCTGCCGATTCAAGTTGGTCCAGAGACGTTCAATACGGTTTTCTATATCATGGATATCATGCCCGCCTATAGTTGCCTCTTAGGTCGGCCATGGATCCATTCTGCTGGTGCCGTGACGTCCACGCTGCATCAGAAGCTTAAATATGTTGTTGGGGGCAGCATAGTCACAGTCTGTGGTGAGGAGGACATCATGGTAAGCCACCTGTCATCCTTTAAATATGTTGAAATGGATGGCGAGATCCATGAGACTCTTTGCCAAGCATTTGAAACCGTCAGGGTAAAAGAGGTAGCTCCTGTCGTCGCAGAGAAGCAAGGGGTGAATCTCTCCTCGTTTAAGGAAGCTCGGGCCGTTGTCGAAGCTGGTTCCACCCCAGGCTGGGGGCATGTTCTGGATATACCAATCAAACAGGATAAGTTTGGATTGGGGTATTCTCCTGGAGCAGAAGCTTCATCTTCTTCTGGCAGCTCGTCTCATGGGAAAGGGCCGATCCTATTCACCAAGGGGGGAGTAATTTTTGAGAGCATCAACGCTGCGTCGGAGGACAGCAGAGACAGTGATTGTGATCTTGACGCCTGGATTCAACCGAGCAAGCCGGGCGAGCGCCTCCACAATTGGACCATCAAGGAGATTATCAAGCTGACAAGTGAAGAGTAATGATTTGCTTTTTACAATCTTTGTACAACCCTATGTCCTGCCTGGGGCATAGTGGTTTTACTGTCAGGGCCTTGTTGGATTATGTGTATGCATTTTGTTAATAAATAAAAGGCGTTTTCTTCGTAATCAAATATTGTGTTCTATGTTATTCCTGTTTTATGTTTATTTCGAAAAACAGCAAAATGGCAACGAGGTTTGTGCTAACCTGCATATTCTTGCTTTAAACTTAACCCTTGTTATTGCAGGACCCACATAACAGACGACATCGACTCTGGATCCTCTACGGCTCACTACGACTTTGATTGCCCGATCTATCAAGCCGAGGATGAGATTGATGAAGACGAGGACCTTCCGGAAGAGTTGGCCCGCTTGCTGAGACAAGAGGAGAAGGTTATCCTGCCTCACGAGGATATTGAGATTATAAATCTGGGTTCTGAGGAGCTTATCAGGAATGTCAGAGTTGGGGCTGCGCTGCAGAATGATGTCAAGCATAGACTGGTCGAGATGCTTCGAGAGTATAGTGACGTCTTTGCTTGGTCATATGAGGATATGCCCGGACTTGACACAGATATCATGGTTCATCGCTTGCCGTTGCGAGAAGATTTCCCTCCAGTCAAGCAGAAGCTCAGGAGGACGAGACCAGACATGGCTGTAAAAATCAAGGAAGAAGTCCAGAAGCAGTTGGACGCAGGATTTCTAGCCGTTACCACTTACCCTCCGTGGGTCGCCAACATAGTACCTGTACCGAAGAAGGACGGTAAGGTACGTATGTGCGTCGATTATCGGGATTTGAATAGGGCGAGCCCTAAGGATGATTTCCCGTTGCCTCATATCGATGTGTTGGTCGACAATACAGCCCAGTTTTCCGTGTTTTCGTTCATGGATGGCTTCTCCGGTTACAATCAGATTAAGATGGCGCCGGAGGACATGGAGAAAACGACGTTCATCACCCCCTAGGGAACATTTTGCTATAAGGTAATGCCCTTCGGTCTGAAGAACGCAGGGGCCACTTACCAGCGAGCAATGATAACTTTGTTTCATGATATGATTCATCATGAGATCGAGGTCTATGTTGATGACATGATCGCAAAGTCCCAAACGGAAGAAGAGCATCTGGTCAATTTGCTGAAGCTGTTTGAAAGGCTTAGGAAGTTCAGGCTGAGGCTGAATCCTAACAAGTGCACTTTCGGAGTGCGGTCCGGAAAGTTATTGGGGTTTATCGTTAGTGAAAGGGGTATTGAAGTTGATCCTGCGAAAATAAAAGCTATCCAAGAAATGCCAGCGCCGAAAACAGAAAAAGAAGTTCGTGGTTTCTTGGGCCGAATAAACTACATTGCAAGGTTTATCTCTCAGCTCACGGCCACTTGTGAACCGATGTTCAAACTGTTAAAGAAAAATCAGGCGGTTACTTGGAATGAGGATTGCCAGAAGGCGTTCGACAAAATAAAGCAGTATCTTCAGGAACCTCCAATCTTGATACCCCCAGTGGCTGGACGGCCATTAATCATGTACCTGACGGTTCTGGAGAATAGTATGGGGTGTGTTCTTGGTCAGCACGACGAGACGGGCAGGAAAGAGCATGCCATTTATTATTTGAGTAAAAAGTTCACTGAGTGTGAATCTCGATACTCGATGCTGGAGAAGACGTGTTGTGCATTAGCTTGGGCTGCCAAACGTCTACGACAGTATATGCTCAACCACACCACTATGCTAATTTCGAAGATGGATCCGATCAAGTACGTCTTCGAGAAGCAGGCTCTTTCGGGCAGGATCGCCAGATGGCAGATGGTGTTAACAGAGTATGATATTTAGTACGTCTCTCAGAAAGCCATTAAGGGAAGCGTATTGTCTGATTACCTTGCCGAACAGCCAATCGAAGACTACCAGCCGATGAAGTTCGAATTCCCTGACGAGGACATTATGTTTCTCAAAGCGAAGGACTGCGATGAGCCATTGCCCGATGAGGGGCCAGATAGGAAGTCTCAGTGGAAGTTGATATTCGACGGAGCGGTTAATTCCTATGGAAGTGGTATCGGGGCTATCATCACGACTCCTCACGGATCCTACATCCCGTTTACTGCGAGACTGACGTTTCCAGTTACCAACAATGAAGCCGAGTATGAAGCATGTATTATGGGTCTAGAAGAGGCAATTGATTTGAGAATCAAGAATCTAGACATATATGGTGACTCAACGCTTGTAATCAATCAGATTAAAGGGGAGTGGGAAACTCGTCAAGCGAATCTAGTGCCGTACATGAATTACGCCAGGAGGCTGCTTCCATTCTTCGATCGGGTGGAACTTCATCATGTACCCAGGGCTGAAAATCAGATGGCTGATGCTTTAGCCACGCTGGCTTCAATGTATAAAGTCAATTATTGGAATGAGGCTCCAAGAATTGTGCTTTCGCGTCTTGATAGACCGGCATTTGTGTTTGCAATCGACGATGCCAACGGCGGCAAGCTATGGTTCCACGACATCCAGACCTTCCTTAAGACTAAGGAGTATCCTGCGGATGCGTCAACCCAGGATAAGAAGACCCTAAGGAGGCTATCTGGAAACTTTTATCTCAATCCTGATGGAGTGCTGTATAAGAGAAACCACGATCTCGTGCTGCTCAGATGTGTAGATGAGAAAGAAGCAAGTATGCTCATGGAAGAAGTCCATGAGGGCACATTTGGTACGCACGCCGGCGGGCACGCCATGACGAGAAAGATCCTGAGAGCAGGGTATTACTGGCTGACTATGGAGTCGGATTACTTCAGATTCGCGAAGAAATGTCACAAATGCCAGATTTATGCTGATAAAGTTCATGTGCCGCCGTGCCCATTGAATGTCATGTCCTCCCCTTGGCCGTTCTCCATGTGGGGCATCGACATGATAGGCAAGATCGAGCCCACTGCATCCAATGGTCATCGTTTTATTCTGGTAGCTATCGACTACTTCACCAAATGGGTGGAGGCAGCCTCGTACGCTAATTGACCAAGCAAGTGGTAGCTAAATTCATAAAGAGGGACATCATCTGTCGCTATGGAATTCCCGAGCAAATCATTACTGATAATGGTTCGAATTTGAATAACAAGATGATGAAGGAGCTGTGCCAGAGCTTCAAGATTGAACACCACAACTCATCTCCTTACCGGCCAAAGATGAATGGCGCTGTTGAAGCGGCCAACAAGAACATCAAGAGGATTGTTCAGAAGATGGTTGTGACGTATAAAGATTGGCACGAGATGCTGCCGTTTGCCTTGCACGGTTATCGTACAACGGTGCGTACGTCGACCGGGGCAACTCCTTTCTCCTTGGTGTACGGTATGGAAGTTGTCCTGCCGTTAGAAGTGGAGATTCCTTCTTTGCGAGTTTTGGTTGATGTGAAACTCGACGAGGCAGAATGGATTACGAATCGTTTGAACCAACTCAGCCTGATGGACGAGAAGAGGTTAGCATCGATTGCATTTGGTCGTCTGTACCAAAGCCGAATGAAGAAAGCTTATGATAAGAAGGTGCGTCCTAGAAGCTTTCAGACGGGTGATCTCGTCCTGAAGAAAATTCTTCCGCCACACTCCGATCACCGGGGCAAGTGGACTCCGAATTACGAAGGGCCGTATGTCGTCAGCAAGGTCTTCTCAGGAGGAGCTTTGTTGTTATCCACGATGGATGGTGAAGATTTTGCATCCCCGGTGAACGTGGACGCAGTTAAAAAATACTTTGCTTGAAAGAGACCCGCTGGACAAAAAAGAAAGAGTCCAGGCAAAAAAGGGGCATCCCGGCGAACCAAAAACAGAATAAAAGGTTCGGGCAAAAATTAGGGATATATTGAAAAATGTACACCCGCGAAGTCGAAAACCTACACTGGGCGGCTTCGGCAAAAAAGGGTATCCCGGTGAACTGAAAACCCGAAAGGGCGGTTCACGCAAAAGTTAGGGATTTGAATAAGCAAATGACTGCGTTCCGCGTGTGGACTTTCATTGTTTAGTGGTTCGGAGGACCTGAGGGCCGTTTATCTGAATCAATCTCTTCCGAAGCTGAAGCATCGGAGAAGTATCGAAGTCGAGTGGGTCCTAGAGGGATCAACTCATGGTGTTCGTCTACGCCTCGATTGCCGACATTTGTATATACTGATGTATATTTATGTTTTCTTTTTGCGCGGCTTCCTCATTCCAGGAGCTTGCCTCTGTTGTAAAACATTTTTGCCCATTCAGGGGTTCATCATCAATAAAATGCACATTATTCAGCAATTTTGCTTGTCTGTTTAGCATTTATCTGTTTTGTTTGCGAATGAAAACGCCGATGTTTTTAATAAAATGCGCATACATAAACTTACGGGCCTAGGCCCATTGATTGTTGAAACAATTAATTAACTGAATATTGTCACGAGATAATAACCTGGATAGGCCCCTTTGAGGAGGGTGTCTTGTCTGTTTGTTTCTGTTGTTGCAGGTGTAGCACCTTCCAGAAGATGTACCGTGCGCATCCCCGAAGCAGGGCGAGCCCTCCCTCTCCAGCAGAATTCAGTAGTCTCTCCTCCGCAGAATCTGAACGCAAGATGGTGAGCATTGATATGTCTTCCCCAGGTAGAGGTGATTCTCTTCCCCAAGTAAACGCATCCTGAGGGAGCGTCACCTCATCAGCTGAGCCAAGCACCAAAGAATGATGTCGTCTTTCCCCAGCACCGGGTCACAAGTGCAGATTTCATAAAAGTGTTCGGGTGCCGAAGCTCGTGTTTCCCCAGTAAAGTCGCCGAAGCAGGTGTCTCCCCCCAGCACCGGGTCACAAGTGCAAGTCTTGTAGGAAGCTGTTCGTATGCCGAAGGATGTAGTAATTGATGGTGCCAGAGTAAAGTCTCCAGCAGAATTGAGATTCCCCACCAGAGTCATGCTCTCTCCTGAGTTTGGATGATTCCCTTTTCCCCAGTAGAGTGTCGGAACGGCTGATGTTGTATTCCCCTGCAGAGTTGTACTCTCCCCCGAAGTCTGATGATCCTTTCTTCCCCGGCGAAATTGAAATTCCGTACCAGAGTCGTACTCTCCAGTGAAGTAGAATGATTTCTCTCCCCGGCTGAGTCCGCAGAAAAGCAGAATCTTTGGAAGCAGTTGGAACCTTGAGTGGATGTTCCCTAGCGGAGCGTGGGGCAGCTGATGCTGTACTTCCCCAGAGTCGCACTCTCTCCAGCGAAGCAGAATGACTTCTCCTTCCCCAGCCGAGTTTGCAGATGCCCAAGAGAGCCGAGTCCTTGGAAGTGGATCAGACCATGCTTTCCCCAGCGGAGTGTGGAGCAGCTGAAGTTGTTTCCCCACAGAGTGGTTATCCCCAGATTGGTCGTGACGGCCGCGCAGTTTATCCTCGCGATGGATATCAGCAAGTCCAAGTTCTCGTAGAGCTTTGTCCCCCGCAGCAGATCAACTGAAGTTGTTTTCCCTGCAGCAGTCAGCGGAAGATCAATTCCCCAGCCAGAGTCCGATTGATATTAGTGTGTCCACGTTCTCCTCAGCGGGATGATTCCTCTATCTGAGTAGTTCTTTCTCCTTGACAGGAGAATTTCCCCCTCGGCATTTATTTTGCGGACGGGATCGCATCATTGTGCATGACTGCATAGCATTTAACATTGCATAGCATTGTGCGTGATTGCACAACATTTAGCATAAACGCATATCATTCCCACCGTGTGGGGCATAGCGCAGAAGCATATGCATCATAAGCATGATCTAGGTCATTATTATTCTTGCCTTACAGGTGTTCGGCCGAAGGATCGGTTGCTCAGGATGATTCCTGATATTCTCTCCAACAAGGTCGCTTTCTTAAGATGATTCTTAAGACCCCGGTGTAATCCCCACAGTCGCTCGCTCAAGATGGCTTTTGAGATCCCCAGCAAAGTCTTCAGTTCAAGACGATTCTCGAATCCCTCAGCGGGGTCGTTGGCTTAAGACCTCAGCGCAGTTTCCCGAGTGGTTTGCTTAGGATGAGTCTTGAGCTTCCCGGTAGCGTGCCCAGCAAGAGTGGCCCAGGGAGATTCCTGGAATACCCAACAGAATAAAGTCTCCAGAAAGGTTATCAGTTCAGGATGATTCTTGGAAGCGCCCTATGGAGTTGTTTGTTCAAGATGATTTCTGGAACCCCCAACAGAGTGGGGGGCTTTTCCCCAGTAGGTGGTTGGCACTTCCCCAGCAGCAGGCAGGTAGATTGATATCCCCAGCCAAGCATAGTCATGATTGGCAGATGGAATGTTTCCCCAAGCGGATCCTGAAGGACTGTCCAGCAAGCCGAAGTTTGTTTATCCCCGTGAGTTTGAGGACTTAATGACCTGAGTGTCTTGTAGCCCGAAGGCTATGTTCCCTAGAAGGGTCGTTTCCCTAGAAAGTCGTTCAGAGCATTTATCGCTTTCCCCGAGCAGAGATACTTGCTCCCCAGTAAAGTTGGTAGGAATCGTCTGAGTGAGCTCTTTCGTTATTCTCCAGCAGTTGTGGAAGTCGTTTGGGCAAACTCTCTCGTCTTTCTGCAGCAAAGTCTACAAGGTTGTTTGGGTGAACCCTTCTTCCTATTCCCCAGTGAGTCGTCAGGATTGGTTGGGTGAACCCTCATTCCTCTCTCCTCCACAGAGTTGCTAACTTGATGATTATGTCTGGTGACCCGGCGTGTTTGCTTTTATTTAGCAACAACTTGACAAGATATCAAGAGAGTAGCAGCGTATATGTTTGAATCCAAGCTCAGGTTTCGTACCTTTGGATGTGTTTGAGTCCAAGCTCAGGTTTCGTACCTTTGGATATGTTTGAGTCCAAGCTCAGGTTTCGTACCTTTGGATATGTTTGGGACCAAGCTCAGGTTTCGTACCTTTGGATATGTTTGAGTCCAAGCTCAGGTTTCGTACCTTTGGATATGTTTGAGTCCAAGCTCAGGTTTCGTACCTTTGGATATGTTTGAATCCAAGCTCAGGTTTCGTACCTTTGGATATATTTGAGTCCAAGCTCAGGTTTTGTACCTTTGGATATGTTTGAGTCCAAGCTCAGGTTTCGTACCTTTGGATATGTTTGAGTCCAAGCTCAGGTTTCGTACCTTTGGATATGTTTGAATCCAAGCTCAGGTTTCGTACCTTTGGATGTGTTTGATTCCAAGCTCAGGTTTCGTACCTTTGGATATGTTTGCTTCCAAGCTCAGGTTTCGTACCTTTGGATATGTTTGACTCCAAGCTCAGGTTTCGTGCCTTTGGATATGTTTGTTTCCATCCCAAGCTCAGGTTTTGTACCTTTGAGATGTATACTTCGGATTCCCGTACCGGGTTTGTGTTCGACGGCAAGATTATGTTTGTTTGACGGCGAGGTCAGACTCTTTAAATCCCCATCAGGGATGATGTTTGTTTCTGACGATGACGTCAGATCGATATTTCTCCAGCTAGTTGTTGAGCAGCTAGTGTTGCAGTATTCAAAGATTTGTTCCCCGCAGAGTACCGTGTGCTCGCGCAGTTGGCAAATTTTCGGGTTTACCGATATTCAATCATCTCGCACCTTGATTGGTTGAGAGTCGTTCGCTTCTCACCCAGTCAGGTTCAAGCCGTTTGAATAGGGGCAGCTGTTGCACCCCAAAATTTGACCAACAATTATTTATTCACTGAGTGTTTGAAAGGTGATACCTTCATCAGAAAGTTCAAGAGAGCCTCAGAGGAATTGGTGGAAACCAGGGTTGTGTGCTTCATAGCTTGAGAGTTGTGGGTGCTCCTCAGATGATTCTGAGACTTTGAGAATGAACTAGATGTTTTGAGAAAGCCTATGAGATGTCTTGATAGCCATCATGAAGCCCAGAGAGGTCATTATGCAAGAGTTCAGAAGACTCAACCATGAATGATAGAATTAGGGTTTTGACTGGGTCAACCCTAGGATAACTGAAGATTTGGAGAAGGTTGAGACCTAATCCAAGGGCCATGAGATCATGGAATGATGCATAAAGATGTTATAAAGGTGATTCCTAGACCAACTCCTCATGATGGAGGAGTTTGAGAAGTTTTGAGTTAGGGTTTCTGAGGATTGTCAGTAAAAAAACCCTAATTTGATCCCTATCTTCCAGGCAGTTTTAGCTCTATATGTGATTGATATCTCATCTTCCCCACAACATGAATGTTGTAGAGCTTGTTCTTAGATTTAATTTGAGTGGTGGAAGTCCTTGATAGGAGTTACAGAGCTCAAGTTATGGTTTTGACAAATTACAGGTCAGCTGAGGTATGTGAATCTGGGTCCTTGAAAGTCACTCAACTTGCAGACAACTTTTTCCCTAGTAGGATGATTCCTATGATCTCTTGGTCAACATGAATGTTGGAGGGAATCTTCTTAGCTTTAATTTGAGTGGTAGAAGTCCTTTATAGGATTTGTGGAACTCTACTTATGGTTTGAACAAGACAGGGGTATTTTGGTCATTTGTCAGTTATAGGTCATTTTTAAGCAAAGGCCATATCTCTTATTTCCAAGCCTCAAATGGAAAAACTCAAAACATGAAAGTTTTTCAAAATGTGATTTTAAGTCTAGAAAGAAGGTCATGAGTTGTTGGAAAAGCTCATAGCATGGATTTGCATGATTGGTCAAAAATGAACTAAAAATGGCTTATAAGTTTAAAAAGTTGAAATTGGAAATTGGTTTGGAAGATCTATGGATCCAAAATAGGTCATCCAATATATCATTTTGATTGTAAACATAATTTTGAGAACATTGGTTTAGATAGAATTTTGATTTGAAGCTTTAAAATGGGTGATGCTTTGTTATTTTGTTACTTGCATTTGAAGTCACCTTTGGAAATCCTAACACAAGGCAAGGAAAAAGCTTGTAATGGTTCATAACACTTCAATATATCATGTAAGGAGATTTTAAGGCCAATTTGCAATGGATAATGCATGATGCATGAGATTTTTAACTTACCATCATATGAGATTCTAACACTTTCTAGCTCATTCTAGAAAGATCTAGGAGTTTCCATTGATCATTATAAAAAGAGTGAATCATGGAGGGTAAAAGGTTGGTGATCATTGTTGATGAGAGGTGAGATTAGAGTGTGAAAAGTAAGATTCTTCCATTGGCAATTTGATATCAAACCTTCATTCTCCTCAATCTCCATTCATTTCTCCACCACAAACCTATTATTCTGATCATTGTGATTGAGTACATGCTGAGGTAGAAGAAGATCCATGGCAGTTTGAAGCTATTTTGAGGAAATTGCAAGAATTGCATTTTGTTGTCCAACTCGAGTTTCAAGCCTTGTTCATCATTCTTGCTGCATACATAATCCATATTGGCCTCTAAGGATCAAACAAGGAAGGTTCCAGGCACTGAATTGCAAGGAAACCATAGCCTCCATTAAAGTGTAACAGGTTGGTGATCTTGCTCGAATCTCATAGTTTAGGTGCATTCTGTCATAGTTATAGGTGTAGAACTGTTAAGCTAGGGTAGAAGACCATTTTCTGAGGATTAGGGAGCATTTCATGGAGTTTGATAGCAGGTGCAAAAATCTGTTGTGATTGATAACAAGCTGGATAATAGGTTTTAGTGTACGATTGATAGCTCATGGTGGTAGGCATAACATAAAGAACAAGATTGGATCATCAAATTTGAGTTGCAGCAAGGTTGATATCAGTGCAATTAAAATGGTACCAGAACTTCCATCGTGTGTATCTCTTGAGTGGTTAGGTTTTAGAGGAATCCATGGACATGGCTGTGTAGAGGGCGAAGAGAGGAGTAATTTTGGTTTTTGTATCGTGAAGTTTTGTGGCCGGACGAGAGAGATAGAAGGAGTGTAAGTTCCTTGCATGAGCATGAGGTTCAGAAACCCTAGGGTTTCGTTTGGAGACGATGACCAGCGTCCCTTGGATCAGCCTGGATAATTTGACCAATTCGCCTCATCTAACGGCCCAGATTAATCAAGAAAACGGAGGGAATTTTAAAAACTGAAACGCACCGTTTCAATTAGTGAGGTTTCCTGGGCTTGAGCTTCGCTACCTGCACCCCACTTTATGTTGGCCCATTGAATTTTCAACTGCGCGCGTGTACTATTTTCACCCCCTCCCTCATTTTCATTATTTTATATTTTGTTTTCTTTTATATATTTAGTAAACTTTGATAATTCATAAAAAATTGATAAATAATGATTTTTTGTTCATTCTTTTTGCTATGTTTAGATAATAATGTGTAGAAAATTATAAAAATAAAAATGGAATTTTATTTTTAATGTAGAATTTTTGGTGATATTTTCTTTAATATAGTGTATTTTCCTTCTTTTGGTTGATACATTAATTTGTAAGAATTGTTTTAGGACTTTCCCTTAGGATATTAGAGCCATTCTTTTTGGCATAACTCAATAATAGAATGTAGTTTCCCTCTGGATTTATTACTAGAATTTTAGCATAAAATTTAGGTAGTTTAGATAGATTGAACTTAGGCTATCCAAATTAGGGTTTCAGGTAGTTATCATGGACTTTAACATTTTATTTTTGGGGTTTTTAGGCCAAATTAGTGTGTGGGGAATACATGGGTTTAGGGTAAGTATGTATAGAATCCCCTAGAATTTTTCTAGAATATTGTGTGGTGTTTTAGTATTTTTCATTGATTTTTGAATGTATGGATAGTAGGTGTGTTGCTTAAAGGCATATGTTGTATTGTTGTGTTTTCTTTCCTTCTCTTTTGAGTGTGTGAGCTTTGAAGATTGAGTTGAAGACCTTGTGGATCATCATGGAAGCTTTGAAGACCTTGCAGAGGAGTTTAGCATAGCTTTTGTTGTTTTGTTTATAGGTTTATAGGTGCATAGGCAGAGCCCTAGATAGAATACTCTGTTCAATAACCAAGGAGTGCTTTGTTCACCTCCTTTCTTCTCTATGACACCGAGTCCCTTAAGGGTGTTCACCTCTCTCCTTTGGAGGGATTAGTGACCTGGCCCCATAAGGTAGAACTTTGAGAGAGCCTTTCTTTTGATGTTAAGTCCTCAATGGCATCCTTTGGAAGTCAGTGAGTACTGTAACATCCCCCACTCATCTTGTTGACTGAATCTTGTTTGCTGGAGCATTGGAGCCATTGAAGATAGAAGCTGAGGCCTTGAAGAGGATGATTCCTTGAAGATTATTGAAGTCTGAAGACTCTGTGAAGATCAAGTTGATGCCTGAAGATCCCTGAAGATAGTGAAGCCTGAAGGTAGAGCTGATCAAAGGAGCTGAAGCTCAAAGGGAGAAGATGAGTTGATACTCATGTTGTAGGGTTGATACCTGGAAAGCAAGTGATCTCTGAAGTCTGAGGACTGGGTTGCTGCTGGAGGAGCTGAGGCTTTCTTCTGTTTTCTTTGATGTATTATGTGTTTTGTCCGATTTGTCTGCTGCATTAGGCTAAGCACATTCAGAATAAGTTCAGTCTAAGAGCATGAATGCATCTGATTGTATTGTTATTGCTTGGCTTTGCTTGCGGGTATTCGGTAGAGCCCAGCTCCCTTGCCCATGTGTTTATTTTGCTTGATAGCATTTCATTTCTTTTGTCTGTATGATTACAGTTTACTGTTTTTGCTTGATAGCATGTTGTTTATTTCAGTATGATTACTGTTATTTCATGACTGGCTTGAGGTCGAGATGAGCTTGTGGAGGCTGAAGCCCCGCACACATTTCCTCCCTCACTTGCATTGCATGCATTTTACTGTTAAAGCTGATGCTTTTGTCTGTTTTGGTGTATCATTGACATTATCCCTTAGGACTCTCATTTCCTCTGATGAGGATTTGATGATAGACTTTTAGGTTGAAACCTATGCATGACAACATCTAGGAGTTCCCTGTTTAAACCTCAACCATAGGATGAATCCATGGCATGACAACAGTAGGACTTGATAGTCTCCCTCCTAGTTGGGCCGTTCTCTTCTCATCTACAAACAGCTTAAGATACAGTAATCATGAATGATTTCTTTCGTACGCTACGAGCCTTAAGATATCTAGGAAACAGCTGTTGGAGAGTTTCTTTCCAATAGTTGGGATGTTTAGTATGGTACCCTTTGGGTGACATGCGACGCATTCACTCCTAGGTCATAGTCTTTAGTGCGATTGAAATTGCAAACACAATAAAAAACACTTCTTGCGTAAAAGATTGAAAACAGACTGAAAACCATTTTCCCTGAAGGGCAATCAAAGTAATGAAGACTTTTCTGAAGAAAAGAGTGTTGTTAAACTTCAGCGCCACCGCAAACAGGCTTTGTCCCTAACTGCTGGAACTGCTGTTTAACCCTACTCGGGTAAAAACTGTCTGAACAACCCGTGTTCCGTTTTATCCTGAACTACGTTTGCTCTGATCTTTCATACCAGATGAAAGTACATAGGCATAGGATGCGACATCCTAGCGAGCAACCTTCCCCCCATAACCCATAGTTAGCCGAACTACGTTGACTCTGATTTCTCGTTCCAGACGGGAATACGTAGGCATAAAGCGCGACGCTTTGCCGAGTCATTTTCTTTTCTTTTTCAGCCAGCCTTGATAGATAGATAGATTATAACCAACCCGTCCAAGTAAACAAAAAAGCGAGGATCCCGTCGAGTACGACGGACGTGAGGGGTGCTAATACCTTCCCCTTGCGTAACCGACTCCCGAACCCAGACAATGGTTGCGATGACCTTGTCTTACCCTTTTTCGTAAGGTTTTTCCGATCGTTTCCTTTCCCGCTCTGAGGGATAAATAACGAAAGGTGACGACTCTTCTGTTTTGCCGGCACCTTATTTTCGCGCAAGCGACACTAAGTTCAACACCTCTTCCTCTACAATTGCATTAACCCCAGCCTGCCCGTGATTCGGCATGGGATTCTGCACCACGTTGGGAACATCATTGGAAAAATTGATAGCCTTACTGCCAATCATATCTTGCATTTTATGTTTGAAAACTTTACAATTGTCTATATTATGCCCTGGAGCACCCGAATGAAATTCAAAGTGGGCATTTGCATCGTACCCTGGTGGAGGTTGTCCGGTCAAAGGAGCCATAGTTCTTTTCTGAATCAATTGAAGTTGTAACAAGGCTTGCAATAACTGGGAGTAAGGCATAGGAAGGGCATCAAAATGTCTGTTCCCTGCTGCCCGACCTCTATCTTGGTATCTTCTGTTCCCCTGCTGATTCTGCTGAGGTTGTTGTTGTTGCTGACGCTGTTGTTGCTGCTGTGGTTGTTGAACTGCTCGAATAGTGATGCTGGAAATCTGTTGATTCTGTCGATTCCGACCTCTATTTCTTCCCCATGAACTGGATATAGCATTAGTATCTCCCTCTCGCCTTTTGTTTCCAAACACTTTCTTGTTCCCTCCTGCCGAGGATCCTTCGCCAGCATTGATTTTTCCTATCTTAACTCCATTCTCCACCCTTTCACCGGTGATTATCAGATCATAAAAGCTTCCAGACATATTGCCGATGAGTTTCTCATAATACACTCCTGGTAAGGTAGCAACAAACATATCCACAAGTTCTCGTTCTACCATTTGTGGTTGTACCCTAGCAGCAAGCTCTCGCCACCTCTGGGCATATTCTTTAAAGCATTCATTGCTCTTCTGCGACAGATTCTGCAACTGAACTCTATTCGGAGCAAGGTCACTGTTGTACTGATAGTGCCTTACAAAAGCTTCGGCTAGGTCTCTCCAGATACGGACATTAGCGGGCTCTAAGCTCATATACCATTCCAGCGATGGTCCGGATAAGCTATCCTGGAAGAAGTGCATCAAGAGCTTCTCGTCATCAGAATGCGCAGACATCTTGCGATAATAAGACCTCAGATGAACCCTAGGGCAAGTGGTACCCTTGTATTTATCGAAATCCGGGACCTTAAACTTTGGAGGCACCCTCAAGCCTCGAATCAACCCCAAATTAGACATATCCAGTCCCATCGAGTTTTGGCATTCAAGCGACTTCATCTTCTCTTCGATCATCTTAATCCTTCTTTCAGCCTCAGAAGGTATTTCACCATTCACAATTCTTGGAGAAAACACATCCTCCTGCCTATCCTCATTCCAAGTGTGGTCCAGACTACCATGCACAACACCTGTAGTGTCGAGAGCATAGCCATGACCATTTCCGTTACCATTACCACCAATGGCAAAACCAGCATGATTAAAACCTGCTGCATTTCCAGCACCAGCAGCGTGACCACCCCCTCCAGTAGTAGGGATGACTAAAGTTGGCATAGAATTGTCTAGCCGAGGAGTTTCCTGGTGAGGAGGGTTAGAAGCAATCCCACCGTGCATCACACCATCACTATCAACCCGCGCAATCAGAGGTTGCACCAAAGTTTGAAGCTGAGCCTGACCACTAGCAACCCCTTGCATGACCTCTATCAGCTGTGCGATACGATCTCTCATCTCTTGCCTTTCTACCTGCATCTGATCCATCAACCTTTTCTGGTTTCCTCTGGTGCCATACCGGTGAGTTGTCACGTCAGCAATCCTGAAATACTGAAACCACGGGAGATAATAAGGTTAACCGTTCCGGTGCACCTGCAAATGCGTGAAAAATGCTAAAATGCAGACATGTATTTATGCAATAGGGATATTTCCCCCTTGATTCTGGTTTCCAGGAAAAATATAACAGCGAAGAACCCTGCGGATAAGCATAGAATACCAACTCCTCATATATAGATCAAAAAGCCATCAGGCAAAGTACAAACTACAGCTGAGTACAAATAAGGAAAAAACCTCGGCCAACAAGCCTGGCGATGGTCGAATACAACAAATAAACAACAAAAACTACAACAGACATAGGCAAAACAGGTCAGGCAGGATGACATGATCGGAAATCCTCTAACAGCCTCAACATCTCTGGATGATTCGGCCTGGCAAGTAGCCCCTGAATAAGCAAATCCTGCTGACTCACAGTATGCTGTAGGCTATCAACATGATCCTCCCAAGCTCTCTCCCCGAAACATGCCTCAAGTCTGCGCTTCTTGGAACCAGCTCTCAACTTGAGATCCTTCAAGTTCACGATCACTTCATTCAACCTGCACTCGATGTCTCGTCTACGTGATGATTCTGCTGCAATCTCTTCATCTTTGGCGTTAAGCTGAACCTTCAGCTTGCTGATCTAAAGTTTTAACTTGACTTCACGCTCCTTGTTGTTAGTGAGCGTGGTATTCCATATCGACTCAAACTTGGAGATCCTCGTGTAAGCCTTATCCAGCTCTCCCTTCTTTGTGGCAAGGGTACTATAGGTGGCATTCAAATCTTGGCCTGTACGCTCTCTGTCCTTAGTCTTTTTAGTCAGGTCCGTACCCAGTTTGTTGACAAGCTCGGTCTATCTTCTGAAAGAATGAACTGCTTCCATCTTCTCACTGCGAAGCTGGATAATCTCTTTCTCCAATTCTTCATTCTCTTTTCTCAGCTTTTCCTTCTCCACCAATACCTGATTGTATTTCTGGATATCTACAGTAGTGGGTTCCTCGATCATAAGAGGATATAGAGGTGCAACTGAAGGATATGGCATCAGAAACTTCAAAGCCCTAGCACGGATCCAAGTCAAGTAAGGGTCATACACTCGGCTATTACTCTTCCCCAAAGTTAATTTCCCTTTCCGATGAATGTTATTCCATGCATGCTCAAGTCTTCCCAGAGCCTCGCCCTCCAATAAGCCTGTAAGATATAAAGATTCATGTATCTCCTCTTCTCTAGGAGGCTCTCTCAATGCGTATCCAAACTGTCTCACCAATAAAGAAGGATTATAGTTGATGCAACCTTTCCTTCCGATCAAAGGAACGTTAGGAAAACCACCACAACTATAAACACTATCCTTACCCAGCATGTCTCGATCAAACCACACAATATTCTCTATAGATAATCCCATCAATCTCTCTGACCAATCTGAAGTACTGGAAGTGGCAACAAACGGACGCGTCTGAGGTAGATTACTAGCAAACCAAGCATACAATAGAGGAACACAACATGCTACATTTTTACCCCTTCGTTTCTCATTCTTATAATGCACAAAATGATAAACGTCTCCAAGTACGGTAGGCACTGGGTTGCCTGAAGCCAAGATATAGAACGCATCAACATCCACAAAGTCTGGAAGATGAGGAAAAAGAACAATGCCATATATACACAGAGCCAAGATGGCACTAAACACAATCCAACATCCATCCTTAGCGCACTGCTGAGCTTTCTCAATCAAGTAAGGCAAAGGAAACCCATACATCCCAAGTCTTCGGATCAACTTCCCATCCAATTCTGAAGCCTTAAGGTGCAAAATAGCGGCAAGCTCGGCCAAATCAGGCTTAGTATCAACATGAACAAACGGCATCCGATTCCGAATGGGTACCCCTAACAGCTCTGAATACTCCTCTAGTGTAGGGGCCAAGACATAGTCAGGAAATACGAAGCACCTCAACTAGGCATCGTAAAATTGTAAGAGAGCATAGACACCACTAATCTCATATTCAGAAGGCTTGCGGACATATCTCAATAATCTCCCATAAGACTTCTTGAAATCCTCCATTACTGCTTTCTCACCTAAGGTGTAACAACCCAATTTTCAAATAGTGGATTAATCATACTAATTAATTGGATTTATTTGATCTATGTGAGTTATTGGATTTAACTGATTTATTCTATTTGGTAGAATAATGTGGGATTACTAGATACTATCCAATTAATGATAAGATGAGATATTTTGGTGAATAAAGGGTCAAGTGGATATTTTATGAGAAATTGATTAGTAGATATTTTGAGAGAAGGGAAATGTGATGGAAAGAAAATAATGGAAGGTATATAAGGATAAGTGGAAGGAAAATAGATGGATAGGAAAACATAAGAGAAAGAAAGTGGAAGAGAAGAGAAAGAGGAAGATAAGAGGAAAACTTGGAAAATCATCAAGGTCTGATCCAAAGCTTCGATTTAATCAAGGTAAGGGTGAGAAACATTATAATTTTAGCAATGTGTATGATTATGTATGATTGGATTGGGTTATTGTGAGTTTTCCACCATTTTTCATTTTAGGGCAAAATGGATTTAATCGGTGTAAATCGAAGTTTAACGGTTAAAATCGAGAATAAGTAGTATAGTTTAGTCGGGTATGGTTATACTAAGGTTATGGAAACTGATTGGATGAGAATCGGTCGATTTTGGAGAGAGTTGGAATTTCTAAACAGTGGGGAAATTCTGGTTCGCAGACGTTCGCTAGCTGTTCGCTAGGCGAGCTGGTCGCGAACGCTCGCTGGGTCCTCGCCTAGCGAGCTAGTGGCGAGTGGAAACAGAATGTGAAAGGTTCCTTCGCTGGGTAGCGAACGGGGTAGCGAATGGTTTGTTGGGGGTTCGCTGTGGCGAACAAGGTAGCGAGTGAGGTTTGTAGCCTCTGTTTGGGTTCGCTAGCAGTTCGCTAGGCGAACATGTAGCGAAGGTTCGCTAGCTGCTCGCTAGGCGAGGCAGTAGCGAACATGACATCATTTTATTTTTCTGTGATTTCATTCCATGTTGGGTTGTGGTTCGATCGGGTTCGATTCTTAATGGAATGAAAAGTTATATGCTGTTATATATGTGTTGTGGGTAGCCGTATGGCGTGAATCCTAGATTATGAACTTATTGTGAAATGTGGTCTTTTGACAGTTATAAATGCATTATTTAATTTAAATAAGAATGCATGATGATATGTAATGAGGTTGATTGTCGTTGGCATGATATTGTGTATACATACGTGTTGTATGCGATTATATGTGAAGGATGCATGAGAGCATAGTAATGGATATGCGTGCATTGCTTGGTAATGTAGTGATAATATTGATTCATGAATACTTTGATTGTTATGAAATATGGCCGTTTGGCATATATAGTGCATTGTTTAAATTGGTTAAAAATGCAAGTTGATGATCGTGATTGAATATGTTGTCGTTGGCACGGTGTTATGAATGATGCATGGGAACATATGATGAATATATGTGTGCATTGTTTGAAATAAAATGGTATTGAATTGTGAATGCATAATGTTGTATGCGATGATGTGTGAATAATGCATGGGAGCATATTGTCAGGTATGCGTGCATTGTTTGACAAATATGCTGATTAAAAGTATGAATACTTGATGACTATTGAATATGTTGTGTGTGCAATTATGTTATAATTCTTGAAGAGATGAATTATTTGAATGCATGAGATTAAGATGCGAGAACGGTCTTAAGTGCATTTGGTGGATTGATTGCATATGTGTTATTTAGTCAAGAGGCAATGCTTGCTAGTTTCGTGGAGGCTAGTGACTTGTCCCAAACCTAGAAGAGTGGGTTTGAAAGCTTAGAGGGCGGGCTTTTGATGGTTATCGGTCTAGAAGAGTGGACCCGGTTTAATGTAAAAATCGAAAAATGATAACAAGAGTTGGTACCACACGGCATGAGTTGCATTGAGTCTCATGGCATGATCATGTATGCTTGTTGTGTGAGAGTATGCATATGTGTATGATTATGTGGAGAGATGAGAATTATGGATATGTTTGATAATTGTCCATATTTGTTTATATATGTATGCTTTGTAAAGTATATGATGAGTTATGATGAAATATGATGTGAATTGTGGAACATGCGTATGTGCATTACTTGTGTAATTGAGAAATGTAAATACATGATTGTAGTATGAAAGTATGCTTATTAGCGTGAAATGTTAATATGAGACTTGTGAAGGTGTAATAGTGAATGGGAGAATGAAATATGATATGTGTATGTCATATGGATAATATTGAGATTTATGGATATGTGAAATGATGAATATGCTTGGTAAATTATCCATGTTTGTTTATACGTATGTTATGACGTACACGATGAATTATAATAAATTGAGGTGAGAAAATATGGAATATATGTATTCGGTACTTGTGCATTAATACATGATTATATGCATTGTTATTATGATAATATTTCTCACCCTTCTGCTGGGATGATGTCCTACATGACATCATGCAGGTATAAGAGTAGAGCTGTTTGTTGTTGCGAAGTCGCTGTTGGTGCAGCTGTTTAGTATTTTTATTATGTTGGGTCGAGTCATGCTCTGGTCATGTAACACTGGGATTGATTGGTTTATGTTTTAGAGTTATGTGATGCACTCTAAATTATGTTTTCATATTTATTGAAATAATAAGAGGTTGGCCCTAGTGCCCGAGTGTTGTTGACTTATGTGGTGAAAACAAATGTTTCTTTATGAAACTTATTAGATAAATGAATCTGCTGCTACATGCAAAGTGAAATTTTGTAAAGCATGATTACTTATTGAAGTATTAATGAGCATGACAGGTGGTTTTGATATGTTGAAAGTTATGTGTGATGCCCTTTCCGAATGCATGTTAGTTTTACTCTGATTATGCACATTTTATTTGTGGGGTTTAGAAGGGTGTTACATTAAGTGGTATCAGAGCCTGGTTGGTCCGTCCGGCCAAGTTGTCTAATGTTATTTGTTCCCTTGTATACGACATGTGTGTGAAAACACTGTCGATACATGTTTGTTGTTCAACCTTTGTCTGCAGAAGTGGGAGTGATCGAAGTGGGGGAAGAAACTTGTGATTCTTCAGGATGCTGCAAGTGTGGAGTTGTAGCTCAGTGTGTGATTAAATGCTATTATAGTTTGGTAAAGATGGTTTATGCCCCACTATGATTTCGGCTGTCTATTGACAAATTGAGGAACTTATCACCCTTAATCTCTTGTTGATAGTAGTTGGGGTTGTGTTGGATGGGATAGACGTGTCTTGCAAGCTTAGATGACGTGAGCAGTGAATTGTTTGGAGTTAAGCCAAGTGCTGAAGAATTGTTTTGATGAGTCGGCGCAGGACAGTGATGAGATGTTTCATTTTGATGGAAATTTTGAGTGTTAACGAAAGTGGGAAGTTGGCGGTTTGCCGATTAATTGTGGTTGTCTGGAAGTTATTCTGACAAGATAGTGATATACAGCCAGGATGTGAAGTGGAGTTGTGATTGACTTAGTTACGGGAACTAGTCCGATATTAAGAGCTCCATATTGTTTGTCTATTTGGATAGTCAAGGAATTAAACTGATTAAGTAGTTTTGAGACTTGTGTCTGGTGTGTGTGCTGCGGCAACATAGTGTAAAGTCAAGTATATAAAGGGTTGATAGTGACTTCTGGTGATTATTAAAGGAAATAAAGTGGGGGATACTATATTGGTATAATTATACCTTTAAACATTTCAAGAGTTGAAGATGTGTTGAATGGCCTTCCAAGTGTGAAAATGTTGTTTTCGTATTTTTGTCGTAACGGGAGGACCGTAACTCGGAATGACACAAGATTAGAAGCGCGGAAAGTTATTACAATGCTTTATGAGATGGTGAAGTAGTGACATGGAATTAAGTATTTATTGATGGAATATGTTTGGTTGTTGTAATAAGTGCGGTTTGTATTTCCGCCATGACTCACAAATTGAGTGTCCGTTTGGCATGGGATTTTCCATACTTAATTGGGTAAGTCAATGGTGGCGTAACCAATGATATTTGGATATACTCGAAGAGTATAAAGGATCGTGTTGAGCATCGGGAACTTGAGTTATCAGTATTGGAGAAGAAGTAGTGGTATGTCACTATGAAGAAAGTTCGAAGAGTTTTTGGGAAAGCTGTTAACATCTCGTGTATTGATTTCGCCAAATCCGACAGAACTATTTGTTGTGTTGTGATGCTTTGTCGATATGATTTAGAGGTATGTTAAGTGCAACATCAGCTTGTTTAGTTATGCGTTAAGGCAGCTTAAAGTACATAAAGGGAATTATGTGACAAGCAATTTAGAGTTGGTTGCTGTTGTGTGTTGTGCTAGAATTTGGAAGCCTCAATTGTTTAGTTGAGATTTAAGATGGTTGGAGATCTTAAGAGCTTAAGGTATTTGTTTGATTTGAGAAGTTGAATATGATGCAGGGGAAATAATTGGGATTTCTGAAGGAATATGGTTTTGGTTGAATTACCATTCGGGCGAGACAACGTGGTAGCTGAAGTATCGAACTGGAAAATTTCTATATATACCGATGATGATGATAAGGAAGTTAGAACTGATTAAGCAAATCCGGGATGTGAGTTTGATCTGTGAATAGACTTCTTATGGGATTGAGCTTTGCATATTGAAACTGACTATTGGTATTCTCGATGAGATTCAAGTAGGTCGGAATTCTAATTTGAGTTAATAGATTGATTGAATTTAAGGAATTAAAGTCGAAGAGCTGATTTTCAGATTTATGGAAATGGTGCCATGAAATGTCGTGATAGTGTGTGTGTTCCAATGGTGTGAGTTGGATAAGAGTACTTTGGAAGAAGGACATTGAGGTAGATTGAGTATCCATCCAGATGCTATGAGGATGTGACCGAATTTAAAGAAATTGTTTTGATGACCATAGATAGAGAGAAGTGATTGGGGTTGTATATGCTGATTAAACTTGTTGGGAGTCGAAGTGTGAATATCAGAGGCTGTTGGGTCTGATACAACTGTTGAATATTTCTGAGTGGGATGGGATAGTATTCCCATGGATTTTGTGTCGGGTTTTCTGAAGAATTTGAAGGAGTATGATTCGATTGGAACGGTTAAGAATGGATTAACAAGAGTAACTCGTTACTTGCCAGTGAGGGTGAATCATTTTGTTAGATGGGAATCTGAGTTTTTCATTGAGATTTTGGAAAGGTTTGTAGGCGCGTTTGGGTGCCATGTTGAAGTTGAACTCTGACTAGCGTCCGTGGACGGAATGGACAGACAAAGAGGATTATTCATTGTGTAGAAGATTTGTTGAGAGCTTGAGTGTTGGATCAAGATGGATCAGGGGATAGTTTATTGTCGTTGATTGAATTACCTACAATAACCGCTTTCATTCTAAGTATCAGAATGACATCGTATGAGGCTTTGTATGGGGTGTAGGACTCCTTTGCGTTGATGTGTGTCCGGCGAGAGTTTTGTACTTGGACCTGAGATTGTGCAAGAGACGGTTGAAAAGATCAAAAGGATCCAAGAAAAGATGTGTTTTGAGAGTTACGATAGTAACTGGTGTTGGTTGAGATTGAGGTCTCGGAAGCAACCACTGTGTTTTGTTGATCTGTATCGGAGTGGCGCAGCGGAAGCGTGGGAAAAATAGCATGTTAGACTGTTTTACCGTTGTCGCTTGTGGGAATTGCATGATGTGTTCATGTGTCTAAGCTGAGGAGGTACATTGATTCAGATGGATAGTATACAAGTGAGAGATGATTTGACTGTTGAGGCATTGCTAGTTCAGGTTGATGAATGAGAGGAAACTTCGAGGTAAAGGGATTCCTTTGGTGGAGGTGATTTGGGAGATTAGGATACGAGAATCGTATCCAGAGTTATTTGGATCAGGTGACATTTTCGAGGTAAAGGGATTCCTAAAGTGGGGGAGGGTTGTAACAGCCCAATTTTCAAATAGTGGACTGATTTATTTTGATCTATGTGAGTTATTGGATTTAACTGATTTATTCTATTTGGTAGAATAATGTGGGATTACTAGATACTATCCAATTAATGATAAGATGAGATATTTTGGTGAATAAAGGGTCAAGTGGATATTTTATGAGAAATTGATTAGTAGATATTTTGAGAGAAGGGAAATGTGATGGAAAGAAAATAATGGAAGGTATATAAGGATAAGTGGAAGGAAAATAGATGGATAGGAAAACATAAGAGAAAGAAAGTGGAAGAGAAGAGAAAGAGGAAGATAAGAGGAAAACTTGGAAAATCATTGTCGCTACTGCGAAAATCAGCGCCGGCTGAACAGAAGATTCGCCACCGTGCGTTATTTATCCCAACAGAAGGAAATGAAACGCTCGAACTAAACCTACCGCAAAGACGGGAAAGGAATGGTCATCGCAACCAAATCCTAGATTCGGGAGTCGGTTACGCGAGGGGAAGGTATTAGCACCCCCCACGTCCGTCGTACTCGACGGGATCCACGCTTGTTTTCTGGTACGGGTCGTTATTCTATCTATTCTATAGGTCTGGGGTTAAAAGAAAAGAAAATGGCTCGGCAAAGTATCGCACTTTATGCCTACGTATTCCCATCTAGAACGAGAAATCAGAGTCAACGTAGTTCGCCTATCTACTGGAAAGGAGGGGAAGGTTGCTCGCTAGGATATCGCATCCTATGCCTACGTACTTTCATACAGCATGAAAGATCAGAGCAAACGTAGTTCGGGCTACGAAAGACACAAGCTTGTCTGAATGTTTTTTATCTCCTTATGAAAGGGTTTTTCCTGATTAAGAGTCCAAGCGGAGAAAAATGACACTTTGATGTTTGTTATCAGTCTTTTACGCAAGAACTGTCTTTTATGATGTTTGCAATCTCTGACGCACTAGAGACTATGATTTGAGGGTGACTACGTCGTATGTCACCCTAAGGGTAAGACACTTAGCAATCAGATTACTGAAGAGTGACCCTCCAGCAACCTTTCTCAAATAGCTTAAGGCTCGTAGCGTACGACATCGACTAACCTTATTACTGTGTTTTGAATTGTTCTGAGATAGAAGAGAAAGAAGTTCTAAAAGATCCTAGGGTTTGAAAGGGAATAAAACTGACCTAATGTTATCATGCATGGATTACAACCTAATGTCTGTCATAATTCCCTCTTGCACAGAGGAAATCAGAGATCCTAGGGGATAAATGGAAAAGAAACAACAAAAATACAATAAACAGTAAGTATGCATGAGATGCAGCAAAACAAGCAAGGCAAGGGAGTCCCACTCAACCTCGAACCTAAGAAAGCAACAGGAAAAGTTAATCAACATCACTTCAAGCCTAAACGGCAAGCAGCACAAGCCAACAGACAATACAGAGAAAAACAAAAGTTACAGAGGAGGCAGCCCAAGCAGCAACAACAAACTCCTACAACAAACAGCAACAACACACTCTGAACAGCAAAGTTGAAATGACAGCAAAGGTCTTATCTTTGAGCTAGATTCCATCTTCAAGCTTCTTCAATCTTCATCTCCAAGATTTAGCAAGCATACTCCAAGAAGAGATTTGTCATCAAGATCAAGTTGCAATGTTGGCATACTTGCTGAAAACCAAAGGAATTCAACAAGAACCAACATCGAAGTGGAAGTGTATCCTCAAAAGTTATACTCTCTAGGGTATGCCCCACTTCCCTCCAAAGTAGATATGGAACTTCCATAAGAGGACTTTGCATCATAGGATAGAATAGAAGCAAACAATGCATTCTATGTTTGATGGAAGAAATGAACTAATTCTACAAAAGCACTCCCTAAAAGCCTAATTCTACCAACTCCTAAAACAAACTTAAAAGAGAAAGAAAGCTCCACTCCAAGCCCCACTCTTCTAGCCAAAGCATCTTCATCATGTCCAGAAGCTCCTCTAAAAAGGAATCCAAAGCTTTCAAGCTCCAAGTCCACCAATCGCTCCAAACAAGGCAAAGCACTCAAGAGAGAACACCGAAAGCAACAATCATTTGCAAAACCCAAAAAAAATAGCAAACTAAATTTTAAAATTCTAATAAAATTCCTATGTGAACATACATGTTTGAACATTCTAACAGTCCAGAATCAGGACCTAAATCAATTTCTAGGTCATCTAAACAATTACTAAATGAAATTTGGTCATGGGAAACCATTATTTGGGAAGGCTCTAAACTACACACCTAAAGTAGAATCTAATCAATTTTAAATATTCTAAGAAAATTCCAAGGGAAACCTATGTATGTCCTCTAAATCATATCGAAAGAATTAACTCAAAAGCATAAAGCACCAAAGAGAACAAAATTAAACAAACAGCAATATCAATTATGCATAACAATGGATATTAGCACAAAAGAAAATTCGTAACTAATTCAAATAAAATCCTAAAAATGCAAACTTAACTCCTGTAGTTTCTTAAGACAATCAAGATCTACAGAAAAAAATTTCATAATTTTTTGATCATTTTTACTATTTTTAATGCAATTAATCCAAATAGCTATTAAAACAGAAAAAAAAAAGAACGAAAATGAATTAAACTAAGTTAATGTGCATTGGGCCAGGGGTGCGAACAACAGAATTCCAAAGCAATGTCTGTGTGGACCTCGCGAGTGGGGGTGGGAATAGTACCCGCGTGGTACTGTAGCTGTTCCGGCGGTGACAGTTTTTCGGTAACTTCCGAGCAACATAACTCCATTGATTCTTAACCGTTTCGCACGAAATTTTAGTCAAACTTGAAGGAAAAAAATCAAGGATTCCTAATATGCTCTTGGATTCCATTAAAACTCCATGATCAAAGAGATATATCATCATCAAGAAAACATACTCATCCAAAAAAGTCTCTAATCCTTAATTTCTTGATCCTAATTTCATCTATACATTTTCCAGATCCTAACCACATGAATAATCTAATCTAATTCGTCCTAAAACCATAGAAAAAGTGAATTTCACATACCGGCTTCGGAGTGTCTAAACGGAGTAGTTGGAGCTCATTTTTTCTTGCCAAAAAGTGCGGAAAACCTTTGTTGAAGTTTGTTGGAGAAGATTAAATTCTTGATAACTCTTGAAAATGCCTTGAATCCAACTTTGATCTCTCACTTTTTCTCTTCCAAACTCCAATGTCAATCTATGGTTTTTGCACAAATGAATCACCAACTCTTGCTTTGAACCTCTTCACAAGTATATATAGAATGTATTTGAAGACCCTAGAAAGTTCTAGATTGATCCAATGAGAAAATCAACTTCTCATGTCATGAAAATCTCTTCTTATGCTATGCACATACCATCTCATGTTTTGGCTTGCAATTCACTTGGTTCTGAGTGTAAATTCTCTCCAAATGAGATATTGGAGGTGTATGGATGGAAAAGGAGCCTTGCATTTGCTTGGAAATGAGGTTTTGCAATTGTGCCTTATGGTTCAAGTAACCAATTTACAAAGCAAGTCCTTGAAATAATCCTCAATTCAAAATTGTGGCAATGCCATTGTCTTTAAAATGTATTTTACAATCAAATTGGTATGTCATATGGCTTGTTTGTGACCTCTAACCCAAAATTTGATTTTTTTCACCAAACTTTATTTGACTTATTCCCTTTTTTTTAGGCCATTTTAAGTGACTTTTTTGAAATAAGCCGATCAATCCACCATGATGACTTCTTTGACCTAAAAACATCATTTTAAGCACATTCCATGTTGAACAATTTTTCATTTGAGAAGTGGAACATGGAGATTTTGACCTATGCTCAAAAATGACATGTAATTCAACTTTCCCAAAATACCCCTGGATCGCCAAGACCATAACTTGAATTCTACAAATCCTCTTGAGGACTTCTATTACTCAAATTAAAGCTAAGATCAAGATCTACAACTCTTATGTTGGCCAAGAATCCATTTGAAAACTCCTTGATGGGCAAACGTTGCTTGGAAATCAAGTGACTTTCATAGATAAATTTCAGTATCCTCTGGGGACCCATAACTTGCAAGAACCATAACTTGAGTTCTATAAATCTCATTGAAGACTTCTAGTACTCAAATTAAAGCTATTGATATGTTCTACAAGTTTCATGTTGACCAAGACTTCATTTGAAACTTTCATTTTGACTTATCTGGCTTGGAAGTTAGGCCTGAATTAGGGTTTTTTACACTGAAACCCTAATCTAGTAACTCCTCTTCTTCTTGATTCCTTTTGATTTGTCCTTGGCAAAACACCACACATGCATCCACATACCAATTCATGAATTCCACATACTCCAAGTAGGCCTTGATGCCCTCCAATCAACCATTTGACCTAGGGTTGACCCAGATGAAACCCTAGTTGACTGCATTCAACTATAGCTCTGGTACTTGTATTAATGATTTGTCTCATCTTCAAAATGACCCTCTAGGTCTTCCATGATCTTTGTACACCTTCCATGGCTCACACACTCATTGATGATCTTCAACATATCCCCCAGATTGGGAGAGAAATCCACTGGTTGACCTTCAAACTTCTCAAAGCTTCAACTCATTTCTTGATTACTTGGATGGTCTTGATCTTGAATAAAACCCCTTGATGGGCCTCTTTCTGATGAAAATGGCACTTGATCCCTTGTTAGATGCCTTGTTATGCTATGTTATGCAAATGATTAGACTATGTACATGACTTAGTATGCAAATGACAATGCAATTGAAACATAAACCAAGTGAAATAGGTTGAGCAAATTTTAGGGTGCAACAGCTGCCCCTATTCAAGCGACTTGGACCCGACTGGGTGAAGAGCGAACGACCTTCAAACATTCTAGGTACGAGGCGATTGAATACTAAGAACCCGGAAATTTGCCAACCGCAGAAATAAATTGCACCACTGCTTGGGGAACCCCATCCATCCATTGAACCTGGATGACTTCACTGGGGAAGTACTTCTGTCAACAAACATAACTCTGCCAACGATACAGGAAAAGAGCTCCTCCATCACTACGGGCAATACTACTGCCACCACTGTGGGAAATACTCTGGGAAAATAACATTGTCATCACTGCGGGTAATACCACCGCCACCACTGCGGGAAATACTCTGGGAAAATACCACCGTCATCACTACGGGTAAACAACACCGCCATTGCTACGGGTAATACTCTGGGAAAATAACACCGCCATTGAAACGGGAAATACTCCGCCACCACTACGGGAAATAATCTTGTCATCACTACAGGAGAAGAACACCGCCATCGCTACGGGTAATACTTTGTCATCACTACAGGAAAATAACACCGCCATCGCTACGGGCAATAACTCTCTGTCACCACTACAAGAAAATAACACTGCCATCGCTACGGGTACTAACTCTCTGTCACCACTACAGGAAAATAACACCGCCATCGTTACGGGTAATAACTCTCTGTCACCACTACAGGAAAATAACACCGCCATCGTTACGGGTAATAACTCTCTGTCACCACTACAGGAAAATAACACCGCCATCGCTACGGGTAATAACTCTCTGTCACCACTACAGGAAAATAACACCTCCATCGTTACGGGTAATAACTCTCTGTCACCACTACAGGAAAATAACACCGCCATTGCTACGGGTAAATACTCTTGAATACAGCTCCTCTGCCTATCTTTGCAGTAGCTAACTCCATCAGTCAAATGGGTAACACATAATGGTCCAATCTTTCAATCTTTAATGCTGACATGGCAATAAATCTGAAAAGGACTCTACTGGGGATTTTCTGAACTCAAACTGCCAGACACCTACTTCGACATAGGCGGTAGCTTCTACCACATGATTCGCGAAACCTTTTGATAACGTCATAACAACAATCTTGAAGAAATACTCCGCTGGAGGGGTAAAAGAAACTTAACCAAGCAACTCTGTGGGGAATAATGACAAGGCAAACATTATCGCCACGTGTCTCATGCTGAGACATTTAATATTTGGTAATTGATCTGAGCAAGAGTTCTCTCCACCTGCAAGGGAAACAACACTTGGATACCAAAGGTTAACCAACCTGGCATATGTTTCAAAATACGCATTTTTTACAATGGCGTAATGCTTCGTACAGCACGGATATGCTACGCGTTTTTGGGTAGATGCAAATATGACACTATATGCAAATGCAAATGCAGGCTCAAGCTGCTGGGGAAATTTTGACAAGCTCGCTTCAACACAGCTGTTGAGAGCGAATATCACCATGTTGGGGATGAATAGGTATCATAAAGTCCTCCGGCAAAATAAATGCCGGACATACAACCAACTCTGCCGAGGAGATTAAACTTTGATTTCCACTGGGAGGAAAGGATAACACCTGCTGGGGAGAGTAACTCCGCTGGGGAAGAATCGACTCTCTTGGGGAAAGTAAACTGACTGAGAAAGAAACGACTCATCTGGGGAACGATGAAATCCCTATGGAGGAAACGATGATGTCTGGACACAGCTTACAAACTCGGAGTTACCGCTCCGCCGGAGATAATCATCCTGACGAAGGCATGACGACCTGTGGGAAGAAAACCATCTTCTATGGGAATAATCCTTCTGAACCAACTATGACTTGGCTAAACTCTGTGAGAACCCACCAAACTGGGGATTGATCGTTCACAGACTCGACTCCCTAGGGAGTGCAACCTCTGCAAGGGATACTGCTCTTGACTGGCTGGGGATATCCTCTGGGGATAAGCTGCGACTAGCTGGGGAAATTGATCCCTCTGGGGATGAAATGCGACCTGCATGGGGATTAGCATCATACAAAATCAAGTCTTTCACCACGAACCTACAGCTGGGGGCCATAAGTTCTGAGCGTCCATTTTAAAGGTGAGAACCCTGCAAAACACAAACGAGACAAGACAACATCTACACAACCAAATCTATTCAGGTTAGTGTTCGTGACATTACTTCAGTCAATTCGAAGTTTTAGCAATTGTTGGCAAGGGCCAGCAAAGTTATGCAAATGCAAGTTTATCAAAACATCGACGTTTTTCCACATACAAAACAGTAAAGCACAAACATCAAATATTGAACAACATGTTTTATTGATTTGGGCCTCTAAATAGGCAAAGCATTGTACATTGGATGCAACTCCTGAAAAGAGGAAGTTACGCACACACACATACATATATGCACAAGAGCATAGAAATACAAATACAACTCGAATTTTGTACACGTGTCGGCAACATGGTGCAGACAAACATCGTGAGCTGATCCTCCTATGACTCGCCCGACTCTGGTGCTTTCCCGATATTCAATTTTTGGAAGAGATTGTGTTGGATAAACGAACCCTCAGGTGCTCCCAAACCACTAATCAATGCAGGTATCGAATTCGGACCGCAATCATTTGCTTTTTAAATCCCTAACTTTTGCGTGAACCGCCCTTTGCGGATTTTCAATTCACCGGGATACCCTTTTTTGCCGAAGTCGCCCAATGTAGGTTTTCGACTTCGCGGGTGTACATCTTTTCAATTTTATCCCTAACTTTTGTCCGAACCTTTTTATTCTGTTTTTGGTTCGCCGGGATGCCCCTTTTTTGCCTGGACTCTCTTTTTACTGTCCAGCGGGTCACTTTCAAGCAAAGTATTTTTTAACTGCGTCTGAATTCACAGGAGACGAAAATTCTTCACCGTCCATGGTGGACAACAACAATGCTCCTCCTGAGAATACTTTTCTGACAACGTATGGTCCTTCGTAATTAGGGGTCCACTTGCCCCTGTGATCTGTTTGTGGTGGGAGGATCCTCTTCAGCACAAGGTCGCCCGTCTGAAAGCTTCGCGGACATATCTTCTTATCGTATGCTTTCTTCATCCGGCTCTGGTACAACCGACCGTATGCGAGAGAAGCTAGCCTCTTCTCATCCATTAAGCTCATCTGATTCAGTCTATCTTTTACCCATTCTGCCTCGTCAAGTTGGACATCTCGTAAAACCCTCAAGGAAGGAATCTCAACCTCTAACGGTAACACTGCCTCCATTCCGTATACTAATGAGAAAGGGGTTGCCCCGGTTGATGTGTGTACCATCGTACGATAACCGTGCAAAGCGAAAGGTAGCATCTTGTGCCAGTCTTTATAAGTCACGACCATCTTCTGAACAATCTTCTTTATGTTCTTATTGGCCGCTTCAACAGCGCCATTCATCTTGGGTCGGTAAGGAGAAGAGTTGTGATGTTCGATCTTAAAATTCTGGCACAGCTCTTTCATCATCTTGTTATTCAAATTCGAGCCGTTGTCGGTGATAATCCGCTCAGGGATTCCATATCTGCAGATAATATCTCGCTTGATAAATCTGGCGACCACTTGCTTGGTGACATTGGCATATGATGCTGCCTCCACCCACTTGGTGAAGTAATCGATCTCCACCAAGATGAACCGGTGTCCGTTTGATGTCGTAGGCTCGATCTTTCCAATCATATCAATTCCCCACATCGAGAATGGCCACAGTGATGACATCACATTCAGAGGACTTGGGGGTACATGGACCTTGTCCGCGTAAATTTGGCATTTATGACACCTCTTTGCAAACTTGAAACAGTCTATTTCCATAGTTAGCCAGTAATAACCTGCCCGTAGCAGTTTTCTCTTCATAGCATGTCCCCCAGCATGTGTACCAAACGTACCCTCATGTATCTCTTCCATGAGCAACTTCGCCTCTTTCTCGTCTACACAACGTAGCAACACCAAGTCGTGGTTTCTTTTGTATAGGACACCGTCAGGATTCAAATAGAAATTGCTAGCCAATCTCCTGAGAGTTTTCTGATCGCAACTGGATGCCCCAGCCGGGTACTCCTTGCTCTTCAGGAAATTCTGGATGTCAAAGTACCAGGGTTTATCATCAGATGCTTCGTCAATAACAAATATGAAGGCAGGCTTGTCAAGCCGAGAGACAACAATCCGGGGAGCCTCATTCCAGAAGTTAACTTTATACATGGAAGACAATGCCGCCAGGGCGTCAGCCATTTGATTTTCTGCTCGCGGCACATGATGCAATTCGACCTTGTCGAAGAAAGGCAACAATCTCCTTGCATAATTCATGTATGGTATCAAGTTGGGCTGACGTGTCTCCCATTCTCCTTTAATCTGATTCACTACTAGAGCCGAGTCTCCGTATACATCCAGATGTTTGATTCGCAAATCAATAGCTTCTTCAAGACCTATGATGCAAGCCTTGTATTCAGCTTCATTATTGGTAACCAGAAAGGCCAATCGAGCAGTAAATGGGATGTGCGACCCCTGAGGAGTAAAATAATTGCGCCTATTCCGCTACCATAGGAATTCACAGCTCTATCAAATATTAACTGCCATTTGGAACCCAATTCTGGTCCTTCGTCCGGCAACGGTTCTTCACAATCCTTCATCTTCAGGTACATGATATCCTCGTCAGGAAAATCAAACCTCATCGATTGGTAGTCCTCAATAGGCTGCTCCGCAAGGTACTCTGACAAGACGCTACCTTTAATGGCCTTTTGTGAGACATATTGAATATCATATTCGGTTAACACCATCTGCCATCGGGAAATTCTTCCGGAGAGTGCCTTCTTCTCAAACACGTATTTGATAGGATCCATCTTTGAAATGATAGGGTTGTATGATTTAGCATGTATTACCTCAAACGTTTGGCGGCCCAGGCTAGCGCACAACATGTTTTTTCGAGCATTGAGTATCTGGACTCACAGTCTGTGAACTTCTTACTCAAATAGTAGATCGCATGCTCTTTACGTCCTGTCCGTCGTGCTGACCGAGAACACAACCCATACTTTCCTCAAGAACTGTCAAATACATAATCAACGGTCTCCCGGCCACTAGGGGTATCAAAACAGGAGGTTCCTGCAAGTATTCTTTTATCTTGTTGAACGCCTTTTGACAATTTTCATTCCAGGTCACAACCTGATCTTTTTTTAACAGCTTGAATAATGGCTCGCATGTTGCGGTTAAGTGAGATATGAACCGGGCGATATAGTTCAACCTCCCTAAAAACCCGTGCACTTCTTTTTCTGTTTTAGTCGTCGGCATTTCTTGTATTGCTTTTATTTTCGCAGGATCAACCTCTATTCTTTTTTCGCTCACGATAAACCCCAGCAGTTTACCCGATCTCACCCCAAAGGTGCACTTGTTAGGGTTCAGTCTCAGCCTGAACTTCCTAAGCCTCTTGAATAGTTTCAGCAGATTCACCAAATGTTCTTCCTCCGTCTGGGATTTAGAAATCATATCATCAACATAAACCTCGATCTCTTTATGCATCATGTCATGAAAGAGAGTCGTCATAGAACGTTGATATGTTGCCCCAGCATTCTTCAATCCGAAGGGCATCACTTTGTAACAAAATGTTCCCCAGGGGGTAATGAAGGTAGTCTTCTCCATGTCTTCTGGCGCCATTTTAATTTGATTATAGCCCGAGAAGCCATCCATGAAGGAGAATACGGAGAATTGAGCAGTGTTATCAACCAGCACATCGATGTGAGGAAGTGGAAAATCATCTTTCAGGCTCGCTTTGTTCAAGTCACGGTAGTGTTGCACCCTAATTTTTGACCTTAAGATCCCACCCATTTGGTTGTTTTATTATTTTTTTATCTTCCGCCCATATATACGTATTTATCAGGACTAACAAATGCGTGCATGATTATTTTGGCTTTAACACATCTCTGACAGTTTCTTATGTAGCTTTCCAGTGTGAGATGATGTGATTTCAAGATTCAGGTTCATTTGTATGCACTTGCAACCTAATCAGTGGGTATGCTAAGGTCGGAGCACCCGACTACAAGGAATCCTTAAAGGTTGCATTCCCGCAGAAGGCGATTTATTAATGACGGATACAAGAGCATCCAATTCAAGACTTATTTCCTTCATAAAGTTCAAGTTGAAGATTCAAATATTGAAGTTATGGGCTTTAGTCCGAACAAGCTTTGACAAATTACGGTTCTATTTCAAGGCGGAGTTGAAGCTAACATTTAAATAATCATGTTCAAAATAGGAGATTCAGACTGATGTCATTGTGAGTTCAAATGGTTTCCAGATATAAAAAAACAACAACCTTAACATCCTTTAGGCATTCACCCTGCCACACATCTAACGGCCTGTTCTTTGCAATATTATGCAAGAAGGATATTTGGAGTCCACCACTTGTGGTGAAAGTACATCCTGTTATTCGTTGTTCATGGTGAGAATGTCGGGTTAATATTACTATGAATTGTGATTTCCATTCAAGGGGGTTATGGCTATCACTCTATCCTAGAAAATCTGAGTATGTCAATTTTCCAATACAGTGAATTTTAAAAGTAATTGGCTTGCTATTGCGAAAGCCTTTACAACTACCACTTCAATGAGTACACTTACAATAAAGGCTTGTTCTTACAGTAAGAACTTGCACGACACATTTCTTAAGAACTATCCTCTTTACTGTTATTCATTAAACTAATACCCTTGGTGGCTGTCTACAAATTCCTGTCTGATGAAAGCCATTTGAAATTGAATTAAATTGGAAACTTCAAGCTATTGCTAGCTGTCTCATATTAGTAGGAGAAATGTAAGTTGAAAGACTCTCAAGAATTCCGTCGACAAAGATCTGCGAGTTATTCTCTGGTTTGAAGTGAGCAAAACAGAAGAGTCGCGCAACATCACTTCCATCCCCGAGTCCCTGCTTCCAGATTGCCAGCAGTTGCTGAATTCCACACCTTCTCGTAGCTTGAATACTTCAAGTTTATAGATAACATGTTGAGGATGACATCTTCTTACGCAAGCTTCCAAAGATCACGCCTAACCACCTAAGTGAATCTGCAAGGAAATCGGGTGTTTCGGTGAAAAATCCAAAGAACAACAACAGGCTTGTTATCAAAATTCAAACAGCAAATCGGACGACTCAACTTAAGAACAGTCTCAGACAGCACCATCGCAACTCTAACGTGACCATGCCCGACTCATCCAACAACCAGTTCACTACCTCCCTCGCATGGTATTTACAACCTGTGGCTTTGGGCCTAAACTAACTGATAGCATAAAAAAAAGGAACTCAGTTAACAACATAACATGATGGATTACACCATGGATATTCACAAAACACTCTACCAAACTGAAGATGTACCTCAGGATATGGTTGAATGCAGGACCGACGTCGTCGCTCGACTCAAGCCTCTTGAAGGCATTGTTGCTCCCCTAGTTACTTTCTTTCAAAGTGCTGCTGCCTTTCATAAATTGGAAGCTGACAAACACCATAACCTTCAGATGCTAAATACCAAACCGGTGTACACGATTAAGTGATTTATGAATGGAGGAAGAAAAGTTCAAGTGCAATGTCATACTCTAAAAGGTTCAAGTCTGAAGTATAGGCAAGGTTGGACCCAACAGCTTTCTTTGAATCTGTCAAAACAACACAGTCAGTATAAAAACAACAATCCAACAAATTTACATCAGCAGCAGTCCTAGCCACGGGCATCACAGCAGCAGCCAAGTTCGTTGCACCGAGATATGCAGCAGAAGCTACGAGCGTCGGGGTCTTTACACCAATAACCAAACGCTCTTGATCATCCAAAAGTATCCACCAGCATCCTTAGCTTTGTTGGATTCTACATTTCGGGTTGAACGAATAAGTGAGGGAAATTAGCAAAAAGAACTATTACGAGAGTTGCTAGCCATGAAAGCAAATCACCTGACAGGCCAACACGAGATACCCCAAGGATCAGATACGAGAATCCCGCAGTACACTGTTCAAATTAGTGCATTCAGCTCCAACAGTACTTGCCCCAGATTCTGTCATCAAGCCCCTCAAACCAGATAGTAGACAAAAAAATGAAAACCAACAACACACGAGTGGTACACCCTTTATAATTGCCGAGCCTCCACGACCTGCATAACAAGAAAACGACACATCGGTACCATCACAACAATATCCAAACAAAGCCTCGACACTTAGAAAAATGATAAGTTTATAAAAAGGAACACGGAGTTCAGTATCCTTACCGATGAAAAGGAGTCTCAAACAGCAGTCACAGTCAGTGATCCTGTTGATGGGAGCGACGACGTTAAATATTTCTGGTCAAAACTCAAGAACCTGCACTACGAACTAGCCTTAAGGCTTTGCAAGTTTCTCAGCTCCAACTAACCTGCGAAATAACCGATACGCAGCACCTGCAATAAGACACACGGCCCCAAATTGTGAGATTGTTCGTCACCAATCACCATAGAGGGAAGTTCTTGAGGTTTCGAAAATGGTAGACCCTACTCACTGCAGATTATCGAACCCAGTGAAGACAACCTTTTTTCGATTAAAAGTACAATACCACTCCAACGTATCAGGTTTGCTTCTCCCTCTGGACTGTTAATCCTCCCCTGGCCCAAACTCCTTCGCTCTCTGCACCCACCAAATGTCAAGGTCAGTAAAATCCTTTGAGGAATATGCCAGCGTAAGAAAAGAAGATTCCCAAAGATCCCATCCACGTTTTCAGGACATTGAACCTAGACAGATAAGATTTAATACACCATATCAAAGATTGAATTTTCGAAATAGGAAGGTCTTCCCAAAAGGGAAAATCCCCACTCAGCATTCAATTATGATTAAGGAAATTCAAATCAGAGAATCAGATTACTGCCTATATAAGAGAGAATGGATCGAGCATCATAGAGGGGGAGACGAAGCCGATAACACCGAAAACCTAGAAAATTGACAAACTCAGAAAAGGGGAAACTTATCTCCTCAAGCCGCCGCCGAAGTATTCCCAGGCCACCGCAAATCCAAGACATCAAAAAATCCACTACCGCCATTTCGAACGCCGTCCAATTCGCGGTAAAGCTCTCACTCATGTTAAGGTTCTGAACTATTTAATCGTTCGATTTATTAGTGCAGGTTGATTCTCGGAGGAAAATGAACGGAGCATGGCGAATCAAAACGAGGACGAATCGATTGGAGAGGAACAAGAGAGGGGTTCGCTTCCGATTCAGGGGTTCGGGTTGCAAAGGGGATTCAGGGTTTCGCTCTCTGTTGTTTTTTTGTTTGTTGTTTAATCGTGATGATGTATTGCTAATCACACACCACTAAACACACTAACACCACTCACAACCACTTTAATCACCGTTAACTTTTTTAAAAAAATCCCTTAATTAACCTTTAATTAACAATAAAAATTCAATTAATCTTAAGTCAGTGATATAATCTCTCATTAAAATAATTAAACATTTTTAGATATTTCATTTTAAAAAAAACAAATAAACCAGTTTTTTATTAATCTAAACTTAGTAAACTTTTTTTCTCTTTATTATAATCAACTCTTATCAACTTTATTAATAAATTAATAGTCACTTATATTTTTATAATTCCAATTAATCAATCCTTTTATCCTAGTCCAAAAAAAAACTCTTTTTTAATAAAATTAATTCATTCTAAAACCCTTTTCGCTAATTAATTTTAATCAACCTTTTTCAAATCAACTTAATATTTTTAATCAACTTCCCCATAATATAAAATCTTTTTTTATAAATAAGTTGCATTTACCAATTTATCTCTAATTAACAATATAACTTTTCCTAAATCAACTTTTCTCAAAATAATTCAACCACGTCTAAAAAGTCAACCTTTTTTATAGATCAATTCTACAACTAAAATCAACTTAATCAATTTCGCAAAATATAATCAATCGTGCACGCCACTTCACGACACATTTACACATCTGTACACTTAGCGCTTTCATGCGTATATCCTTATCTGCTGTTATTTCACCCACAATGCACACACTCACCTAGCGCTTTCATGCGTTCGTGTATGGTTTATATTTCCGTATTTACTTTCTGCAATTTATCTTTACCGCAAGTCATTATATCTTGTCGCATCGCATTGCATCCGTCCAAAGGAAAAACCTACACATAATTCAACGTTGTGTGTAGTTGCACATCATCTGCATCATTCTCCCCACGATCCTTGATCCCATTCAAGTTGATCGCTTAAGTTTAGAACCTACCCCATAGGAAGGGCCTTATCTTTATCTTTACAACATAGAAATAAAACAACACAATCAAAACCAATACAACTTTTCAAACACATTTAGAGAATAGATGTTAATCATCTTAAGTGAGATATAATCTCCACCTCCACAACAATACAATCAAACATGTAGGGACTTTGCCTTAAGAACGACAAAGGCATACTTGGCGACCATCCGAGTATGTAAGACCTTTTCTTAAGACGATGCAAAGACCATTTCCTACAACCCTTTTCTTTACATTTGTGGCGGTTATCTCTCCCTTAAAATGAAGACTCGTCTCTTCTCCTAAACCTAATCAAAACAACTACCCTAAACCCGTAGGAACTTTGACCACAGTCAAAGAACTCCTCTAACCCTTTAGGGTGAACTACAAAATACTCTGATTCCACTCCCGTAAGGATATGTAGGCATAAGATGCGACATCTTATCGAGTATACTTAGATACAAACCACTAGGGTCTTTCAACCATTAAGCAGATAACACATAGCAGTAAACAAACATAAAACAAGAGGTTCCTGTAGAGTACTACAGAAACTTAGGATGCTAGTACCTTCCCTAAGTTTAACCAACCCCCGAACCTATAACTCTCTAGCTTGCATTTGCATTGCATTGTGGGAATTTCGATCTTTATCCCTTCCTTTGGACAAATCAAAGCTCGGTTGCAAAAATGAATTAAAGATTCAAACTAATCAATAGTTTGGTATCAAAATTTCACCGCGACAGGTAGTCTACGCACATTCTCACTTAACCGTCTTTCTTTGGTACTGGCACAATATTAGCGACCCATGAGGGATATTTTGTAACAGCCAGGAAACCAGCATCCCACTGTTTTTGAACTTCCTCCTTAATCTTCACAGCCATGTCCGGTCTAGTTCTTCAGAGTTTCTGCTTAACCGGCGGGCATTCTTCTTTTAATGGCAGACGATGAACAACCATATCCGTATCCAGCCCAGGCATATCCTCGTACGACCAAGCGAATATATCACTGTACTCTTTGAGCATGTCAATCATTCTTCGCTTGACGTCGCTCTGCAGCGCAGCCCCTATGCGGATGTTCCTCTCAACCCCTTCCGACCCCAAATTGACGATCTCAATGACTTCCTCATGAGGCAGAATGATTCTTTATTCTTGTTTCAACAACCAAGTCAACTCTTCTGGCACGTCGCCATCTTCGACAATCTCTTCCTCAGCCTGAAATACCGGGTGCTCGAAGTCGAAGCGAGTCATAGGCGGTTCATAGATGTCATCTGAAATAGTAATCCTGCAAAGGAAATGGTTAAATGCTTCAAAACGCAGACAAAGCAAATAACCACGTTGCCATTTTATTGTAAAAATAAAAACAGGAAAAACAAGGATCACAATATTTGTATATGAAAAACGCCTTTATTCATGATTAAACAATGTACTGTACATAAACAAATGGCCCTAAGCAAAATCATTATGCCCCAAGTAGGGCACATGATTATTCAACAATTAAAAAAACAAATCATTACTGTTTAGTTGTCACAGGAACAGTTTCCTGGATAGACCAATTGCAGAGACTTTGTCCTGGCACGCTTGGCTTGATCCATGCGTCCATATCACAGTCGTTATCTCCTTCCTCAGAGTCGGAAACAGCATTGATAGTCTCAAAGCATCACTCCACTTGGCGTAATGGTTATTGGCCCTCTGAACTTGGGCGCTCCGGAAGAGGATGCTGATGACGAAGGGTGATATCCAAGCCCGAACCTGTCGTTCTTCACGGGAATCTCCAACACCTGACCCCAACCCTTAGTCTCGCCTGCCTGTACTAGAGCCTGAGCCTCTTTGTACGACGACACTGTTACATCTGATATCTTGGGTACTGGAGCTTTGTCTTTAATCTTTAGCCCTTCAAATGCCTGACAGGGTGTCTCGTGCAGCGCCATATTATGCTCTCTCCCCCTCGGGGTCAAATCAAAATCCGTAAATCCCAAACTGTGGCCTGCATTAACATGCGCCATCACCCCTTCTAACTGGTTAACCGAAACGTCTTGGGGTACAAATGAAGTGTCTAGAATCTTCAACAACGCGTTCCGATGGGCCTCGAAACATAATAACAGCGACAAGATCGAGATCTTTGATGCGTTTGCTGGAGGTGCTCTACGATTTTGTAATCACTTTTACGGATGAGCCTCATAAACTCTTCCATATCCTTAAGTAATGTTTCCTTTTCCTTTATCTGCGAGGGGCCACTCTCGGCTACCTTGGCTTTCCCCTTTGCTAATCTTTCTGCCTCTACCTCAGGCGATGTGAAGATTCTCCCACTTCTGGTTATACCTCCTGTTCCAACAACATTATCTACAACCCCAGCTGGTTGTTTATTTACTTCAATTTTCTCACCATCGCAATATACCTCCAACCCGTAAGTCCATGGTACTGCTTTAGTACTTTCAAAAGGGATCGGTCCTACTTTAGTAATAGTGATCGTCGGCCGCCTGGCGGGCGCCGTTATCGTTATTTTTTTCCTTGGAATCGTTACCGTAGCAACATCGTTCAGCTCATCACACAATGCCTCCACCGGCTCTTCAACTGCGGTTCTATCAAACTGCAATGTTCCTTCGTTCATTAACGCCTGAATACCCTGTTTCAACTCATTACAACCCTCTGGTTGTATCCAACAATCCAAACAAAATTCGTCGCACCCCGGGAATACACCCCCTTTTAACAACCTGCTTTTGATCTCACCCAACGGTGTCTTCAGCTCATTGACATCCGTCACTAGATTCAAAGTCTCCTCGGTCAGGATGGCGTTTGCCCCATGATTGGGCATAGGCTGTTGTACTATATTTGGACCCGCCTGTCCAAAGTTAATAGCTTTGATGTCCAACAAGTCTTGGACTTTATGTTTAAACGCATGACAGCCTTCAATATCATGTCCGGGCGCCCCGGAGTGGAAATCACAGTGCTTACCAGCATCATAACCAAACGGAGGATTGCCCGTTAACGGTGTCATGGTCCTTTTCTCGACCAACTTTAATCCTAGCAATGTTTGAAGCAGCTCGGCGTACGTGGAAGGAGGCGTTTCAAATACTCGCCTAGGCTTGCCCTCTAGGATTCTGCGTTGGGCGGGGTGTTGCCTTTGTTGTTGCTGCTGCTGCGGCTGCTGTTGCTGTTGTTGTGGAAAAGGGATGGTAACACTAGCGACCTGTTGATGCTGAGCATACTAACTTCGTCCTCTACCTCGGCCCCTGCCACCAAACACGGCACTAGAATCACCTTGTCGCCTACCACTGAATGCCTTTCTGGTACCTCCTGCAGGGGTAGACTCACCTGCGTGGAATCTTCCAACCTTAATACTGTCTTCGACCATCTCACCCATAAGAATCAAATCTGAAAAACTGCTCAACGAAACATTAAACAACTTTTCGTAATATATCCTCGTAAAGGTCCCAATGAACATGCTATTCATTTCTCTCTCAGCCAACGGAGGATGCACTCTTGCTGCCATATCGCGCCATCTCTGCGCATACTCTTTAAAGCTTTCCTCTTTCTTCTGCGACAAACCTTGTAATTGAACTTGGTTTGGTGCCAGATCACTATTATACTTATAATGCAGGACGAAAGCATCCGCCAATTGCTTCCAGGTTTTGATTTGAGCGGGCTCCAACCCCATGTACCACTCGAGTGACGGTCCTGATAGGCTGTCTTGAAAGAAATGCATAAGCATCCTCTCGTCGTCTGAATACGCGGACATCCTTCTGTAATAAGCACGGACATGCACCTTAGGGCAAGTGTCCCCCTTATATTTGTCGAACGTGGGAGCTTTGAATTTCAGCGGTACCCTCAGCCCAGGCACCAAGCCCATAGTAGTCATGTCTAGTCCAGTAGAATTCTGATTAGCCATACCCTTCACCTGTTCTTCAAGCATTTTAATCCTCTGAGTATTGTCACCGGGTCCTTCAAATCCCATGCCTCTTCCAGAGAAGGCATCCTCTTGACAGTCTTCGCCCCAGTTCATATTTCCATTTCCGTACCCGTTATAACCAGTGTTGCGACCAAACCCTTGCGGATTAGTCATGGGACCTCGTCCCCCATTACCATAGCCTAGATTAACCCCGGCATCCCCGAAACCAGTATTGACAGGAATCAATCCAGCACCATTTCCACCATAACCCTGGTTAGCGTTACCGAAACCGTCGTAGCCGAAACCCTGAGTGTTGAAGCCGAACTTTTCGCCCTGATTGCCGTACTCAAACCCCTGGTCATTAGCCGAATCCATTGTTACCAAAACCATTACCGCCATTGAAGTTACCACCGCCCAGATTGGCATCTCCAATTCCAACATTGTTAACAACAGTCTCATTTCCATTCCCAGCGCCAGCGTTATTGTTCACAACCACAACAGGCGGGGTCACCACAGGTGGAACTACAGGTGTAGGGGGACCATCCTCCGGAATAGTCTCAACGTGCGCAGAGTTGTGGTCATTGTTTCCGTTCCCATTAGCCCGCGTCAACAGCGGCTGTACCAAAGTCTGGAGGCTTTCCTGACCCTTAGTGATGTTCTTCATTGCCTGCATGAACAGATTCAACTTCTCGCGGATTTCCTGCATCTCCACTTGGACTTGATCCATGATTCTCTTGCAGTTGTTTCGGGTTGAGTAGCGGTGAACTCTTTGTTCGTCAATCCTGAAAAAAACCTGAAGATGCAGGAAATAAGGTACAGATTCAAGAATACCTGGTCATGCAATGTGAATGCAAATGCAATTGTATAAATATGCTACAGGTTATCTTCCCCCCCCCCCCCCCCCCGATTCTAGTTTCGGAGAGAAGGCCATCCTGACAATGGAGTCCCCATCAAGCAAGCAAGGAATTAGAAAAACCCTCATATATAAGCAAATGCCAAGAGGCTGAGTACAAGAGTACAACTGAATACAACTGAAGAGACCTCGTCCAACAAGCCTGGCGATGGTCAACATACAAGTACAGATAACAAAGCAAGACAAAGATAAATCAGGCCAAATGGCGTGCCCTGACGTCCTCCAATATCCTCATCGTCTCCGAGTGCCCTAGTCGGGAGATCAGCTCCTGAATCAGTAAAGCATGCCGCTCGGTAGTGGATCTCAGCTTCTGGGCGTCATCCTAGTAGGTTCCTTTGCCAGAACTCTCGTCAAATCTGTACCTCTTGGAACCGACCTTCTTATCATAACCTCTCGGCTTGTCACTTACTCTGAGCTCAACAGTGCTCCTAAGTGATGTATCTTCAGCGATCTTTGCGTCCTGGGCTCTAATCTGTGCCTCTAGCGTGGCAATTTGCAACTTCAGTTCGTCTTCCCGCTCCTTCTGCTTGGCAAGCATAGTACTCCACAATGCTTCCCACTTGCTGATACGGGCATAAGCTTTGCTTAGGAGTTCCTTCTTGGAAGTAAGCACCTTGCTAACACCGTTCAAGGCTATCCCCATTTTTTCTTTCTTATTGGTTGCTTCTGTCAGTGCTGATCCCAACCTGTTAATCAATTCAGTTTGTTCCTTCACAGTGAAGGTGGCTTCCTTCTTCTCACGGTGTAACTGGAAGATCTCCTTCTCTAACTCCTCATTGGCTTTCTTCAGTTCCTCGTTTTCAGCCAACAATTTGTTATACTTCTCACTTACTTCCGAAGGAGGTACCTCAATCAAAAGAAGATACAAGGGTTCCACAACAGGATAAGGCATCAAAGAAGTACTAGCTCTCTCGCGGATCCACGCCAAATAAGGATCATAATCTCTGTTGTTGCTCTTACCGAGCAAAGCTTTCCCCCTCCTATGGATGTTAGCCCATGCATGTCTCAATCTGATCAAAACAGCTGTGTCCGATAAGCCCGTGAGATACAGAGATTCCTGTATCTCCTTCTCAATAGGAGCGTCCCTCAAAGCATAACCGAACTGTCGTACCAGCAATGAAGGGTTATAGTTGATACAACCTTTCCGTCCAATCAAGGGGACATTCGGGAAGCCACTGCAACTATATATAATATCAGTACCAAGCATACTCCGATCAAACCAGATGATATTCTCAACAGCCAGTCCCATCAACCGGGAAGGCCAATCCGAAGTATCAACAGCATCAACGAAAGGTCCTGTCTTCGGAAGGTGCCCCTAGAACCACCTGTACAAGAGCGGAAGACAACAGGAAACATTCTTGCCACGACCTTTCTCATTCTTGTAGTGAATGGAATGATAAACATCGCCCAAGAGAGTAGGAACTGGATTCTTCGAGGCAAGAATCAGAAAGGCGTCAGAGTCGACAAAATCTGGCACATTAGGAAACAGGACAATCCCATAGATGCATACAGCTAGAATAGCACTGAAAGCAACCCAACATCCACTCTTCGCGCATTGCGTAGCCTTCTCAACTAGGACAGACAAGTGAAAACCATAAGCTCCATTCAGCTTGACCAAGCCTCCTGGAAACTCAGAAGCGTCCAAACTGACAATCTCAGTGAGCGTAGCTAACTCAGGCTCAGTATCAACATGTACAAAGGGCATTTGGTCCAACACAGGAACTCCCAACATCGCAGAATACTCCTCCAAAGTGGGTGCCAGAATATAGTCTGGAAATAAGAAACATCTCAACTGCGGCTCATAAAACTGCAATAAAGTATACACCCCAGTCATCTCGAATGCTGAAGGTCTGTATAACAAGCTAAGCAATCTCCCATAAGATACTCTGAACTCAGCCCTCACACTCTCATCTGCCAGAGCAACTAAACCCAGCAATGAACTGATGTCTAGCGAATGCAACCGGTAAGCAACTGTCTTCTTCCGGGACTCCATGTCTGGCTAGAAGATATACTAGAATCAGAGGGGAATGATCACCTGCAACATAGATACATGCTAATGAAATGCAATCATGAAAATGCACATGCATATGCAAACAAGGGACCAAGCTCAATGCTGATAAACTGTGTTGTTCTGTACTGAAGCTTGAGAACCATCCAATCTTCATCTCAAACCAAACCAACCACTCAAAAGAACCCTGTAACCATATCTCACTGGCAGAGATAAACCAGGTATTCTGAGGTTAAAGGTTTCCTGCAAACAGACCCTCCTACCCCTCACAGGTGTGTACTTAACTCGCAGACGAGGTACAGCATCCTATGCGGGTTCAACGTCACAGACTTTCAAGAGCAATGATACGATACCCAGAAGGTGTGGCATCATCATCCCTTGAAGCGGCCTCACTTAGTTGAATCCCAATTGATAGGTTCCCAGAGTCGACAATCCTCGGGTCAGACAACTTGTCGAGCCCTAAGGGCCAGGCAAGAAGCATCAAAGAGAATCTCGTCCGAGCGTAAATTTCGCGGCTAGCTGGTGCGAGCTAAGCAAGCAGGCTAACCACTACTCTCTACTTCTAATTCTATGTGTAACCTCAAGCCCAGGTCCGGCTTATTTCTCAACAGATTATCCCTTTCACACAGCAGCAATAATAATATAAGGCTGACAATAAAAGGCGGAAAGTAAAGACAGAAAAGTAAATCTACACAACACCCACGATGGGAAAACAAGCGCTACGATTGACTCGCATAGGGGATATTCCTGTTCCCAGCAGAGTCGCCAGCTGTCGCTACTGCGAAAATCGGCGCCGGCTGAACAGAAGAGTCGCCACCGTGCGTTATTTATCCCAACAGAGGGAAAGGAAACGCTCGAAGTAAACCTACCGCAAAGACGGGAAAGGAATGGTCATCGCAACCAAATCCTGGATTCGGGAGTCGGTTACGCGAGGGGAAGGTATTAGCACCCCTCACGTCCGTCGTACTCGACGGGATCCACGCTTGTTTTCTGGTACGGATCGTTATTCTATCTATTCTACAGGTCTGGGGTTAAAAGAAAAGAAAATGACTCGGCAAAGTATCGCACTTTATGCCAACGTATTCCCGTCTAGAACGAGAAATCAGAGTCAACGTAGTTCGCCTATCTACTGGAAAGGAGGGGAAGGTTGCTGATCACACTAAAATTCACCGTATTTCTGACTCCGATTTCGCATGCATTCTTAGCTTTTATTGTTGTTTTGCTTTGTTATTGCTTTGTTTTCTTATGTTTTCAGGTTTTTATAATAATCGGAGCTTGAATCGGGAAAAGGAGCGAAAAAGGAGTGAAAACGGACGAAAACCTAGAAATTCAGCATTTTGCACTTGCGGCACCCACCGTGGCGGGCGCCATGGGGTTAGCCATGACGTGGCCACGTCTCAAGACCACTCCTCAACCTCCAAGACCCACGATCCCCACTCCATCATCCCCTGTAGGGACCATGGCGGGCGCCATGACCTTGTGGCGGGCGCCACAAGGCAAAATTTCATAACCTCCACTTTTTAGTGGAGGGGCGTCCCGGTCATTTCATGCTTTCAGTTTTTACTATAAATAGGACCTTAGATTTTCGTTTTTCTTCATCAGAATTAGAATTCTCTAGGCATATATCAGTTATAAAGCAGTTGCCATTCCACATCGGGGTGCCTCTGCAATCGAGTGATCGAGTCTGTAATCTGTCTGTGGTTCGAGTTTTGGAGCACTCTGGAGGAAGTTAATCCTGCCGCCATTTTAATTCCAGTTAGTATTTTATTTTTCCGCACTCGCACATTTACTTTGTTTATTTCCCGCACTCGCACATTTACTTTGTTTATTTCCCGCACTCGCACATTTACTTTGTTTATTTCCCGCACTCGCACATTTACTTTGTTTATTTCCCGCACTCGCACATTTACTTTGTTTATTTCCCGCACTCGCACATTTACTTTGTTTACTTCCCGCACTCGCTTTAAATTACTCATATGAAAAACTATAAAAAGAATATTTACTTTATCATGTCTAACTAATCCCATAAAGGTTAGAATGTAAGGATCGTAATTAAACCAGTAATCAGTATAATTGTTCGTGGGAACACCTAAGGGCTATTTTATCTTTCAATTCAAGTAATTGTTTTAACTATTTCAAAAACAGCCAAAAGCGCTTTGTATAGTTCATTAGGAGTTTTTAGATTAAAAAAGAAAAGAGATTTTAAAACGATTTTCGGACGCGTTATGAGATTTAGAGTCTGGTTCATAAGAACCTCTTTTTGCTAAGAAGTCCAGGTTAAAATACTTTTCAACTTTGTTAAGAAACTATATTTCTTAAAAATAGGTTTACTACTCTAACGCAGTACGCACCTTTTTATCCGTGACAATAGGAGGGGTTGATTAGAGAGTACAACTCGGTTCTGAATACGCGAAAGCGACAGTTCCTGTTAAATTAGTTCTTTTCAAAGGAGAAAACATTGCCCATAAGTAGTTCCATTAACAAGTACTGGATTATCATTGATTACGTGAATTACATTCGAGCCTGTCTTTTATTTATTATTTAAAATTATAATTTTATTTACCATTGCACCCTTACTAAAACCCTTAAAAATAGTTGCCTTAGATAAACACCATAACAACAGGTACGATAGATTGACACTTGGTCTCTGTGGATTCGATAATCTTTTATATTACTTTGACGTGATTCGTACACTTGCGAAAAACACGCATCAAGTTTTTGGCGCCGTTGCCGGGGACCAATATCGTCAAATTTCATTACCCTGTAGTTATACCGTTTAGACTAAGGTTGTTACCCACCGGTCAATGCGAAAGACTCGCAGTGCCGGAAGTTTAGTAGACCCTCTAGCTGAACCTGAACGTTACGCTCGCGCACGTTTATTTTTCCATAGGAATAGGAGAGCTATGGCCGAAGATCAAAATCGAAGACCTCTTAAGGACTTCGCCCAACCATCAAACGAGGAACCTAGTTCCAGTATAGTAAACCCCGCTATCCCAGCCAATAATTTTGAACTTAAGCCATCCCTGCTGCAATTAGTGCAACAGAGACAATTCGCAGGTCTCGCTACTGATAACCCAAACCAACATTTAAAAAACTTTCTTCAATTAGCAGACACCTTTAAAACCAATGGAGCTTCTCCTGAGGCAATACGCTTAAGATTATTTCCCTTTTCCCTCAGAGATAAAGCTCTATCATGGTTAGATTCCCTTCCACCCAATTCAATAACAACTTGGGATGACCTTAGAAAAGTTTTCCTTGCTAGATATTTTCCCCCAAGTAAGACCGCTCTTCTTCGAAACCTAATAATTAGATTTACCCAACACCAAGGAGAGTCGTTGTTTGAAGCCTGGGAGAGATATAAAGAACTATTAAGAGCATGCCCACACCATGGCCTAGAGAATTGGCTAATCATCCAAACCTTCTATAATGGACTTCTTTATAACACTAAAATGACCATCGACGCTGCCGCTGGTGGCGCACTGATGAACAAACCTTACCCTGAAGCTAGTGCCCTTATCGAGGATATGGCCCAAAACCATCAATCATGGGGGGTAGAACGAGCGACAGTGGAAAAGAAGGAAGCCCAAGGAGGAATACATGAGCTAAGCTCTATAGACATGATGCAGGCTAAAATGGACGCGTTGGCCCTTAGAGTCGAACATATGTGTACAACTCCGAATACTGTTGCCGCAGTTTCGCCGAATTGTGAGATATGTGGAACGCAAGGACACCAATCCGCCGAATGCAATCTGTTGAATGAAACCAACACTGAGCAAGTGAACTATACCCAAGGGAACCCATTTTCAAACACATATAACCCTGGATGGAGGAATCACCCAAACTTCTCCTACAAAAATAATAACCCTATCCAAAATACCGCACCTCCGAGACAACAAGGTTACCAAGCCCCTAGAACAAATCAACCTATGCAACCTGTACCACCTAGCCCGAGCTTTGAGGAAGTTGTAAAAGATTTTATCGTTGCTCAAAAACAACAAAACAAAGAGTTCATGAACCATAACGTCCATGTTAACGAACTAATTACCAAGTTAGGAACCAAGGTTGATCAAATCATTACTCATAATAAGATGCTTGAAACCCAGATCTCTCAGGTAGCGTTAAACCAAGCCCCACAGACTACACTTGGAGGACAGTTCCCTGGACAACCTCAACAAAACCCGAAAGGGCAAGCTAATGCCATTACTCTACGAAGTGGAACCGCTTATAAGGAACCTTTAAACCCTAGATTAAGTGAGCCCGAAACTTCTGAGAGGAATGAGGAAAAGGAACCAGAGAAGCCTGAAACCCCGGAAAGTCAAGAAAAAGGAGAAGAACCTAAAAATAAAACCTATGTACCGCCACCGCCATACAAACCACCAATACCTTACCCTCAAAGATTAAAGAAAACCCAAATCGATAATCAATATCAAAAATTCGTTAAGGTTATAGAAAAACTTCACGTAGAAATCCCCCTTACAGAAGCCATCACCCAAATACCTTCTTATGCTAAGTTTCTCAAAGACATACTTACAAATAAACGTAGACTCGAAGATCCGAAACCCGTGGAATGTAATTCTATTTCCGAAAATAGGTTAGCAAAGAAAGATAAAGATCCCGGAAATTTTTCCATTCCTTGTGTTTTGGGGAATCATGTCATCGAAAAAGCTTTTCTAGACTTAGGAGCTAGTGTGAGCTTAATGCCTTTAGCAGTTTGTGAGAGATTAAACTTAGGAGAATTACAACCTACTAAGATGTCACTTCAATTAGCCGATAGATCCGTTAAATACCCTATAGGCATACTTGAAGACGTCCCTGTTAGGATAGGTCAGCTGTTTATACCTACTGATTTTGTTGTCATGGACATTAAAGAAGATGACGACATACCAATCCTCCTAGGTAGACCGTTCTTATCGACTGCTGGAGCCGTAATAGATGTTAAAAAGGGAAAACTAACTTTTGAGGTAGGTGGCCAGAAGATAGAATTTATATTGTCAAAATTTCTTATGGCACCTGTGATAGGAGATTCTTGTTATGCCTTAGATATCATCGAAGAATGTATTAGGGAATTAGAACAAGAAGAAGAAACTGAATCTATAAATTTGCCATCAACCCTTATTTTGGAAGATGACAATTATAAAACACCCTACATTGATGATAACCTTCACGAATGTTTATCTCTAACCCCAGATCCTATGCCTTGCCCTATAAAACCGACCGTAAAACTTAAGGAACTGCCTAAAAACCTGAGATATGAATTTCTTGATGAAGATATGAACCGTCCAGTTATAGTCAGTGCTACCTTAAACCAAGAAGAAACCGATCAATTATTAGAAGTTTTACGTAGGTACCCCTCAGCCTTAGGATATAAGATCTCTGATCTAAAAGGGATAAGCCCATCTGTATGCATGCATCGGATTTTGCTTGAAGAAGATTCAAAACCTTCTAGAGAACACCAACGTAGAATAAATCCTATAATGAGTACTGTAGTTAAGACTGAAGTTCTTAAGTTACTAGAGGCAGGTATAATATATCAGATCTCGGACAGTAAATGGGTGAGTCCTGTGCATGTAGTACCTAAAAAGGGAGGCATCACAGTCGTGCAAAACGAGAAGGGCGAACCTGTAGCAAAAAGAACTGATGGAGGTTGGCGTATGTGCATAGATTATAGAAAATTAAATAAAGCAACTAGGAAGGACCATTTCCCATTACCATTCATAGACCAAATGTTGGAGCGCCTAGCCAGACACTCTTACTTTTGTTATTTAGATGGATATTCAGGATTCTTCCAAATACCTATTCACCCCGAAGATCAAGAAAAAACTACCTTTACATGCCCAGTTGGAACCTTTGCCTATAGAAGAATGCCTTTTGGACTTTGTAATGCTCCTGCAACTTTCCAACGCTGCATGATGTCTATCTTTGCTGATTATTTGGATGGAATCATGGAAGTATTTATGGACGATTTCTCAGTTTGTGGGTCAGATTTCAAAAATTGTCTTGTCAACCTTGAGAAAATCCTGGAGAGATGTGTGGAGGTAAACCTTGTGCTAAATTGGGAAAAATGTCATTTCATGGTCACCGAAGGGATTGTTTTAGGACATATAGTTTCCGAAAAAGGTATAGAGGTAGATAAAGCAAAAATAGAAGTCATAGAGAATCTAAAACCGCCGAAGATTATCAAGGAGATAAGAAGTTTTCTTGGACATGCCGGATTTTACCGACGTTTTATCAAGGATTTCTCCAAAATAACAAAGCCCTTAACTGGTCTTTTAATGAAAGATGCTGAGTTCATCTTCGATGAAAAATGTACTGAAGCATTTAATCTTCTGAAGCAAGCTCTGATTTCAGCACCTATAATGAAACCCCCTGATTGGTCGGAACCGTTTGAGATAATGTGTGACGCCAGTGATTATGCTGTTGGAGCCGTTCTAGGTCAGAGAAAAGATAAGAAGTTGCATGTGATTTATTATGCCAGTAGAACCCTAGACGCTGCACAGCTCAACTACGCAACAACCGAAAAAGAGCTCCTAGCTGTAGTTTTTGCAATAGACAAATTTAGATCTTATCTAGTAGGAGCCAAGATTATAGTTTACACCGACCATGCTGCCATTCGTTACTTACTAAGCAAAAAGGATGCCAAGCCTAGGTTACTTCGATGGATTCTATTATTACAAGAGTTTGATTTGGATATCCGTGACAAGAAAGGCACTGATAATGTGGTAGCTGATCACCTATCTAGGCTAGAATACCTGAAACCTGATCCAGTACCCATAAATGACGATTTTGCCTACGATAGACTGATAGCCCCACTAGAAACCATTGAAGATGATAACCCAGACCCTCATGAGCAATTTCATAAATCCTTAGCTATAAGCAATGTACCTTGGTATGCAGATTTTGTTAATTACCTAGCCGCTGACATCATACCCCCTGATCTAAACTACCACCAGAAGAAGAAGTTCTATAGTGATGTGAGAAACTTCTATTGGGACGATCCATTTCTTTTCAAGAGAGGTAAAGATGGCATTTTCCGCCGTTGTGTTCCAGAAGAAGAGGTAAATAATATAATTGAGCATTGTCACTCTGCACCCTATGGTGGACATGCAAGCATATCTAAGACCTACGCCAAGATTCTTCAAGCTGGCCTATTCTGGCCTACTATGTGGCGTGATGTCCATGCTTTCATTGTCAAGTGTGACAGATGCCAACGCACAGGAAATATTTCAAGACGTAATGAAATGCCGTTAAGAAATATCCAAGAAGTAGAACTCTTCGACGTATGGGGTATGGACTTTATAGGACCGTTCCCACCATCTTTTGGAAATCAGTACATATTAGTAGCTGTTGACTACGTGTCTAAATGGATTGAAGCTATCGCCGCACCCACAAACGACACCAGAGTAGTCATCAAATTATTCAAGAATTATATATTTCCCAGGTTTGGAACACCCCGTTTAGTCATAAGTGATGGAGGATCACACTTCATATCGAGAATATTTGATAAACTTTTAAGCAAGTATGGAGTTAAGCATAGAGTAGCAACACCATACCACCCACAGACCAATGGACAAGTGGAAGTATCTAATAGGGAGATAAAACAAATCCTCGAGAAGACTGTCTCTATATCTAGAAAAGATTGGTCGCAGAAACTTCAAGAAGCATTATGGGCCTATAGAACCGCTTTCAAAACTCCTATAGGAACAACCCCTTATCAACTGGTCTATGGAAAATCATGTCACTTACCATTTGAGTTGGAGCATAAGGCCTATTGGGCCATCAAAACTTTGAATTTGGATTACTTGACAGCTGGTGAGAAACGTATCCTTGATATCCACAAATTAGAAGAGCTCAGACAATCTGCCTACGAAAATGCCATCATATACAAAGAAAGAACAAAAGCTTGGCATGACAAAAGAATCATAAGAAGAGACTTCAAAATAGGCGATCCTGTTCTCCTGTTCGATTCTAGGTTACGACTATTTCCAGGTAAACTCCGTTCGAGATGGACTGGCCCTTTCGAAGTATCTAAGATCCTGAGATCCGGTGCTATTGAAATCAAGAACCAAACATGTAAACCGTTCATAGTCAATGGACAGAGGTTGAAGCCCTACGAAGGAGGTGACATTCCAACAACATACACCTGTCATACTCTGAGTGATCCACCATATCCTTCCAATGATGTTTAAATATCGGTCGTCGAGCTAATGACGTTAAACAAGCGCTGCCTGGGAGGCAACCCATGGTTTTTCTTATTTTTGTACTTTTTATTTTTATTTTTACTTTATTTTAATTTGTTTATTTTATTATTATGTCAGGACTCACGATTGAATGTTTTATGTGCTTTCAGGACTTGTTTGCTAACCTTGTACAGAATGCAGAACCCTGATGACATGCACGTGGCCTTTAGAGATGATGCACAGAGAGAGCGTTACTATGTTCACATGAGACGCCCTATGGCTCCTACCAGGTACCCTGACCATGACTGCATGGATGCCTTGGGGATAGAGCCAAGCGTCAGATTTTTATGCCATCAACTCCAGTGGGACCAGTTTGACGACAGGAACAACACTTATAGGAACTTGACTCTTGAGTTCCTCAGCTCGTTTCATCATGACCCTTGGGCTGGACCCGATGGACTCGCTGTTTTCAGGTTGTTCGGGATTGACTACTCATTCTCTCACAAAGAGTTTGGTGATTTACTAGGTTTCCAGACTACTCCTGATGCTATTCCAGAGACTCCGATGGGGTATTTTATGAGCAGAGAAGTGGAAAAGTTTTGGACTAAAATATCAGGCGGAGGGAGCCAAGATCCTTCTACCCAGTTTTCTCAGGTAATCCACAACCCTGCATTGAGGTACTTCCAGATGATTCTAGCACATTCTTTCCTAGGTTTTCCAGATACAGAGACACTGCTAAGTGAAGAGGAGATTTTCCTACTATTTTGTGCGACTCAGTCTCGCCCTGTTGCTTGTGGCAACTTTCTACTGAAGGGCCTTGCTAGTGTTGCCAGATCATCAGTAGGAATCATCCATGTCGGTGGGATTGTTACACAGATTGCTACTGCATTGGGTTTGTCTCGCAAGCTATTGCACCTCAGGACCTTCTGCTGCTACACCACCCTGGATATTGATTTTTGTCTTGATAGAGGACTGATGAGGAGGGCTTCTTTTGAGCCCAACATGTTTAGATTGCTGATCGACGGTGAAGCGATACACTACTTTACATTACCAGATCCGCTGATGACCAGTGTCCATGATCCTGCCAATTGGAGTTATGCTCTAGAGGGTTATGGAGAGACTGTCGAAGAGCCGAAATCGCCTCCCGCCGCTGAGTACACTCCTACACCTCTTACTCCCCGAATCACTGTTATGTCTAACAATATGTCTCTGCAGCCACCTGACCTACAAACACAGATTTATGAGCTCCGCAAGGAGACTGCCCTGCTCAAGCAGGAAGTGGCAGACTTAGAGTTACAGATGCAGGTTTCTGATCTCACTCATGCCTCAGAGACCGATGCTCTACATCAGGCGATCGACGAGCTTCGGAGGGAGATAGCTGAGATTCGTGGATCAAGCCAGGATAAGAAACCTACCACATGACTCATTCCACCCTGACAGCACTACCCTAGTATTTAACTTCCTTTTATTTATCGCATTTCCACTTTTATATTTTCATGCACTTTGAATTCCTTATATATATACATATTATGCACTAATTTTTATTTTTCTTTTTCTTTTTTGATTTTTAATTATTTTATTTTTGTCGTGCAAAGAAAAAAAATATATAAGACAAAAATGTGCAAGCCAATGCCTTGAAAAGAAGAAGAAAACGCTATTCAGACCCCCCGGAAGACAAAGGTGCAAGGAAGGCCCAAAGGAGGATCCAAAACCACAAGGCCCAGGAATTGGCCTTGTGGCGGGCGCCATAGGCCCTGTGGCGGGCGCCACACCGTACCATCAACAAATACGGGATTCAATCCCCATTTCCACCATTTTCATCCCTTTCTTCACCAAAAACCCATTTTTCCAACCTTCCAAATCCTCCTTGAACCCCATTAAAGCTCCCCCATTTCCAAAATACCCTCCATCCATAAAACATATCCAACATCCATTTCCATTTTCATCCATCAAAAACCAAAAAAATCAAAACTTTATCATTCCCCTCATAAACCACTTTTCTACTATTTTCACTACCTAAGGAGCTTTTCAACAATGGAGTTCAACGGATTTATTCTTCGTGATGGAAGACCGGGCGAAAGGCAACGGAAAATTATTCAGAGGCTTCAAAGTCGAGAAATCCTCTCGACTAGGTACGTCGACGATAACTGTCTGTATGCTTTGGGTATTTATCATAGTGTTTTTAATTTATTAGAATTTCTAGGCTTGCATAATATTTTCATTAATCAGGAACCTACCTATGAGAGGCTGACAACTGAGTTTTTGAGTTCTTTGATATACACTGTCAGTCCTAACACTGCTAGCACTGTCGGTACTGTTATTTTTAGACTGTTTGGAATTGAATATGAATTCAGTACCAATGAGCTAGCAGATTTGTTAGGAATCCCTCATAGGGAAGGTTCGATTTGTGAGGCACCTTTGGATGCTGAATGGTCGGCCGAGGTATTTACCTTCTGGCTAAGGCTTTCAAGTACTTCAATTAATTCTTTTGAAGGGATACTTGCGTCGACCATTCACAACCCGGCCATAAGAGTTTTTAGACTTCTTTTGGCATGTACTATTTTTGGCCGGGAAAGTCCAAACAAGGTTAATGCTCGTGAACTCCTATTTTTGCAAGGATGCCTCACTAGAACCCACATCAATCCGGTCCCGTTTATGCTTGCCCACATGACTTTATTTACTAATAAAACAGGACCGATTGTTTTTGGAGGGCTTGTTACGTCTATTGCTCGGGCTCTTGGCCTGAATGATGAGATAGCTACACTTGAACCACTACCTCCTCGCACAATTAATTTAAAATTTCTGAAAGACATGAAATTGTGCCGAACAAGGAGAGAAGGTGGTTATGAGTTGATGGTTCATGGGGTAGCTATCCCATCTGTTGCTTTACCATGCAGTAGACGTACTGATGTACGTGATGAAAGGAACTGGACCTATGATCTTAATGCTCCACGTGTTTTGGGTCCACTTCCTCCTAATATTCCCGATGGGGAGGCACATGACACTGATGATGAGTATGATCGGAGAGAGCAGTCTCCCATCCCTCACATGTCCCCCCATCGTCCTTCACAGTCACACACTGCACCATCTTCCTCTAACCCTGTTGCAGGTACTGCTCCTGGATTCTTTGTCACCGAGGAGATGTGGCGTGATATGACAGCTAGAGAAGAAAGGCGTGATGGCCTTCTCTCTACTATTTCACAGCAGCTGACGAACAATATGAGCTTCATGCAACAATCGCGATTGGTCTCGGATCGTGCTTATAGCAACGTTTGCCGTACCTTGAACGATATTTCATTAGAGCAGAACCGTCAGAGAGAGTTCAACAGCCGACACTACCAGCTTGTAGAGGCTACTCAGGGTTCCATCTTGGGTAACCTTCGAGAGGTCCGGAGTGCTCAGGCTGCTTTATCAGCACGACTCGACCGGAGGGACCAGCATCGTAGTAGATCCCGTCGTTCCAGACCATCACATCAGGACGGCGAAGGCACCAGTGCCCCTCCTCAGTAGTCTTTTTCCAGGTTACCCCCCTTATCTTATTTCGAAACATTGGGGACAATGTTCGATTTAAGTGTGGGAGGGGATTTTATTGCTTTCTGTTATTTCCCTTTTTAGTTAATTTCCTTTCAGTTATTTCCCTTTTCAGTAATTTATTTTTCTTAGATAATGCATGAGTCTGACGAGTCACCAGTATAGTGTCTTTTTAGTTCATCTTCATTTTTTCCCATTTCCTTAGCCTTACCAGAAAATTTTTAAAAAGAAAACAATGTTGTTTCACATGTTTTTTGGGCTTTGAGACAGGTTTAGATTAGGATGTGGTGACTTAGGTCAACTTTTTGAAACATCAGAACCATTTTAGCACCATAGACCTCTTGAATATAGGAATCACTCCTAAACCCCACCACCATGGCCTTTACTATCATTCAAAAAATTGTCCTAAGTAGTTTATTTTAGCAGTCAGCTCCGGCCTAAGCATACTCTACGTAGGGGGCCGATGAATATAAGTGAATGATCCAGTGCTAATAAAAAAAAAATAAAAAAAAAAAAAAGGCAAACTCTGGTATAGGTGACCCTCACAAAGTCATTTAAACCGAAAAAAGAGAAGAAAAAAAAAATTTTTGCCACAAAAAGAAAAAAAATTGCAAGTCACCTATTGTTAGTTGGTTCAGAGGTATCTGGCACTGAACTTGGTAGGGCGGATTACGATCCGATCCCCCGCAGCTACATTTAGGCGAAATAAAAACAGGTTTACACATGCTTATGTGCCAGAAACCTTATGTTATGGATCAGAATCACTAACCGGTCACTCTACTATGAAGCATGTACGGATAACGGGCTTAATGTGATTGCGCCTGAATGAAAAGGACACAAAAAGATGAGAAGATAGGCCTAGGTATCGTGGGATGACATGGAGTGGTTAATATAGGATTGAAGTTTGTGTTTGTGTTACTATGGTACCCTTGGTTCACTTAGTTAGTATCTGTCACTGCATCCTGACTTGAACTTAGAATCCCTTTAGCCCAAAGACAAGTGTTGACACCATATTTTCTTAAGCTTTAATGTTTGCTTGAGGACAAGCAAAGGTTTAAGTGTGGGAGAATTTGATCACACTAAAATTCACCGTATTTCTGACTCCGATTTCGCATGCATTCTTAGCTTTTATTGTTGTTTTGCTTTGTTATTGCTTTGTTTTCTTATGTTTTCAGGTTTTTATAATAATCGGAGCTTGAATCGGGAAAAGGAGCGAAAAAGGAGTGAAAACGGACGAAAACCTAGAAATTCAGCATTTTGCACTTGCGGCACCCACCGTGGCGGGCGCCATGGGGTTAGCCATGACGTGGCCACGTCTCAAGACCACTCCTCAACCTCCAAGACCCACGATCCCCACTCCATCATCCCCTGTAGGGACCATGGCGGGCACCATGACCTTGTGGCGGGCGCCACAAGGCAAAATTTCATAACCTCCACTTTTTAGTGGAGGGGCGTCCCGGTCATTTCATGCTTTCAGTTTTTACTATAAATAGGACCTTAGATTTTCGTTTTTCTTCATCCAGAATTAGAATTCTCTAGGCATATATCAGTTATAAAGCAGTTGCCATTCCACATCGGGGTGCCTCTGCAATCGAGTGATCGAGTCTGTAATCTGTCTGTGGTTCGAGTTTTGGAGCACTCTGGAGGAAGTTAATCCTGCCGCCATTTTAATTCCAGTTAGTATTTTATTTTTCCGCACTCGCACATTTACTTTGTTTATTTCCCGCACTCGCACATTTACTTTGTTTATTTCCCGCACTCGCACATTTACTTTGTTTATTTCCCGCACTCGCACATTTACTTTGTTTATTTCCCGCACTCGCACATTTACTTTGTTTATTTCCCGCACTCGCACATTTACTTTGTTTACTTCCCGCACTCGCTTTAAATTACTCATATGAAAAACTATAAAAAGAATATTTACTTTATCATGTCTAACTAATCCCATAAAGGTTAGAATGTAAGGATCGTAATTAAACCAGTAATCAGTATAATTGTTCGTGGGAACACCTAAGGGCTATTTTATCTTTCAATTCAAGTAATTGTTTTTAACTATTTCAAAAACAGCCAAAAGCGCTTTGTATAGTTCATTAGGAGTTTTTAGATTAAAAAAGAAAAGAGATTTTAAAACGATTTTCGGACGCGTTATGAGATTTAGAGTCTGGTTCATAAGAACCTCTTTTTGCTAAGAAGTCCAGGTTAAAATACTTTTCAACTTTGTTAAGAAACTATATTTCTTAAAAATAGGTTTACTACTCTAACGCAGTACGCACCTTTTTATCCGTGACAATAGGAGGGGTTGATTAGAGAGTACAACTCGGTTCTGAATACGCGAAAGCGACAGTTCCTGTTAAATTAGTTCTTTTCAAAGGAGAAAACATTGCCCATAAGTAGTTCCATTAACAAGTACTGGATTATCATTGATTACGTGAATTACATTCGAGCCTGTCTTTTATTTATTATTTAAAATTATAATTTTATTTACCATTGCACCCTTACTAAAACCCTTAAAAATAGTTGCCTTAGATAAACACCATAACAACAGGTACGATAGATTGACACTTGGTCTCTGTGGATTCGATAATCTTTTATATTACTTTGACGTGATTCGTACACTTGCGAAAAACACGCATCAGTTGCTCGCTAGGATATCGCATCCTATGCCTACGTACTTTCATACAGCATGAAAGATCAGAGCAAACGTGGTTCAGGCTACGAAAGACACAAGCTTGTCTGAATGTTTTTTATCTCCTTATGAAAGGGTTTTTCCTGATTAAGAGTCCAAGCGGACAAAAATGACACTTTGATGTTTGTTATCAGTCTTTTACGCAAGAACTGTCTTTTATGATGTTTGCAATATCTGACGCACTAGAGACTATGATTTGAGGGTGACTACGTCGTATGTCACCCTAAGGGTACACACTAAGCAATCAGATTACTGAAGAGTGACTCTCCAGCAACCATTCTCAAATAGCTTAAGGCTCGTAGCGTACGACATCGACTATCCTTATTACTGTGTTTTGAATTATTCTGAGATAGAAGAGAAAGAAGTTCTAAAAGATCCTAGGGTTTGAAAGGGAATAAAACTGACCTAATGTTATCATGCATGGATTACAACCTAATGTCTATCATAATTCCCTCCTGCACAGAGGAAATCAGAGATCCTAGGGGATAAACGGAAAAGAAACAACAAAAATACAATAAACAGTAAGTATGCATGAGATGCAGCAAAACAAGCAAGGCAAGGGAGTCCCACTCAACCTCGAACCTAAGAAAGCAACAAGCAAAGTGAATCAACTTCACTTCAAGCCTAAAAGGCAAGCAGCACAAGCCAACAGACAATACAGAGAAAAACAAAAGATACAGAGGAGGCAGCCCAAGCAGCAGCAACAAACTCCTACAACAAACAGCAACAACACGCTCTGAACAACAAAGTTGAAATGACAGCAAAGGTCTTATCTTTGAGCTAGATTCCTGTTGCGGTTAGAATATGATATCAAATTATTAATTAATTTGAATCGCATCTTTAGTTCACAACCGCTCTTTGATTTATCCAAAGGAAAAGGTCAAAAGAGGAAAACCTAATTTTGCATCGCAAAGACAATGCGGGGAGAGATCTAGGTAAGGGGTTGGTTAAGCTTAGGGAAGGTACTAGCACCCTAAACTTCTGTAGTACTCTACAGGAACCTTTTGTTTATTGTATGCTTTTATTTATTTATTATCTGCTTTAATATATATTGAGCTAAGGGATAAAGTGACCTAAAGACATAAGGGTTCGTCCTAAGTTTACTCGGCAAGACGTCGCATCTTGTGCCTACGTATCCTGGATAGGGAATGGAATCAGAGTAATCGTAGTTCCCCTCGAAAGGGAGGTTAGAAACGTCTTGACTGTGGTCAAGGTTTTAAGGGGAGTAAACATATCTTAAGGACACACTTACGTGGAGTCTTTGAAACTCCTATTTCTATGTTGAATTTGTTAATTGAAAATTTAGGGTTGAAATTAGGGATTCCACGGCGGGAAACCCTAAACAGAGTACGACGACTCTTTGACCTAATGCTAGGGTAAAGGGCATTTTCGTCCACGGCGGGACACCTAGGCTATTAGGGTTTTTGAAACGGGTAAAAAATTAGGGTTATTGACTCGACGGTCAAACGGCTAGACCTAATTCCTTCGGAGGGGATTTTAACGGCAAATCATGCAAGATATAACAAATTATTATACGGCAGAAATAAAGTACGGAAAATAATGAAAGCGATAAAGAAAGCATCGCGACGATCACTCGCGTAAATTACAAATCCCCAAAAAATGCGAAATAAAAAATAAATCGCGACCATGGCCTCGCGTAAATTACATCCATGGGACAAAGACGAACAAATAAAATAATAATAAGCTGAAACAAACAAATTAAGGAGTGTTAGACAAAAAAGAAAAAAGACGGGAACGTTAGGAACTTCTTATTTTTTTAATTTTTATTTAAAAGAGAATAATGCATTTCGAATTTTTACTAAAAACAAATGTGCTAATTTCATGGCTATTTTAAGATCTAAATTTAGAAGAGTTCATAACTTTTTGTGAAAAATAGAGTCTTAAATTTTATTAAAAAAAAAGTTTAAATTTTTATTATGAGAAAAAATAAAGATTTTTTTTATTATGAAAACATAGTTTTTATTTTATTATGAGAAAAAATAAAGTTTTTTTTTAATGAAAAACAGAGTTTTTATTTTAGATTTATTAAAGGAAAAAGATTAATTAAGAAAAATGTTATATTAATTATTACTATTATTAAATCATAAACTAATAAAATAATTAATAATTAATAAAAAAAGAAAGAAAAAAAGAAAAGGAACCTAATTAAAAGGGGATGGGGAAACGAATCATTTGTTATTATAAGAGGTTTCTCATCTTCTTCATTCTCTTTGTCCCACGCGGCGACCATTAAAGCTCTAAAGAGCTTTTCGCTCCATTTTTCCAAAGCTTCTCTCATCTCTTTCGTGTTGCATGTGCGGTTCCTCTCCCGCTGAATGTGTCCCTGAAAAAAAATCATGAAAACAAAACCATAAATCAATTTTGATAAATTTCTTACGAAATAACGGCCGGATTCGAAGCTTCTATCGGACGATGGTGGTGAATCTTTGATCTTGACGATGAAGCCTTGAAGGTTTTTCAAAAATCTCCCCGCTTCTGATAAATCGTGAGAACGGCCGCCGTTTTTTCTTTTTTTCCCTTCTCCTTTTATCAAATGCAACTCATGTTTATATAGGTAACAAATTAGGGTTAACTCTAACCTAATGCCTATTTTAAAGCCCAACTTAAATAATTAGTCAAAACTAAAAAAACAAACTAAAACAAACTTAAAAGAATAAAATCTTTTCTAATATTTTTAATTTTATGATTTTTTGATGTTTTTATGAGTAATATGGAAAAAAGTGAAAAAATAATATTTTTTAAAAAATAATTTAAATAAAATACGAAAATAATAATTAAATAATAAAAAAAAACTATTTTGTTATTTTTTTTTTATAAAAATAGAAAAGTTAGAATAAAAATAAAAGAAAAACAAAAAGTGAAGAAGGTGGGATTTGAACTCTCGACCTCTCACACTCACAACTCCTTACACACGGTCTCTTGCCAATTGTGCCATTTTATTCATTCAAAATAAAGTGGCACTAGAAACTATGTAAAGGTAGGACAAATTTGGGGTGCAACAGATGCCCTTATTTAAATAGCTTCACCGGATGATTTGAGCAGCGGAGACTCGAGAAATCACGGTGAAAGGGATTTAAATACAGATAACCGAAAATTTGGCCCTCTAGATGCAGTGATATGCAATGATATGGACAAAATAATACGAACTATAATGCTGACAATGCCATGAATCTAATATGATGCGTATGATGAAAATGACAAATGAACGGATGCAGACGAAACAACGTCACAGGGGGCAGCGCAGCGAAGCATTGCACTGGGGAAGAAGACACGCGGTGGTGACAAGGTAACATAGGATCCACACGGCGGCAGGACCAGGTAAACGACAGGCGCTAGAGTTTTTGGGACATTCCTTTAAACAAAGAGATCGAGCGAGATCTTCAGGAATCACCGGAAAACATATAGGGAGAGACAAACATCAGAACATTTCGGAAGAACATCGAAAAGGAGACACGTCGTATCTGGAAGAACGTCAGATAGACATGACACGAAATAGTCGATGGGTGCCAAGTAAATTGGACTTTGTCCACAAGGTAAGACGCGGATAAAACACGACCTCGGGGAGGAAAAAAAAGCAAATGGGGATAAAACACCCATGCTGCCAAGTAACTAAATTCGTCCACAAGGTAAGACGCGGATAAAACACGACCTCGGGGAGAAAAATGCAAATGGGGATAAAGCACCCATGATGCCAAGTAAATAAATTCGTCCACGAGGTAATACGCAGGTAAAACACGACCTCGGGGAGAAAAATGCAAATGGGGATAAAGCACCCATGATGCCAAGTAAATAAATTCGTCCACAAGGTAAGACGCGGGTAAAACACGACCTCGGGGAGAAAAATGCAAATGGGGATAAAGCACCCATGATGCCAAGTAAATAAATTCGTCCACAAGGTAAGACGCGGGTAAAACACGACCTCGGGAGAAAAAGCAAATGGGGATAAAACACCCATGATGCCAGGTAAATTGGACTTCGTCCACGAGGTAATACGCGGGTAAAACACGACCTCGGGAGAAGAAGCAAATGGGGATAAAACACCCATGATGCCAAGTAAATTGGACTTCGTCCACGAGGTAAGACGCGGGTAAAACACGACCTCGGGAGAAAAAGCAAATGGGGATAAAACACCCATGATGCCAGGTAAATTGGACTTCATCCACGAGGTAATACGCGAGTAAAACACGACCTCGGGAGAAAAAGCAAATAGGGATAAAACACCCATGATATGCACATGTATAAGAATTATGCTATGATATATGATCACATGCAAATGCAGATGTCAATGACAAGGCTCGACTCTGTTGGTGAGATGACAAAACTGGAAAACTGATTCCTCAACCCGGAGATCACTGTCACTTGCTAAATTGTAATCAGGTTGATGATCCTCGTAGGAAGGATGGAAAGCCGCTTGGAGATCTTTCAAGTAAACTGCCCCAGATTAAATTGTCCATTACAGATGAACTGATAATTGCTTCAGCTTGTCTAATTCTGAAAATGACTGTTTTACTGTACCCTCGGAAGTTTTGCCCCAGTCTGAGTATTGAAAATCTCATGGATAAACCAGATCTGAGAAGACTTTGCCCCTGATAGGATCACTTGACCAAGTTTCTCGATTGTTTAAAATTTCCTTAGAGGAAAGCCAGTTTGCAAACAAAAATATTCATACAAACATGGTAATGCAAAGTTCATGCAACTTTTGAAATCAAAATTATTTTTGAAAGATGAAAAATAAATGAGTCATCGATTAGAACGCGGCGGTCCAGGACGCTCAAAGTTTAATACAGGTATACGGCCAAAATAAATGATTCACAAAGATCTTTAGGAGTCAGCTTACGCAACCTTGATGTAGCATGCTTTCAAAATATCCTTGTTTCAATTAGGTCTTTTGAGGATTGTAACGTGGCCTGGTTCACGGTTTATGAAACAAAGGATAAAGGCTCAAAATTTGTTTGTTCCCACCCAATCTACGTGATAATCTTCAATCCTACGCTCAGTTAACTCATATTATGCATTCAGGTTCCTATAGGTTAGGAATTGCACTGATGGTAGTAATGATGGTTCGAAAGTCAAGGGACTCTTGAGATGGTCGTCACTACTTTCCTATAACATTTGGTTGTTTTGACATTTAGGATTTTTAGGGTAAGGATTTAAAACTCCTCTCTGCATTATCCCTAAATTTTGCCTGAGCTGTTTCTTGTGAAGATTACAGTCAACGGGATGCCCCAGTTTTGCCTAAGTCTCCTTTATAGGTTTTGACTTAGCAGACTTTTTTTTTTGAAAGAAAGTGACTGCCTAGCTTAATGATCACGATGAACCATCATCGGCTTTTGAATTGGAAAACATCTTCGACACTTACTTGCTGTGTACGAAGGAAAACTTGTGAATTCAACCTTTATATGAAAGGTGTATTGCATGAAAGCACAACCGAGTTAACTGAGAACTACCCATCCCCAGGCTAAGATTGCGGGTTTTTTTGTAAAGAAAGAAACTCCAACTTCTAGGCTCGAAGGGGGTGACAAGGGGATAACTTCCTTATTTCTCCAGTGTTTGGGAGTTGAAACAATGCCTCACATCGTCAACAAGGATTGATTGAAAGCATACTGACAGCAGTTATGGGTATAACGTTTTCGTCATCCTCCCTCCAATCTTTGCATACCAAAAATTCGGACAAAGGTAAATATTTGAAAGATAAAGCATAGAGATAAAAATAATAGATAAAATTAATTAAATCAAAAGTTGCAATGCTCAGTTCACCGATATAAAAGTACAAACATAGTTCGAAAGAAAACAGCTAATAAAATAAGGAAAATACAAACAATGAGAAACAAAGGTCTGTGATTAAAACAATACAAAGATAAACTGTCATGTCTAAAACAAATAAATAGCCTACTGAGGTCAGCCTGAAGCTTCACTTCTGATGCCCTGGCAAAGGATTCTTCTGGATGTTTGGAGGATTGTTTGGAAAATCAAGTATCCCTGCTCTCATCAGCTCACGCACTCTGGCTTTCAGTGCAAAACAATGCTCCAAGTCATGGCCTAAGGCACCCTCATGAAAAGCACACTGGAAATCAGCCCTAAATCCAGCTGGAGGAGGATTAGGAGGAGGTGGTAAAGCCCTTGTAGTGATCAGCCCTTGTTGAACCAGGTAAGGATAAAGTTCTGTGTAAGTCATGGGAATAGGATCAAATTGATTCCTATTTTGATACTGGTCTTGTCTAATAACTGGATGTTGAGGATTCTGAGCTGGCTGCGGAGCAACAACAGGTTGAGATCCCTGGCGAGGCTTTCTTGATTCAGTCATGACAGCATTGGTCTGCTCGTCCTTCCTCTTATGGAAATTCCCATAGGATTTCTTTGCACCATTAGAAGATTCGGCAGCTTTGGATACCTTCCCATTTTTCAAACCTTCTTCTAACCTTTGGCCAATAGTCACCAGATCTGTAAAGCTTGAAGAGACGCTCCCAATCATCTTTTCCCAATAGAAAGGAGACAAAGTATCCATGAATATTCCTGTCAGTTCCTTCTCTGCTATAGGGGGTTCGACTTGAGAAGCGAACTCCCTCCAACGCTGAGCATACTCCTTGAACGACTCTTTTTCCTTCTGAGACATACTTTGAAGCTGACGACGATCGGGAGCCATATCCAAATTGTATTTGTATTGCTTCAAAAAAGCGTTGACGAGATCTTGGAAGCAGTGGACACTGTTATGCTGTAAGTTGATATACCATTTAAGAGAAGCACCACTCAAACTATCCTGAAAGCAATGAATGAGCAACTTCTGATTGTTGGTGTAAGCTGCCATCTTTCGGAAGTACATGACTAGATGGGCTCTTGGACATAAATGACCTTGATACTTCACGAACTCAGGAGTCTTGAACTTGGCAGGCAAAACAAGACCAGGAACTAGGCACATATTATCGGCATCAACATTGAAGAAATCAGTACCCTCGACAGCTTGGAGTCTCTTGTTTATGATCTGAAACTGTTCCCGGGTGATCTCAGGCTCAACAAAATCTTCTTGAACATCGGCAACATTGTACTCATAGGGAGGATTCTCAACGGGAGCTTGGATAGTCTGATTAACCGTGTGGACCACAGGTTGGGCCTCGGTAAGGACAGGAGCTTGAAAAACCGGTCTGACAGCCTGACCAATCATAGCAGCAGATGCAACAGGTGAAGAGTAGTTAGGAGGTAAACCAAACTCAGGCCAACTAGAGGGCGGCATTGAAATAAGAGGTGGATCAACACTTGAAACTTCTTGAATGACAGTCCTCTGAGGTGGCTCTCCTCTGGAAATAAACACTTGAAGCATCTCGGTAAGCCTGGTCATGCCTGCTTTCAACTCATCAATCTCCATTCGAACCTCCGCATTATGTTCCTCTTGTTCTGACATTTGGCGTTTATAGTTAGCTCTAGTCTGATATTTGTGTCGAGGAATCAGCTTGACGACTCAACGAAACACTGGAAGATAAAGACAACTGGACATGAGAAACCCGGGGAAAGATGCCATGCAAGACATGATGCTAATGCAATGCAATAGTTTCAAGAACTTCAACGGTCGATTGCAAACATTTCTGTTTTAGGAAAGTTGGAAACAGTTTTAAACTTTGAAATATAGGACTTTTGAATTCGCAAAGTACTGTTGAATTCCTTGAAATTAGGAATGATGTTTTATGAATGCCATGCACAAATACACACGAACAACAAAGTCCTAGGTTAGAGGAACAATGAATGGAGTTAAGGTCTACCCTTCCCAAAAGGTATGTACTATGGGGTAGTTGTACCTGCAGAATAAGGTTCTAAAGAGGTGCCCAAAGTCATCAGTCCATCTTTCGGATATTATCAATTTCCCAATTGACTCGGTGGTTAGTAATATCCTCAAGAGAGCCTCTTTTGAGTGTAGTATCGCGTAGCAACTATTTTGGGATTACTCCCTCATAGTTCCCACACTACGTCCTAGATAAAGCCAAAGTGGTGTTAAGGTACTACGGTCCCCATTATCACAGACTCCAATCGACAATAGTAAAAGTTTTCACGATTACTCGTTCAACCGAACCATTTTCGAAAGGGTCTCAACTGAGCGGTGATTCTCAAGTCAGCTTGGTCGGGATTCCACTCCCTATAAGCCTCGTCGAATATATCACCTTCCTATAATAATGTCACTCAAGTCCGGGTGTAGGACTTATCTCACAACAAAGATACCCCAAGCAAGGTACAATATATACAAATAATAAAATAAAATAGAAATATCATACAATAAACAAAATAGGGGCAACCCTTAAAAATTAGGAGGGTCCCCAGTGAAGTCGCCATTTTCTGTTGCGGTTAGAATATGATATCAAATTATTAATTAATTTGAATCGCATCTTTAGTTCACAACCGCTCTTTGATTTATCCAAAGGAAAAGGTCAAAAGAGGAAAACCTAATTTTGCATCGCAAAGACAATGCGGGGAGAGATCTAGGTAAGGGGTTGGTTAAGCTTAGGGAAGGTACTAGCACCCTAAACTTCTGTAGTACTCTACAGGAACCTTTTGTTTATTGTATGCTTTTATTTATTTATTATCTGCTTTAATATATATTGAGCTAAGGGATAAAGTGACCTAAAGACATAAGGGTTCGTCCTAAGTTTACTCGGCAAGACGTCGCATCTTGTGCCTACGTATCCTGGATAGGGAATGGAATCAGAGTAATCGTAGTTCCCCTCGAAAGGGAGGTTAGAAACGTCTTGACTGTGGTCAAGGTTTTAAGGGGAGTAAACATATCTTAAGGACACACTTACGTGGAGTCTTTGAAACTCCTATTTCTATGTTGAATTTGTTAATTGAAAATTTAGGGTTGAAATTAGGGATTCCACGGCGGGAAACCCTAAACAGAGTACGACGACTCTTTGACCTAATGCTAGGGTAAAGGGCATTTTCGTCCACGGCGGGACACCTAGGCTATTAGGGTTTTTGAAACGGTAAAAAATTAGGGTTATTGACTCGACGGTCAAACGGCTAGACCTAATTCCTTCGGAGGGGATTTTAACGGCAAATCATGCAAGATATAACAAATTATTATACGGCAGAAATAAAGTACGGAAAATAATGAAAGCGATAAAGAAAGCATCGCGACGATCACTCGCGTAAATTACAAATCCCCAAAAAATGCGAAATAAAAAATAAATCGCGACCATGGCCTCGCGTAAATTACATCCATGGGACAAAGACGAACAAATAAAATAATAATAAGCTGAAACAAACAAATTAAGGAGTGTTAGACGAAAAAGAAAAAAGACGGGAACGTTAGGAACTTCTTATTTTTTTAATTTTTATTTAAAAGAGAATAATGGATTTCGAATTTTTACTAAAAACAAATGTGCTAATTTCATGGCTATTTTAAGATCTAAATTTAGAAGAGTTCATAACTTTTTGTGAAAAATAGAGTCTTAAATTTTATTAAAAAAAAAGTTTAAATTTTTATTATGAGAAAAAATAAAGATTTTTTTTATTATGAAAACATAGTTTTTATTTTATTATGAGAAAAAATAAAGTTTTTTTTTAATGAAAAACAGAGTTTTTATTTTAGATTTATTAAAGGAAAAAGATTAATTAAGAAAAATGTTATATTAATTATTACTATTATTAAATCATAAACTAATAAAATAATTAATAATTAATAAAAAAAGAAAGAAAAAAAGAAAAGGAACCTAATTAAAAGGGGATGGGGAAACGAATCATTTGTTATTATAAGAGGTTTCTCATCTTCTTCATTCTCTTTGTCCCATGCGGCGACCATTAAAGCTCTAAAGAGCTTTTCGCTCCATTTTTCCAAAGCTTCTCTCATCTCTTTCGTGTTGCATGTGCGGTTCCTCTCCCGCTGAATGTGTCTCTGAAAAAAAATCATGAAAACAAAACCATAAATCAATTTTGATAAATTTCTTACGGAATAACGGCCGGATTCGAAGCTTCTATCGGACGATGGTGGTGAATCTTTGATCTTGATGATGAAGCCTTGAAGGTTTTTCAAAAATCTCCCCGCTTCTGATAAATCGTGAGAACGGCCGCCGTTTTTTCTTTTTTTCCCTTCTCCTTTTATCAAATGCAACTCATGTTTATATAGGTAACAAATTAGGGTTAACTCTAACCTAATGCCTATTTTAAAGCCCAACTTAAATAATTAGTCAAAACTAAAAAAACAAACTAAAACAAACTTAAAAGAATAAAATCTTTTCTAATATTTTTAATTTTATGATTTTTTGATGTTTTTATGAGTAATATGGAAAAAAGTGAAAAAATAAATATTTTTTAAAAAATAATTTAAATAAAATACGAAAATAATAATTAAATAATAAAAAAAAACTATTTTGTTATTTTTTTTTATAAAAATAGAAAAGTTAGAATAAAAATAAAAGAAAAACAAAAAGTGAAGAAGGTGGGATTTGAACTCTCGACCTCTCACACTCACAACTCCTTACACACGATCTCTTGCCAATTGTGCCATTTTATTCATTCAAAATAAAGTGGCACTAGAAACTATGTAAAGTTAGGACAAATTTGGGGTGCAACAATTCCATATTCAAGCTTCTTCAATATTCATCTCCAAGCTTTAGCAAGCATACTCCAAGAAGAGATTTGTCATCAAGATCAAGTTGCAATGTTGGCATACTTGCTGAAAACCAAAGGAATTCAACAAGAACCAACATCAAAGTGGAAGTGTATCCTCAAAAGTTCTACTCTCTAGGGTATGCCCCACTTCCCTACAAAGGAGAGATGGAACTTCCCTAAGAGGACTTTGCATCATAGGATAGAATAGAAGCAAACAATGCATTCTATGTTTGATGCAAGAAATGAACTAATTCTACAAAAGCTCTCCCTAAAAGCCTAATTCTACCAACTCCTAAAACAAACTTAAAAGAGAAAGAAAGCTCCACTCCAAGCCCCACTCTTCTAGACAAAGCATCTTCTGAAGGAAAATTGCGATCTAAACGCAGCGGAAAACAAAAATTTCCTTTAGTGATCCTTACGAATGAGCATGGTCAGTGATGGAATTGTTACCTCTTTGTGGCGATTCAGATCTTTGATGCAGCGATCACAAGCGTTGATGAAGTGCAACGCCTCTACTCAGTCCACACGAACAGCTTCCGGTCACAGTGCTAGCTGCTTACGAACGGAATTATTTGAGTGAGAAAAGAGAATCAAAACGAAATTGCATCAAGTGAAAGCTTCATCACAAGGGTTCCTTTTATAGACTCTCTTGTGGGTTGCGGGCTAAAAACCCAATTCACATGATCCATAATAATATTATATATTATTATAATAACTATTATTATAATAAATATATTTATTTTATTATTATTTTATAACCATTATAAAATAACAATAATTATTATTATATTATCCGAATTTCTATTTTTCACTTAAGTGCACCGTACCTTACGGTGTTCCTTTGATTTCTCTATCTCTCATCAAACTGTCCTTATGTGTGTGACCCTGTAGGATTTCGTAACGTTGGTAATTATATTAAATTATATATTTAACATAATAAACAGTAAGCGGTATCTAGCAACACATCACTGCTACCCAAGTCACGAAAATGTCATGTGATCTGACAAAACCTTTTTCGTGATAATATATGTTTGTACAATTACCCTTTTGCCCCTATGTCTATATTGAACACAAGGCATACACTGTGTCATCCTTGTCCAGTTCAATATTGGGCCCTTAGACATTTCTCCTGTTATGCAGGATTGGCAAATTCCATCTAGGACACTCATGTCCCTCAGCATGCTTCGTGGAGTGCCCATCAACTGTCTTTATGATCATCCAGTTACGGATAATGTTTGATCAGCAATAAAGCACCCGACTCTACATCTAGGGTCCATAGTGGTTTCAGGTCGAAGGGTGGTAATACACCATTATCACCATGAGAATAACTTATGACATTTTGCATAACATACTATGTAGTATTCTCATAGCGGGTCAATCCGGTATAAATATTACTCCTAATATTTATACCTATGTCAAGACTTGATAACTCTTTATCCATGATCCATGAGATGTGATCATCAGTCTATCTTCATAATAGTCTCAATGCTTTTAATGTTATCCCACTTTGCAATAAAGCTTGACTACGAATATTTTAAGAATAATGTCTTTATGTTTAATGGGATCTCATGATTAAGTCACACTTAACATTTCATTAAACAAACTAACTATTCTAGGGACTTTATTATTCTAAAAGACAAACATAATAAAGAAATGTCTTTTATTATTAAACGAATAATCCGATACAAGTACCAAAAAGTATTGGCCTCTAGGGCTTACACCAACATCTTCATCATGTCCAGAAGCTCCTCTTAAAAGGAATCCAAAGCCTTCAAGCTCCAAGTCCACCAAACGCTCCAAACAAGGCAAAGCACTCAAGAGAGAACACCGAAAGCAACAATCATTTGCAAAACCCAAAAAAAATAGCAAACTAAATTTTAAAATTCTAATAAAATTCCTATGTGAAGATGCATGTTTGAAAATTCTAACATTCCAGAATCAAGACCTAAATCAATTTCTAGGTCATCTAAACAATTACTAAATTAAATTTGGTCATGGGAAACCATTATTTAGGAAGGCTCTAAACTACACACCTAAAACAGAATGTAATCAATTTTAAATATTCTAAGAAAATTCCAGGGGAAATCTATGTATGTCCTCTAAATCATATCGAAAGAATCAACTCAAAAGCATAAAGCACCAAAGAGAACAAAATTAAACAAACAGCAATATCAATTATGCATAACAATGGATATTAGCACAAAAGAAAATTCGTAACTAATTCAAATAAAATCCTAAAAATGCAAACTTAACTCCTGTAGTTTCTTAAGACAATCAAGATCTACAGAAAAAAATTTCATAATTTTTTGATCATTTTTACTATTTTTAACGCAATTAATCCAAACAGCTATTAAAACAGGAAAAAAAGAACGAAAATGAATTAAACTAAGTTAATGTGCATTGGACCAGGGGTGCGAACAACAGAATTCCAAAGCAATGTCTGTGTGGGCCTCGCGAGTGGGGGTGGGAATAGTACCCGCGCGGTACTGTAGCTGTTCCGGCGGTGACATTTTTTTGGTAACTTCCGAGCAACATAACTCCATTGATTCTTAACCGTTTCGCACGAAATTTTAGTCAAACTTGAAGGAAAAAAAATCAAGGATTCCGAATATGCTCTTGGATTCCATCAAAACTCCATGATCAAAGAGATATATCATCATCAAGAAAACATACTCATCCAAAAAAGTCTCTGATCCTTAATTTCTTGATCCTAATTTCATCTATACATTTTCCAGATCCTAACCACATGAATAATCTAATCTAATTCGTCCTAAAACCATAGAAAAAATGAATTTCACATACCGGCTTCGGAGCGTCGAAACAGAGTAGTTGGAGCTCATTTTTTCTTGCCAAAAAGTGCGGAATACCTTTGTTGAAGTTTGTTGGATAAGATTAAATTCTTGATAACTCTTAAAAATGCCTTGAATCCAACTTTGATCTCTCACTTTTTCTCTTCCAAACTCCAATGTCAATCTATGGTTTTTGCACAAATGAATCACCAACTCTTGCTTTGAACCTCTTCACAAGTATATATAGAATGTATTTGAAGACCCTAGAAAGTTCTAGATTGATCCAATGAGAAAATCAACTTCTCATGTCATGAAAATCTCTTCTTATGCTATGCACATGCCATCTCATGTTTTGGCTTGCAATTCACTTAGTTCTGAGTTTAAATTCTCTCCAAATGAGATATTGGAGGTGTATGGATGGAAAAGGAGCCTTGCATTTGCTTGGAAATGAGGTTTTGCAATTGTGCCTTATGGTTCAAGTAACCAATTTACAAAGCAAGTCCTTGAAATAACCCTCAATTCAAAATTGTGGCAATGCCATTGTCTTTAAAATGCATTTTACAATCAAATTGGTATGTCATATGGCTTGTTTGTGACCTCTAACCCAAAATTTGATTTTTTCCACCAAACTTTATATGACTTATTCCCTTTTTTTAGGCCATTTTAAGTGACTTTTTTGAAATAAGCCGATCAATCCACCATGATAACTTATTTGACCTAAAAACATCATTTTAAGCACATTCCATGCTGAACAATTTTTCATTTGAGAAGTGGAACATGGAGATTTTGACCTATGCTAAAAAATGACCTGTAATTCAACTTTCCCAAAATACCCCTGGATCGCCAAGACCATAACTTGAATTCTACAAATCCTCTTGAGGACTTCTAGTACTCAAACTAAAGCTAAGATCAAGATCTACAACTCTTATGTTGGCCAAGAATCCATTTGAAAACTCCTTGATGGGAAAAAGTTGCTTGGAAGTCAAGTGACTTTCACAGATAAATTTCAGTATCCTCTGGGGACCCATAACTTGCAAGAACCATAACTTGAGTTCTATAAATCTCCTTGAAGACTTATAGTACTAAAATTAAAGCTATTGAGATGTTCTACAAGTTTCATGTTGACCAAGACTTCATTTGAAACTTGCATTTTGACTTATCTGGCTTGGAAGTTAGGCCTGAATTAGGGTTTTTTACACTGAAACCATAATCTAGTAACTCCTCTTCTTCTTGATTCTTTTTGATTTCTCCTTGGCACAACACCACACATGCATCCACATACCAATTCATGAATTCCACATACTCCAAGTAGGCTTTGATGCCCTCCAATCAACCATTTGACCTAGGGTTGACCCAGATGAAACCCTAGTTGACTGCATTCAACTGTAGCTCTAGTACTTGTATTAATGATTTGTCACATCTTCAAAATGACCCTCTAGGTCTTCCATGATCTTTGTACACCTTCCATGGCTCACACACTCATTGATGATCTTCAACATATCCCCCAGATTGGGAGAGAAATCCACTGGTTGACCTTCAAACTTCTCAAAGCTTCAACTCATTTCTTGATTACTTGGATGGTCTTGATCTTGAATAAAACCCCTTGATGGGCCTCTTTCTGATGAAAATGGAACTTGATCCCTTGTTAGATGCCTTGTTATGCTATGTTATGCAAATGATTAGACTATGTACATGACTTAGTATGCAAATGACAATGCAATTGAAACATAAACCAAGTGAAATAGGTTGAGCAAATTTTAGGGTGCAACAATCTTCAAGATCCAATCCAAAGCTTCGATTTAATCAAGGTAAGGGTGAGAAACATTATTATCTTAGCAATGTGTATGATTATGTATGATTGGATTGGATTGTTGTGAGTTTTCCACCATTTTTCACTTTAGGGAAAAATGGATTTAATCGGTGTAAATCGAAGTTTAACGGTTAAAATCGAGAATAAGTAGTATAGTTTAGTCGGGTATGGTTATACTAAGGTTATGGAAACTGATTGGATGAGAATCGGTCGATTTTGGAGAGAGTTGGAATTTCTGAACAGTGGGAAAATTCTGGTTCGCAGACGTTCGCTAGCTGTTCGCTAGGCGAGCTGGTCGCGAACGCTCGCTGGGTCCTCGCCTAGCGAGCTAGTGGCGAGTGGAAACAGAATGTGAGAGGTTCCTTCGCTGGGTAGCGAACGGGGTAGCGAATGGTTTGCTGGGGGTTCGCTGTGGCGAACAAGGTAGCGAGTGAGGTCTGTAGCCTCTGTTTGGGTTCGCTAGCAGTTCGCTAGGCGAACATGTTGCGAAGGTTCGCTAGCTGCTCGCTAGGCGAGGCAGTAGCTAACATGACAACATTTTGTTTTTCTGTGATTTCATTCCATGTTGGGTTGTGGTTCGATCAGGTTCGATTCTTAATGGAATGAAAAGTTATATGTTGTTATATATGTGTTGTGGGTAGCCGTATGGCGTGAATCCAAGATTATGAACTTATTGTGAAATGTGGTCTTTTGACAATTATAAATGCATTGTTTAATTTGAATAAGAATGCATGATGATATGTAATGAGGTTGATTGTCGTTGGCATGATATTGTGTATACATACGTGTTATATGCGATTATATGTGAAGGATGCATGGGAGCATAGTAATGGATATGCGTGCATTGCTTGGTAATGTAGTGATAATATTGATTCATGAATACTTTGATTGTTATGAAATATGGCCGTTTGGCATATATAGTGCATTGTTTAAATTGGTTAAAAATGCAAGTTGATGATCGTGATTGAATATGTTGTCGTTTGCACGGTGTTATGAATGATGCATGGGAACATATGATGAATATATGTGTGCATTGTTTGAAATAAAATGGTATTGAATTATGAATGCATACTGTTGTATGCGATGATGTGTGAATAATGCATGGGAGCATATTGTCAGGTATGTGTGCATTGTTTGACAAATATGCTGATTACAAGTATGAATACTTGATGACTATTGAATATGTTGTGTGTGCAATTATGTTATAATTCTTGAAGAGATGAATTATTTGAATGCATGAGATTAAGATGCGAGAACGGTCTTAAGTGCATTTGGTGGATTGATTGCATATGCATCATTTAGTCAACAGGCAATGCTTGCTAGTTTCGTGGAGGCTAGTGACTTGTCCCAAACCTAGAAGAGTGGGTTTGAAAGCTTAGAGGACGGGCTTTTGATGGTTATCGGTCTAGAAGAGTGGACCCGGTTTAATGTAAAAACCGAAAAATGATAACAAGAGTTGGTACCACATGGCATGAGTTGCATTGAGTTGCATTGAGTCTCATGGCATTATCATGTACGCTTGTTGTGTGAGAGTATGCATATGTGTATGATTATGTGGAAAGATGAGAATTATGGATATGTTTGATAATTGTCCATATTTTTTTATATATCTATGCTTTGTAAAGTATATGATGAGTTATGATGAAATATGGTGTGAATTGTGGAACATGCGTATGTGCATTACTTGTGTAATTGAGAAATGTAAATACATGATTGTAGTATGAAAGTATGCTTATTAGCGTGAAATGTTGATATGAGACTTGTGAAGGTGTAATAGTGAATGGGAGAATGAAATATGACATGTGTATGTCATGTGGATAATATTGAGATTTATGAATATGTGAAATGATGAATATGCTTGGTAAATTATCCATGTTTGTTTATACGTATGTTGTGACGTACACGATGAATTATAATAAATTGAGGAGAGAAAATATGGAATATATGTATTCGGTACTTGTGCATTAATACATGATTATATGCATTGTTATTATGATAATATTTCTCAGCCTTCTGCTAGAATGATGTCCTACATGACATCGTGCAGGTATAAGAGTAGAGTTGTTCGTTGTTGCAAAGTCGATGTTGGTGCAGCTGTTTAGTATTTTTATTATGTTGGGTCGAGTCATGCTCTGGTCATGTAACACTGGGATTGATTGGTTTATGTTTTAGAGTTACGTGATGCACTCTAAATTATGTTTTCATATTTATTGAAATAGTAAGAGGTTGGCCTTAGTGCCCGAGTGTTGTTGACTTATGTGGTGAAAACAAATGTTTCTTTATGAAAATTATTAGATAAATGAATCCACTGCTACATGCAAAGTGAAATTTTGTAAAGCATGATTACTTATTGAAGTATTAATGAGCATGACAGGTGGTTTTGATATGTTGAAAGTTATGTGTGACGCCCTTTCCAAATGCATGTTAGTTTTACTCTGATTATGCAGATTTTATTTGTGGAGTTTAGAAGGGTGTTACATAAGGCAATCAGACTCAACAAGGTACTAACATCTGGAACTGGAAACTTGTAGGCCACCGTACTCTTCAGGGACTCCATAACAGCAATGAGGGAAAAGATCACTAGAATCAAAGGAGAAATATGCACCTACAACACAAATGCATGTTAATGAGATGCAGATGAAAGTTCAAATGCAAATGCAAACAAGAGATCATGATTGTTGCGCTGTCGATCAAGAAAAACCAGAGCTTCGCCTTAGAAAGAACAAAGTACCGACAACAGGATCCACTGATATCATGAATACAGATCCACACTTGCAAAGAACCGGGTAATCTGAAGGCTAAGGTTTCCTGCATAACCCAATCCCCCTCACAGGTATGGACCTATCCATTGACAAGGTTCATCATCCTATGCGTTCATCAGCGTCACAAAATTTCAAGAAATGATGATACGTTCACCATTTATGGTTTGGTATCATTATCTCCTGAAGAGGCCTCACTTAGCTGACTCACAAATGATCGGTTCCCAGAGTCGACAATTCTCAAATCCAAAATCCCAACCGATCCTAAGGATCTGAAGGAAAATCATCAAAGAAAATCTCGTCTGAGTGTGAATTTCATAGGGAACTGTATTTGCTAAGCAAATAGGCCCCCCATTAGTCTCCACTCTAATACTAGGTTTATACTCAAGCCCGGGTCCGGCTTATCACTCAATGAAACTTCCCTCCCCACAACACAACAGTAATGATACATGATGCGGAAAATAAATGCGGGAAAGTAAAATGTGAAAGTAAATAAAGCACATATGTGCAACACCCAAGGATAAACAGACAAGCGCTAGGATTGACTCGCATAGGGAACCAAAGTCCCTAGCAGAGTCGCCAGCTGTCGCAACTGCGAAAAACCACCGGCGGAAAAAACAGAAGAGTCGCAACTTTCATTATTTATCCCAAGGAAGGGGAAAGGAAACGATCGCAAAAACCTAAAGAAAAAGGGAAAGACAAGGTCATCGGAACCATGTCTGGATTCGGGAGTCGGTTACGCAAGGGGAAGGTATTAGCACCCCTCACGTCTGCCGTACTCGACGGGATCCACGCATTGTAGTCTATCTAAAAGGGTGTGTTTAAACTATCTAGCTAAAGGCTTAAGGACAAAAGAAAAAATAAAAAAGAACTGACTTGGCAGAGCATCGCCGCTATGTGCCTGCGTACTCCCTCGTGCAATGGGAAAGTCAGAGTCAACGTAGTTCGCCTAACTACGGGTAAAGGAAGGGGGAAGGTTGCTCACCGAGACGTCGTCGTCTCGTGCCTACGTACTTTCGTCTGGTACGAAAGATCAGAGAAAACGTAGTTCGGGCTAAAAGGACCACAAGTTGGTTCAACAACTTTTAGTTCGAGTAGGGTTAACAGATAGTGCTAGCAGTTGGTGTATGCAGCTCGACCATTGGAGACTTAGGCGTTACCATTTGTGGTAGAACTAAGAGTTAACGACACTCTTTTTTTGAAAAGATTTTCCTGATTAAGAACCCCAATGGGTGAAAAAGAGTTTGAATTGTTTTTGTGTTTTTTTAAAAGAAGAAGTGTTTTGAATTAGAGTGTTCATAATGTATGTTGTAACAAAGTCTAAAACCTAGGATCGAGTGCGTCGCATATCGTCCTAAGGACGTATACTAAACACTCTAGGTAATTGAGAGGTGGCCCCTCAATCACCATTTCCCAAGTATAAGGCTCATGGCACAACATTCATTATCCTTATTAAGTATGTTAAACTTGTTTGAAGATGAGAAGAGAATAAGGCACATTAATGGGAGACTAATCAATCCTAAAAGTTATCATGCAAAGTGAACCTAAAGTTGAGTTTGAAAAGGGAACTACCTAATGTTATCATGCATGTTTAAGCACCTAATGTCTATTATAACCTCAAGAGGTTAGAGAACTTATGGGGAGCATGGCAAAGAAAAGGTAAAGAAGAAGAAGAAGAAGAAGAAGAAGAAGAAGAATGCATATGCAAATGAAGAGATGCACACATAGAATGCACAAGTAGAATGATAGTGGGAGGAAAATAGTGTGGGGAGTAGCCACCACAAGCTCATCTCAACCAAGCATGCATATGGTAAGCTTCAAATTCCTCCTAAGGAGGCACCAAGCTACCTTAAATGACACTCCAAGGTCATTGGACAGAAGGGAGATGAAAATAAGAGAGCTCAAAAGCAATATCAAAACAAAAAAACAAGAAGAAATGCAAATAAGAGCACAAAGGAAGCAAGCATGCATCACTTAAGGAGTCAAGTTTAAAGCACAAAAAGAAACGCATCAATCAACAAGCAATGAACATAATTTTGACCTAAAATGAACATGCAGCAAGCTCAACATGTCTAAAATGTGAAACAAGAAGAGTTGAGAGCTTATTGGATCCACAAAGGTCATTTCCAATCCAAACTAGGTCAAGCACTTGTGTGAGCTGTCCTATGAGATGACCTAACTTGCAAGTCACTTCAAAAATAGGAAAAGGGCTAAAAAAATCAAATAAAATACACAAAGAAGGTAAACAAGTTGGAAACCAGGGGCCAAGAAATCAAGACAAATATCCTCTCAAAGCACCATCAAAAGAAGGGATTCATTTAGATGTACCATTTTGAAATGGAAGAAACAAGCGCAAAAAGAAGAGCCACAAAAGTCAACTCAAAAGTCAACAACCAGGGGCAAAATGGTCCTCAAAAATTGATCAACTCATCATTGAGATGAGGATCAATTTCCATTCATTGAATCAAAAAGGAAAGAAAGAAACAAATGCAAAAGCAAAACATGTTACAATTCAATTCAATTAAAACAACTCCAATATTTAATTCTTTTTTAAATGGAAAATAAAATTGAAAAATAAAATAAAAATGTCCAAAAAATAGTAGACATCTTAAAGTTGATAAAAAAAAATATTTTTGGTGAATTTTTAATGTATTGGAGCTATTTTAATTAATTAAAATTGTAAACAGAAAATAAAAAACAAAAGAAATAAAGAGAAAATAATAAAATGGCGTGACAAATAGCAAACAATTGCAGTTCAGAAATGGATTGGGCCCAAGCTGGGGGTGCAAACAGCAATGCGTGCCCAAGGCCCAACAACAAATCAAACAAAAACCAAATAAATCTGGAAATCACATGCAACGGGTCAAACGTAGTGCACCAAGGACACTCACTCAGGATCACATGATCAAAAAGTAATCAAACAAATGGTTGTAAGCGTGCCAGCAAATTAATGAATATTTAAAAGCTATCAAGTGGATCCAGTCAACAATGGACCATCGTAGGTCTTAATCTCCACCGTTGGAGAGAAAAGTCATCAGATCAAACGCGCCACACACTGCCACGAGGTCATCTTCTTCCTTCAGAAACCCTAAAACACATCACTGGCCGGAGAACACTGTTCATCGTCTTCTCCAGCCATCCCCCACCGTGACCAGAGCCAAGCAACAACACATACATCAAAACTCAACCATTCTGACCAAATTTTATATCAAAATTTTTCTAGAGATCATGAGGATCTCATTTCTTGCCTCAAAAACCACTAAACATGCTTAAAACTCCAAAGTCGAAGCCAACAAGCTTGAACATGAAAACCCAAAAGTTCATCAAAACCTCTCCAATTTGGTTTAAAACTCATCTAGAAGTCACGTAGGTTATAGATCAAGTGCCAAACAAGCAAGAACACGCATAAACAAGCCAAAATAGATCCAAACATTTTCAAGCATCATCCAACAATCACAATCAATGCCAGTTCGTTTTACATTTTAATGATCTACATTGTTCCTACGTCTCAAATATGCAAAAATGGCAGTGAATTGATGTTTATCAAGAGTGTAAAGTTGAATTTCAATTACCTAGTGGAGAACTTCCACTGAGCCTTCAAATGGAGCCTAAGCTTAAAGATAATTGCCCAGAATCGTTCATTGATCTTCAATAGAGCTTTCCCAATTCACAATTTTGCTTGAAATGTCCTCAATCTCCAAATTCGAAATATGAATTTTCAACACTTTTTCAAAACTGAACTTGCTCAATTTGGCTCCAATTTTCACTTCTGATGATTTGTGATGGTTCAAAATTTTATATATGATGGATCTTATGATAATTGAGCCCAAACTCATCCTCTAACAGCCCATATCAAAATCCAAGGAATTGAGTTTTTTTAAGCTTTCATGTACACAAAAATTGCACTAATTTGAGTCCAAAATGGTTGAAACAGCTTGCTGGTACCACATGGAGTATGAATGGCCAGGATTAAGACCTTAACTGATCTCAATGGCTCATGCTGGTTGTGTAACTTCATAGTGAAGAAACCTTGAAAATGGCTCACTAACACACCTCCAATTTAAAATGTAAAATTACCAATGTGTTCAAAATGAAGTTTGCACTCAAAAAATGCACTTATTTGCACCAAATTGATGAAAAATGAAATAATTCCCATTTTTCCCTTTTAAACCTTCTTCCATGAAAATCCTCATATCCAATCCTCAAACCAAGCCAATTCCATGACTTCTCAATGTTTGACTAAGCAAATAACACAATTTAGAGCAAGTTTGATGTTGGAAAAATCTTCATTTGAAGTGTGCAAGTTGGTGAAATGGACCTATAATTTTATGACCTATAATCTTACTTTCTCAAAATACCCCTAACTTGTAAACCTCATAACTTGAGTTCTAGTACATTTTGGAAAGCTAAGACTAAGATCTAAAACTTTCATGTTGGCCAAGAGTTGAGGAGAAACATCCTTCTAGGTCAGAAATGGCTTGGAAGTTGGTTGACTTTTGTTGACCAAAATCACATCCCTCTGATGACCTGTAATTTGTCTGGATCATAACTTGAGTTCTATAAATCCAATCAATGACTTATAGTACTCAAACGAAATCTAAGAACATGCTCTACAAGTTCTGTGTTGATCAAAAGTTGAGATGAAACTTGTATCTTGAGATAGGTGGTCTTGAAGTTAGGCACTAAATAGGGGATTTTACCCTGAGAACCCTAATTTAGTAATTTCTCACACACTTGATCCTTGATGAATTGAGCTTGAAATGATATCTCATATATCTTAACACAACATCCCATGAGCATGGAGACTTTGAATTGAGTTTTAATCTCCTTCAATTGCACAATTGACTGAAGATTAGCCAAATGAAAACCCTAGATGCATCAACTTCAACTGTAGCTCTTCACACTTGGCACAAACACTTGGATGAGCTCCACAATGACCTTCAAGGCACTCAATGAGCTCTCTCAACCTCTTATATCCATGACCATGACCCCACAATCCTCTGATGATCTTCAGTTGGCCTCCAAGTTAGGAGCTGACCCACATACATACATCCTTTCTTTCACAAGACCATCACAAGACCATTGTCCACTTCTAGCTGACTTGATGACCATCCAAAATTGAGTAAAACCCTTTGCTTAAGCTCAACCCTCTGAGTATACTCCTCTAGATGTGCACAAGCTCTTGATCCCCTATTCAATGAAAACTGCTATGCAATGCAAATGCTAGAAAGAAATGAAATGAAACATAAACCAAGTTAACAAAAGGTTGAGCAAATTTTGGGGTGCAACACACGTTAGAGTCCTTTTTGGAAATAGTATATGCTGCTAGGAGTTTGTTTGATCTTGTTATGATTCTCGATTCTTTCTAATTTTGACCTGTCAAATGAAATTGAAAACTTACTTTAAATATTTGATCGGGTAAAATCTTGTTCTTGAATGTGTCTTGGACTACTTTGGAAAGAATTTTTTTGTCTGGAACATTTCTTTACATCCCCAATTTTATTCCTGTTTTGATTTAACTCATTTCAACATGTCTCAAATTCTGTCTTTATATGTTAATCATTTGTCTGTAAAATGTTGCTGATATTGAATGAATGACTTTTTATTGTTTTTTTTTTATATAGTGGCATCTTCAATTTCATGACTCTTGGATGTTGGTTAATCATAGATGCAGTCAGCAAGCCCCAAAGTCAAACGCCTATTACCGGATGCGAAAACGACAAAGCTTCAATTGTGCAGTTGCGAGCATGTAATTGTGAACAGGTTTTGCTTGACCGAATCTTCGACATGTATCCATGGCTTGCAAATACATTTGGGGATAACAAGTATCAGCTGTAGTAAAGTTAATTCTCAGTCCGCCAGCTCCATTAGAAAGAAGAAAAAATTCTGAAATCGTTGTTTTATTATTGAACTCCTAATTCGAATATTTTCATTCAATTTCGTCTGTGATTGTAGGTAAATAGCCACTCCAACAACAGGTTGAGCAATTGGAACTTTCCACCTTGTTCAATTATCTCATTCAAGGGGGATGAAACATATGAATCGTCGTATGGTGATTCTAAGAGGTTGGGCGGATTACAGACATTCCTCAGTTGAATCATCAAGTTGCTAATACTCTTCATAGCATGTCCAATTGGTGCTATTGTCATGACGTCATATCTTGCGAATGGAAGTCGAACTAGTGTGAAAGATTTGACTTTGTAAACTCGTTCTTAAACTTCCGTAATTGTACCCTTCAGTTTTTTTTAGGACCCAACTCTTGGGATTAGACAAAATGAGGACTATGTGGATCGAAAATTCTTCTCTTTTTGATTCTTTTGGACTTCCGTTTTTTTATGTTACATTGTATTAGTGATGTAGATTGTGTACGGTTCGCGAGAAACGCATGAAGATTTGTGGTGTTTAATATTTTTGAGACAATGGTAGTTGATATGTGAGAATAATAATGGATACTTGAATATCTTTGTCACTGTTTTCTTTCTTATGGATTTATGAAAGTAAAGATTGTGTTTAGTTCCTCATTCCACAATGCTTAGAACATAAACAAACTTTTAATGTAATTGCTTCAAAGAAACCACAATGTACTTGGAAGAATAATGATCATCTTTTAAAAGGGTAACATCTATTGGCATTTTCACTAATTTCATTGCCTCATCCACCGGGTTTGCACGACCTATCGCATTTATACAAGCGTAAAAATTCAAATCCTAGCTTTACTTACCAAGCATTCTATTACTTCAAAAATTTGAAACTCCTCCTTCCTGAATTTGACTATACAATTGCATGCTCCCATGTCCCAATATTGATGAGGAATCAAACGAAAATGGATTGAAACCTTGAACATGATTAACTTGTGACATGTACGTTGAGAATCCTTTGAAAGTGAGGCTACCTCTTATAATACATCACGAAATTCCAACCAATCCTCAAATAATCATCTTTGAAACCAACGGGCATAAACTTAAATTTCCTTAAGGAAACTCCTTATTGTCTTTGTATTTACTGAGGTATTGAGAACAGGAGTATGTCCTTCGTTTATTTCCACCGGAATGCAACACGCTCTGTAGGGGATTAGAATCTTGATGAACACACACAAAACTTCCATGATCATTGAATCTTCTACAGTAAACCTAACTTCACAAAATAAACAAAAACTAATAAAACAGTTAGTCGTGCATGGATGATTGTCTTAAGATTATATGCAAAGGATTAAAGAATCCAAGGGAGATACTCCCACCATTCTCTCATAAAACTCTAGTCATATAGTATCGACGAACCAGTTTGCTAACTCTTTCTCTAACAAAGGAGGCTACACCTGAGAGGCAGTTTCCCTCCATCTTTGTGCATATTCCTTGAAAGATTTAGATCTTTTCTGCGACATGCTCAACAGTTGTCTTCTGTCTGGCGCTAAATCCATATTGTATTTATAATTCTTAATGAAAGCATTAGAAAGATCTTGGAAGCACCTAATACGAGTCTGATTTAGGCCCAAATACCATTTTGACGAAGCACCTTTCAGACTGTCTTCGAAACAATGTATCATAATCTTGTCATTATCAACATGGGCAACCATTTTTCAGTAATACATGATCATATGTTTTTTGGGCATGCAGTACCTTCAAAGTGGTCAAAACTAGGAATTTTGAATTTAGGAGGAATAACCAGACCAGATATGAGACACATTTCTCTAAAAGCAGCGCCAAAGATTTGATCTCCTTCTACCACCCACAGCCTTTTCTCAATAGTCTCAACATTTTCTCGGAGCTTCTCATTCTTCTCAAATTTATATTCAGATGTATCAGGCACATCATACACTGGCTGATGTTCATTGAAGTATGGTTGCAAGCGTGTATGCACAGCAACTGGTGCAAATTTAGGGAATACATGTGGAGTTTCAGAAACTAGAGGAACATTTTGTTGAGTAGTAGGAGCCACAACAGGTGCGGGCACAAAATCGGGAAGAAGACCATATGGAGGTAGATTTATTTTAGTAACTATTGCTGGTAGAGGATCCACAATAGTATTAATAATCTCAGAGACAATAGTAGCCTGAGTATCCATTTTCGCACGCATTACCTGTATCATCTCCATATTTATCCTACGCTTCCACGTAGGTCTTCTAATTCATTACTGACTCGGTCCAAATCTTGATTTTCTTCTGCCATCCTTCTTCTAGCCTGAGCACAGGTATTGTACTGATGTGGAGGACTCAGCGTGAAAACTGGAAATGATAAGACGGAATGAGTTTTACTTGAAGAAATGCAATGCAAATGTGACAACAGATGCAAAAATGCAAGGTGCGAATGTAAATGCAAAACGTTTTGTGGAACTTAAATATTTGCAAATATCAAGAAGAAATATCAAAGGAAACTCATTTTCATTAATTAAAAGAGAGGATTGCAAATTTAGTACTTCTTACAAGAGTCCTAAACAAAAAGCTAAATAAAAGCTAACAAAAGTCCTAAGGAGATTCTCCTAACAGCCTCATGTTGAGCTTCTTGATTTGTTCCTCCATATGAGTCTTCTCGAGTATGAGCTTATCCAAGATCATCTTCCAAGGAATTGACTGAGGGCTAGAGGAAAATAAATCCTCTTGCACCTTCCTCTTCTTACTAGAGAGTTCTTCTTCAGTCTTCATCTGTAGCTATCTTTGGAGTTATGCGTTTTCATCGACGAAAATTTGATACTTGTTCTTTCAAGCATCTACTTCTCGTTGTGCTTTGCTCAAAGTGATATTTAACTTCTTTTCTTCAGACATGAAGGTCATAGTGGGATCCTTCTTTAGAAACATAGGCTCTTGACGAGGATAAGGCATCTTCAACTTGATGGCCCTATCTCGGACCCATTGGAGATAGGGTTCCAAAAAAATAGAGTTAGGCTTTCCTAAGTCTTTCTTTCCCCTCATATGCAAGTGACACCAAGCAAACACAATCTTTTCCTTGAGCTCCTTTCTATCTTCACCTTCCTCGAAGAAGATACTCTCCACATGAACACCATTGGGTTTGTCTCTCAAAGGATAACCTAACTGACGGTGAGCCAAGACTGGGTTGTAACTAATCCCTCCTTTGGTGCCAAGAAGAGGTACGTTGGTAAAGTCCCCACAACTATCAATGATTATTACCCCATCATAGACACAATTGTACCAGTCAATATTTGAGTGGGTAAGAGACATAATATTTTGTGACCACCACAAACCATTCTTAAGATCCCAAAGAGAGCTAGACTTGGGCAAGTGAGAAATAAACCACTTGTACAATAATTGCACACATCATGTGATCATCCCTCCTTTATGGAAGTTCCTTATGTGAAAAGAGTGATAAGCATCTGTTAACAAGGTAGGCACTAGGTTAACCCAAAGACTCCTCCTTTGATGGTCACGTTGGCTTGGATTTCAGACAATTCCAAATGTGTGGCTTTGGTAATGTCTTGTTCCTTAGGATCTTTCTTCAATATAGGAAAGGGAAACTCATCAAGGATAGGCACCCCAACTAGATAAGAATACTCTTCAAATATAGGCACAAGTTGGTAGTCGGGGAAGGTGAAACAATGATAGGTCGGGTCATAAAACTAAAGTAGCATAGAGAGAAGTCCATCTTCCATCTTAGTCTTCAACAGAAATAAAATCCTTTCATACTTGTTTTTGAAACCTTCTTGGTCTGCAAACAAAGCTCTCAATCTCCTTAGATTATCCAGCTTAGGACTCTTGAAAGTGTACTTCAAATTCTTTTTTCTTTCAACATCCATGATAATCCTATGATGTTTGCAAACAAAAGCTCCTAAGTTCCATGAAACTTTGATGAAAATGATGTTTATGAATGCATGTATGCACAGACATAACAAGGTTAAGCACAAACAAGGTTTAAAGGATTGCATGAAGTCAAAGGTTTACCCCTTCCATTAGGTATGTACTATGGTTTATTGTGTACCTGTACAATGGGTTCTAACAAGTTATCAAAGTCATTAGTCCATCTTTCAGATATTATCAAATTCCCAATTACTCAGTAGTTAATAATATTCTTAAGAGAACTGCTTTTGAGTGTAGTGTCGCGTATCAACTATTTTGGGTTTACACCCTCGTAGTCATCGCACTACGTTACTAACAAGGCCAGGTGGGGTTAAATGTGATTAAAGGTTCTCAGCTTCGTAGGCTTAATTAAGAAATAACATTATTTTCACAATCTCTTGATCAACAATACTTATTCTTAAAAGTTCCTCCACTTAGTGGTGATTTCTCAAGTTAGCTTGGTCGCGAATCAACTCCCTATAAGCCACCTTGAATATACCACCTTCCTATCTTGTTTTATGCTCAAGTTCAGGTTAGGACTTATCTCACCACATACAAAGTAACCACCTATGAAGAACAACAATAATAATAATAGAAAGCAAACAAATATAGCATAAATATAAGCAAGTTAGGCTGAACCCTCTTGGGTGTCCGCAATGAAGTCGTCGTTTCTGTTGCGGTGAGAATTAGATATCAAGCTATTGAATTAACTTGAATCACAAATATTTGAAATTCACCACCGAGGTTTGATCTATCCAAAGGAAAGGGAAAAGATCGTAGAAAACCCCAAGTTTGCAATGTAACAACAAATGCTAAGAGATATAAGGTTCGGGGTTGGTTATACCTATGGAAGGTGTTAGCATCCTAAGAATCTATAATAATCTATAGGAACCTTTTAAATGTATTTGTGTTATTGTTTGCTATTTTCTTTGAAATGTCTTGTGTTTGGGTTTTTTTGGTAAGCATAGGAACCTAAGGGTTTATTACTAAGTATGCTCAAGATTCAGAGCATTTGTAGTTCACCTCACTAGGGATGAATGAACCTAAGGGTTTTATTGGTAAGGATAGGAACCTTAAAAGGATGGAATCAGAGCATTTGTAGTTCACCTCACTAGGGATGAATGAATACTTGATTATGATCAAGATTCAAAAGGGAAGGTAATTGTTATAGCCTTAACACTTACATGAATTAACAAAGTCAAAAGAGTTGTAAATTCTACCCTAAGTCTAAGTTGTAAGACTTAATGACTCTAACAAGATCAAAGGGGAATTGGGTATTGCTAAAACTACCTATGACATTAAGTCAATGAAGTATTCTTTCCCTTTGATTTAGGAACTAGAGGCAGCAAAGAAGGATGAAAGCTAACAAGCTAGCATCACTTGGGGAATAACTTGACAAAGTTAAAAGCAAGTATGAACAAAGGATGAGATGAACAAAGATGATATTCAAACATCATTACAATTATAAGTAATAAAGATAACATTCAAACATGATGTTAAATTGATGAGTCAAACAAAGTATGACAAAGTTTAAAGTGAGAATGGTAACAACCAAAGCACTAGGGTAGATGTGACAACATCTAAAATAAAGACTTAACAAAGTCACACAAAATATCAAGGTAACAACCAAGAGCGCATTCAATGTTTGATGAAGTTACAAACCATCATGGTGAGAACCAAGGTAAATGCACACAAGGAAATATGTTACAACACCTAAACATACATGAGGTATAGTTCTAACAAGACTAAAGTGTAACGCCCTTATTCTACCCCACAGATATTACGGCAAAATAAAACGGATTTCAGAGTAAAATATTAACTTTCATTAAAAAGCCACAAAAGGGCGTACATTTCTCAAAGTCAACAAAATTGGTCAATACTCCGTAACACACGGGTTTTCTCAAAATACATCATATACAGCGGAACTCAAAACATAACTCAATGTTTTCCTCATAAGGGAACATCAGTAAAATAACCCAATGATATACAATCAACTCAAAGAACCCAACCCGATGTTACATATCAGAGCAAGACCCTCTAAATTAACCATAAAGGCTAACGACTCTAAAACTTCAAAATACTCCTCAACGGCGTCCACGGCTAAACTTGCTCATCTGCATGTTACCCACGTGGAGGTAACATTCAAACAGACAGGGTGAGTAAGACAATTCAAAATAATCAATGTATAACAATTAGTGCATAAACGACATATTACTCATAGTTATATTCAACACATTAATATCCTTCAAAATATGCCTCAAAGGCCACAACATCATAATTTATACATAAAGACTCATAAATGCAAATGCAACATAAACTCAATGCATGTGGTACCAATCATCACAGCGCGATGGACACTGGGTCATCAACCCTCCATAGATCCCCATCAATAGGATCGGAGCACATCAAAATACTTCACATCCACACAGTGGGATTGAAGCCAAAACAATCGAGGTCCTGAACTGAAGTTCGGATGCACATGAATGCATGATGCACACGTCACAATAATAATCCTCACAATAACATCATAAGTGCATCATCATTCATCATATTCATCACCATCAACCTTAATAATTCATCATATTAATCATCATACAACATATCATCATAATTCATCATATTACTCATCATACAACATATCATCATAACTCGTCATATTACTCATCATACAACATATCATCATAATTCATCATATTAATCATCATACTGCATATCATCATAATTCATCATATCAATTAATCTCACACATCATGTCATCATATAATCACGTATAAATCACATATTAGCTCATAGTCATATTATCCCATATCATCCCATATCAATTCATAATACTACCCCCATATCATCTCATATAATTTATCAAATTATACTCACGATAATCCTCACACTATCGCCTATCAATCACATAAACTTCACGGTTCTACTCATGTTAATTCGTCATATCATCACATAGTATTCACATATTAATCTCTAATATCATCTCACATTGCCTCATATTAATTCATCATAATTACACTTGCGGTAATTCTCATACTAGCACTTATTACTCACGCAACCTCAGTGTCATACTCATATTAATTCATCACATTCGTCATACATCATAACTCATCATATTATCACAGTTACCCTCATGGTAATTCATCAGGAAAATCGCAGCATCAAAACATCAAGACATCACTGAACTAAAACATGATGCATTAATAGGACATATGCACAATTGACTTCTCAAACATAATTAGATATAAAAATATTGGGAAACCAATTCCCTTATCTATACTATGTTATAGCTCTATTCATTAGCTTTTCAACGCTTCGAACGGGGGTCAAAACGGACTTACGGATCCAAAGTTACGTCCAAAACAATTTCGACCGAAAACATGAACAGTCGTGACGGACAGAAAGACGCTGTTACGCTCCGGAACTGATTTTTACTCAATTATTCTTACGAATCACTCACTCAACGTACCCAAAACATCACTAAAATATTTCTAAAGTTATACGGCAATAACATCACAACTTCTATGGTTTATTAGGCTCATCTGGCAACATTTGCAACGCCTAAAATACTATTTCCTGCAATTACTCTGAGTACTTTAGAGTTACTCACATTTGAATATTCTTATTCCTATAGGGACAACATGTCACAATTTTTCCTTCAATTACACCCTACGGCATTAAAATTACTTACTATCCAATATTTAATCCCTTCAGGGTCAGACATATAACAATGTCAAGCTTTTGGCCACGAAGGCCTAAGGTTTTCTACAAATTTTATGTTAATATTCAACGATACATACCATTTGGTCATTTGGCCATCCTCTCAGAATCTTACGATTACTTCCCTATTTCCCACAATTAATTCCAAATCCCTAAAGCTTACATCAACCACAAATATACTGAAAATCATACATAGAAAACTATGAAAAACAATACTCCCCATACCTTAGCCGATTCACAGCCTTCACGATTACTCCAGGAATCTTCCGAAGCTTTTGCCTCCAATTCTCCCTCCTCAGAGCTCTGGACTCCATTCTTTTCATGGTTAACAAATGAATCTCAATTCCCTTTAGAATTCTATTTTATTAAATCTCACAATTTGGGCTTTTCCCATAATATCCTCACTAACTCCTCCAATCGCCCAAATTGCCCTTATTTCCCTTATTTCAATTTAATTAATAATAATACTAATAAATTAATATTATATGCTATTAATTAAATAAATACCCAAAAATGCACATTTTTTTAATAATTCACCAACCACCCGAAAATCACTGAAAACGAATATTCTTAATTAAATAATTAATTAAAATACTCCAATTAAATTTGGGGTGTTACATAAAGCATTATGGATGTAAACAATAATTCAAATCAATCATGGATATAACAATATCAACATGGTATTATGGATGGAAAGTTCAAGTACACAATTAGAGCAAGCAGGGATTAGGGTTTGCTAGCACCACTTAATCATGAATACAAGAAAAGTATGGACAAGTTATAACAACCTTAATCATGAATACAATTTAACAAGAACAAGTTGTAACAACACTTAATCATGAATACAATTTAATAAGAACATGTTGTAACAACACTTAATCATAAATACAATTTAACGTGGACAAGTTGTAACAATACATAAACATGGATAAGATGAAGTAAAACGTGCATAAGTCAAGACATCACTTAACATGGTATCATTCATGGTTCAAAACAAACATGTATAAGTCACAAGTTCAACAAGACATGGATAAGTCAAAGTATTAATTAATCAAGGTATCATTCAAAGATTTCAACAAAGCATGTATAAGTTAAGACATCACTTAAACATGGAGATATATTTGTACATGATTCAAAACTTTGGTGACAACTTAGGGTACATGTGAGGGTTCTAAATGATCATATTCAAGGGTTAAAACAATCACAAAGATTAAGTTATAGTAAACATACAAGTTATGTATCATGTGAAAACATGTCATTAAAGTCAAGGCCAAACATATTAAAAAAAGAAGGGTAATCAAAAGGGTTTGTATACATACAAATTTTCATTGAGGTATGAATGAATCATGGCAAAGGTTAAGAGAACAAGTTTAAAACTATACATGGGAGGCATGGCATTTAACATAGTAAATAATACATTCAAGTACCATAAACTCAAGTAAATTTAACGCAAACATATCATTAACAGGGTACAAAGTCCAAACATGATACACCTAACTCATACAAGTCAACATGGCCAAAAGAAAGCAAGAAAATAGTCAAAGAAGTCAACTAGGGGACCAAAATAAACCCTAAAAAAGTCCTAACTTTAACTACACATAAGTATGTGAAAATTAAATAGGAATTGTCATGAACTAGTGGAAAAAAGAGTGGCTCAAAAATGTTACAGGACCAAAGAGTTATGAATCTTTGAAGTTGTAAAGAAAATAAGAAAAACAAAGTGGTAAAAAATAATGTTTTGGTCCAAGGAGGACTTGAACCCACGCAGTTAAACTTACAACTCAAAATAATGCCAACTGAGCTATTGGACACATGTGATAGAATATGGAAACATACATATATATTTTAAAATTTCTTCAGTAATACATTGCAAAACAAAATTGAACAAAAGGGTGGTCCAGGCAAGGATCGAACCCAGGTCAAGAAGGCAAAGGAAACAAAGAAACACATATTACTGCCATTGGGGGTGGTTGTTACATCCATTTATTGATTTACAAAGAATAAAATAAATATTAAGACAAGACCTAAATGCTAGGCCAAGGCGCCATGGATGAAGCTTCATCATCTTCATCATTTCAATTTTCAAAAACTACTCCGACTTTCTGAATACGCCAAGAAATCAAATGAAACAAAAACGAAACTTGTGTATTTTTTGATAAGGAATTCAGTGGTATAACTCATTTTGTATAATTTTGATCCTAATTAAAAAATCGAATAAAGAACCTCAAGAACCCTAAAATATGCATTTTCCAACAAACAGTTTCATATAAACATGATGAGAAACAAATAATTGAGGAAAAACGTTGTAAACATCGTAACAAATAAGTTTCATGTTCAAGGTACATCAAAATACAACATGGTTCAATGAGTTTCAGCTTGAAGCAAAATTTGAAACTTCACAAAAGCTGTTACAGGAATGGAATGAAGGTTTGGATAGCTTCAATGAACCTCCAAGGAGCTTTTGTGATGCTTACTTGGACTTGAAACAACCACAAATGCTTTCCACAAATTCTCTTACAATATGCAAAAATAGAAACTTGAACTGTAAGAAATTGAGATTACAGACACCAATAAATGTTTGGAATAGCTTAATACATGTTGGTGGATTGATTTTGAATGATCAAAGTGATTAGAAAGGGTCAAAATAAAGACTTGGCTTGGAAAATGCAGAAAGTCAACAAAACTTGGTGATAGAGATTACTTTCTGATTTTTGAGTTTTTTGATGAATGTGGTGGTTTGGACACCCTTTTGAGATGTTTTGTGTTTTGTGTGAAGGATTTGATTTGAGTTTTTATGACTGGAAAAGGTTTTGGGTGAGTTTTTGCAAAGTGGAGATTTTTGACTTCATGTGGTGACTTGAATGCCAATTCTAATATAGGAGAGATTTGAGATGCTTTGAGGTGTGTTTGTTGTCTATTTTGAGACTTGAAAGGGTCCCTTATTTATAGGAAAAATGGTGTGAGTAAATGGCTGCTCAGCATGCAAGGTCTTGGAGTTTTTGCAAGTTGGTTTTGTTGGAAGTGAACCTAGTGGTTCCATACAAGATCATGGTTCCAATGTGCAAGTACAAGGATTTTCTAAAGTGGTTGGAACTTTAGAAACATTTCTTCTAATCAAGGAAAAGGTTTAGTTCAAAAAGAACAAGTTGGAAGCTCAAGACAAGTTGACTTTGTGATTAAAGTCACTTTATCAAAATATCTATTGGGGAGATGAGTCGGTCAACGGGGAGTATACTTGATGCATATACTATGTATGTTTGATTTTACATGATGTTTGATATCATGTTACGCAATGACACATGTTAAGGTACTATGGTGCAGGTAGGCAAGGGCTATAGCAAGACAAACTCGACATCTTCATTCGGGGAAAGAAAAGCACAGATGGTGACTGTTGCAGTGAGAATCGTGATACCAAGCTATTGATTAACTTGAATCTTAATTCATTAAATTCATAACCGGACTTTGATTTATCCAAAGGAAAGGTTAAAGAAAGAAAAAAAACCATTTGCACTATGTAACAACAATGCTAAGAGATTCAGGGATTGGGGGTTGGTTATGCTTAGGGTAGGTATTTCACATCCTAAACATCTGTAGTACTCTACATGAACCTTTTGTTTGTTTGTATGCTATACTTGCTAGATGTTTGTTGTGGTTTAGGGAAGGGGTACAAGGTAAAGTTATAGGTAAAAGACCTAGTGATAGTTTCTAAATTTGCTCACAAAGATATCACATCCTCTGCCTACGTATCCTAACTAGGATAGAATTAGAGCAACCGTAGTTCACCTCACAAGGGATAGAAATTACTTGACCATGGTCAAGACTCTAGGGGAACAAACATAACAATGCTTGTGTAGAGTTTAACCAAACTCTCTAAATCTATATTGAACACTCAAAGGAATTTACTTTCACAAAAGCCAAGAGGGGGTAAGTAATCATGACAATGATTCTTACATACAGTTAACAAACTCTATCTTAAAGTTCTAGTTGAGGAATACTCCTAAAAAGGGGTATGTCGTCTAGACTTAAAGTAAAGTCTAATGGATGAGGGTTCTAATTTAACTAAGTTATGGTTCAAGGTGACTTAACAAAGTCAAAGGGAGAGTAATGAGTTGTCTATGACCCAAGGGTCAATAGAGAGACTTTCCTTTGGAATGGGGAAAAGAGGAGGCAACTGGATGAGAACTAACAAGTTCCATCACTTGGGGAATAACTTAACAAAGTTATAAAAAAAAGCACAGATTAGCATTCATTCAAACATGATGAACATATAAAAGTGTATGGTAACAACCAAGGATGAGATACAAGCATGGTAGAGGTTCTTACAATCATGATACAAAAAGATATTACAATATCTAGAGGGAACATGGTAGAGGTTCTTACAAGTCCAATCATATAAAGTAAAATTAATTTGAAAACATCTTAACAAAGATGAAGAGTAATGAGGTAACAACCATCAAGGAAGATAAAATATAACTCAATCAAGTTCAAATGCAAGAAAGTTACAACTTTAGGAAAGCATGTCAAATAGTTAAAGGAATTTCAAATTCAACATCATAAGACTAATAACCATGCATTGATGACAATCAAATACAAGTAGGCATACAAGAAGTGTTACAACAATTCAAGGAATGGACACAAAGCTTCATGGGGAAACATACCAGTTCAAAAGATAACTTTCAAAACAAGACTCAATCCTAAAAATGTTATGGTTCTAACAAGAAATCGTAACAATTAAGGTAGGGGCATAGGATCATGTTCAAGAGGTTACATCATCAATGAACACATAGAGATAAACATGAACAAGTAAGGATCAAGCATATAAGTTGCAAATTAAACCAAACATGAGGCATGAATCAAGTAAGACCAAATGTGACAACATTTATCATGATGAAGGCATGAAGTATGGTAACAATTAAAAGAGATTAGAGTGATCATGTGACAATATGAAAAGGCAAAGAGTTGACAAACATCAAAGCATAAGTTCATGGTTTCATAAGAGAAAACAAATCAATGTTCATGGTAACAACCAAGACAAAAAATAAACCCTAGCATGTTATGGTTCTAACAAGACAGATATAAAAGTAGAATAAGACATGGTAAGCACATTCAAGAGGTTACAACATCAAGAATCATGGCAAGGTTCACAGATGAAGTTCAACATGCTATTTTCACATATATGTATTCACCAAAGCAAGTATGAACATGGTAAGGAAAGGAATCAAACATATTTGAGAATTTAAACATATAAACAAACATATATGAATCACACAAGATCAATCTCACAAGAAAAATCAAGTTACAAGTTGAAAAAGTTTACAAACACCATGGTGAAAACCCTAAAAATACTTGCTTTTCAAGTGAATCAAAGTATTTCTAGGATAATTATCCTTGAATTCTTTATTCACTCAATGAAATTAGACATGATAAAGCGTATTTTGCAAAAAGAATGACATCAATAGCATAAAAAATGAGCAAGTTGTGATAATTCAAAGTTGGTGTACCAATGGGGGCAAAACTAGGGCAAGGCAAAGTAAGGCAACTTAAGTCATTTGCATGAAGAAGTGGAACTCAGTCAAAACTTAAACAAATGAGGTGAAAAAAATTGCAAATTTTGTGTTTTTAAACAAGGAATTCAATGGTACAATTTGTTTTTCCATACAATACACTCACTGAAAAATTCTATAGCATCATTGTTTAGGCAACTTTGGTCACAACCAAAAGCATGAGCATATGGACAGTCCAAAATAGAGAAAGTTTTGATGAGACAAGTATGAAAACATCACATATACATCATTTATAGTGATTGTCTAAATAGAAATTAGAAAATGCACACATGGATAGACAGATTGGAATCAACATTCACATCATGACTTAGTTAGCCCTAGTTTCTGACCAGCATTTTGGACAGTCAAGAAATGATAATTTCATATGCAAATGGTGGTTCATACATGACATATAACACACATATAACATGTTCAAACAATGTATAGCACAAAAACATGGTTACAACTCAACATAGCATGTGAAATGCAAAGCAAAATTTCAAGTTTCAAGGATTTAGGCTTACCTCTTGAAGCAACCTTGTCAAATAAGAAAACCAGAAGTCCTTGCTACCTTGCTATAGTCTGAAAGTGGCCTTTGGATGATGAGAAGCAGCTCCAATAATCCACAACCTCACTATCACACAAAATGGCTTGAAAAGTGGAAGGAAACCTCAAAAATTCATGATTTTACAAAGCAACATGGTCCAAACTTTGTTACAGAAGTGAAAAATTGATTTGTACAGCTTCTATATGTTATTTATAAAGTGTTAGAGGTCTCAAAATAGTTGGAAATGATCTGTAATGAGTTATGGCTTGAAAGATGCAGAAAATTGACTTTTTTGGTTTTGGAGGTTGACTTTGAGAAAGAAATGGTTTCTAGTGCAAGTGGTGGCTTGGACAGATCTAGAGGGTCATTTAAAACTTATGTGGTATGTTGAAAGAAGCATAGAATGGTTGGAAATTGGTTTGGTGCAAGTTCTGTCCAAGACAGATTTTGGCACTTTGGAGTTTTGGTTGGATTTACAAGAAGTTTTGCAACTAATGATGGAGAGGGTTTGTGGCTGGTTTTCTTGTTTTAATTTTGTGTTCTTGATGCATAGAGGTTGTGCTATTTATAGGAAAGGACACAAGATCAAGGGTGAGGACAAACTTGGAGTTTTGGTCTTGGAGGGAAATTTGGAGAAAATCTGTCCAAGATTTGGTGTAGCTGGAATTCAATGTTCTTGCCTCAATATGATGCACAAACCAAGTTGTATGAAGGCAATAGAAGTGACTGAAGTAAGGCTAGGGAGTAGGGGAACTCCTGCTGCAGATTTCTTCCTTGAAAAGTTTCTCTTTCCTCTTGATTTTTTGATTAAAATATTACAACTTGGTTGCAACTTGGCTTGTCATCTTGTCATGCCTTTCAAACCTTCACCTCTTCTGCACTTCTACTCATCATTCCTTTTGAATATCATATCAATACTTGATCAAATGGTTGAGAATGACTTTGGTGGTTGGCAAGTTGGTTTGTGACAAATTTGAAATGGTGCATTCAAGCGTTTGGACCCCAACTTGCCTCCTTCGAAACTCCTAGATCACAAATGCTATGGAAAATTTCTTGTACTTTTTGGAAAGACCTCATAATTCCTTTTGAATATCAGATCAATACTTGATCAAATGGTTGAGAATGACTTTGTTGGTTGGCAAGTTGGTTTGTGACAAATTTGAAATGGTGCATTCAAGTGTTTGGACCCCAACTTGCCTCCTTCGAAACTCCTAGATCACAAATGCTATGGAAAATTTCTTGTACTTTTTGTAAAGCCCTCATCACACTCTATAACTTTCATGTTTTGAGAATTTTAAAATTCTAAGTGGAACTAGGTCAAAAACATCCTTGAAGTTGGTTGAAAACATGACTTGAAAAGTGCTAAAAATGTGAAATTTCACTAAGTCTTTTCCCCTCTTGCATTGATTTTGATCATAACTCCAAATCTATCCATTTTTTTTGCATATGGTTCACTTTTAAACTTTTGTATAAATTTTCAAGACCTTTCCAACAAGCTTTGAACCACTCCATTTGGATGTGTGGTTAAAAAGTTATGGTCTTGCCCCTTTCAAAACCCTAATTTCCTGATTTTTCGATTACTCTTTAATCCTTGATCCAATGGTCATCTAACTTCATGAATAGATGTAATATAACATTAGGAACATGATTGCTTTCAATTTTAGGGTCAAAACACTTTTTGTCAATGAGTTGACTTTTCAGTCAGATGAACCGAACGGTAGAAAAACACCCGAATCGATTGTTAGTGTCTGGGTCCTCTGAGGTCTTGAAACTTCTTGGGTTGACTTAACTAAGTCAAATGAGCTCCATGGACCATGATTCCATCATTTTAGCACCATTTAAATCAAAAGTCAAACCACAGTTGACTTTTCCTAATTAGAAACCTTAATCGGGGTTCTGGACTGCACTACTATGCTCCTTTGGGTGACAACCTCAAATTCGATTCATACTTGATCCAATGTAGTATATTTGATATTGTGGAGACTTGTTTCATGGAGAATCAATCCAAGACATTGACTGATCAAGCTCTCGAAACCCAAGTTTCGGGTTGTACTGAACCCTAATTCACCTGTGTCTTGACACATACAAACTTGAAAATAGGTTAAGGTTAGATAAAAAAATGATAATGCTCCTAGAATGAAGATGAAGATCTAAGGGTTAAAATTTGGGGTACAACAGTGACAACTCCGTTGGGGAAAGAGCCTAGAATCTCGAACTTCCAAGCTACTACCATTATTGTTGCTAGGGATGAAGGAACCTGGATGACCTTCAAATAACAACTGACTCTACTTGGAGACGACCGCGGGTCTGGATGATTTTTATTGCAGGGGAAAAAAGAAAACCAAAACACCACCGCTGCTGGAGTTGGGATACGGTTAGGATCTTGCTCCTGCTGGAAAAAAGAGGACAAACATGTCTCTGCTTGGGGAACAACCATGGTTCTGCTGGGGAAAAGGAAAACAAACAACCTTCCTAAATAACTATGACAGTGTTCACCAGAGATCAAGCTTGCAAAGGAAGACTACTGGTCATCCTTTAGGGATTCCCGGTAAAACATGCAACACATAATGCTTTCTCTGTTGATTTAGCTTTTTATTATTCTCAATGTTTTATAGTATTATGTGATCACAAATAATTGTTCTATTTTGCAACAAAATACTGAAAAGAGAAAATGAGAAATTAAATGATGATTTTATTGAATATGAAAATATTTGTACATAAGGTGTGTATAAGGATGCAAAAATCCTTAATGAGGAAATTAGTACTAAATTGAAAAACAAAAGTATGGCAATGGGAAATTAGATTTTGCGTTGATTACAACATTGGCTACCATCCACTGTAAGTCTAGGTCCCAACACTTTGCACCAGTTGACGATGACTTGATTGCTCTTTTACCGTCTGAGGTCCAGCTATGATGAAGATAGGCTTAAATGTTCACAATCAAATGCCTTTATCCCTAAATTTTTCCTAGACATTTTTTCTATTTTTTCGTCCCCTGGAATACCCATTTTTTTCTAAGTCGCTATTTCGAGTTTTCAACTTAGCGGGATATTATTCTTTTTTTCCTTTTGTCCCTAACTTTTGCATGGACATTTCTTCTTTTTTTTTGGTCCATCGGGACACCCATTTTTTCCTAGATTGTCCTTGAGGATGCCAATCTAGTGGCCTCTTTATTCATTATTTTTTTCAGGCATAATATTTTTTGATTGCGTCGGAGTTCACGGGTAGTGGCAACTCCTCCCCGTCCATGGTGGTGAGGCTCAAGGCTCCGCCTGAGAATGCCTTCTTAACAACAAAGTGTCCTTCATAATTGGGAGTCCACTTGTCACGTGGATCCGAGTGAATAGAAGAATACCTCTTAAGCACAATTTTGCCTTCATGGAGCGCTCGAGGGAGAACGTTTTTGTCAGAAGCTCTCTTGAGACGTCTCTGATACAATTGATTGTGGCAGACGGCTGACAGACACTTCTCTTCAATGAGATTCAGCTGGATGTATCTAGGTTGGACCCATTTAGCTTCATCGAGATCTGATTCCATGATGACTCTGAGCAAAGAAATTTCTACTTCAATGGGTAAAATAACCTCCATAACATACACAAGCGAATACAGAGTGGCCCCAGTGGAACTACAAACTAAAGTTTTGTAGCCATGCAGTGCAAATGGCAGCATTTCATGCCAATCCTTGTGAGTTTTAACCATTTTCTGGACAATCCTCTTGATATTTTTGTTTGCTGCTTCGATGGCGCCATTCATCTTAGGCCGATATGGTGGATAGTTCTGGTGCTCGATCTTGAATTTTTGACACAACTCCTTCATTATCTTGTTGTTCAGGCTGCTTTCATCGTCAGTGGTAATACTGCTAAGAATGTTATAGCGACGTTTGTGTAAGAAGCAACTTCAACCCACTTGGTGAAGTAATCGATAACAACTAGAATGAAGCGATGACCATTGGAAGCCTTCGGTTTGATCATTCCAATCATGTCAATACCGCACATAGGGAAGGGCCAAGGAGAAGTCAGAACATTCAATAGAGTCGGTGACACATGGATCTTGTCACCGTAGATTTGACACTTATGACATCTTTTGGCAAAGTTGTAGAAATCTACTTCCATTATTATCTAGTAATAACCAGCTCGAAGTTCTTGGCCATAACAATCCCTTTGGCATGTACACCCTTGCAACCCTCATGTATGGACCTTTTGATCATGTTTGCTTCGTGTATAACCATATATCTGAGCAATACAGAGTCATAATGTCTGTTATATAGTATACCATCACTCAAGAAAATTTTGGAGCAGAGCTGTCTGAGAGCTTTCTTGTCAGTGATAGTGATACCCTAAAGATATTCTTATTTTTCCAGATATCTCTTGATGTGGTAGAACCAAGGCTTGTCATCAGACTCGTCCTCGATTGCTAAACAATGTGTTGGTTTGTTCAAATGATTAATGCAGATAGAAGGAGTTTTGTTCTTCCACTTGACTTTGAACATGGATGCCAGGGTAGCAAGAATGTCAACTAGTTGATTCTCTTCCCTAGAGATATGATGAAAAAAGATTTCATCAAAATATGGAATCTATTTCATGATGTGCTTTTGGTACGGAACCAGCTTGGAATCCCAAGTTACAAAGTTTCCTCTAACTTGTCCAATCACTAGAGCAGAATCTCCATAAACCTCAAGAATCTTAATTCTCATGTCAATTACCGCTTCAATTCCGTAGATACATGCTTCATATTTAGCCATGTTGTTGGTACATTCAAAGCATAATATGGCGGTGAAGGGAACATGAAAACCCGTCAGAGAGATGAAGATAAGACCAATTCCACGACCTTTAGCATTGGAGGTACCATCGAACACGAGCGTCCATCACGCCTCTGGTTCAAGTCCTATGTCAGGGTCTGGAGTTTCGTAATCTCTGATAAGCAGAACATCCTCATCTGGAAATTCAAACTTCAATTGTTGATAACCCTCCACAAGTTGATGAGCAAGGTAGTCAGACAAAACACTCCCTTTTATTGCTTTATACGTAACATGTTCGATGTCATACTCAGTTGACAACATTTGCCACCAAGAAATTCTTCCAGAGACAGCAGGATTTTCAAATATATGCTTTATCGAATCCATTTTGGATATCAATAAAGTAGTATGGAAAATGATATATTGTCTTAGGCGTCGAGCAACCCAGACCAGAGCACAACAAGTTTTCTCCAAGAGTGAGTATCTGGTCTCACAATCGGTGAACTTCTTGCTCAAATAGCAAATTGCATGTTCTTTTCTGGCAGTGTCGTCATGTTGACCTAATACGCAGCCCATAGATTCATCGAGAACAGTGAGATACATGATTAAAGGCCTACCAGGAACCGGTGGTACTAAGATCAATGGTTCTTGCAAGTATTTTTTTTATTTTGTCAAAAGCTTCTTGACAATAATTGTTCCATTCAACTGAGTTCTTTTTTCTTAGCAATTTGAATATTGGTTCACAGGTAGCCGTCAAATGAGAAATGAATCGGGAGATGTAATTATGTCTGCCCATAAAGCCACGGACTTCTTTTTCAGTTTTTGGAGGCGACATGCCTTGAATTGCTCGGACCTTGTCAGGATCAACTTCAATGCCTTTCTGAATCACTATAAAGCCTTACAATTTTCCTGATCAAACTCTAAAGGTTCAATTTGTAGGATTCATCCGCAGTCTAAACTTTCGGAGTCTGTCAAACAGTTTCCTCAGATGGCCCAGATGATCATCTTCAGTGATGGATTTGGCAATCATATCGTCCACGCAAACCTCATTCTCTTTATGGATCATATCGTGAAAGATGGTTTTCATGGCACGTTGGTATGTTGCCCCTGCATTCTTTAAACCGAATGGCATGACTTTGTAACAGTATGTACCCCAAGGTATGATGAAAGTGGTCTTCTCCATATTAGCCGGGGACATCTTGATCTGATTATACCCTGAGAAACCGTCCATGATTAAAAAGATAGAGAATTGCATAGTGTTGTCCACCAAGACATCAATATGAGGCAGAGGAAAATCATCTTTTGGGTTTGTCTTATTGAGATCTCGATAATCCATACACATTATGACCTTCCCATCTTTCTTAGGAACCGAGCCAATATTAGCAACCCATTCAGAATATTCGAAAGTGGCTAGAAACTCAGCGTCAAACTGTTTCTTTACCTCTTCTCTGATTTTAAGTTCCATGTCGGGTCTAGTCCTTCTGAGTTTCTGCTTGATAGGAGGACATTCGAGCTTGAGCGGTAAGTGATGTTCAACGATGTTGGTATCCAACCCAAGCATATCTTGATAAGACCAGGCGAAGTTATCAACATACTCTTGCAATAACTTGACCAACTCGGAGTGTACATGTTTAGAGAGGGATGCCCCAATCTTGACTTCTTTTCTAACATCATCAATACCAAGATTGACAACTTCCACTGGTTCTTTGTGTGGTTGAATCTCTTTCTGCTCGTGCTCAAGGAGTCTTGCTAGTTCAGCCAGTAATTCACAATTTTCCTCACCGTCTTCTTTGGCTTGGTTGATTGGAATCCCAGAGTTATAATGGGTGTTTGCCATGTTTGCCATGTTCATGAATTTGTTTTAGAATGAGCTGATTTGAAATGTGAAAATAAAATAAAATTTTGCCATTTGTTATTTTAAAAAAAAGTAAAATAAAGAAAGAAAAGAGCATGATTTGAATGCAAACAATTTATTTATTGATCACATAATATGTCAAACGTGGGAGGCTCTTTACAAGCTATCCACTCGTCTCGGGCGAGGACGAGGGATCAGGAAAGAAAAATGCATTACATGTTTGTAGGAAAAACCACGAGAACCACAGTAGATGTCCAATTGTTGAGCTTGTAACCCGGTGGACACTTGCGTATAAGGCTTACACTCTGGTTGCTAGGGCCAGCATCATCAATGGTTGCCACAATATTATCCTTCTAGAAATCAGCGCTATTGAACTTGATCAGGTTGCACTTCTTTTGACCATGCGAGCTATCTTGTAGATCAGGATGGTAACCCCGTCCAAAATGACCATGATTTTCTACCACATCTAAGATATTCCCCCAGCCAGGCAGGACACCTTTCTCAATGGTCTCTTTAGCACTCTTGGCTGATGACATGGTCATTTTTGGTGGTCTTCTTTGATTGATAGAAGTAGAGCTGACATCTTCAAATTCAAGATATTGCAATGGCACCTCAGCTATGCCTTCATCAGTTTCGAAATATCAGAAGGATGATAACTCACTTACTAGCAAATCCTCTTCACCACAAACAATGACCAATTGATCGTCGTACATGAATTTCAATTTTTAATGCAATGTGGAAGTAACTGCCCCTCCAACATGAATCTAGGGTCTACCCAATAAGTAACTATATGCAGGATTGATATCCATCACTTGAAAAGTAATGGAAAACAAATGCAGTCTGATTTTGATGGGTAATAACTTGCCTTCTAGAACCGTCAAAAGCTCTGATAATTAAAGCGTTCGGTCTCATGTCTCTCCCTTCTACCGATAGTTGACTCAACATGCCCTTAGGAATCACGTTGAGAGAAGAACCAATATCCACAAGGACACAAAATAGCAAAGCGTCCATGCAAGTTACCGATATGTGTAATGCTCTATTATGCGTCGTTCCTTTAGGAGGAAACTCTGACTCGTTGAAACCCAAATATCGACTTGCAGTTATATTGGTGACCACGTCATCGAATTGCTCCACGGGAATAGCATGCATTACATGGGCAACATTCAAAACTTTCAATCAAAGCCAATCTGTGCGCGGGCGAGCTCATGAGTAAAGACAAGATTGAAATCCTCGAAGGAGTTTTCCCTAGCTGATCCACAATCTTAAAATCACTCTTCTTGATCAACTTGAGAAATTGTTGATCATCCATTGCCTCCTTACTCTTTGTGGAATCCATAGACGGGGTGAATGGTACTGATGCAGGGGCATATTCCCCTTGTTGCACCATAGGGGTTGTTGAAGCTGATTTCTCCTTGGGAGGCACAACAACTGGAACTTCCACTAGTTTAGATGTGGCCTTTGGAGCAAACACTTGTCCAATATGAGTTATACCTCCAACAGTGGTTACATTCACAATCTCGAATTCTGAAAACTGAATTTCTCGAACCCCAAAAAACATGGTAGAACCATACTTCCAAGGTACCTCTTTTGAACTCTGATACGGGAAGGTCTTTGGCACACAAACAGTGATAGGCTGTATTTTCTTCTTAAGAGCTTCCACGGGAACCTTCCTATATATGATCATGAACGACTCAATGGTAGCTACCTCTTCCACAGACTTGGATCTAGAAAACTGAATCACGCCTCGGTTCATCAAGATATGAACATAACCCTTCAACCTTTGGCACTGATTAGGATTATCATCATTGATCTGACACTTTTCATAAAGAGCTTTCAATAACCCATGCTCATTCAACTTCTTGATCACAACAGTCGTCAGAGTTTTCACTCTGTCGACATCTCTAATCAACTCGGCCATTTGATTGTCTTCGACCATGTTAACCCCCGTACCATCATGAGTAGGCAATGGATTAGTTTATATATTAGGACGCTCTTCGGCAAATGTCAGGATTTTCTTATCAATAAGCTCTTGAACCTTGGTCTTAAAAACAATTTAGTCTTCAGTAGCATGTCCTATGTACCCAGAATGGTAAACACATGATGCATTTGGATTATGATTCGAGCTGTAAGGAGGAATTGCATGTGAGATCTCTTTTGGAATGATTTCCCCTTAATGGACGAGATAAGAAAACAACTCTGTATACGACACGGGGATTTTGTCAAAATTTGGGCGCTTGCGATTGTTTTGATTGTTTTGTTTTGTTTGTTCCGATATTGTTAATTTCTGTTATTTTATTGAGATTGTTGACGTTTTGGTTGTTGTTGATTCTGAGGAACCTGAGCTTGTTGTGGTGGATGATATTGATATGGCAGTTGTTGATATTGGGCTGCAGCGACATAAGGATAAGGATAATATGGCATGGGAGCCATAGGAGCCTGATACTGAGGAGCTTTTTCTATCACAACATTGGCTTCACCTTCCTTCTTCTTGGAATAATTGCTCTGAGATTTCTTGGTTGATTGTTGATCAGCGGTACCAACAATTCTACCAATTTTCAACACATTCTCAATTCTTCACCAATAGTCACAATATCAGCAAAGTTTGAAGAAGAACTACCCACCATTTTCTCATAGTATAACCCTTGCAAAGTTCCCAAAAAGATATCAACCAACTCTGTGTCAAAAAGAGCAGGTCGCACACGAGAGGCCATTTCGTGACACATCTGCGAATATTCTTTGAAAGTTTCAGTTGCGCGTTGAGACTGATTTTGTAGTTGCAATCTGGTATGATCCAAATCAAGATTATACTTGTATTCCTTTACAAAAGCTTCGGACAAGTCTCTCCATGAGTGAATCTTGCTACTCTCTAAACCCATATACCAATCCAAAGAAGCTCCAGACAAGCTATCTTGGAAGCAATGGACCAGTAATCCATTGTTGTCAATGTAGGACGCCATCTTTCTACAGTACATTGTCACGTGACTTTGCGGATAACTCAACCCTTTATACTTCGGTATTTCTGGAATCTTGAACTTTTTTGGCAACACAACATTAGGAACCAAACACAAGTCTTTGGCCTCCATGCCAAAATTAGAATAACCTTTGATAGATCTGATCCTCACATCTAACAGTTTGTAGTCGACAGGTCTGTTATGATCAACATGCCTGACAAGAGTCTGTGGATTTGGAAGTTGCGACGCAGCCGGAGCAGGCAGCTGAAGAGAATCACACTGAGATGGATACACTATCCCAAAACCGTCTGACCATAATTCTGACCCATCTAACAACCATACGAATAACTAGAAGGTACCATAACAATAGAGGATGCCCCAGGGTAAGGCATTCCAAAATTAACGTTCTGAACAGTAGTTTGAGCAGGTTGAGACAAAACCAGAACATGAATAGGAGGACCCCTATACACATGCTCATCTTCATCAGGGGTCTCAACATACGTCAGCACAGGAGTCTGACGAGTCTGTGCTCGAGGAATTTTATGATCATTATTGTTTACCACATGAAGTGGAAGTGGAGTTGGCAAACCCCATGGGTAAGCATCAGAATTCTCATTGGGCACAAATACAACAAAGGGTTGATAAGGCACTACTGTTGGAAATCTGAGGAGTGAAATTCATAGGCATTCCCCACGGAAAGGTAGCAGGCATCCTATTCGGACCAGGCTGAGAGCTTGGCGGGTTGACAGCAGGCTGAACAACAGTCTCAACCGGTGCTTCAACAACAATAGGAGAAGAAGTAACAACAGGAGTAGAAGTCACTAGAGGAATGATAATAGTTGCGTTAGTAACAATTGCGAAAATAGTAGCAGCGGCGGCGACATCCTTCTGACCACGAAGGAACTCCATGATAACATCCATTTTAGTTTGGAACTGATCCATCCTACCTTGAAACTGAGCCAAGATTTCTTTGTAGGCAGCATTCTCTTGTTTGTAATCAGCCATGATCTTTAACTTGCTTGATCGAGTGAAATAGCGATGTCGAGTCGTCGTCTTGCTACAAGGAGAAGACGAACATTATAAACATTTTGTATTTCTGGATGAGGGATGTGCATATATGTGCATGAATGAATGCAATGCATGCAAAAATAAAGTTTTAATTCCAGAAATTCGTGAGCTTTTATCTTTGTTAACAATAATCATAAAGCATATAACTAAAGGTGCAAAGATAAAACTGGCAACAAAAACTCTTTATTCATTCAATAAAGGGAAAGAGGTACAAGTCAAATACAATTCAAATATCTTCCTTTTGGGCTACAACAAGATCAGCCTGGATCCTATCATAAACCACCCTACAAACAGATAAGAAATGAAAAACAGCCTAAGGAGTCTTGTGCGGAAATACATTAGCATATGTGTCGCGGTGAAATTTGGATACCAAACTATTGATTAGTTTGAATCTAATTCATTTGCAACCGAACTTTGATTTGTCCAAAGGAAGGGATAAAGATCGAAATACCCACAATGCAATGCAAATGCAAGCTAGAGAGTTATAGGTTCAGGGGTTAGTTAAACTTAGGAAAGGTGCTAGCATCCTAAGTTTCTGTAGTACTCTACAGGAACCTCTTGTTTTATGTTGTTTATTGCTATGGATTATCTGCTTAAGGGTTAAAAGACCTAGGGGTTTATTTCTAAGTATACTCGATAAGATATCGCATCTTATGCCTACATATCCTTACGGGAGTGGAATCCGAGTATATGTAGTTCCCCTAAAGGGTTTGAGGAGTTCTTTGACTGTGGTCAAAGTTCCTACGGGTTTAGGGTAGTTGATTGATTGAGTTTAGGAGAAAAGATGAGTTGTCATTTTAAGAGAGATTTAACCGCCACAAGTGTTAGGATTGTATTGTTGTGGGGTGGAGATTCTATCTCGCTTAAGATGATTAACCTCTTTCTCTAATGTTTGAATAATTGTATTGAGTTGTTGAATGTGTTTGTCTAAGTTGTAAAGATAAAAGGTCCTCCTTATGGGGTAGGATCTAAACTTAGAAGATCGACTTGAATGGGATCAAGGATCAAGTGAGAGAATGATGCAAATGTAGATGCATACGCACGATTGTTTAAATCATGCGCAGATTCTTCCTTTGGACGCTTATGCAATGCGGTAAGATAAATTGTGGTAAAGATAAAGATAAATTGCGGAAAATAAATGCATACACATGCATGAAAGCGCTGAAGTGCACGAGTGTGTGAAAGTGGGAGTGGATAATGTGAGCAGAGTGTAAGGGCGCGTGATTGATTTTAGGCGAAGTTGATTAATTTTAAGAAAGGTTAATCTTAAAATAAAAGTTATATTATTTGATTTGGGAAAATTGATGACTTATTTGATTTTGATTATTTAAATAAAAGTTTGGTTTTAATAATAATTTTATGAAAGGGCTGGTTGTGAGTTTTCTTCTTCCATCGTGATCTTCGTCCCATTCTTTCTCCGATTGATTCTTCAATCTTCTCATTTGATTACCTGTAAATCAAACAGAAACCACAATGCATGATGATTTGAGGATAACCTTTTACCTACGAACGAGAGTCGACGGCGACCAGTTGTTGGTGGCGGCGAAGCGATGATGATGCCTAAGAAGAACTCAAACTTCACAGTGATGATGCTTGTCCTTTGGGTCTGAGCTTTTGAGTGTATGAGTTTCTCTTTTGTTGTGATGAGGCTTTTCGTCTCTCTGAGTGGGCACACTTCTTTCTTCGGTGATTCCCCCCTTCGAATGGATTTCCATCGTCCTTTTAATAGAGGGATTTGTTGGGGCTCCAATGATGATTGTTTTCAAAACCTTCCTCATTCGTCTGATGTTGTCGGATTTGTTTGATGATTTGGGGAGACAAGTGGTGATTCTTTCCTATTTCGTTAGGGCTTGTCTGATCCACTGAGTAATTTGGGAATCAATAGTTAATTCTTTCTGATTTTGTTCGAGACATGTCGGTTTTGATTTGGGAAGTTCAAGTCTTTTCCCTTTCCGTTGTGGATTCGTCAAATTTGGAAAAGTCTGTATCTGTTGATATCCCACTGGCTTCGAATTAATGCTTTTCCTCTTCTTTCGCAGGGCAAAAAGTTACATTTGAAGTTCAGAGGTTGCCTTGTCTTAGTCTGCCGAGAAGGGTGTCGTAACCGGAGATGACGACATGGTGTCTGAGCTTGGCGGAAATGTGGTTGTCGTATTGCTACCGGTAGTATTCTTCTGCGCCGTTAACGTTTGGCAAATATCATTGTTGATGTTCTACTTTTTGTGGATGTTTCACTTGCAATTGATGTTCTAATGCAGATGTTTGAACTGATAGTGTTGATGCTGATACTTCTTTCTTTTCCAAGATGCCGTTAGCGGGTTCGGAAGCTGTTGTCTTAGCCTTGATGCTGAGGAAGGTAATGCGGTGGTGATGATGACTCAAGGAGTCTGGACCATGGGGATGTTGCTGTTGCACTTGTGTATTGCCTGTTATTGATTGCCTTCGCCCGATGATGGACCGAACTGAGGGCTGGACCAATGATGTCTCTGCGGGTATGAAATGATGTTATTGATGTCGTTGTCGCTAATGATGTCCTTGTTTCTTGTTGCTAATGTTGATGATGTTATGCCGCTGTGGAACTGATATAGTTGTTGAGGGACTGATATGGTTGTTGTTGCTTGCATATGAGAAAAATGTTGGTGTTGTGTTGCTGCTAGCTGATACTATGTTCGCCTGTTGTTGTTGTAGATGATGAACTGAGATTGTTGACTGTTTTGCTGCTAACCATGGCTTGTTTGCAACTGATATTTGTTGCTGTTGTTGTTTGTGTTTCAGGGGCTGCTGTTGCCGGGGAGAGTTTGAAACGGTGATGATGACACCATATCTGAACCGTAAGCTAGGACTATTGTTGCTTATGAAATTTGTTGATGCCTTCGAACTATGTTGAGAGCGGTTCTGAGATTAGTTTTTTTATTTGTCTAGACTTTGATTCTTTCGGTGCTTAGTAAGGAGTTGATGACGACTTTAGTTGTCGCCCTCCCGGCCGCTCGCTCACGCCCGATGATGACTTGTACTGAGGGCTGAACTGATTAAATTCAACTTTCTATTCCCGAAACATACTTCATATTGACGGCGTTTGCTTGTGTTACAGGTGTTGAACAGCTTGCAGATGTTGCGGAAATACTCGCAGCTGACATTCTGCTGCTGCTGACAAATGCTTGTTGTTGATGTGTTACTGATACTTGCGGTTGCTTGCAGCTGCTTGCAAATACTTGCTGTTGATGTGCTTTTGGTGATGTTCGCAGATGGTGTGGAGATACCTGCAGCGGCTGCTGATGCCTCTGTCGTGACTGCGCTGAGAATGCTAGAATACTTGTTACTGCTGTTTGCTGATATGCTGATATTGTAGATCCCAAAATCCACTGGTGGATCCTTCAAATGGGTGAGTTCGAAATTGCCATTGCTTTTGTCAATATTTTCATAGAAACAGATGCTTGTCAGCTCAGATTTCTTATTGATGCGGTGAACGGTTGGCGGTATACGAGACTCTGTCAGTTTCACTCTTGGTGAAGATAAATGAGGGTGAATCTAGCTGGATGAAAGCAATTATCTTAGGTGGAAAGAAAGTCTGCCTGATGAAAAAGAGGACGGTGTTATGTGACGGAAGAGGGAGCGAGATCTCTGCATATCATCTTAAAAAATCTATTTCTCACTTCTTAGACAATGTTTTATGTTGCTCTTTGATGTACCCCAATCCCCTGATGAGATTAGTAAATGCGATTTGACTTGTAGCTTCTTCTGATTTTCATGTAACTTGTATTTGGAATCGACTTCTATATGTAATCATGGTCTTGCAATGGAATAAAGTAGCTCATGCATTTTTCATTAACTCAACTTCTCGAGCTTGTGGGCTTTCTTTAAGGCCTCAAAATCTCCTTGAACTTTATTTGAACCAGAAAAGCACCTTGCACCTTAAATTTCGTCTTTGAACCTTGAGCTAAAATTTGACGCAAATCTCGTTAAGCTGAAATGAATCCGGACTTTTGTTCACTTCTATTTTGTCGCAAAGTATAGTACGTCCAAAAACTCGAATTCGTGATATGGACATAAGAAGGATGCTTGAAATGGTTTGAATCATCTTGTATCCGAAAACCCTTGAGTTGGGCATCCTAGTACACGAGCCATGTTTTTACCAACTTAAACCTCTCGGGATAACATCAGAACCTTTGAGAAGCTTCAAGGGAAACGACCAGTAGAATAAACTCGGGATATCCCTGACCAGTGGTCACCTAGCAGTATTTGACTGTACGAATCTATACTTGACGAAGTTGTACCTGCGTGAACTGGTTAGCCATAATAGACAGTAAGATAAAACAAGTTCTGAAGGCACAAAGGGCGGGATCTTATGGTCAAAAATTAGGGTGTGACAGATGCCCCTATTTAAGTTTCTCCTATCCGGAGATATGGAGATCAAAATCTTCGTCTCGACGAGATAGGAGAGACTTAAATACAAATATTGCATGAATTTTTGACCCTAAGAAGCCACCGAATGCAAATGATATGCAATGATATGAAAATGAAAGACAGATGGTCCTGTGGAGACACGACGCCACAGGGTAGAAACTGGACATGACACGTGAGAAGAGCAGGCTCAACAAAGCGAGGCTCCACGAGGAAAGATAACAACCAACATTGGGGAATCTCCAGAAGTATAAGAGTAGCACATGCACCAAGGATATGGCGATTTAGACAATAGGTGAAAAACTTGTAATCGAAGGATAACTTATTACCGACATGGAGCAATCCAGACGACGGTAATAACCATAATGACTTTTCTGATTGGGTCAATAATTCAGTTTTGTTTCGTATTCTTTTTCTTCTTTTCTTCTTTCTTTTGAAATCCAACTAGAAATAGTAAAATGTATAACCTCCCTGAGCGTCATGGTATGGGAACCATGAGCTGGTCTCAGTCTCTGATGTAGAACCTCCCCGAGCGTCATGGTATGGGAACCATGAGCTAGTCTCAGTCTCTGATGTAGAACCTCCCTGAGCGTCATGGTATGCGAACCATGAGCTGGTCTCAGTCTCTGATGTAGAACCTCCCCGAGCGTCATGGTATGGGAACCATGAGCTGGTCTCAGCCTCTGATGTAGAACCTCCCCGAGCGTCATGGTATGGGAACCATGAGCTGGTCTCAGTCTCTGATGTAGAACCTCCCTGAGCGTCATGTTATGGGAACCATGAGCTGGTCTCAGTCTCTGATGTAGACCCTCCCCGAGCGTCATGGTATGGGAACCATGAGCTGATCTCAGTCTCTGATGTAGAACCTCCCCGAGCGTCATGGTATGGGAACCATGAGCTGGTCTCAGTCTCTGATGTAGAACCTCCCCGAGCGTCATGGTATGGGAACCATGAGCTGGTCTCAGTCTCTGATGTAGAACCTCCCCGAGCGTCATGGTATAGGAACCATGAGCTGGTCTCAGTCTCTACCTGAAATGATGAAAACTCGTGAGAGCATCTTCACAATTGATTGTAGATTTTGTAGATCGTAGATGTCATTGTGGATTTGTAGGACTTTGTAGATGTAATCCGTGATGTATTGGAGATTGTAAAGCTTTATCGGGGATCTTCGGAAGAGATGCCATTTGATAGAATTAGACTTGTATAGTGAACTCACTGGGGAAAACATTCCTAAGTAGTGTCTTTGTTGTAGTTGTAAAATATGTGAAACTATTGTAATGTAAATTCTCAGATAAAGAGGAGTATCTGTGATGTCTTTTGATGAATTGATAATCTTGAACAGTCCACTAGGAATGGACAAACTGCCTTGAGGAAACTACTGTTTGTCGCTTTGAACAGAATCCTGATCAAAACGAGTTGCTTAAAAATAGAGATCATTTATAGTCTAGGTATAAACTGCTGAGAAAATCCTGATAATATTACTGAAGGAGTATCATGTCTTCATTGGTGTTTTTTCATAAAGTTCTTGGAGAGCAAAGTGCAAAGCAAATGCATTCTTGATCCATATTCGAAATTTGGAGATGTCCACAATGTGATTGCCAAGGACCGAAGTTTACTTTGGGGAATAACCGGAGCGAAACTGTCAAGCACGACTCAACCATAGAGGTATGAACTTAAATGGGAATGTACTAAAGCAACCGTCTTCCACGAGGATCGAACTCTGTGAGGAAATAGAAACATTGTGCTCTTTCTGCCTAGGGCTGACAACTCTATTTGGAGGGATAAGACACACCCAAACGCCTGGGGATAACCACGGCCAAAGCGATAAAATAAAACAAACACAAAGAGATGTAAAAAAAATGCACATGCCATGCTATCTATCTATATGTTATGCGTATACTGACAAACTAGGAGAGGCGAAAATAAATGTCTCAAACGGAAAGGTACCCAAGCAAAATCTCTACATACCTCTTACCACCTGTAAAGAAATCTTGAACGTAAACAAACTTCGTCTCTAGATAAAATAAATATCCTCTCGTTCTGGGAATCATGAATGAATGTCGTTTCTTCATGGATGAAATAAACATCCATGGTCATCCTTTTGTTATTCATATATCAAGTAAAACACAAAGTTTTTTTTCCAATCAATCTGGATTTTGCTATCAAGAACAAAGATTTTTGATAAATGAAAGAAGAAAGAAAACTTTTATTGAATGGTGGTCCGCAGAAAGGCGTGACCCCAATATTACAGTGTTGGAAAATAATAGGGATTACATCAAGGGAATAACAACTTGCTTTTCCTAAGTTAACGAGAACTCCCCGAGTTCTAAACGAAATACTTCTTGACGGCGTCCGTATTCACAAGGCAAGTGATTTCTTCTCCGTCCATTGTTGCTAACATCAGAGCACCCTCTGACAAAACCTTTCTTACCACGTACGGTCCATCATAGTTTGGGGCCCATTTTCCTCTGACGTTAGTGTGGAAAGACTGAATCTTCTTGAGCATGAGGCCGCCTTCCTTGAATACGTGGGGTCGAACTTTCTTGTCAAATGCCTTCTTCATCTTTTGCTGATACAACTATCCATGGCATAGCGCCGCCATCCTCTTTTCTTCGATTGAGTTCAACTGATCGTATCTGTTCTGGCACCATTCAGCTTCTGATAACTTTGCATCCATCAAAATCCTCATAGAAGGAATCTCGACTTCTATCGGGAGTACTGCTTCCGTACCGTAGACCAGTGAAAATGGAGTTGCCCCAGTTGACGTGCGCACCGTCGTACGATACCCATGTAAGGCGAACGGGAGCATCTCATGTAAGTCCTTATAAGTAACGACCATTTTCTGAACGATCTTCTTGATATTCTTGTTAGCGGCTTCAACAACCCCATTCATCTTTGGTCTGTAAGGAGAAGAATTATGATGCTCGATCTTGAATTCTTCGCACAATTCTTTCATCATTATGTTATTCAAATTGGAACCATTATCTGTAATAATCCTGTTCGGCACACCATATCGGCAGATAAGCTGATTCTTGATAAATTTAACAACCACATGTCGAGTTACATTAGCGTAAGAAGCTGCCTCAACCCACTTGGTAAAATAATCAATGGCTACTAAGATGAATCGATGCCCATTAGATGCTTTCGGCTCTATCATACCAATCATATCAATTCCCCACATGGAGAACGGCCACGGGGCTGAGATAACATTCAACAAGTCGGAGACACATGAATCTTATCTGTGTAAATCTGACACTTGTGACACTTTCTAGCAAACTTGTAACAATCTGATTCCATTGTGATCCAATAATAACCAACCCTTAAGAGTTTCTTAGCCATGGCATGTCCATTGGCATGAGTGCCAAAGGATCCTTCGTGAATTTCCGTGATTAACATATTTGCTTCTTGCTTGTCAACACATCTCAGCAAGACCATGTCAAAATTCCGTTTGTATAACACATTATTACTCAGGAGAAAATTACCGGCTAACCTTCTCAGTGTCTTCTTATCCTTGCTGGAGGCTCCCAGAGAATATTCTTGCGTTCTGAGAAACACTTCAATATCATAATACCAAGGTTTTCCATCTTCAACTTCCTCGACAGTAAATATGTAGGCGGGTCTGTCAAGACGTTTTACTTCAATTCGAGGACAATCATTCCAAAAGTTCACCATAATCATTGAGGCCAAAGTTGCCAACGCATCTGCCATTCTATTTTCATCATGAGGGATATGATGAAAGTCGACTCTGTCAAAGAATGGTAACAGTCTTCTAGCATAATCTCTGTATGGGGCCAAATTATCATGTCGAGTTATCCACTCCCCGGTGATTTGGTAGATTACCACTGCAGAATCACCAAACACATCTAAATTCTTAATTCTCAAATCTATAGCTTCCTCGAGACCCATAATGCACGCTTCATACTCAGCTTCATTATTAGTACACTTGAATGTTAATCTAGAAGTAAACGGGATGTGGGACCCTTGAAGAGTCACAATAACAACACCTATCCCTTTTCCATGAGCGTTGACAGCTCCATCAAAAACTAAACCCCATTGAGATTCGAGTTCTGGTCCTTCACCATGCAAGGGTTCTTCACAATCTTTCATCTTTAAAAATATAACATCCTCGTCGGGAAAGTCATCGTTTGAAGGTTGATAATCCAAAATAGGCTGGTGAGCCAAATGATCAGCCAAAACACTTCCTCTAACAACTTTCTGAGTATGGTACTCGATATCATATTCGGATAACAACATCTGCCATCTAGCAATTCTCCCAGTCAGAGCGGGATTCTCAAACATATACTTGATAGGATCCATCTTCGAAACTAACCAAGTGGTGTGATTCAGCATATACTGGCGCAAGCGTTTGGCGGCCCACGCCAAAGCACAACAAGTCTTCTCTAACATAGTGTATCTCATTTCACAATCGGTAAATTTCTTGCTCAGGTAATAAGTGACATGATCTGGCTTTCCTGTTTCATCTCGTTGACCGAGTACACAACCCATTGAATCTTCCAAAATAGTCAAATACATAATCAAAGGTCGGCCTTCAACTGGCGGTATCAGGATAGGTGGTTCAAGCAAATACTCTTTGATACTATCAAAAGCCTTTTGGCAGTCTTCAGTCCAAACACACCCTTGTTCTCTCCTCAGAAGCTTGAAAATAGGTTTACATGTAGCAGTCATGTTGGATATAAACCTAGAGATATAATTCAAACGTCCCAAAAATCCTCTGACTTGTTTCTCGGTGGTAGGAGCTGGCATTTCCCGGATAGCTTTCACTTTGTCGGGGTCCACTTCAATCCCTCTTTGAGTGACAATAAAACCCAATAGTTTCCCTGATCGTACTCCAAATGTACATTTGTTGGGGTTCAGACAGAGCTTGTATTCCCTCAAACGACCAAACAACTTAGACAGGTGCTTAACATTATCATCCTCAGTCTTCGACTTAGCTATCATATCATCCACATAAACCTCAATCTCCTTGTGCATCATATCATGGAACAAAGTAGTCATAAATCTCTGATATGTTGCCCCTGCATTCTTCAATCCAAATGGCATAACTTTGTAACAAAAGGTGCCCCATGGCGTGATGAATGACGTCTTCTCTCTGTCCTCGGGAGCAATTCTAATCTGATTGTAACCTGAAAAACCGTCCATAAAGGAGAAAACCTCATATCTTGCGGTACTGTCAACTAAAATGTCAATGTGAGGTAACAGAAAGTCATCTTTCGGACTGGCCTTGTTCAAATCCCCGTAATCTACACACATGCGAACCTTACCATCCTTCTTCAGAACGGGCACGATGTTAGCCAACCAGAGCGGATATTCGGCAGTGACAAGGAAACATGCATCAATCTGTTTCTGTACCTCCTTCTTAATCTTTAGAGCCATGTCGGGTCGAGTTCTTCCGAGCTTCTGCTTTACTGGCGAGCACTCTGGCTTCAAAGGTAGAAGATGTTCAACTATAACAGTGTCTAATCCATGCATATCCTGATATGACCAAGTAAACACATCAACAAACTCTCTGAGCAAAACGATCAACTGTTCCTTCACCTCAGGCTTGAGCAAAGCTCCAATTCTCACTTCCCTACGGATTTCTTCTGTTCCCAAATTGATTACTTCCACCGGCTCTTGATGACGTTGGATAGCTTTCTCTTCTTTCTCAAGCAGTCTGGAAATCTCTTCTGGAATATCATCTTCTTCATCTTCAGCTTCATACACAGGAAACTCAAAATTCGGATAAGGCAGTGGATCATTATTCCCAGGATTTAATTTATGTAGCAATCTGCACAAGTGATATGATTTTAATAAGTTTTAGTAAAGTGGAAAGTGTGTGTACGCGAGATGCTACTTATTATTTTCCAACATAGTAAATAAATATAAGAAAAATAACACACAAATGAAAATGAAAGTGATTTATTGATGATAGCAAAACCAAAGAGACACGCCCCACAAAATCACCTTTGCCTTGGGCAGAGCAAAGGAAATTATTTAAAAGTAAGCCCTAACAATGCAGTTTTGCCTTGGGTAGAGCGAGAAATTTAAAAATAAATGCTTTACTTCGATATATGAACGACAGCAGGGGCCTCAACCACACTCCAGTTCTTAACCAAAACTCCTGGGGTTACAAAGCCTGGAACATCCCCATCTGAATCTTCCTCGGTCACAGCGTAGACTCTAAAGTTGTAGTCAAACTCATCTGAAACATAACCTGGATCTTCCATATAGGCCTCAAAATCTTCATAAGGAATGGAGGACCTTGCAGAACCATCTGATATGTAACCTTCATGCTCACCCTCTAACACAACATTAACTTGAGGATGATGGACGACCCCTCCACTACGGAACACTTCATTAATCAGCGGAAACCCTTGATTTTTGGTAGTTTATTGAGCAGAACTGCTAGTGAAACCAAGACCTTCTTTATTTCTGTTCTCTGGTAAAGACAACACCTTGCCCCAACCTGTCTGAGGACCGTTGTTCACTACACGTTGTGCGTCTTTGAATGATGACATGGATGCCTGAGATCCCTAGACACCCTCGCCCATAATAGACAAAGCCTAAAATTGTGTACCAACTTCTTCCTCAACTTCAACATACGAGAATGGTGACAAATGACTCACCACTAAGGCTCGTTCCCCACAAACTGTGACCGTCTTTCCCTCAAAAACATATTTCAACTTCTGATGCAGGGTAGAAGTAACTGCCCCAGCTTCGTGTATCCATGGCCTCCCTAACAAATAGCTATAGGCGGCACGAATGTCCATGACTTGAAACGTGATCATAAAAGTATGTAATCCAATAGTCATCGGCAAATCCACCTCGCCAATTACTGTCTTCCTAGACCCATCAAAAGCTTTGACGATAACATGACTTGGCCTCATCGGAGGTCCCTGATAGGATAAATTAGATAGAGTGGTTCTAGGCATCACATTTAGAGAAGATCCAGTATCAACTAACACACTGGACAAAGAATCATTTCCGCAGTTTACAGAAATATGTAGAGCCATGTTATGTTTCTTACCTTCCTCTGGGAGATCGTCCTCATTGAAACCCAGATTGTCAGATGAAGTAATACTACCAATGATGTTGTCAAACTGTTCCATGGTTACATCTTGTTCAACATATGCTTGCTCTAAAATCTTCTGGAGTGCTTCTCTATGAGCCTAAGAACTCATCAGCAATTGCAACACAGAAATCTTCGACGGGGTTTGCAGAAGCTTATCTGCAACCTTATATTCACTTCTCTTGATTACCTTTAGACATTCATCTGAATTGGACAAATTGGATCCACCAGATTGCCCCACAATCGGATCTTTTGAGCTTGGTTGTTCAAGTGAGACCTCCTTTTCTTTTGGTGGTATAGTCGGGTAAACTCGACCACTCCTTGTTACTCTGCTGACGTCTGCAATGTTAACTACTGAAGGTATGGTGGGCAAAGACACTTCCTTTCCATTTTCTAACATTGTGGCGTTGTATCTGTATGGGATAGCCTTACTAGAAGTGTAAGGGATGGGTCCAGGCACGTTGATTACCAAAGGAGTAACAACCGGCTTTCTGCTATTATAAACGATTTCGATACGCTCTACTTCCTTAAAGTGAGGCACTATAACACAAACTTCTTCGGCCCTTTTATCTGAAACTTCATGATCATTATCTGCCAAATAGTCTTGAATCATGTTGACGGAGGGGGAACCATACGGGGGTAACGGATTAACCTGCACATTAGGGTCGGAATCCTTGAAGGATAAAATTCTGCACTTAATGAGCCTCTGGACATATGTTTTCATACCAAAACAACTCTCAATATTGTGACCTGGAGCACCCTGGTGGTAAGGACAAAACTTGTCAGCTCTATAAGAAGGAGGAGGATTTGCAGGAACCATAGGTGGAGGTTTTGTCTGAATGTGACCCTTCTGGATCAAAGCTGGGAACAAATCAGCATACTTCATAGGGATGGGGTCAAAGTTTATCTTTCTGTACACACGACCCTGATTGTTGAATGGCCGATTCTGCTGAGGATACTGCGGATTTTGCTGAGGCTGTGGCTGTTGAGCATTGGGGGTCTGATGTTGCTGACTCGGTTGCGGAGACTGTAATTGATAAGTTGGAGCATTAAACACTGGTGATACTGCTGCAACTTGGTGTGATGGCGAATATCTTTTTCTAAATTGTCCCTTTTTAACTGCGTTTACACCCTGCTCTTTTTTCTTCACATAACAACCTCCATACTTCTTAGGAGCATCCTCCTCTTTAGCCAATCTTCCTTCACGGACACCTTCCTCTAAACGCATTCCCATATTAACCATTTCAGTAAAGTCACTGGGTGCACTTGCTACCATTTTCTCATAAAAGAAAGGACCAAGGGTCTTCAGAAAAGTCTTGGTCATCTCTTTTTCTTCTAGCAGTGGTGTGACTTGCGCGGCCAACTCGCGCCAACGTTGGGCATATTCCTTAAAATTCTCCTTATCTTTCTGTGTCTTAGCTCTCAATTGATCTCGGTCGGGTGCCATATCCACATTATACTTATACTGCTTGACAAAGGCTCCCCACAGATCATTGAAAGTCCGAATCTTCGTACTATCTGTTGCGGTGGAAATAGGATCACAAACTATTAATGAGTTTGAATCGCAATTCAATTCACAACCGCTCTTTGATTTATCCGAAGGAAAATGTCAAAAAGGGAAAACCTATTTTGCATCGTAAACACAATGCGGGGAAAGATCTAGGGTTCGGGGGTTGATTAAATTTAGGGAAGGTATTAGCACCCTAAACTTCTGTAGTACTCTACAGGAACCTATTGTTCAATGCTTACTATTTGCTTTATTTATTTGCTTAAGGTATATGTACAAAGGGATTAAAAGTGAGAAAAAAAGACCTAAGGGGGTTAATTCTAAGTTTACTCGGCAAGACATCGCATCTTGTGCCTACGTATCCTTACGGGAGTGGAATCAGAGTAATCGTAGTTCCCCTCAAAAGGGAGGTTAGAGACTTCTTGACTGTGGTCAAGGTCTCAAGGGGAATAAACGCATCTTACGGACACGCTTACGCGGAGTGTAGGAACTCCAAATTTCTACGTTGAATTGTTAAGTGAATTAGGGTTAAATTAGGTTAGGGATTCCGCGGCGGGAAACCCTAAAATGAGTACGGCGGCTCTTTGACCTAATGCTAGGGGTAAAATTGTAATCTTGCCTGCGGCGAGGCACTTGTGAAAACTAGGGTTTGTAAGGATCTGAAGTTGAGGACTATTGGCGCGGCGACCAGAAGCTAGACCTAACCCTCGGGTGTGTGTAATGTGACAGGAGTATTGATAAATATGTGAAATAATTGAATTATGCAAACAGAGAATAATGTCCTAATTTAACTATGCGAGCAGAAATTTAAAAGCAGTAATTAAAGCGCGATTGTTAGGATTCGCGAGATTACAACCGAGAGGCAGTTACAGTAATAATAAAAAAATAAAACACCACGCAATAGTAGTGACCATGAGCTGCAAAAGATGAATACCGTTAGTAAACAAAGCATAGACAGTAATTGGGCGAGTCAGGAGAAAAAATGCAATATGGAGATTCTTGTTGTTTTTAAAAGAAAAGAGATTTGATTAAGTTAAGAGATGTTAACATAAAAAGATTTATTTTAATTTTCGAAAAACTGGTTTTAATCTAATTATCTACAAAAAGATTTGATGTCATTATTTTTTAACAATATTTTTTTTTATTATTTAAAAAAAATGAAAATTTCAAGTTATTTGTTTTAAAAAGGGTTTTTAATTATTATTTTGTTAAAAAACAATTTTTTTGTATTAGTTTTAAAAAAGATTTAATAAATTAATTAACTAATTATAAAAGAAAAAACATAAAAAATAAAAAGGGTTGGGCCGGTCATCACTCCCGGACCCAACCCAGATGGGATAGATCACAATCAAAGGACATTTAGGGTTCCCAGAACCCTACATCACTCGTGGCGCCGTTTGCATTTCTTCTTCTTCTCTCTCGCCGCAATTCTCTCTCGTATACTCTTATCCTCCCAACCTGAAAGAGAAAAAACAAATACATAACGATCATGAATCATGAATTTACATTGTATTGACGGTGGTTTTCACAGAGGCTTGCGATGATGACGGTATAGTCTGAGCTTCAAAGGGGGTTTGCCCGTTGTTGTTCGAAACGGCACCGGTGAACCCTCTCCACTCGGGTTGCTTTGTTTCGATCTCTCTCTTTCGCGGCTAATAGCCCGTTAGGGTTTTGTGTTCTTTGCCGTTTTCCTCTAGGGTTTTCGCGATCCCGTCCTCCCTCACAGGTGGTATTTCTCCTTTTTATATACTCTGATTCTCTTATGGGCTTTTTGGATGTTGGATTTGCGTTACTTTCTGATTTGATGATTTCGTGTTGATTTGATTTTGTCTGATTTGTTTGGTTATTGATTTTCAAATACTGATTGGATTCAAATCGGATACGATTCCTGATACGGATTGGATTCATCTGATACTGATTGAATCTTGTTTCATCTCTTAGGATTTGATTGGGATTTTTTTGATACGATTCTGGGCCCGTGATTTGTCTCTGATACGATTTGCTGCTGATATTATTGGAATTGTGGCTTTGTAGATTCATATTTGATCTTCTTTCCTTTCTGATACAGATTTTGTTTTGGATATCCATCTGGTTTGATCTTCACGACTTTTCTTCTTCTTTTTTCAGAATCGGTACTATGCTTTGGTCGAGTTTAAACGCCGCCGAGGATGGTCACATAGTGATGATGACTTTAAGTCTGAACCCTCTGGTGCTACTTCTGGTTTTGACGCCGCGGTTGCCTTCGAGATTGGTTGTTTTCGATGCTTGGTTGGGTTCAGAATATGAGTTCTGGGCTGCTATTGGTGTTGCGAGTAAGATAGTGACTGATTGTTGGCTGATATACTGCGACTGATATGGTTTACCCTCGTAACTTTGAACTGTGATTTTCGTGACTTGTTTGTTGGGCAATGATGTTTCGCACTGAGCCCGGCTTTCCGCATCTGTGATAACACATGTGCTGGCTTGGATTTCAATTGCGGGCCAGCTTATCCTTGTGTCTGCTGTTCCAATGACATATGAATTCCATGATGCTCTGTGAGCTGAGTTCGCATTTGGTCCATTACATGGCTGCTGTTGTGATTTTGATGGTGTAATCGAACTTGTGCTGTTACGAGTGCTGCCATGGTGTATTTCTGTTCAGATTCGGCATTTGATTTTCATGGGTTTATTTATGTGATTCAGAGTTGATGCAATTTTGGAATATCTATTGTATGCCAACTTCTGATACTGTTTGATTCTTTTTGGCAGATGCTGTGAATGCACTGGTTTCATGGATTGTTCGGTTGAGCTTCAGTTTGAATTTCCAATCACCTATGGTTGTTTTGTTTAGGAAGCTTATGAACTGTCTTGCTTTGAGTTCTGAATTCTGAACCTGGTACTGATGCTGTTGTGAATTTTCAGGTGTTGGAAATTTCGAAAACAAAACGACTCAGACCTGCCGGCATCCGGGTCTGAGTCCAAATTTGCCTTTGTATCAGTTTGGAAATTCAATTGCGGCAAGAGCGAATCAGTCCCGCTTCTTTTATCACTTCTATCTCTTGGACGTCCCGCATAATAAGAACAGATGACCACTTGATCTGACGCCAACGGCGCGGATCGGTAACGGGTAGGACGCAACTTCGGTTGTGCCACTCCCGGCACTCGATGATGACGCTGTTCTGAGAGTGTCAAACAACCTCTAACATTTTTTCTATTCTGTTTGTGTTCTGTTTTGTTTCTCTTTGACGTGCAGGTTGATCGGAGATTTTGCGGAGAAAAGAGTATCATGAAGAACAATTAGGCTTTTTAGGACTTTGTTAGAGTAGCTATTCAGTGTAAATGACATTTCTTGTAAACACACAAATGAATCTTCATGAATGAAATTCAAAGATTATTCCTCCCTTTCAATTGTAAATTAAATACTTTATGAAATAAAATTCCACAAATATTTATTTCTTTCTCAATTGAATACCAAATTTTGAAATTATTCATATTTATTTCTTAGTTGTAAATCACAAATATTTATGAATAAAAAAATCCACAAATATTTGAGTTCACTTCCTAATTGTGAAGTATGAACATTCGCAAATGACATCCATACATACTTAACTTCTCGTCCCTGTGTTCATTCCTCTCGTGGCCTTGATCTTACTGCTTGATTAAATTCACTTGCGTTCCAACCCAAATTCTAGCCAGCAATTTTATAACCAAATGAGGATGTGCGCCGTAACCACAACAGATTCAGTATCAACGATAACATAGCCCGTAATTGAATTCCACTGATCAAATGCTAAGAGCAACAATCCAATAATACCCCATTAAAACTGCGCCTTATTAACAGAAATGGAAGTGCTCTGGAAATAAACCATGAGCGATGAAATGGATCTTAAATCCAGTTGTGCCCGACAACCTTCGATACCGAACACATGGAATTGACGCCTTGATATAATCAAACCCGGTGATAGATAAATGCCTCAGAAATAGTGTCTCGAGTGTCTCAAAGCTCAATAGCAGCCCGTCTTCAAGGAATTAGCGAAATCCACGTAAAATGACCAAAACACCCCTGGAACCAATCCTGCCAAACAAACACCTCCCTGACTTGATAGTGGTTAGCAAATGCACAGATGAGATGCTATGCGAAATGACTGACTAAATATAAGGGTAAATTTTGGGGTATTACAGTTGCCCCTATTTAAATAGCTACACCGGACGATTTGAGTGACAAAGACTCGAGGAATCGTGGTGGAGGGATTTAAATACAGATAACCGAAAATTTTGCCCTTATATGCGGCGATATGCAATGCTATGGACCAAGCGAGAACAAGCTTAATGCAGATGATGCCGTGAATATGATATGATGCGTATGCCGGAATGATAAATGCGAACAATGCTGACGAATACGACGACACAGGGACAGACGCTACGAGAAGAACATACTGGGGAAAACGACGCGTTGGGACACAACACAAACACTGGGGAGTTCTAAAATGATGGTCAACTGGTGCGAACACGACCAATTGTCATTTTTAGAAAAGGAACGAGGTCCTCAAATGGAGATGGCACCTATGAGACGGCCTCCACTGGGGAATCTAAAAGTAAAACTGAATCGTGTACGATTGCAAGACCGGTCACAGAATGCTGGAGCATTGAGCAAAGAATAACATCCAAGCTTCTGTAACCTATCCCTCGTGACAAGATCAAACGGACTTTTCGGGAATCCGTAGCAAATATACAGGGTAAAAACCGGCTGTATGCCAAAATAAATGGACTTTTTGGGAATAAGATCCTTAAATGGAGATGGCACCGATGAGATGACCTCCACTAGGGAACGTCTAACAATAAAACTGGACCTACACGATTGCAAGATCGATTACAGAATGCTGGAGCATTGAGCAAAGAATAACATCCAAGCTTCTGTAACCTGTCCCTCGTGACAGGATCAAACGGACCTTTCGGAAATCCGTATCAAATATACAGGGTAAAGACCGGCTGTATGCCAAAATAAATGGACTTTGATGGGAAACGCCCTGATAAGCTTCTCGAGGGAGAATTGTCACTCATCGTTGGAAGGGACTTTACATGCAAAAATGGATAAGCTCTCAAATAAAGAGGCTGTTGCTTATCTGTTATAAAAATCTTCTCATATTTAAGGTCGGCGCCTGGAATACGATTCTAATTCTTTCTTAAAGGGTAAACTGAACTTCCTCATACTTCAAGATCGTGCTCTCCTGAATATGATTCGGCTCCTTCTTTTACTAAAGGGTAAATGAACTTCCTCATACTTCAAGATCGTGCTCTCCTGAATATGATTCCGCTCCTTCTTTTACTAAAGGGTAAATGAACTTCCTCATACTTCAAGATCGTGCTCTCCTGAATATGATTCCGCTCCTTCTTTTACTAAAGGGTAAATGAACTTCCTCATACTTCAAGATCGTGCTCTCCTGAATATGATTCCGCTCCTTCTTTTACTAAAGGGTAAATGAACTTCCTCATACTTCAAGATCGTGCTCTCCTGAATATGATTCCGCTCCTTCTTTTACTAAAGGGTAAATGAACTTCTTCATACTTCAAGATCGTGCTCTCCTGAATATGATTCCGCTCCTTCTCTTACTAAAGGGTAAATGAACTTCTTCATACTTCAAGATCGTGCTCTCCTGAATATGATTCCGCTCCTTCTTTTACTAAAGGGTAAATGAACTTCTTCATATTTCAAGATCGTGCTCTCCTGAATATGATTCCGCTCAAACCTCCCCGTACTTCAAGATCGTGCTCTCCTGAATACGATTTGGTTCAAAACCTCCCTATACCTTAAGACGACAGGGAAAATGGAAGCCCAACTGCTCCATGGAGATGGCCATTTGCTGCGAGTCATAACGAAGATAGGATCGGCTTCTTAGGTAAGAAATGTCGCTTACCGATGTTGTAAGATGTAAGGTTGTAAAGTGTTATACTGATAGATTTTCCAGGCGTGAACTGGCGTGTATCTGTAAAGGATTGTGGTTGAAAGATAGTGCAAAATAAATGCACGTCCGGGTACAGTGATAAACTTCTTGGGCGAGAACAGTCGCGCGTCTGTCATGGTATGGTGAAAATCTTTAGATGGTGCAAAATAAATGCACGTCCGGTTGGGCTCGGCGACCGACAAAACCGAGATTCAATCTAGGATCGAGCTAGAAAGAAAACTGGTAATCAAGACCCCATCGAGAGGATGAATTCGAAGGGTAAATATCTTATCCTGGTGAGGAAAGATAGCTGAAATAACCGTCATCCACGAGGATCGAGCTCTGTGGGGAAACTGGAAACAAGTAAGTATTTTATGCTTAGGGCTGACAATCTATTTGGAGAGAATGGACAAACCCAGTTACTCGGTGGTAACAACCAATGATGGCGAGACACCATGAACCTGTGAATGCTAATGCATATATTAATGTGAATATATGTTAATGAACGTATGTTAATGAATGTATGTTAATGTCTAGGCATGTAGTTAAATATGCAGGATGTTATGAAATGAATATGTAATGAGTACGTGAAATGAATATGTAATGAGTATGAACATATGAAATGGGCGTGGCGCTTATGCCCTTGCGTATGCTGACGAAACAGACTAGAGACGGGACGAGAGATGAAATAAACATCTCGACGGAGATACCCTGCATTCTCTGCAACCAATACGTCAATCATGGGTGAGAAAGATCAATGGTAGAACCAAATCTGGTTTTAAAGTTTTGAATTCTCTGGGGAGAAGGTAATCTGCTTGGGTGCACAGTATCATGTCTTCACATGGGGAGAAGAAAACCTGAAGGATACTTTCGAGTTGCCCCAGAAAAAGTTGTCAGTTTATAGTCTCGCTGGGGACTGCGATGAGGCAATAGTTTAGGAGCCTGTTGCAATACTGAGATTTACTGGGGAATGAAGGCCGCCGTGAGTAAAATCCATCGGGTGCATGAAGAAAACATGGTTTTGATCTTGAAAGACCTTATAGTAGTTGCCATTTGTTTCTTCAAGAACACGGTGCCCCAGGATATTTGTGTTGTAAAGTATGGTCATCTCAAGAGGATTTTATAGAGAACACGGAGTCTGGTTGCCCCACTGTTTTCAAACTCTTTGAGAGATTTGTCAGGTCTCGACGTAACTGGCACAAATTAATCGTGTCACGATGAAGTCTTTGAGAGACAGCTCTTCAAGAATGTCAGACTCGCGTTGGTAAGCGAACTGGGAAACTGCCTGCCCCTGTTTAGCAGGATCTTCAAGTTCCACGGGTTATGTTCATATGTAGATCTCTAAGATATCAAGCAAAGTCGTCATGCTGGAAATGCCTATCCAGAGCTTGTCAATGCGCACATATATTTGTCTTGAATTTTTGTTTTGAAAAAGATATCGCAATAACCTGTGACCGAAATCACTAGTCAGGATATAAGTTTTAATTATAATGCCAACATGAATTTTCCTGAGCATAGTTCGTAGGAGTCAGGAAACGTGATCTTGTCGAGTATGCTTTCAACCGAAGTCCTACTTCAATTAGGTCTTTTAAAGGTTGTATCGTGGCTCGGTTCACGGTTTAAGAAACAAAGGATATAGGCTCAAGGTTATATTTGTACCCACCCCTTCTTCGTGATGTTCTCCAATCCTAATTCAGTTAATCGGATACGAACACTCGTATCTCAAGCGGATTTGCTATGGTCGAGAACTTATTAAGGCTTTGGACATGGCAGTCACTCACCTATTTCACGATCTTGTTCTTTACTAGGGATTACTTATTGTACCTTCTTGTTTGCTTTTACTCCCTAACTTTTGCCTGGACAACGTCTTTTGATCTGACTTTGGAGTCCAGCGGGATGCCCCAGTTTTGCCTAAGTCTCCTTCACAGGTTTTGACTTAGCGGGCTCTTATTATTTTTCTTTTATGCACAAGTCGTGTAAATCCTCTGAAAGGCTCGTGACTGCCCCACTCCTTAGGTAACCGAGGGATAGTCATTGTATTGGACTTCTTAAGATGCTAAGGATAAATTCCCGAAGGTCTGCTCTTCCTTTTTGAGACTCTAAGCGCTCGATCGGTTTAACTGAAACCTACCCTGCCCCAGGTTAGGATGAAGGTTCTTAAAAAAGAAAACTCCTACTTCAAGGTTCAAAGGGGTTAACGAGGGATTATCATCCTTATATCTCCGGTGTTTGGGATTTGAAACAATGCCTTACATCATCAGCTGGTTGCAATCGAAAGCAAACGACAAGAAATCTGACGTTTTAGGTTTGTCATCCTCCTCCCAATTCTCTATCATAACAAGAGGTCGGGTAAAGTTGGCATTATAATTTATGAAAAATATATTTTGAATGAGTGAAGCGAATGGACTTATTCAAGACAAACATATGCGTTGCATTAATCAAAGACAAACAAGTTTGTACATGCTAAATGTGCTTAATCAGAGAGAAATACATATAAATAAACTAATGAACTGTCGGAAAAATACTTCTAAATGGTTTATGAAATTCAAGAGCAACAGTTTCCTTTGGCGGAGCCTCAATGGAAGGACGTCTGGTTTATGGTCACTGCGAGTTATCATGGCTTGCCCCAGTTACGCTGGTCACACCTTCAACAGTTTTCAGTCGTTGCTTCAAAATAACTTTCCCAGATTCTTTGTTGATCCCAGTCATATCATCTTGAGGGTTACTGAAATGAAGCGAGCTAGGCCTTTGAATACTTACTGGATCCGGCTGATTCGCCACAGGAGTAGCATGCTTTGCAGAATTCGAACTCTCCAAGTGAGGGACCCCGATAGGAGTCTCGATCTTCATCTGAGCATCGCTAAAAGACAACTTCTTCGTTTCTAGCAAATTTCTGACAACTTTATTAAGAGCGTAGCAATTCTCTAGATCATGATCGGGCGCACCCTCATGAAATAAACAATGAGCGGCAGCGTTGTAGCTTGCAGGTAACGGATTAGGCGGAGGACCCAAAGCACGGGTGATAATCAGACCCTGTTGTACCAAATGGGAGTATAACTCAGTGAAGGCCATCGGAATTGGAGGACAAGGCTTATACTGACTCTTACGGAGATAAGGAACCTGATCCTGTGATTGCTGGTGAACAGGAGCATTGGGCACTCGTTGACTATTGACAGGAACTTGCATGGGCGGATAACCGGAAAGCTGTTGATAAACCGGCGCTTGATATACCGGAGCTGACTGCACAGGCTGGTATGTAGGAAACTGCTGATTGAAAGGAGGCGCAACAGTAGCTGCATAGGGTTGTTGAACATATGGAAACGAATAACCTTGAACATAACTCTGCTGATGTTGCCAAGGTTGAGGAGTAGCTGTTTTGCGGTTCCTCGAACGTGTAGGTCCTTTACCATGGTTGGAGTTAGGAGTTTTGCACTGTGGAGGGGTAGCTCGTCGAACTGGTTGAGCACTAGGAGGCACCAAACCGGATTGAAGACCGTGAGGAGGTACATTCTCGACAGTAACAGCTGGTTGAGATTCCATAACGGTATTAATAGTCTCAGAAACAACAGTAGACTGAGCATCCACCTTCACACTAAGAGCTCGTAACATCTCCAAAATCTGCCCTACACTCCCTCGAAGATCTTCGAGTTTATGGATGACACGGTTGATCTCTTAGTTTTGATCTTCCATCCTTATGAAGGGTCGTATTGATGCAGAGAACTTAGGGTGACAAAACTGGAAGGTGAGAAAACCGCGTATGAGAAATCGGGAGACACATGCAATGCAAAGGTATGATGCTAAAATCTGAATGCAAATGAAGATTTCATGGAATTCAAATATTTACGAATATTGCGGAATACCAAGGAAACTTTTAATTCATTGAAGACAGATTACAAATAATATTCTTGCAACCAAAATAGCTAAATAAAAGCCTAGAAAATCCTAGAGAAGCATCTTCCACAACTTCAGTGAGCAGACGGAGAGTCGGTGGAAAATAAATATTCGTAGAGCCTTCTCTTCTTGTAGGATTGTATCTCATCATTCTTCGACTGAATCAACTTTTGAAGTTCTTCGTACTTGCTGGCCATCACATGGTATTTGTTCTTCCATGCTTCTATTTCGCATTGTGATTTCTTCAAAGTGATCTTCAAAGTCTCAGCTTCAGTCATGAAATACTGGACAGGTTCTTCTCTTTGAGGTAAAGGATCTTGGCGAGAGTAAGGCATCTTCAACTCAATAGCTCTTCCTCGGACCCATCGAAGGTATGGTTCCATGGACACACAATTAGGTCTTCCCAAACTTTCTTTGTCTTTCCTATGCAGATGATTCCAAGAAGATAGGATCTGATCTTGAAGCTTTTTGTCGTCTTTGAAAAAAATTTCCTCCACATGAATACCTTTAGGCGGTTCCTTCAAGGGGTATCCCAACTGTCGGCGAGCTAAGACTGGATTGTAGCTAATTCCTCCATTGAAACTAAGCAAAGGCACATTGTTGAATTTTCCACAACTATCAATGATCGATATCCCATCGTACATGCGATTATACCAATCAATATCAGAGTGAGTTAAAGCCATAACTTTTTGCGACCAGCGTTCTTGATTAGGTCTCCAGAACGGACCGGACTTGGGTAAGTGAGAAATAAACCACTTGTATAGTAATGGCACACAACATGTAATCATTCCTCCACCATGAAAGTTTCGGAGGTGTACTGAATGATAAGTATTACCCAATAGCGTTGGAACTGAATTTCTTCTCATGAAGGTCTTGATTGCATTAAGGTCCACAAACCCCTCAAAACTAGGAAAAAGCAGCAACCCATAAATAAGCAAGGCAAATATTGTCTCAAAGGCAAACATGTCTTTACGATCGGCATAAAATTGAGCTTTCTTAATTAGGAAGTCCCTGGGAAAACCGGAGGTCCCCCCTTTGGTGATCATATTGTTTTTGACATCGGATATCCTTAGACAAATGGCTTTAGCAATATCTCGTTCTTTAGGGTCTTCCTCCAAGAAAGGGAACGGAGACTTATCCAAGATCGGTAATCCCATCAACTGAGAGTATTCTTCTAAGGTAGGTAAAAGCTGATAATCTGGATCATAAAACTGTAGCAAAGTCGCAAGAAGTCCTTCGTTCACTTGAATCTTCAACAAAGACAATAGCCTTCCATATCTGTTTTGGAACTTTTCTTGATCTTGAACCAAATCTCTTAGCTTCTCTAGGACTTCCAAATTAAAACCCTTAAAAGTAAATTTCAAAGTATGCCTCCTAGAGTGATCCATGGTATCCTGCAATGTTCATAAATAGAGTTTGAATTCCATGAAAATCTTAATGTGATATGATGTTTTATGAATGCAATGCATGAAAACACACAAAGTCCTAGGTTAAAGGAACGTGAGTGGAGTTAAGGTCTACCCATCCCCAAAAGGAGTGTACTATAGGTTAGTCGTACCTGCAGAACAAGGTTCTAAAAAGTGCCCAAAGTCGTCAGCCCATCTTTCGGATATTATCAACCTTCCGATTGACTCGGTGGTTAATAATATTCTCAAGAGAACCTCTTTTGAGTGTAGTATCGCGTAGCAACCGTTGTAGGACTACCCCCACATAGTTCCCGCACTACGTCCTAAATAAGGCCAAGGTGGTGCTAAGGTACTACGGTCCTCAATATCACAGACTCCAATCGACCATGGAAAAAGTTTTCGCGATTACTCGTTCAACCGAACCATTTTCGAAAAGGTCTCAACTGAGCGGTGATTCTCGAATCGGCTTGGTCGGGATTCACTCCCTATAAGCCTCATCAAATATATCCCCATCCTATAATAATGTCACTAGTCCGGGCGTAGGACTTATCTCACAACACAAGGAACATTCCCAAAATCAGAGCACAAATATATACATGCAGATGAATAATAACACAGATAGTAATAAAGATGAACAAGTTAGGGATAACCCTCAAAAGTTAAGAAAGTCCCCAGTGAAGTCGCCATTTTCTGTTGCGGTGGAAATAGGATCACAAACTATTAATGAGTTTGAATCGCAATTCAATTCACAACCGCTCTTTGATTTATCCGAAGGAAAAGGTCAAAAAGGGAAAACCTATTTTGCATCGTAAACACAATGCGGGGAAAGATTTAGGGTTCGGGGGTTGATTAAATTTAGGGAAGGTATTAGCACCCTAAACTTCTGTAGTACTCTACAGGAACCTTTTGTTCAATGCTTACTATTTGCTTTATTTATTTGCTTAAGGTATATGTACAAAGGGATTAAAAGTGAGAAAAAAAGACCTAAGGGGGTTAATTCTAAGTTTACTCGGCAAGACATCGCATCTTGTGCCTACGTATCCTTACGGGAGTGGAATCAGAGTAATCGTAGTTCCCCTCAAAAGGGAGGTTAGAGACTTCTTGACTGTGGTCAAGGTCTCAAGGGGAATAAACGCATCTTACGGACACGCTTACGCGGAGTGTAGGAACTCCAAATTTCTACGTTGAATTGTTAAGTGAATTAGGGTTAAATTAGGTTAGGGATTCCGCGGCGGGAAACCCTAAAATGAGTACGGCGGCTCTTTGACCTAATGCTAGGGGTAAAATTGTAATCTTGCCTGCGGCGAGGCACTTGTGAAAACTAGGGTTTGTAAGGATTTGAAGTTGAGGACTATTGGCGCGGCGACCAGAAGCTAGACCTAACCCTCGGGTGTGTGTAATGTGACAGGAGTATTGATAAATATGTGAAATAATTGAATTACGCAAACAGAGAATAATGTCCTAATTTAACTATGCGAGCAAAAATTTAAAAGCAGTAATTAAAGCGCGATTGTTAGGATTCGCGAGATTACAACCGAGAGGCAGTTACAGTAATAATAAAAAAATAAAACACCACGCAATAGTAGTGACCATGAGCTGCAAAAGATGAATACCGTTAGTAAACAAAGCATAGACAGTAATTGGGCGAGTCAGGAGAAAAAATGCAATATGGAGATTCTTGTTGTTTTTAAAAGAAAAGAGATTTGATTAAGTTAAGAGATGTTAACATAAAAAGATTTATTTTAATTTTCGAAAAACTGGTTTTAATCTAATTATCTACAAAAAGATTTGATGTCATTATTTTTTAACAATATTTTTGTTTATTATTTAAAAAAAATGAAAATTTCAAGTTATTTGTTTTAAAAAGGGTTTTTAATTATTATTTTGTTAAAAAACAATTTTTTTGTATTAGTTTTAAAAAAGATTTAATAAATTAATTAACTAATTATAAAAGAAAAAACATAAAAAATAAAAAGGGTTGGGCCGGTCATCACTCCCGGACCCAACCCAGATGGGATAGATCACAATCAAAGGACATTTAGGGTTCCCAGAACCCTACATCACTCGCGGCGCCGTTTGCATTTCTTCTTCTTCTCTCTCACCGCAATTCTCTCTTGTATACTCTTATCCTCCCAACCTGAAAGAGAAAAAACAAATACATAACGATCATGAATCATGAATTTACATTGTTTTGACGGTGGTTTTCACAGAGGCTTGCGATGATGACGGTATAGTCTGAGCTTCAAAGGGGGTTTGCCCGTTGTTGTTCGAAACGGTGCCGGTGAACCCTCTCCACTCGGGTTGCTTTGTTTCGATCTCTCTCTTTCGCGGCTAATAGCCCGTTAGGGTTTTGTGTTCTTTGCCGTTTTCCTCTAGGATTTTCGCGATCCCGTCCTCCCTCACAGGTGGTATTTCTCCTTTTTATATACTCTGATTCTCTTATGGGCTTTTTGGATGTTAGATTTGCGTTACTTTCTGATTTGATGATTTCGTGTTGATTTGATTTTGTCTGATTTGTTTGGTTATTGATTTTCAAATACTGATTGGATTCAAATCGGATACGATTCCTGATACGGATTGGATTCATCTGATACTGATTGAATCTTGTTTCATCTCTTAGGATTTGATTGGGATTTTTTTGATACGATTCTGGGCCCGTGATTTGTCTCTGATACGATTTGCTGCTGATATTATTGGAATTGTGGCTTTGTAGATTCATATTTGATCTTCTTTCCTTTCTGATACAGATTTTGTTTTGGATATCCATCTGGTTTGATCTTCACGGCTTTTCTTCTTCTTTTTTCAGAATCGGTACTATGCTTTGGTCGAGTTTAAACGCCGCCGAGGATGGTCACATGGTGATGATGACTTTAAGTCTGAACCCTCTGGTGCTACTTCTGGTTTTGACGCCGCGGTTGCCTTCGAGATTGGTTGTTTTCGATGCTTGGTTGGGTTCAGAATATGAGTTCTGGGCTGCTATTGGTGTTGCGAGTAAGATAGTGACTGATTGTTGGCTGATATACTGCGACTGATATGGTTTACCCTCGTAACTTTGAACTGTGATTTTCGTGACTTGTTTGTTGGGCAATGATGTTTCGCACTGAGCCCGACTTTCCGCATCTGTGATAACACATGTGCTGGCTTGGATTTCAATTGCGGGCCAGCTTATCCTTGTGTCTGCTGTTCCAATGACATATGAATTCCATGATGCTCTGTGAGCTGAGTTCGCATTTGGTCCATTACATGGCTGCTGTTGTGATTTTGATGGTGTAATCGAACTTGTGCTGTTACGAGTGCTGCCATGGTGTATTTCTGTTCAGATTCGGCATTTGATTTTCATGGGTTTATTTATGTGATTCAGAGTTGATGCAATTTTGGAATATCTATTGTATGCCAACTTCTGATACTGTTTGATTCTTTTTGGCAGATGATGTGAATGCACTGGTTTCATGGATTGTTCGGTTGAGCTTCAGTTTGAATTTCCAATCACCTATGGCTGTTTTGTTTAGGCAGCTTATGAACTGTCTTGCTTTGAGTTCTGAATTCTGAACCTGGTACTGATGTTGTTGTGAATTTTCAGGTGTTGGAAATTTCGAAAACAAAACGACTCAGACCTGCCGGCATCCGGGTCTGAGTCCAAATTTGCCTTTGTATCAGTTTGGAAATTCAATTGCGGAAAGAGCGAATCAGTCCCGCTTCTTTTATCACTTCTATCTCTCGGACGTCCCGCATAATAAGAACAGATGACCACTTGATCTGACGCCAACGGCGCGGATCGGTAACGGGTAGGACGCAGCTTCGGTTGTGCCACTCCCGGCACTCGATGATGACGCTGTTCTGAGAGTGTCAAACAACCTCTAACATTTTTTCTATTCTGTTTGTGTTCTGTTTTGTTTCTCTTTGACGTGCAGGTTGATCGGAGATTTTGCGGAGAAAAGAGTATCATGAAGAACAATTAGGCTTTTTAGGACTTTGTTAGAGTAGCTATTCAGTGTAAATGACATTTCTTGTAAACACACAAATGAATCTTCATGAATGAAATTCAAAGATTATTCCTCCCTTTCAATTGTAAATTAAATACTTTATGAAATAAAATTCCACAAATATTTATTTCTTTCTCGATTGAATACCAAATTTTGAAATTATTCATATTTATTTCTTAGTTGTAAATCACAAATATTTATGAATAAAAAAATCCACAAATATTTGAGTTCACTTCCTAATTGTGAAGTATGAACATTCGCAAATGACATCCATACATACTTAACTTCTCGTCCCTGTGTTCATTCCTCTCGTGGCCTTGATCTTACTGCTTGATTAAATTCACTTGCGTTCCAACCCAAATTCTAGCCAGCAATTTTATAACCAAACGAGGATGTGCGCCGTAACCACAACAGATTCAGTATCAACGATAACATAGCCCGTAATTGAATTCCACTGATCAAATGCTAAGAGCAACAATCCAATAATACCCCATTAAAACTGCGCCTTATTAACAGAAACGGAAGTGCTCTGGAAATAAACCATGAGCGATGAAATGGATCTTAAATCCAGTTGTGCCCGACAACCTTCGATACCGAACACATGGAATTGACGCCTTGATATAATCAAACCCGGTGATAGATAAATGCCTCAGAAATAGTGTCTCGAGTGTCTCAAAGCTCAATAGCAGCCCGTCTTCAAGGAATTAGCGAAATCCACGTAAAATGACCAAAACACCCCTGGAACCAATCCTGCCAAACAAACACCTCCCTGACTTGATAGTGGTTAGCAAATGCACAGATGAGATGCTATGCGAAATGACTGACTAAATATAAGGGTAAAATTTGGGGTATTACACTATCCAACCCCATGTACCACTTGAGTGCAGCGCTTGTCAGACTATCTTGGAAATAGTGAATGAGCAGTTGATCATTGTCAGTTTGTGCAAACATCTTCCTAGCATACATGATGAGATGACTCTGAGGACAAGTATTTCCTTTGTACTTCTCGAAATCAGGGACCTTGAATTTCGTTGGAACCTTGACATTTGGAACCAAGCACAGATCAGAAGCGCTCTTTCCAAACAAATCCTTCCCATGAAGGGCTTTCAACTCCTTTTGCATATCAGAAAACTGGTCTTGAAATCCATCCATCCTTTCTTCTAAACCCACAGTTTCGGTCGGCGACCCCTGTAAAATTGGCTCATCCAGAATATACGGAACAACATTCATATGTGGAGGTGGAGTAGTCACTACAGCAGTAACTGCAGGAGCAGTTTGGACAGTGGTCACAGCAGGGATCTCAGGCACAGTCGGACGGTAGCCAGCGGGAGTGAAATGAGGAGGCATTCCCCACAGAAAACCTGGTGGCATGCTATAGGTCACTTCGGCAACAGAAGACACCATTGGGATCGGTGTTGGTGTCACTTCAGAGATCACAGTCTTTTGAACATCTTTTTTGTTGAGTGTGTCTTGATTGGACAGAGCTTCCACTAGACCATTCAACCTCTCCAAACTTTCTTTCAGAATTGCAACTTCATCACGGAGTACTCTGTTTTCCTGTTCTAGTTGATCCATCTTCTGGCGCTGACTAGCTCGAGTGTTGTATTGGTGATTCAGCTTGTCTGTGGAGATGAAGCAAGAGTGAGACTCTAGAATGCGAACAATGCTATGCTTATGCAAAAATGCAAATGAGTATGAAACTTCAAGAAACTCAAATTATCTTCGGTATTATAATGTTGGAAAAAAACTTATATATTTTGATATTAGAGAGGCATTACAAAGCAAAGTACTCTTTTAAGAGTTTATTAAATTGAACCAAAAGCAAAAGAGAACTCGGAGATCTACTCCCTATGCTCCTTCTGTGCACAAAGTTCTTCTTCTAACTGGCTGATACGTTCTTGCAATTCGGCCTTCTCACTGATGAGTCGATCGACACATTCTTTCCAAGCCACCGTAGCTGGGGGAAGATCAGCTCTGGTGACAGTTCCGGAAGAGGTGTGAGAGGAAAATAAATCCTCTCGCGCCTTCCTTTTCTTTGCAAATTCTATCTCTGGCAGCTTCTGGGACTTCTCTTTCTCTACTTTGAGGGTGAAAAACTTGTTCCTCCAAGCGGCTTTCAGTTTTCGAGCCTCGTCCAAGGCGGTTTTTAGCTTATCTATCTCACTCACATCAAACCAATCAGGATCATGAAAAGTCAATACCATAGGTTCGTGAAAAGGGAAAGGCATCTTGAGGACGAGAGCCCTCTCGCACACCCAACGTAGATAGTCTTCAGAGGTGTCGTCATTATGGAACCCTAAAGCAGTCATCCCTTCCTTATTGACGTATCTCCACGCGTAAATTATGACGGTCTTCAGGTCTGGATCTTCTCCTTCCTTGAGAAAGATTCCTTCCAATAAAGCTTGGTCAGGTATTTCGATCATGGGATGCCCAAATTGTCTGCGGGCCAAAGAAGGATTGTAACTTACGCATCCTTCTCTCCCAATGAGCGGTATGTTGGTGAATCCTCTGATGCTGGGAATCATACATACACCTCCATAAGTAGGATCGTACCACACGATATCTGAGTGGGTAAGGGCCATAACTATCTCGGACCAACGGGGTGTTTCTATCTCTTCCCAAATAGATGGGCGTCGAGCTAGGCGAGAGATGAACCATGAGTACAGCAAGGCGGTACAACAGACAATGTGTCCTCCCCCTTCGGCATTTTTCGAGTGGATTGAATGGTACGTGTCAGCTAGCAAGGTGGGAACCAGATTCTTGAGTATGAATAGTTTAATCACACCCATATCGACAAAATCATCAATCTTTGGGAACCAGAAGATCCCATAAACCAATAGAGCGAATGTAGCTTCCAAGATAAGGACCTCTTTTCTTTCAGCATGGTAACAGACTTTTTCGATCAAGAAATCAGCTGGGAATCCAAGGACTCCTTCCTTGGTGGTTAAGTGCGCTTGAACATCGGCTAGGCTGAGATAAGTAGCATTTGCAATTTCTTGGTGGCTAGGTATGTCTAAAAAGTGTACTTCAAAGTTTCTCTTTTGAAATCCATTGTTACAATACCTACAAAACGAAATTGAGTTTCTTGAAGTGAACAAAGAAAAAGAAAGAATGCAATGCGAGATGAGTAGTGCGTCATGGGATTCCTCTATTTATGGGCATTGCGGTAAAAGAAACGTTTTATTAATTTTGAAACGGATTACATAAATATTCTTTTAAAGAGCCCCAAATAAAAGCTAAATAAAAGCTATTAAAGACACTAAGGAAGTTTCGAATTCTGCTGCTTGAGCTGCTCTTCCAATTGAGTCTTCTCACGGGTGAGATTATCCACAATCATCTTCCAGATGGTACACCGAGAGTCGGAGGAAAATAAATCCTCCAAAACCTTCCTCCTCTTGTAGGGGAGTAACTCTTCATCCTTCAACTACAGTTGTTCCTGAAGCTCAACAGTCTGTCTCTGAAGTTTATCATTCTCTGCAACAGACACTTGATACTTGTTCTTCCACACTTCTGATTCGTGCTGTGACTTCCTCAAGGAAACCCCCAACTTCTCAGCGTCAGACATAAAAGTATAAGTAGGTTCTTCTCTTGGAGGTATAGGATCTTGACGAGAATAAGACATCCTCAGCTTGATTGCTCTATTCCTGACCCACTAAAGATACGGTTCCAAAGACACACAGTTGGGTCTTCCCAAACTATTCCTATCTTTCTTATACAAATGTTTCCAAGCTTCCACAATCTTCTCTCGGAGCTCTTGGTTATCCTCGAAGAAAATACTCTCAACTTGTATGCTCTTAGGTGGTCCCTTCAACGGATATCCCAACTGTCGACGAGCTAAAACAGGGTTATAACTGATCCCTCCACCAAAGTTGAGCAACGGTATATTAGAAAAATCTCTACATCCATCAATGATTATAACCCCATCATACTCACAGCTATACCAATCAATGTCGAAATGAGTCAAAGCCATAATCCTTTCTGACCAATGCCTATCATTAAGATGCCAAAAGGAAACATACTTGGGCAAGTGTGTAATGAACCATTTGTATAATAAGGGCATACAGCATGTAATCATTCCTCCACCATGAAGGTTTCGGAGATGTATAGAGTGATAGGTATTACCCAATAGAGTCGGCACTGGATTGTTCTTCATGAAGATCTTAATTGCATTAAGGTCAACAAAGCCTTCAAAACTCGGAAATAGAAACACACCATAAACAAGCAAGGCGAAGATTGCCTCGAACAGAGCCTTGTTCGTAAAATAAGTATAAAATAAGGCCTTCTTATATAAAAAATCTGTAGTCAAACCAAAAGTTCCACTTTTAACAACCATGTTGGCCTTGACGTCAGATACCCTGAGAGAAAGGGTCTTAGCAATGTCTCTTTCTTCGGGGTCCTTTTCCAAGAAAGGAAAAGGAGATTCTTCTAGAATAGGCAAACCCACCAAAAAGGAGTATTCTTCTAAATTTGGCAACAACTGATAGTCTGGAAAGGTGAATCAGTGATGCATCGGATCATAAAATTGTAATAGAGCGGAAAGGAGATCCTCATTTGCCTTACGTCTCAACAAAGATAGTAACTTCCCATATTTACCCTTGAACTTCTCTTGGTATTCAATCAAAGCTTCCAACTCCCTTAGGTCATCTAAATTGGAACTCTTAAAAGTATATCGCAAAGTATTTCTTCGGTTAGGATCCATAATGCCCTACAATGTTCATAAACGAAGGTAAATCCCATGAAGTCCAATGCAGTATGATGCTATATGAATGCAGCAAACACAAGTAAGCACATAAGGACACACAAAGATAAACAAACAAAGGTCCTAGGTTTGCAACGAGCATGGAGCCAAGGGTATACGCATTCCCAAAGGACATGGGCTAAAGGTGGATTGTACCTGCAGAACAAGGTTCTAAAGAGGTATTCAAAGTCATTAGTTCATCTTTCGGATATTATCAATTTCCCAACTAACTCGGGGATTAATAATATTCTCAAGAGAACTTCTTTTGAGTGTAGCATCGCGTAGCACTATTTCGGGACTTACTCCCTCATAGCCTCGCACTACGTCCTAATAAAGGCCAAAGTGGGGTTAAAGGTAACTACGATCCTTAGCATCATGGACTCCAATTGAGAATAGTAAAAGTTTTCACGACTAAACTCTTTCAACCGAACCATTTTCAAAAGGGTCTCAACTAAGCGAGATTCTCGAGTCAACTTACTTGGGATTCACTCCCTATAAGCCTCATCGAATATATCACCATCCTATCATAATTTCTCTCAAGTCTGGGTGTAGGACTTTGTCTCACCACTCAAGGATAACAGTCCAAAAGAAATAAAGAATAAACAAATAAGCAAATAAGCAAGTAAGCAAATATATAAAGTAATAAAGAAACAAAACAAGATAGGGAGACCCGCTGAGAGTCCCCAGTGAAGTCGCCATTTCTGTCGCGGTGAAATTTGGATACCAAACTATTGATTGGTTTGAATCTAATTCATTTGCAATCGAACTTTAATTTGTCCAAAGGAAGGGATAAAGATCGAAATACCCATAATACAATGCAAATGCAAGCTAGAGAGTTATAGGTTCGGGGTTGGTTAAACTTAGGGAAGGTGCTAGCATCCTAAGTTTCTGTAGTACTCTACAGGAACCTCTTGTTTTATGTTGTTTATTGCTATGGATTATCTGCTTAAGGGTTAAAAGAACTATGGGTTTATTTCTAAGTATAGTCGATAAGATATCACATCTTATGCCTACATATCCTTACGGAAGTGGAATCAGAGTATCTGTAGTTCCCCTAAAGGGTTTGAGGAGTTCTTTGACTGAGTCAAAGTTCCTACGGGTTTAGGGTAGTTGATTGATTGAGTTTAGGAGGAAAGATGAGTTGTCATTTTAAGAGAGATTTAACCGCCACAAGTGTTAGGATTGTATTGTTGTGGGGTGGAGATTCTATCTCGCTTAAGATGATTAACATCTTTCTCTAATGTTTGAATAATTGTATTGAGTTGTTGAATGTGTTTGTCTAAGTTGTAAAGATAAAAGTTCCTCCTTATGGGGTAGGATCTAAACTTAGAAGATCGACTTGAATGGGATCAAGGATCAAGTGGGAGAATGATGCAAATGTAGATGCATACGTACGATTGTTTAAATCATGCGCAGATTCTTCCTTTGGACACTTATGCAATGCGGTAAGATAAATTGCGGTAAAGATAAAGATAAATTGCGAAAAATAAATGCATACACACACATGAAAGCGCTGAAGTGCACGAGTGTGTGAAAGTGGGATTGGATAATGTGAGCAGAGTGTAAGGGCGCGTGATTGATTTTAGGCGAAGTTGATTAATTTTAAGAAAGGTTAATCTTAAAATAAAAGTTATATTATTTGATTTGGGAAAATTGATGACTTATTTGATTTTGATTATTTAAATAAAAGTTTGGTTTTAATATTAATTTTATGAAAGGGCTGGTTGTGATTTGATTTTAAGGAAAAAATAATAATTAATTTATTAATAAAAGATTTGATTAAATTAAATAATAAAGACTTATAAGGGTTTACTGTTTTTTTATGAAAAAAAGGGGTGGTTGATTTTATTAAAATAAAAGGCTTGATTTAATTCTAAAAGGAGTTTCTTTTTATTATTATTAAAAAGGTGAAATTAATTTATTTAAAAAAATGTGATTTGAGTTATTTAATTAAATTAAAAGGATAAAAAAAAAGATAAACGGAAGGGGAGGGAGTTTGATCCGTTGGAGATCAAGGTGTGTGTGTAGTGAATATCCGACATTACAATATTATAATACAAAATAACAATAAAACGAAATAAGAAAAGAGAAGTGGGGCCAAAACCCTCGTCTTCTCCTCCGTCCTTCTCGTGACGGTCTCTGAGTTTTCTTCTTCCATCGCGATCTTCGTCCCATTCTTTCCCCGATTGATTCTTCAATTTTCTCATTTGATTACTTGTAAATCAAACAGAAACCACAATGCATGATGATTTGAGGATAACCTTTTACCTACGAACGAGAGTCGACGGTGACCGGTTTCTAGTGGCGGCGAAGCGATGATGATGCCTAAGAAGAACTCGAACTACACGATGATGATGCTTGTCCTTTGGGTCTGAGCTTTTGAGTGTATGAGTTTCTCTTTCGCTGCGATGAGGCTTTTCGTCTCTCTGAGTGGGCGCACTTCTTTCTTCGGTGATTCCCCCCTTTGAATGGATTTCCATCGTCCTTTTATAAAGGGATTTGTTGGGGCTCCAATGATGATTGTTTTCAAAACCTTCCTCATTCGTCTGATGCTGTCGGATTCGTTTGATGATTTGGGGAGACAAGTGGTGATTCTTTCCTATTTCGTTAGGGCTTGTCTGATCCACTGAGTAATTTGGGAATCAATAGTTAATTCTTTCTAATTTTGTTGGAGACATGTCGGTTTTGATTTGGGAAGTTCAAGTCTTTTCCCTTTCCGTTGTGGATTCGTCAAATTTGGAAATGTCTGTATCTGTTGATGTCCCACTGGCTTCGAATTAATGCTTTTCCTCTTCTTCTTTCGCAGGGCAAAAAGTTACACTTGAAGTTCAGAGGTTGCCTTGTCTTAGTCTGCCGAGAAGGGTGTCGTAACCGGCGATGACGACATGGTGTCTGAGCTTGGCGGAAATGTGGTTGTCGTATTGCTACCGGTAGTATTCTTATACGCCGTTAATGTTTGGCAAATATCATTGTTGATGTTCTACTGTTTGTGGATGTTTCACTTACAATTGATGTTGTAATGCAGATGTTTGAACTGATAGTGTTGATGCTAATACTTCTTTCTTTTCCAAGATGCCGTTAGCGGGTTCGGAAGCTGCCGTCTTAGCCTTGGTGCTGAGGAAGGTAATGCGGTGGTGATGATAACTCAAGGAGTCTGAACCATGGGGATGTTGTTGCTGCACTTGTGTATTGCCTGTCATTGATTGCCTTCCCCCGATGATGGACCGAACTGAGGGATGGACCAATGATGTCGCTGCGGGTATGAAATGATGCTATTGACGTCGTTGTCGCTAATGCTGTCCTTATTTTTTGTTGCTAATGTTTATGATGTTATGCCACTGTGGAACTGATATGGTTGTTGTTGCTTGCATATGAGAAAAATACTGGTGTTGTGTTGCTGCTAGCTCATACTATGTTGGCCTGTTGTTGTTGTAGACGGTGAACTGAGATTGTTGACTGTTTTGCTGCTAACCGTGGCTTGTTTGCAACTGATATTTGCTGCTATTGTTGTTTGTGTTCAGGAGCTGCTGTTGCCGGGGAGAGTTTGAAACGGTGATGATGACACCATGTCTGAACCGTAAGCTAGGACTGTTGTTGCCTGTGAAAGTTGTTGATGCCTTCGAACTATGTTGAGAGTGGTTCTGAGATTAGTTGTTTTATTTGTCTAGACTTTGATTTTTTCGGTGCTTGGTAAGGAGTTGATGATGACTTTAGTTGTCGCCCTCTCGGCCGCTCGCTCACGCCCGATGATGACTTGTACTGAGGGCTGAAATGATTAAATTCAACTCTCTATTCCCGAAACGTACTTCATATTGACGGTGTTTGCTTGTGTTGCAGGTGTTGAAGAGCTTGCAGATGTTGCGGAAATACTCGTAGTTGACATTCTGCTGCTGCTGACAAATGCTTGCTGCTGATGTCTTACTGATACTTGCGGTTGCTTGCAGCTGCTTGCGAATACTTGCTGCTGATGTGCTGTTGGTGATGTTCGCAGATGGTGTGGAGATACCTGCAGCCGCTGTTGATGCCTCCGTCGTGACTGCGCTGAGAATGCTAGAATACTTGTTACTGTTGTTTGCTGATATGCTGATATTGTAGGTCCCAAAATGCACTGGTGGATCCTTCAAATGGGTGAGTTCGAAATTGCCATTGCTCTTGTCAATATTTTCAGAGAAACAGATGCTTGTCAGCTCAGATTTCTTATTGATGCGGTGACCGGTTGGCGGTATATGAGACTCTGTCAGTTTCACTCTTGGTGAAGATAAATGAGGGTGAATCTAGCTGGATGAAAGCAATTATCTTAGGTGGAAAGAAAGTATGCCTGATGAAGAAGAGGACGGTGTTATGTGACGAAAGAAGGCACGAGATCTCTGCATATCATCTTAAAAAATCTATTTCTCACTTCTTAGACAATGTTTTATGTTGCTCTTTGATGTACCCCAATCCCCTGATGAGATTAGTAAATGCGATTTGACTTGTAGCTTCTTCTTATTTTCATGTAACTTGTATTTGGAATCGACTTCTATATGTAATCATGGTCTTGCAATGGAATAAAGTAGCTCATGCATTTTTCATTAACTCAACTTCTCGAGCTTGTGAGCTTTCTTTAAGGCCTCAAAATCTCCTTGAACTTTATTTGAACCAGAAAAGCACCTTGCACCTTAAATTTCGTCTTTGAACCTTGAGCTAAAATTTGACGCAAATCTCGTTAAGTTGAAATGAATCCGGACTTCTGTTCACTTCTATTTTGTCGCAAAGTATAGTACGTCCAAAAACTCGAATTCGTGATATGGACATAAGAAGGATGCTTGAAATGGTTTGAATCATCTTATATCCGAAAACCCTTGAGTTGGGCATCCAAGTACACGAGCCATGTCTTTACCAACTTAAACCTCTCGGGCTAACATCGGAACCTTTGAGAAGCTTCAAGGGAAACGACCAGTAGAATAAACTCGGGATATCCCTGATCCAGTGGTCACCTAGCAGTATTTGACTGTACGAATCTATACTTGACGAAGTTGTACCTGCATGAACTGGTTAGCCATAATAGACAGTAAGATAAAACAAGTTCTGAAGGCACAAGGGGCGGGATCTTATGGTAAAAAATTAGGGTGTGACAATTGTCGCTACTGCGAAAATCGGCGCCGGCTTGACAGGAGAGTCGCCACCGTGCGTTATTTATCCCTCAGAGCGGGAAAGGAAACGCTCGAAGTAAACCTCGCAAAGACGGGAAAAGGTATGGTCATCGCAACCAAAACCTGGATTCGGGAGTCGGTTACGCAAGGGGAAGGTATTAGCACCCCTCACGTCCATCGTACTCGATGGGATCCACGCTTGATGTTTATAGGTAAAAGGGTGTATTATCTATCTACGCTAATGGCTGGTCTGAAAAGAAAATAAAAGGACAGGACTCGACAGAACATGCGGTGTTCTGGGCCTACGTATTCCCTCGTGCAATGGGAAAGTCAGAGTCAACGTAGTTCGACTGCCTACGTCTAAACGGGGGAAAGGTTGCTCGCCAGGACATCGCGTCCTGTGCCTACGTACTTCCATCTGAAATGAAAGATCAGAGCAAACGTAGTTCGGCTAACTACGGGTAAACAGGGGCTCTCACACAGCAGTGAGAAAACAAACTGGTCTCTAAGGCTCGGGAACCTACAACTATGATTTGGCCTCAAATGCGCTCGGGCAAGAGAAAGGGATAACAATTAGTCGTTAGCGGGAAAGTCTCGATCGCACAGCCGCGAGAGAACAAAGGTTAGTCGTTAGGGTGCTCGCTAGGACATCGCATCCTATGCCTACATATCTTCGTCTGGAACGAAGAATCAGAGCAGCTGTAGTTCAGCTAACTACGGATCAAGCTACTCAAACGCTCCTACAGAAAGGAAAGGGAAACCCTAGAACTATAACTGAGAAACAGGGGAATCTATATACTGCTATCACCTGGCTAACCATCCTAATGTCTATCATAACAACTCCGCAGCGGAGAAGTCAGAGCTCCTAAGGGATCATGGCAACAGGACTAAACTACACACAAGAAACTGCAACGTAAAGAATACTGAAAATATGCATGAATGCAACAACTAGACGAACAAGGCACAGAGGCAAGGGAGCTCAGCTCTACCAAATACCAACAAGCAAAGCCACGCAATAACAAGCAAGCAGAAGGAGGACCACCTCAACTTCTCATGCACACAAAGTCTACTTCTAAGATGCACCTACTCAGAACTATCTAGATGAACACCTAAGTCTAATGCAACACAATATCACACAAGTCAAACAACACAAAGAGACTAACCCTGACCAGGGCCTCAAACAAACCTGAAACAATCTCCTAACCTAGCTCTAAACAGAACTCTATACAATACCCTAAGCAGGGATCTAAACAAACTCCTAGGCAAGAGGAATCAATCCCAGTCTCCAAGCTTCAGAACAAGCTTACCAGAGAAAGGAAGCTAAGCAGACAAGCCCATAGTGCTTTCCTCAGGAAAGTACCAGGAGGTTACTACTCAGGAGTCGTATCCTATGCGGCTCGACAACTGTGATCAGTTTACATCCCTCCTCAGGAGAGATTAAACTCACATGAAGGCTCCGGCGTCACTGGATACTTGAGAAATACCTATATGCACTAGGGGAACTAAGTGAGCAGGCTCATAGGACCTTCCTCAGGAAAGTACTAGGAGGCTGACACTTAGGAATCGTATCCTACGTGGCTCAACAACTGTGATCAGTTTACATTCCTCCTCAGGAGAAATTAAACTCACAAGTTGGCTCCAACATCACTGGATACTTAGGAAGTCCTAGACAAACTACTGGAACTAAGTGAATAGACCCATAGGACCTTCCTCAGGAAAGTACTAGGAGGCTTCCACTTAGGAATCGTATCCCATGTGGCTCAACAACATGTGATCAGTTTACATCTCTCCTCAGGAGAAATTAAACTCACAAGTCGGCTCCGACATCATTGGATACTTACGAAAGAGGCGAGAAGGAAGGATGAAAGTCATTCACAGTGCCTTCCTCAGGAAAGTACCATAAACTCTCTTCAAACTTCAGGATCTCGAACCTCACAAACAGACAACAAGCTCCTAGACTAAGCCTCAATCCACTGCATCTCTGCCAGCTCCAACAGGACTTCAATCAGCTCCCACCTTCAAGAAGAACCCACAGGCCAACAAACCACAGGAGACCATCTCTGAAGTTCAACCACAGTTGAACTTCAAAGTCAGAAGTCATCAAGACCTCTCCTATCTTCAGGCTCAGACAAATCCTATCAGAACACCCTACAAAAATCTAATAAAAATCTATGGAAAACCTACATGGCTCTATGACAGCATACTGAAAAATCAGAATGAAATTCAACACCAGATGAAAGCACTAAAATCAGCAACACAGACATATCCACAGACCAATTTATTCAACATTCATAACAGTGAAAAAATGCAATTAAAATGAAAATGCATGATTAAGCTAATATTCTTGTACTATAAAATTCTACACTGAATTACGAGTCTACAGAAAAAAGAACGGGATTATTTGACTAATTCTACCATTTTTTATGAATTTCTAATGATATGCATGCATTGAAAATATTAAACAAAATCAATTAATTGGAAAAGTATGCACAAAAATAGGAAATAAAAATAAAACGACTTTTTTATTTTTATTTAATTTTCTTAACATTTCTCATGAAAGGGTTGAAAAAAGAATTATTGAAAAAAAACATTTATTTACAATTTATTAGGAATTATTTACAAATATGAAAATAAAAGAAATTGAAATAAACTTGAAATAAAGCTGGGGGTACTATTAGCAAAGCAATCAGGTTATTAATTCACTGGGCCCTGATTTGGGGGTGCAACTAGCATGAAGCGCAGGGCCCAGATTTTGTCAAAAAACCATTAGTGACTCAGAAAAAAAACGCCAGGGGGGTGCTATGAGTGATTTATTTCAGTTATTTCTCATTACTGGGCTTAAACGGGGGGTGCCGTTAGCACTCAGGGCCTAAGGCCCAACTTACTCATTCAGTCTCTCAAACAGGGGGGTGGGGAAGCAATTGGGGAGTGTTAGCGTAGCAACTACGCTTGGGCTTAAGCCCAGTCCAACCCTAGTCCAATTACAGTTAACAAAACCTAAATCCCTTCACCAACCCTAATACTGTTCATCATCCTGAACCTGCGCCGCTCTGTTCTCTCGAAGACTCTCTCTGAATCTCTCATTCATCTCACGCTCAACCTCTGAAATTCCCCAGAACTTCGCCAAACTCGTCCGTCTCACCTCACCAAGATTATTCACCAACCTATCAAAAACTGAACCATTCACTCTAAGTCCATGATATCCCCCTAAATTAAACCCTGTTCACTATTCATCAATCAACCTAAACTACTTCTTCAACCTAACAACAAACAACTTAACAAAATCGGAAGTTTCGAAGTAAAACCTGGAGGCCACGAAGATCTTCAAAGCGACCTGGAAAACGCGAGATTGATCTTTCTTGAAGAACAACAAAGGATCTAGCGCAACGGTGATGAACTCAACGGAGGATTGGACGGATCTGGATGCGTACGAAAGTCGACGATCTGGATGTTGGAGTTGGAGTTGGCGATGAATGATGAAGAACGGGAGTTCTTGCTTAACCTGAAGATTCTGAATGGAACTCCTTGGAATTTCCCGGATTGGATGAGGCTTACGATGAACACGGATGAACGCCTTCGTGAGTTTCTGGAGAAGAATTTGGAAACGATGAACCTCCTGGAGATCTAATGATGATTTGATGAAGTTCTTGCTTCCGGCGCTCTGTTGATCGTTGACGAAGATTTTCTAGGAAGATGCTAGAGGATCTTGCACGCGATTGACGATTCTTGATGAAATCTGGGAAAATTGGTGAAGACCTGTGAATATCCGATGAGTTTTCCGATGAAGATGTTGAGAAATCGAAGATCGGAGAAGATCAGCGATGAAGGATGAATTTCTGGCAAATTGCAATTTTCCGGTGAACTGACGGTGGCCGGAGGTCGTTAGGGGCGCCGGCGGTGAATAGCTAGGGCGTCTGCATGCCCGGCGGTGGGAGGTTCCGGCGAGGCTAGGGGTGTGACAAGTGGTCAGGGCAGGTGGCAGGGGTGTGGTGCATGTGAGACACTTGGCACTGGGAGAGTAGTAGTGGGATCCACGTGTGAGGAGTCTGTGAAGTTCTGAGTGTGGCGTGGCGTGGATTCTGAGAAGACGTGTGGGGGCTCCTTCTGCGCAACACGTGGCGCTTTTATACCCTGGTAGTTGCTAGAATTTTCCAGAAACTTCTGGTGTGCGCTGGACTTTGGACTGACTTGGATTATCTCTCTGGACTTTTTGCTGAGATATGGGCCTTACCAAAAAAACACCTATGGGCCCATTTCGAAAATGAGTAAAAACTGTACAAAAAACTGGATTAATACAATTAAGCCCAATTAACTCTACTCAAATATTAACACCTAATTAACTGACTAAATCAATCTAATTAAATCTAAAACATGATTAACCTAATTAAAACTCTAAAAAGTCAATTAACCTAATTAATTCTGTATTATACTAGTTAACCCTAAAAATCAATTAACCTCTAATTAACTCTAAAAAAATCAATTAATCCTAATTAAACTCTAAAAAGTCAATTAACCTAATTAAACTCTAAAAAGTCAATTAAAGTCCAATTAATTCTATATTAATCTAATCAAATCTAAAAACAATTAAGATCTAATTATTAAAATCCTATTATCATTTAATATCTATCAAAATCTATAAAAGAAAACTATATTATTTTCTATATTATCCAAAAACTATTAAACCTATTTAAAATCTATAGAAAAATTCTACAAATGATTAAAAGAAAAAGCTATATTATTCTAAAAAGATAAAACCATTTAAAATCTTATTTAAAATTCTACAAATGATTAAAATCTATTTAAAATATTCTATAAAATTCTAAAAAAAAGATTAAGCTATTAAAATATTCAAAAGCCCTATTTAAATTCCAGAAAAATCTATAAAGCCTGTTAAAAATTCACAAAAAGCCTATAAAAATCCTAAAAATGCAGATGAATGCAAATGACTCCCATAAAAGCGCACGAGACCAGATTGAATCGAACGGAGATCCCCGGGCATCAGAATATCCCAAAATCACTGAAAAATCACCGAGGAGCGCACAATTTTCCGAAAATAAAACCCCGATAATCTGGACTGGGTCTGCCATATCTGATAGACAAAAATCAAGCTGTAAACTCTGATATCCCCTGCTTGTGCACAAAAATCATACATCTGAGCTGCGAATATGAATTTAAACCATGAGTCAGATAGGAAAACCAGTTGGTCAAATTTTAGGGTGCAACAGCTGCCCCTATTCAAGCGACTTGGACCTGAAGGGTTTGAAGAGCACTCAGCCTTCAAACATTCAGAGGTACGAGACGGTTGAATACAAATAAAACCCGAAAATTTGCCAACCGCGAGCATATACTGTTAACTGCTTGGAGAATAGAGTCCAGAAAACCGAGTCCAGTCATTGCGGCGCCAAACTGATTAATCATCTGGTAAAGAACTCCTGACTTGAATACCCGTTGCTTGTGATACCCCACATAACAAACCCGGATGGTTGCAACAACATACATGATTCTTTCACATTGCCTACTGATAGGCAGGAAGAGAAATATACTCACATCGCCCAAAGATGGACGGGAAGACACCCTGATTGAATACTCACTTCGTCTAATGATAGACGGGAAGACAACATTAATCAATGAATCAATCAATATTCTCATCGTCTAAGGGTAGACGGGATCATCCTGATTGATGAACAACTCATTATTCTCATCGTCTAAGGGTAGACGGGATCATCCTGATTGATGAACAACTCATTATTCTCATCGTCTAAGGGTAGACGGGATCATCCTGATTGATGAACAACTCATTATTCACATCGTCTAAGGGTAGACGGGATCATCCTGATTGATGAACAACTCATTATTCTCATCGTCTAAGGGTAGACGGGATCATCCTGATTGATGAACAACTCATTATTCACATCGTCTAAGGGTAGACGGGATCATCCTGATTGATGAACAAATCATTATTCTCATCGTCTAAGGGTAGACGGAAAGAAATAATCTCTGAATTCACGCTGTCTACTGACAGACGGGAGAAAACTTTAATCTCCATACTCACATCGTCTAAGGATAGACGGAAAGACACCAGAATCTCCATACACACATCGTCTAAAGATAGACGGGAAGTCACCATAACGCAATTCAACACCATCCTTTGAATTTCAGAATCCTTCTGTCTACGGGGATTGATGGAGAAGTCAATATCCTTGAAGGGGCCGCATCGTCAGTATGGACCGACGGTAAGAAAAACCACCTTTTAAGGAACCATGTCGTCAATAAGAATTGACAGTCACGAGAACTGAATATTCTTCGAAGAGCCTCGTCATCAATAGGGATTGATGGTCAGAAAAGTCCCTCTTAAACGTCATCTCATCCAATAACCAGAAAGAGAACCGATATTCAAAATCATTTTGAAACCCCTCAACAACTAAGGATAGCCGGAGAAGACTCGCTGGAGAAACACCTCATCATATGTATGATCTGGCAATAAGAAACCCGCTGAACAGTAGCTCGAAACTTCACATCGTCTGCTGACAGACGGAAAGGAAAGCCACTTGCTAGAACAGCTCTATTTTGAACTCCATGGAAGATTGCCCGAAACTTCACATCGTCTATGGATAGACGGGAAGAAAAGCATATCCTGGGAGAAACCCCTTCTTGAAATCTTACTGCGATCACCCGCAACTTCACATCGTCTATGGATAGACGGAAAGAAAACCACATTCGTACTCCAGACGTCGGAGAAATCCATTCATTGGAGGAACACATCGCCAATATGAATTGACGGGAAGAAAAGCTTGTCAACATCAGATGACTGACTGATCAAAGCATAATCGCTGTATGATCTGAGATACAAATAATCCGCTGAATCGTCTGAATACTGTTGCTGGATAAATGCCCCTGAACTGATCACAGAGTAATTCACGTGCCATATGAGGCTGATAGAAAACCTGACTTATGCTTTGTATGCACATGCAAATGCTTTAATCTTTCTACAGCGTAATGCTCCATCCTGGATGGAAATGCTACGCATTTTGACAATGATATGCAAGTATGATGCAAATATGATGATGCATGCAATATGCTAGCAGGCTCGAGCTGCCGGAGAAGGCCGGGTACAGAAAACCGCTTTAGCAAAATAAATGCTGAAGGCGAGGCCACTTCGCTGGGGATAACCCGGATATCACTGAATCGTCCTAGCAAAATAAATGCTGGGAGAGTGAAATCCACTCCGCTGGGGATATTAGGAACTTAACCGAACGCCTCAACGAAGTAATACCCTGCTGGGGTATATAATTCCACTGTAAAATAGCAGACGTGCTGAATATGATTAGACTCCTCTGGGAATAGCTTACCCATACCAATGACGAATTGGACTTTGCTGGAGACAATGGAGGGAGTCTTCCTGCGTACTGATGAAGCTCGGATCTGGAAATCGATGTGCCAACACGGATGGGCTTCGTAGTAATCGCAAACATGGATTTGAGCTCTTAAGCTTATCTTGCTGGGTCAGGTACAACTGCCACTGGAAAACATTCTTCCTGAATACTCAACCTTTCAGTGAAGAGTCAAGGGATAGTAACACGACTTCCCGCATTCATCTCGCTCTCGAGAATCGACTGCATCTGCTCGAATAACCCTGAATGACCCTGTAGGTACGGAGAACAATCAATCCTTTTGCTTCTGATATGCCCCAGCCTACATGACATCTGTAGGGATAGTCCCTGAAAGAGAATCTGCAAATTTGTTGCCCCGATGGTCTGATATAACGTGCCTCAGCGTTCTGATCTTCTGAGATACTTCACCTTGAATGCTCCTCGCACAACTTTCGCGCGCTTAAGATGGTCTGCTCCTGACCGCAATGACCTTGCCCCTGATTATCTGATTCAGAGTAGTACTCTTGACTGCGCCGTATTCACCGAATCTCAACCTGATTGCCCCAGAATAACTGACTTTGAAAAGCTGACCTGACTGGGGATCACAATAAAAGCTTGCCCCCGTTCTCGGAATCTTCGGGCGTTCTGCATTCTATCTTGACCATATTTTCCATCGTAGGAAGCTTTTCTGCTGTCAAGTGCTTACTCGCAAGTAAAACAAGTTGTCATGCATAAAAGATGTATTAATGCAACACATATGACAGCTTTGACATCCAATCTGTTCACTGGGAAACGGAAAAAAACAGTTTATGGCATATGATGCACAAAACATTTATCAACATCAGTACCATCATGGTAAGAGGAACCTTTTTAAGAGTCAGAATCGACGCGACCTTTACCGGAGTATGCTTTCGAAACACCCTGCTTCAATTAGGTCTTTTGAAGGTTGTAACGTGGTCAGGTTCATGGTTTTGAAAAAAAGGATAAAGGCTCAAAGTTTACTTTAACCCACCCATTCTCCTTGATGTTCTCCCATCCTACGTTCAGCTAATTCGACCTTAGCGCTCACCTCTCAGAGGTCGAAAGAAAATAGGAATGATAGTTCGAGAAACTTTTGGATTTTGGAATGACGGCCACTCACTTTTCGTCTTTGACATTTGTGGTCACACGACTTGTATTTCTATCGAGGATTTTTCTTTTGATCCTTTTCATCTTTTTTCTTTTCATATCCCTAACTTTTGCCTGGACTGACTCCTTTTGAGTTTCTTTTGATTTTTTAATCCAGCGGGATGCCCTCATTTTTGCCTAAGTCATTTGTTTTGAAATTCTCTTGACTTAGCGGGCTTTTGATTTTTTCATTCTTCTTTGCTTTTGAACAAGTCATGTGACACTGGTTGTCTGACTCTTTGGGAAATGATGTGGCTGTCCCACTCCTGATTGAACCATTGTGGTCTTTTAGGCACGACCTCTAGGGGTGTGATTGATCCTCGAACGGACATTCCTTTTGCGATTTGGACACTCGGTCCAATTAGCTAACACCTACCCTGCCCCAGGTTAAGATTGAGGGTTTTTTCGTTCACAGAAAGAAACTCCTACTACAAGGCTCAAAGGGGTTGACAAGGGATTATCTTCCTTATATCTCCGGTGTTTAAGGATTTGAATCAATGCCTGTACATCATCAGCAGGTTTATTTCAAAAGCATACAATATTGGTAGTTGCATGTTGGTCATTTTCGTCATCCTCCCTAAATTCTTCTTAACCAAGCGTTGGACATTTGCAAAACAGTTAGTGAACACGAATGGATTCAATCAAAACATGCACATTTATTTCATTATCATCAATTTGACTGAAAACAACAAGTTTTACAAACAAGTTTACAAATTCAAACAGGAAAGCAACTACAAATGCAAAGGAATGACAAGCTAAAACAAAGAAAATATGCTAGCTCCCGAGAACTGGGCTTTTGCATCTACCCTGCTGCTGAACCAGCTATCTTTATTAGAAGCAATCCGATGCTGTCCTGATCTGCTTCAACGACCCAGCCAAATTATAGAGCCCTTTCTCCTTCATTCAGATGATGTGGGGACCTCCCGGCCCGAAGCTGATTGCTGCACTATCAAGCAGATCCTGCACTTTGTGCTTAAAAGCATGGCAGCCTTCTATATCGTGACCCGGGGCTCCAGAATGAAACTCACAGTGCTTGCTTGCGTCATAACCAAACGGGGGAGTTCCCGTTATTGGTGCCAGAGTTCTTGTCTCTACCAGATTCAATCTCAACAATGTCTGCAACAACTCGGCATATGTTGAGGGAGGCTTCTCAAACACTCTTCTCGGCTTGCCACCCTGGAATCGTCGCTGAGCCTGCTGTGCCCCCTGCTGAGGCTGCTGCTGCTGGTATCGGGTTGACCCTTGAGCACCCTTTGCATCAAATGCAACATCGGTTTCTTGATTTTCAATGTACTGAACGCTCTCCTTATGCTTAACCATTTTCTTTCTTAGATCTGCCCCAGGAATAGGCAACAGTTGTGGGCCTGGAGATTCTGACACCATGGATTCCAGGATACGCTTCTGACCCACTGCAGCTTTGGAAACATCTGTCATCTTAGCATCGACTGAGACAGGAGCAATATGCACAGCTACGCCGCCCGGCGTGAATTCAATATCGTGCGAGTCAATCAGGTCTTGAACATTGTGCTTGAAAGCATGACAACCCTCGATGTCATGTCCGAATGCCCCGGAATGAAATTCACATTGTTTACTGGCATCGTATCCTTGAGGAAACGCTTTCGTTGGTTGTGTCAACGCTCTTTTCTCCACCAGATTAAACCTCAGTAAGATCTGCAAGAGTTCAGCATATGTCATAGGTGGTGCTTCAAATATTCTCCTTGGCTTTCCTTCCTGGATCCTCCGCTGAACTGGCTGTATCTTCTGTTGCTGCTGCTCAGGTTCCACATGCACAGGCGGCGCGAGCTTTTTCATTGCGGCTTCAAATAGCTGATCGTCTTCTTTTCTAAGCACATTCTTGACTACTTCCATGATCAAGCTCATTTGGGTCTTCAGCTGACTGTTCTCCTCTTTGAGAATCTTCTGCTCTAGACGCATCTCTTGCATGTCTCTCATCATCTGCCCCAGCTGGCTTTGGACTTCGATCAATTCAACCTGATTCTGTTCCATATCTCTGAAGGAATTCCTGCAACAAACTGGATGCTGAAGAAATAAGACCCACGGTTCTGATATACCTGTTAAAAAATAATGCAATGCGTAGCAAACAAACACACATTCATAACGCGACAAAGAGAAACTCAAACTATAAACACACAGACGAATATCTCCCACACATGTACAACCAACAAAATCAGCAAGTAAGCACAACTGAGTATGAATATAACGACCCCAGCCAACAATCCTGGTGGTGGTCGACAAATACTGATGCACAAAAGCTAAACGGGTTAGGCAGAGAAACAGATGCGACACCCGGCATAGAAACCTCTAGAAACTTCCCCCATATTCAACTGAACTTTCTGATTGATAATCTTCAGAGCACACACTTCCTGCGGAGTCTTCCATGACATTAACTGACGAACCCCCACAACTGGAAGATGGAAAATCATTAATCTGAACACAACCCTGAGGCGTGATGCAAATACGGCTAGAGTCTAACAGATCCTGAACCTGACTTCTAAGCACTTTACAATCATTGGTTGAATGCCCCTGTGCCCCAACATGGTACTCACAGCGGGCGCTGGTGTCAAAACCTGGAGGATAAGGTGGAATTACCGGCTTAGTCTCTTTCGGCACTATCAATCTACTTCTGACCAGATCTGGCAACAACTGACTGTACGACACCGGTGGCTGAGTAAACTGCCTTTCAGGCTTCCTTGGTCTTCGTGGAGCATGCTGACGCGATCGGCGATAGGATGATCGTTGACTTGAAGTATCCGAAAACTGATCCTGAGATGCTAGAGATTCTGAGATGGCGTCATCTCCTTCCCACTTTTCTTGAGAACTGACAACTGACTCAACCTTATTAACTGGGACATAAGGAACACTTCGAAACTTTCCACTCCTGAGTCCTCGCTCAACAATCTCTCCCAGCCTCATTAGGCCCACAAAGCTTGTGCAACTGAACAATTTGTCAAAATAATGGCCTTTCAGAGTACCCAAGAAGATGTCAACCAGTTCTCTTTCCGGAAGCGGTGGTCGAACACTAGCAGACAATTCTTTCCACCTTCGCAAATACGCTCTGAATGATTCATTCTCCGCTTGAGACAATTCTTGCAGATCTACGAGACTAGGAGTCAAATCCAAGTTGTAATCATATTGCTTCATGAAAGCTCTGGCTAAATCCACCCATGATCGAATCTGGTTACTTTCCAATTGCACATACCATCTCAACGATGCCCCAGTCAGGCTATACTGGAAGCAATGGATCATCAATTTGTCATTTCGCACAAACGAAGTCATCCTTCGGCAGAACATCATCAAATGCAATTTTGGACAGCTATCTCCTGTGTATTTTTCAAATTCCGGCATTTTGAACTTGTGCGGTAACACGAGGTCAGGGACCAAACACATGGCTACAGCATCCAGGTTAACGGCATCTTTCGCTTCCAAGGCTTTCATTTGCTCTTCCAACACTCGGAGTCTTCTACCATCGTCAAGAGCTCTTGGATCTACTAACCCGGTCATTGAATTATCTCTCCGGTAATTCATCACAGGGAAAGCAACACATTGATTGTTAACAGGAGGATAACGTTCATTTCGGGCCAGAAACTGCTCATGCCAATCTCTGTTTTCAATAGCAGGCTGCACAACTTGGGTTGCAATAAGATTGTTCGCTTGCGGGAAGCCTTCCATAGAATCATACTGATGGTTGGACGCCACAGTAAACCCTGCCTGGGTGTTAGGAGACTGGAAATTGCCTTCAGACATAGCCACCAATTACCGGTAACTGATTACATTGCTTGATTCTGCTCAAATCTGCTTCAGCCCCTTGGTCGTCTTCAACACTCCACTCTTGCCTCAAACAATTCCCCGAGAATCACTTTCTGGTGAAAACAAAGGCTGGATAAGTGCTCTGACCTGCTAGAGAAATGCTATGCAATATGATTTATGCAAACAAAAATACAAAAATGCTAACGTGCATGTGTGCATTGGAGATATTTTCCCTCCAATTCCAGTGTCTGTGGTATCAAGACGAGGTAAACCATAGAGACAATATTTGGAAAAACCCTCATATATTGATTAGAATAACAGTCTTGTCAAGAAGTTACATAACTATGCTCCGTACAGCTGATATGATAAGGAGGATCCCAGCCAACATGCCTGGTGGTGATCTCAACATACAGAATACAAGAGAAATCAAATACGGGTACGGTTACGGAAGTCCTCGACCATCTTCTTTGTCTCTGCGTGATCTGGTTGATAAATCAAACCTTCTATCAGTCGATCCCTCTTCCTGACTGTCCCCTGGATGTCTCTGACAAAGTCTTCCCAAGCCTTATCATTGGCACCATCCCCAGGTTTGGGTCTCTTGGCATCTGCTCTATGCTGGAAATCTTCCAAATTCTTCATGGCATCTGTCAACTTGCGCTCGGCCTCGTATCGGCGACAGGCTTCTTCTTCAAGCTCTTCGTTCTTTACTTTGACCTGTTCTTCTAACTGAGCAATCTGTGTCTTCAGCACTTCTTCTCGTTCCTTGCGCTTGGTCATAGTGAGATCCCAGTGTCCTCTGAACTTGGCTAGCTTTGTGTAGGCCCTTTCCAGCTCTTGCTTCTTGGTGGCCAACACACTACTAACTGAGTCGACATCTAACTCTAAACGCTTCTTGGTTTCAGTCAATTCCAATAGCGTAGTCTTCAGATGCTTCAGAGTTTCAGCCTGTTGCTTAGAAATATATCCTGTTTCATTATTTTCATGCCGAAGCTGGGCATTCTCCCGCTCTAAAGCCTCTTTAGCCCTTGCTAGCTCTTCTTTCTCCGCCATCAGCTGCTTGTAAACCTGAATGTCCACAGTGGTAGGCTCCTCTACCGGAGGAGGATGCAATGGCTGAACTGCTGGATACGGCATAAGGAACTTCACAGCTCGCTCACGAATCCATTCTACATATGGGCTAGGAACTCGAGTATCCCCTCTGCTACCTGAAAATCTCCCTCTCTTGTGCAAGTTTTTCCAGGCTTTCTCAAGTTTAGTCAGCATCTCTTTCCCTATTGCCCCAGTGAGATACAGAGATTCCTGTATCTCCTCGGGCTTTGGTGCTCCCTGAGGTATGTACCCAAATTGCTTGATCAACAAGGAAGGGTTATAGTTGACACAACCTTTCCTTCCTATTAACGGAACATTCGGGAATCCTTCGCCTTTGAGTATGACTTCAGCTCCAAATACCTCTTTAATGACCCATACCACGTTCTCAGCCGTTAATCCCATTAAGCGCTCGGGCCATCCTAGAGAATTGATAGATGTGACAAACGGACCTGACTTAGGCAAATGACTGGTGAACCACCTGCATAGGAGAGGTACGCAACAAGACACATTCCTTCCTCGTCGCTTTTCATTCTGATAGTGGGTTGAATGGTGGATATCTCCCAGCAAAGTAGGAACTGGGTTTCCCGCAGCCAAAATATAGAAGGCATCAGAATCAACAAAATCAGGAATGTTCGGGAATAACACGATGCCATACACACATACAGCAAGGATAATGTCAAAAACATCCCATTTACCCTTCTGGGCATACTCTCGAGCCTTATCCACTAAGACATCCAATGGAAATCCCCATACGTCTCCTCTTCTGATCATCTTCCCAGACAACTCAGACTCTTTCAAGCACAGGATGGCAGAAAGCTCAGCCAGCTTAGGCTCAGCGTCCGTACGATAAAAAGGCATCTGATCACGGATCGGTATATCCAGAAGTGCAGAGTACTCCTCCAGGGTAGGAGCCAAAACAAAGTCGGGAAATACAAAACACCTGAGCTCCGCGTCGTAGAACTGTAACAAAGTGTAGATGCCGCTGGTCTCGTAAACAGATGGCTGATAAACGTAGGTCAGAATCCTCCCATATCTCTTTCTGAAGTCACCCATTCCTCTCTTCTTAGCAATAGCCATCAATTCTAACAATAGACTGATATTCGGCGACGGAAACTTGTAGGGCAATACTCTCTTCAGGTTTTCCATGTCTTGCTAAGAACAAACACCAGAACTGGAAGGGAAAATATATACCTGCAATACACACACGTTAGTTGAATGCAGATGGCAATGCAATGATGCAATATGATAAATAATGCAATCTGCGAACATAGGGGCTATGCTGTAGCCTGAAGAGGAATATCTCTGTGATCAAGAACAGAAAACCAACACGGTCATCAGAATCTCATGCCACTAACTACCATCTGATACTCAAAATATCAATCCCCTGGTAAGAAAACCATCTGAACCTCTGTATCTGACGAGAATACCATCTGATAATAGCCTCAACCTCAGATAAGAAACCCATCTGACCCAGACAACACACCTGGAGATGAATCAAGAACACCATCTGATAAAGATACTGAATCATGGTTTCTGACGGCCAATTTTCCTGCAATAACCCAGTCCCTCTCACAGGTAGGATAAACCTAATCCACGGACAAAGGTACGGTATCCTATGCGGTTATCAGCGTCACAGACTTTCATGAGTGACGATACGATTCCCAGAAGGAGTGGCATCATCAAGTCATGAAGAGGCCTCACTTAGCTGACTTCCAAATGATCGGTCCCCAGAGTCGACAATCCTTACGTCTGGACTCCCCTCAGATCCTCAGGACCGGAAAGGAGCACCTCTGCAAGAATCTCGTCTGAGCGCAGATTTTCGTAGGGAACTGTGCCTGCTCAGCAGACAGGTTCGTCTACTACTTCTCCACAACTATATCTAGGTGTGTACTCAAGCCCAGGTCCGGCTTCTCACTCACAGTAACCTCCCTTTGCCCACAGCAATAATTATGATAATATAATGCTGGAAAATAAATGCGGAAAGGTAAAGGTACAAAAAAGTAAAGTGCAGAAAAGTAAAACACAATATGCACAACACCCAACAAATAAACACCCAAGCGCTAGGATTGACTCGCGTAGGGGATGGGAAACGGTCCCAGCATAAGGGATGGGAAAAGTCCCTAGATGCTATAGATCCCCAGCAGAGTCGCCAGCTGTCGCTACTGCGAAAATCGGCGCCGGCTTGACAGGAGAGTCGCCACCGTGCGTTATTTATCCCTCAGAGCGGGAAAGGAAACGCTCGAAGTAAACCTCGCAAAGACGGGAAAAGGTATGGTCATCGCAACCAAAACCTGGATTCGGGAGTCGGTTACGCAAGGGGAAGGTATTAGCACCCCTCACGTCCATCGTACTCGATGGGATCCACGCTTGATGTTTATAGGTAAAAGGGTGTATTATCTATCTACGCTAATGGCTGGTCTGAAAAGAAAATAAAAGGACAGGACTCGACAGAACATGCGGTGTTCTGGGCCTACGTATTCCCTCGTGCAATGGGAAAGTCAGAGTCAACGTAGTTCGACTGCCTACGTCTAAACGGGGGAAAGGTTGCTCGCCAGGACATCGCATCCTGTGCCTACGTACTTCCATCTGAAATGAAAGATCAGAGCAAACGTAGTTCGGCTAACTACGGGTAAACAGGGGCTCTCACACAGCAGTGAGAAAACAAACTGGTCTCTAAGGCTCGGGAACCTACAACTATGATTTGGCCTCAAATGCGCTCGGGCAAGAGAAAGGGATAACAATTAGTCGTTAGCGGGAAAGTCTCGATCGCACAGCCGCGAGAGAACAAAGGTTAGTCGTTAGGGTGCTCGCTAGGACATCGCATCCTATGCCTACATATCTTCGTCTGGAACGAAGAATCAGAGCAGCTGTAGTTCAGCTAACTACGGATCAAGCTACTCAAACGCTCCTACAGAAAGGAAAGGGAAACCCTAGAACTATAACTGAGAAACAGGGGAATCTATATACTGCTATCACCTGGCTAACCATCCTAATGTCTATCATAACAACTCCGCAGCGGAGAAGTCAGAGCTCCTAAGGGATCATGGCAACAGGACTAAACTACACACAAGAAACTGCAACGTAAAGAATACTGAAAATATGCATGAATGCAACAACTAGACGAACAAGGCACAGAGGCAAGGGAGCTCAGCTCTACCAAATACCAACAAGCAAAGCCACGCAATAACAAGCAAGCAGAAGGAGGACCACCTCAACTTCTCATGCACACAAAGTCTACTTCTAAGATGCACCTACTCAGAACTATCTAGATGAACACCTAAGTCTAATGCAACACAATATCACACAAGTCAAACAACACAAAGAGACTAACCCTGACCAGGGCCTCAAACAAACCTGAAACAATCTCCTAACCTAGCTCTAAACAGAACTCTATACAATACCCTAAGCAGGGATCTAAACAAACTCCTAGGCAAGAGGAATCAATCCCAGTCTCCAAGCTTCAGAACAAGCTTACCAGAGAAAGGAAGCTAAGCAGACAAGCCCATAGTGCTTTCCTCAGGAAAGTACCAGGAGGTTACTACTCAGGAGTCGTATCCTATGCGGCTCGACAACTGTGATCAGTTTACATCCCTCCTCAGGAGAGATTAAACTCACATGAAGGCTCCGGCGTCACTGGATACTTGAGAAATACCTATATGCACTAGGGGAACTAAGTGAGCAGGCTCATAGGACCTTCCTCAGGAAAGTACTAGGAGGCTGACACTTAGGAATCGTATCCTACGTGGCTCAACAACTGTGATCAGTTTACATTCCTCCTCAGGAGAAATTAAACTCACAAGTTGGCTCCAACATCACTGGATACTTAGGAAGTCCTAGACAAACTACTGGAACTAAGTGAATAGACCCATAGGACCTTCCTCAGGAAAGTACTAGGAGGCTTCCACTTAGGAATCGTATCCCATGTGGCTCAACAACATGTGATCAGTTTACATCTCTCCTCAGGAGAAATTAAACTCACAAGTCGGCTCCGACATCATTGGATACTTACGAAAGAGGCGAGAAGGAAGGATGAAAGTCATTCACAGTGCCTTCCTCAGGAAAGTACCATAAACTCTCTTCAAACTTCAGGATCTCGAACCTCACAAACAGACAACAAGCTCCTAGACTAAGCCTCAATCCACTGCATCTCTGCCAGCTCCAACAGGACTTCAATCAGCTCCCACCTTCAAGAAGAACCCACAGGCCAACAAACCACAGGAGACCATCTCTGAAGTTCAACCACAGTTGAACTTCAAAGTCAGAAGTCATCAAGACCTCTCCTATCTTCAGGCTCAGACAAATCCTATCAGAACACCCTACAAAAATCTAATAAAAATCTATGGAAAACCTACATGGCTCTATGACAGCATACTGAAAAATCAGAATGAAATTCAACACCAGATGAAAGCACTAAAATCAGCAACACAGACATATCCACAGACCAATTTATTCAACATTCATAACAGTGAAAAAATGCAATTAAAATGAAAATGCATGATTAAGCTAATATTCTTGTACTATAAAATTCTACACTGAATTACGAGTCTACAGAAAAAAGAACGGGATTATTTGACTAATTCTACCATTTTTTATGAATTTCTAATGATATGCATGCATTGAAAATATTAAACAAAATCAATTAATTGGAAAAGTATGCACAAAAATAGGAAATAAAAATAAAACGACTTTTTTATTTTTATTTAATTTTCTTAACATTTCTCATGAAAGGGTTGAAAAAAGAATTATTGAAAAAAAACATTTATTTACAATTTATTAGGAATTATTTACAAATATGAAAATAAAAGAAATTGAAATAAACTTGAAATAAAGCTGGGGGTACTATTAGCAAAGCAATCAGGTTATTAATTCACTGGGCCCTGATTTGGGGGTGCAACTAGCATGAAGCGCAGGGCCCAGATTTTGTCAAAAAACCATTAGTGACTCAGAAAAAAAACGCCAGGGGGGTGCTATGAGTGATTTATTTCAGTTATTTCTCATTACTGGGCTTAAACGGGGGGTGCCGTTAGCACTCAGGGCCTAAGGCCCAACTTACTCATTCAGTCTCTCAAACAGGGGGGTGGGGAAGCAATTGGGGAGTGTTAGCGTAGCAACTACGCTTGGGCTTAAGCCCAGTCCAACCCTAGTCCAATTACAGTTAACAAAACCTAAATCCCTTCACCAACCCTAATACTGTTCATCATCCTGAACCTGCGCCGCTCTGTTCTCTCGAAGACTCTCTCTGAATCTCTCATTCATCTCACGCTCAACCTCTGAAATTCCCCAGAACTTCGCCAAACTCGTCCGTCTCACCTCACCAAGATTATTCACCAACCTATCAAAAACTGAACCATTCACTCTAAGTCCATGATATCCCCCTAAATTAAACCCTGTTCACTATTCATCAATCAACCTAAACTACTTCTTCAACCTAACAACAAACAACTTAACAAAATCGGAAGTTTCGAAGTAAAACCTGGAGGCCACGAAGATCTTCAAAGCGACCTGGAAAACGCGAGATTGATCTTTCTTGAAGAACAACAAAGGATCTAGCGCAACGGTGATGAACTCAACGGAGGATTGGACGGATCTGGATGCGTACGAAAGTCGACGATCTGGATGTTGGAGTTGGAGTTGGCGATGAATGATGAAGAACGGGAGTTCTTGCTTAACCTGAAGATTCTGAATGGAACTCCTTGGAATTTCCCGGATTGGATGAGGCTTACGATGAACACGGATGAACGCCTTCGTGAGTTTCTGGAGAAGAATTTGGAAACGATGAACCTCCTGGAGATCTAATGATGATTTGATGAAGTTCTTGCTTCCGGCGCTCTGTTGATCGTTGACGAAGATTTTCTAGGAAGATGCTAGAGGATCTTGCACGCGATTGACGATTCTTGATGAAATCTGGGAAAATTGGTGAAGACCTGTGAATATCCGATGAGTTTTCCGATGAAGATGTTGAGAAATCGAAGATCGGAGAAGATCAGCGATGAAGGATGAATTTCTGGCAAATTGCAATTTTCCGGTGAACTGACGGTGGCCGGAGGTCGTTAGGGGCGCCGGCGGTGAATAGCTAGGGCGTCTGCATGCCCGGCGGTGGGAGGTTCCGGCGAGGCTAGGGGTGTGACAAGTGGTCAGGGCAGGTGGCAGGGGTGTGGTGCATGTGAGACACTTGGCACTGGGAGAGTAGTAGTGGGATCCACGTGTGAGGAGTCTGTGAAGTTCTGAGTGTGGCGTGGCGTGGATTCTGAGAAGACGTGTGGGGGCTCCTTCTGCGCAACACGTGGCGCTTTTATACCCTGGTAGTTGCTAGAATTTTCCAGAAACTTCTGGTGTGCGCTGGACTTTGGACTGACTTGGATTATCTCTCTGGACTTTTTGCTGAGATATGGGCCTTACCAAAAAAACACCTATGGGCCCATTTCGAAAATGAGTAAAAACTGTACAAAAAACTGGATTAATACAATTAAGCCCAATTAACTCTACTCAAATATTAACACCTAATTAACTGACTAAATCAATCTAATTAAATCTAAAACATGATTAACCTAATTAAAACTCTAAAAAGTCAATTAACCTAATTAATTCTGTATTATACTAGTTAACCCTAAAAATCAATTAACCTCTAATTAACTCTAAAAAAATCAATTAATCCTAATTAAACTCTAAAAAGTCAATTAACCTAATTAAACTCTAAAAAGTCAATTAAAGTCCAATTAATTCTATATTAATCTAATCAAATCTAAAAACAATTAAGATCTAATTATTAAAATCCTATTATCATTTAATATCTATCAAAATCTATAAAAGAAAACTATATTATTTTCTATATTATCCAAAAACTATTAAACCTATTTAAAATCTATAGAAAAATTCTACAAATGATTAAAAGAAAAAGCTATATTATTCTAAAAAGATAAAACCATTTAAAATCTTATTTAAAATTCTACAAATGATTAAAATCTATTTAAAATATTCTATAAAATTCTAAAAAAAAGATTAAGCTATTAAAATATTCAAAAGCCCTATTTAAATTCCAGAAAAATCTATAAAGCCTGTTAAAATTCACAAAAAGCCTATAAAAATCCTAAAAATGCAGATGAATGCAAATGACTCCCATAAAAGCGCACGAGACCAGATTGAATCGAACGGAGATCCCCGGGCATCAGAATATCCCAAAATCACTGAAAAATCACCGAGGAGCGCACAATTTTCCGAAAATAAAACCCCGATAATCTGGACTGGGTCTGCCATATCTGATAGACAAAAATCAAGCTGTAAACTCTGATATCCCCTGCTTGTGCACAAAAATCATACATCTGAGCTGCGAATATGAATTTAAACCATGAGTCAGATAGGAAAACCAGTTGGTCAAATTTTAGGGTGCAACAACAATATGCATCCTTCAGCAACCCTGAAAAATCTTCCAGTGCATGCTCAGAAAATCTAGCTAGACGGCCATTATAAAACCCCAAATTTAATCGGAATATGTTAATTAATTATTTAATTGAGAATATTCATGTTTCAGTGAATTTCTGGTGGTTTTGTGAGTATTGGAAAGATGTGCATTTTCGGGTATTTAATTGATTAATATCATATAATATTAATTTATTAGTATTATTATTAATTAAATGGAATATAAGTGAAATAAGGGCAATTTGGGCATTTGAGGGAGTTAGTAAGGGTAATGAGGGAAAAACCCAATTTGTGAGGCCCAAGACTAGGTTGGACAAAATTGAGTTCTGAAAGGGAATTTGAATTCATTTTGTGTTAACCGTGAAAGTTTGGTGGCAAGAGCTCTAAAGGAAAGGTTGGAGGCAGAAGATCCCGAAGTTAATCGTGAAAGCTGCGAATCGACTAAGGTATGGGGAGTATCGTTGTTCATGATTCTCTATGTATGCCTTTAGATGTGTTTATGGTTGGTTTATAATTTAAGGTATTTTGGGTTGGTTGTGGGAAAATAGGGAATTTAATGATAAGGCTTTGAGGTTAGGGGTAATGGTATGTAACACTGAATATTGATATGAGAAGGGAAACCTTAGGCCTTCGTGGCCAAAACCTTGGATCGTTATATGTTTGACTCTGTAGGAATAGGAATGTTCAAATGTGAGTAACTCTGGTGCACTCAGAGCAATAGCAGGAAAATAGTGATTTAGGCAGTGCGAATGTTGCCAGATTGGCCTAATAAACCATAAATTTTGTGTCGTTCTCGCCGTATGACGGTAGGGATGATTTAGGGATGTTTTGGGGGCATTGGGTAAGTGAATCGTATGAGCATTTGGACAAGAATCAGTTCTGGTCGTAACAGGTTTTTGCTGTTATCGCTTTGTTCGCCTAGCGAGCACGCCAATGAAGACTCGCCTACGAGCATGCCAGTGAAGACTCGCTACCGACTCGCCTAGCGAGTAAGCCAGCGAACGTAGCAGAGTTCACGAAAATTGATCGTTTTGCAGCGATGCCTTGACGTTTAATTTTGAGATTTCTGAGATGGATTACCCCGAGTATGACAGTGGGTTTTGGATGATGCGTACATGATGTTATGATAGTTTCCTATGATGTATCGATTGAGTTAATATGATGAAATTACCATGATTTGATGAACTATGTGATAACATGAGATATGATGATTTATGTTATGATGATGAATATGATGAATGATGATGCACCATATGTTGTATTGTGAGGATTATTATTGTGACGTGTGAATCATACATTCATGTGCATCCGGACTTCGGTTCAGGACCTCGATTACTTTAGCTTCAATCCCACTGTGTGGATGTGAAGTATTTTGATGTGCTCCGGTTCTCTAGTAGAATCGATCCTATTGATGGGGATCTATGGAGGGTTGATGGCCCAATATCCATCGCGCTGTGATGATTGGTACCACATGCATTGAGTTGTATCGCATGCATTTGTGAGTCTTTTTGTATGAATTACGACGTTGTGGCCTTTGAGGCATATTTGAGTAATATCAATGTGTTGAATATAATTATGATGTCGTTTATGCATTAATTGTTATACATTGATTATTATGAATTGTTTTACTCACCCTGCCTGTTTGAATGTTACCTCTACGTGGGTAATGTAACAGCCCAAATTTCATTAAATAATTAATTGTAGTAATTAATTTATTTAGTGGGATTTTATCAATGTTGGAAATTAATTTTTATTAATTGGGATTAATAGAGAATTAAGAAGGAATTGGAGAGGAAGGAAAATGAAGGAAATATATAAGAGAGAAAGAAAAGAAAAGAAAGATAGAAAACATTTGGAAAGAAAGAGGAAAGAAGAAGAAAGGAGAGAAAGAGAAGAGAAGAAGAGGAAAAGTGGAAATCATCAAGAACCAACATCAAAGCTCCGATTAATCGAGGTAAGGGTGAGAAATGTTTCTATTTGATCATTGTATGATGTTATGTATGTTGGGTTGGGGTTTTGGTAGAGTTTTCATCACTTTCCAATTAGGGCAAATGTTAGATTAATCGGTAGATTGATGATTTAATCGGTTGGAACTGAGTAATAACGCCGTAGAATAGTCGGGTAACATGTATTGATGCTATTTGCACTGATTTGGGTGTGTAAGAGAAGGTTGATGATGGATTGGTGAAGGAGAAGACAGAATAGGGTTCTGTTCTGCGCAGGTTCGCTGGCTCTCGCCAGGCGAGCAAAGGCGAAGCTTCGCCAGGCGAAGCTTAGCGAATGTTGGCGAATAATTATAATTAAGTCCCAGTAGAATTCGCTGGTGGGTTCGCCAGGAGAAGTTGAGTAGCGAGGGTTCGCCCAGCGAAGGTGCTGGCGAATGGTGGCGAATGAAGTCAGTAGCTACTGACTTGGGCTCGCTGGGAAGTCTCGCCAGGCGAAGCCTAGCGAGTGTTCGCTGAGAGAGTTCGCCAGGCGAAGGCCAGGCGAAGGTTCGCTGCGAGGGTTCGCCAGGCGAATGGAGGCGAATGTGACAACATTTTTCCTTTGCTGTGTTGTTCATGTGGAGATGGTTTGGTTGCCTCTCAGAGGTCAATACCTCTATGATATGATATAGATATGATCTATTGTGATGATGTGTGTTGTGGGTAGCCTACGGGCGTGAATCCTAGTTTGAGGTGCGATGCGTATTAATTGTGATAAATAGAAATACATGTGAATACAATGATGAATGTATGTGTATTGTCTAATGAACTTGCGAATGTTTGATGTGTATACAATTATGTGATGAGTATGCATGAGAACATGGTGGATATGTGTGCATAACTTATAATTGTATGATTGGTATTGTGATGTGTATACCTTGTATGAGATGGCATGAGATAAAGAGTAAACATACTATGAAAAATGTGTTGTGGATGCATATTGTTTATGTGCGATTGTATGTTAAAATATATGAAGAATGCATGAGAGCATAATGATGGGTATGCGTGCATTGCTTGCTAAATATGATGTTGTATCGAATTATGAATACATCGATGAATGTTATGTGAATATGTTGTGTGTGCAATCATAATGTAATTCTTGAAGAGATGAATTATTTGAATGCATGAGATTAAGATGTCGGTCTTAAGTGCATTTGTTGTGGTTGATTGTACATGCATCATTTAGTCAAGAGGCAATGTCTGTTAGTTTCGTGGAAACTAGTGGCTTGTCCCAAACCTAGAAGAGTGGGTTTGAAGGCTTAGAGGACGGGCCTTTGTGGTTATCGGTCTATAAGAGTGGACCCGGTTTAATGTAAAAACCAAAAAAAGATAACGGGTTATCGGTCTAGAAGAGTGGACCCGGTTTAATGTAAAAACCGAAAAAAGATAACGAGAGTCGGTACCGCATTGCATGAGTTGCATTGAGTTATTGAGTCACATTGATATATGACATATGCATGAAGAGATGCTTATGTGTGAATGATGAGATTGTGGAAATTGTAAGTGTATGCATAATGTGGAAATGCTTTGTGAATATCCAGGTTTGTCTATATATGTGTGGTAAATATATATGACTAAGAGAATGAAGTATGGTGAGAAATGTGAATATGTGTTATATGACTACCTATATATATATAATCTTATGCTTTGATTATTATGGTTATATTTCTCACCCTTCTGCTGTTTTATAATGCTCTATGAGGCATTGCAGATTAGGATGCTGGAGTCCTTTTGTGAAGTTAGTCTTCATTCTTTTGAGTCGGCTGCTCTGATATGTAACACCGGGTAGTTAGACTAGTATAGTCATTCTTTTGTGATACATTGCGATGTATCAGCTGATGTGGTTTTGTAATCTAACTGATATGATGCATTAATCTGGATGACTTATGTGCATTTGAATTAATATTTTGGAACTGATCAAATGATGTTATTTTCCGCTCAAATTGAATGTTGAAATGTGAATTCTAAAACTACGAAATTGTTACATATTTTATGGATCAAAATGTTGAAGAGTTTCGTTGGTGAAATTGTGGCATTCTTCTTTTATACCTTATTATAAAACCTTTTTACTCTGATAATTTGTATGTGCTTAATTATTTTATATGCATTTATTTGGGGTGTAGAAGGGGGTGTTACAATAGTGGTATCAGAGCAGGTCGGTCCGTCCGGCCAAGTTGTTAGAGTGTTTTTCCCTGTGTGTTATTGATATGCGTGTGATGCATTATCAATATTGGTTGTCCTTACGTGGTTCTGTTGCTGGAATTAGTAAGATGGTTGCGGGAAGGAACGACGAAGCGATTGCGGAGGCATTGACGAGATTGGCGGGGGCAATTGGGCAGAATCCTCCGGCCAATGTGAATGAGAGGAATCATGCTGATGATGGATTCCGTGCTTTGGGGAAATTCCAAAAGAATAACCCTCCGGTCTTCAAGGGAACTCATGAACCGGACAAGGCACAAATTTGGTTGAAAGCCGTGGAAAAGATTTTTCGAGTTATGAATTGCTCGGATGCCCAGAAGGTGCAGTTTGGGACTCATATGCTCGAAGAAGAAGCTGAAGATTGGTGGGGTAATACTCGCCAAAGATTTGAGGAAGATGATATTGTGATTACTTGGGATTTGTTTAGAGAAACCTTTCTGGAGAAGTATTTTCCAGAGGATGTGCGGGGGAAGAAAGAGATCGAATTTCTTGAGTTGAAGCAAGGTAATTCGACGGTTGCCGAGTATGCGGCGAAATTTGAGGAGTTGATCAAATTTTGTCCTCACTATAATACTGGTAATGCTGAGAGGTCTAAGTGCCTCAAGTTTGTAAACGGTTTGAGACCCGAGATTAGACAAGCTATTGGATATCAGGAAATCAGACGGTTTTCTGAGTTGGTTAACAAGAGCAGAATTTATGACGAAGACAGTAGGGCTAGGTCCAGCCACTACAAGAGTCTAAGTGACAAGAAAGGAAAGGGACAATTCAGAGGAAAACCTTACGTGACTCCTGCTGATAAGGGGAAACAAAAGGTTGGTTTTGGCAAGAGGCCAAGTGGGGGAGTTTCTACCCTGGTTAGGTGTTACAATTGTGGTGAAGCGGGGCATCGTGCTCCGGAGTGCAAAAGTGTTGATCTGAAGTGTTTTAAGTGTGGCAAGCCAGGCCACAAGGCTCTAGAGTGTAGAAGCGGTGCGGGTGTTACTTGCTATAACTGTGGTGAGCGAGGGCACATCAGTACCAAGTGCGATAAGCCGAAGAAGAATCAAGGGAGCGGGAAAGTGTTCGCTCTATCTGGATCTGAGACTGCTAGCGACGATCGATTGATCCGAGGTACGTGCTTCATTCATGGTACACCTTTGATCGCTATAATTGATACCGGAGCTACGCATTCTTTTATTTCTTTGGATTGTGTTAGAAGGTTAAATCTTGAGTTGTCTATGATTGGTGGCGGTATGGTTATTGATACTCCTGCTATGGGTTCGGTAACTACACCGTATGTTTGCTTGAATTGCCCGTTGAGTATTTTCGGTAGAGATTTTGGGATTGATTTAGTGTGTCTTCATTTGGATCAACTGGATGTCATTCTTGGAATGAATTGGTTAAAATTCAATCGTGTGTATATTAACTGTTTTGACAAAACGGTTATTTTTCCCGACTCGGATGTTGAAAGGGAATTGTTTATGACGAGGAAACAAGTGAAAGAATCGGTGCAAGATGGGGCTAAGGTATTTATGCTTATGGCAACTTTGAGGACTGGTGAGAGTGAAGGGATTGATGGTTTGCCCATTGTTAGAGATTTTCCGGAAGTATTCCCTGATGAGATAAAGGATTTACCGCCGGAGCGAGAAGTGGAGTTTTCGATAGATTTGATTCCTGGAACTAGTCCGATATCGATGGCTCCATATCGTATGTCGGCCTCAGAGTTAAAAGAGTTGAAGAGTCAACTTGAGGATTTGCTTGAAAAGAGGTTTATTCGTCCGAGCGTGTCACTGTGGGGTGCACCGGTGTTATTGGTTAAGAAGAAAGAGGGTTCTATGAGGCTCTGTGTGGATTACAGACAGTTGAACAAGGTGACTATTAAGAATAAGTATCCACTTCCAAGGATTGATGATCTGATGGATCAGTTGGTTGGTGCGAGCGTGTTCAGCAAAATTGATTTGAGATCTGGGTATCATCAGATCCGTGTGAAAGCTGAGGATATTCAGAAGACGGCCTTCCGAACGAGGTATGGACACTATGAGTATTTTGTGATGCCATTTGGTGTGACTAATGCACCGGGTGTATTTATGGAGTACATGAATAGGATTTTCCATCCTTATTTGGATAAGTTTGTGGTGGTGTTTATCGACGACATCTTGGTTTATTCGAAGAGCGAAGGAGAGCATGTCGAGCATCTGAAGATTGTGTTATCTGTGCTGAGAGAGAAGCAGTTGTTCGCGAAGCTTTCTAAGTGTGAATTTTGGTTGAAGGAAGTTAGTTTCCTTGGTCATGTGATTTCTAGTAGTGGTGTTGCGGTTGATCCGTCGAAGGTTGAAGCGGTGTCGCAATGGGAGACTCCGAAGTCAGTTTTTGAGATCAGAAGTTTTCTTGGTTTAGCCGGTTATTATCAGAAGTTTATTGAAGGATTTGCTAAGTTATCGTTGCCGTTGACGCAGTTGACTAGGAAAGGTCAAGCCTTTGTTTGGGACGCCAAGTGTGAAGCGAGTTTTCAAGAACTTAAGCGAAGGTTGACGACAGCTCCTGTTTTGATTCTGCCAAATCCAGAAGAACCATTCGTTGTGTATTGTGATGCTTCTTTGATGGGTTTAGGAGGTGTGTTGATGCAGAATAACCAAGTTGTGGCTTATGCTTCGAGGCAACTCAAAGTGCATGAGAAGAATTATCCGACGCATGACTTAGAGTTGGCCGCCGTTGTGTTCGTGTTGAAGCTTTGGAGGCATTATTTGTTTGGTGCGAGGTTTGAAGTGTTTAGTGACCACAAAAGTTTGAGGTATCTTTTTGATCAAAAGGAATTGAATGCGAGACAAAGAAGATGGCTTGAACTTTTGAAGGATTTTGATTTTGGCTTGAATTACCATCCGGGTAAAGCGAATGTAGTAGCGGATGCATTGAGTCGGAAATCATTGCATATGTCGGCATTGATGGTGAAAGAGTTAGAATTGGTCGAGCAATTTCGAGATTTGAGTTTGGTATGTGAGAGAACTTCTTTTGGATTTAATTTGGGTATGTTAAAGCTTACAAGTGGTGTTTTGGACGAAATTCGAGAAGGACAGAAATCGGATTTGAGCCTAGTTGATCGGTTGACTTTAATCAACCAAGGCCAAGGTGGTGATTTTCGGATTGATGAGAATGGTATTATGAGATGTCGGGACCGAGTTTGTGTTCCGAACATGGTTGAGCTTAAGAAGAGCATCCTTGAGGAAGGACATCGTAGCGGATTGAGTATTCATCCGGGTGCTACTAAGATGTATCAGGATTTAAGGAAAGTATTTTGGTGGCCTAGTATGAAGAAGGATATTGCGGAATTTGTGTATTCTTGTTTGACTTGCCAGAAGTCGAAGATTGAGCATCAGAAGCCATCGGGTTTGATGAAGCCGTTGTTTATTCCTGAGTGGAAATGGGATAGTATCTCCATGGATTTTGTATCGGGTTTGCCGAGGACGCCGAGTAATTTTGAGGCTGTTTGGGTTATCGTGGATAGGTTGACTAAATTTGCTCACTTTATTCCTATGCGTATGGATTACCCTTTGGAGAAGTTGGCTAAGTTGTATATTGAAAGGATTGTGTGCCTGCATGGTATTCCGCTGAGTATTGTTTCGGATAGAGATCCGCGGTTTACTTCGAGATTTTGGGAGAGCCTGCAGAGTGCTTTGGGTACTAAGTTGCGTTTGAGTTCAGCGTATCATCCTCAGACTGATGGTCAGACGGAGAGGACGATTCAGTCGCTTGAAGATCTTTTGAGAGCTTGTGTATTGGAAAAAGGAGGAGCTTGGGATAGCTACTTGCCTTTGATTGAGTTTACCTACAACAACAGTTTCCATTCGAGTATTGGTATGGCACCATTTGAGGCGTTGTATGGTAGGAGGTGTAGGACACCATTGTGTTGGTTCGAGTCCGGAGAGAGTTCTGTTGTTGGACCCGAGTTAGTTCAACAGACTACTGATAAGATCAAGATGATTCAAGAGAAGATGAGAATTACTCAAAGTCGTCAGAAGAGTTATTATGACAAGAGAAGGAAGGCACTTGAATTTCAAGAGGGAGATCATGTGTTTCTTCGAGTCACTCCGATGACAGGTGTTGGTAGGGCACTGAAGTCGCGCAAGTTGTCGCCGCGTTTCATTGGTCCTTATCAGATTTTGCAAAGGATAGGAGAAGTGGCCTATCGTGTGGCTTTACCACCGTCGCTTGCTAATCTTCATGACGTATTCCATGTATCTCAGTTGAGGAAATACATCGCGGATCCGTCTCATGTAGTCCAAATAGATGATGTGCAGGTGAAAGATAACCTGACTGTTGAGGCATCACCTATGCGGATTGAGGATCGGAAATTGAAGCAGCTTCGAGGTAAAGAGATTGCTTTAGTAAAGGTCGCTTGGGGAGGACCGGCTGGTGGAAATGTTACTTGGGAGCTTGAGAGTCGGATGAAGGAGTCTTATCCAGAACTGTTTGAATCAGGTAACATTTTCGAGGACGAAAATTCCTAAAGTGGGGGAGAGTTGTAACAGCCCAAATTTCATTAAATAATTAATTGTAGTAATTAATTTATTTAGTGGGATTTTATCAATGTTGGAAATTAATTTTTATTAATTGGGATTAATAGAGAATTAAGAAGGAATTGGAGAGGAAGGAAAATGAAGGAAATATATAAGAGAGAAAGAAAAGAAAAGAAAGATAGAAAACATTTGGAAAGAAAGAGGAAAGAAGAAGAAAGGAGAGAAAGAGAAGAGAAGAAGAGGAAAAGTGGAAATCATCAAGAACCAACATCAAAGCTCCGATTAATCGAGGTAAGGGTGAGAAATGTTTCTATTTGATCATTGTATGATGTTATGTATGTTGGGTTGGGGTTTTGGTAGAGTTTTCATCACTTTCCAATTAGGGCAAATGTTAGATTAATCGGTAGATTGATGATTTAATCGGTTGGAACTGAGTAATAACGCCGTAGAATAGTCGGGTAACATGTATTGATGCTATTTGCACTGATTTGGGTGTGTAAGAGAAGGTTGATGATGGATTGGTGAAGGAGAAGACAGAATAGGGTTCTGTTCTGCGCAGGTTCGCTGGCTCTCGCCAGGCGAGCAAAGGCGAAGCTTCGCCAGGCGAAGCTTAGCGAATGTTGGCGAATAATTATAATTAAGTCCCAGTAGAATTCGCTGGTGGGTTCGCCAGGCGAAGTTGAGTAGCGAGGGTTCGCCCAGCGAAGGTGCTGGCGAATGGTGGCGAATGAAGTCAGTAGCTACTGACTTGGGCTCGCTGGGAAGTCTCGCCAGGCGAAGCCTAGCGAGTGTTCGCTGAGAGAGTTCGCCAGGCGAAGGCCGGGCGAAGGTTCGCTGCGAGGGTTCGCCAGGCGAATGGAGGCGAATGTGACAGCATTTTTCCTTTGCTGTGTTGTTCATGTGGAGATGGTTTGGTTGCCTCTCAGAGGTCAATACCTCTATGATATGATATAGATATGATCTATTGTGATGATGTGTGTTGTGGGTAGCCTACGGGCGTGAATCCTAGTTTGAGGTGCGATGCGTATTAATTGTGATAAATAGAAATACATGTGAATACAATGATGAATGTATGTGTATTGTCTAATGAACTTGCGAATGTTTGATGTGTATACAATTATGTGATGAGTATGCATGAGAACATGGTGGATATGTGTGCATAACTTATAATTGTATGATTGGTATTGTGATGTGTATACCTTGTATGAGATGGCATGAGATAAAGAGTAAACATACTATGAAAAATGTGTTGTGGATGCATATTGTTTATGTGCGATTGTATGTTAAAATATATGAAGAATGCATGAGAGCATAATGATGGGTATGCGTGCATTGCTTGCTAAATATGATGTTGTATCGAATTATGAATACATCGATGAATGTTATGTGAATATGTTGTGTGTGCAATCATAATGTAATTCTTGAAGAGATGAATTATTTGAATGCATGAGATTAAGATGTCGGTCTTAAGTGCATTTGTTGTGGTTGATTGTACATGCATCATTTAGTCAAGAGGCAATGTCTGTTAGTTTCGTGGAAACTAGTGGCTTGTCCCAAACCTAGAAGAGTGGGTTTGAAGGCTTAGAGGACGGGCCTTTGTGGTTATCGGTCTATAAGAGTGGACCCGGTTTAATGTAAAAACCAAAAAAAGATAACGGGTTATCGGTCTAGAAGAGTGGACCCGGTTTAATGTAAAAACCGAAAAAAGATAACGAGAGTCGGTACCGCATTGCATGAGTTGCATTGAGTTATTGAGTCACATTGATATATGACATATGCATGAAGAGATGCTTATGTGTGAATGATGAGATTGTGGAAATTGTAAGTGTATGCATAATGTGGAAATGCTTTGTGAATATCCAGGTTTGTCTATATATGTGTGGTAAATATATATGACTAAGAGAATGAAGTATGGTGAGAAATGTGAATATGTGTTATATGACTACCTATATATATATATAATCTTATGCTTTGATTATTATGGTTATATTTCTCACCCTTCTGCTGTTTTATAATGCTCTATGAGGCATTGCAGATTAGGATGCTGGAGTCCTTTTGTGAAGTTAGTCTTCATTCTTTTGAGTCGGCTGCTCTGATATGTAACACCGGGTAGTTAGACTAGTATAGTCATTCTTTTGTGATACATTGCGATGTATCAGCTGATGTGGTTTTGTAATCTAACTGATATGATGCATTAATCTGGATGACTTATGTGCATTTGAATTAATATTTTGGAACTGATCAAATGATGTTATTTTCCGCTCAAATTGAATGTTGAAATGTGAATTCTAAAACTACGAAATTGTTACATATTTTATGGATCAAAATGTTGAAGAGTTTCGTTGGTGAAATTGTGGCATTCTTCTTTTATACCTTATTATAAAACCTTTTTACTCTGATAATTTGTATGTGCTTAATTATTTTATATGCATTTATTTGGGGTGTAGAAGGGGGTGTTACAGGTAACGTGCAGATGATCCAGTTTAGCCGTGGACGCCGGCGAGGAATTAGTTTTGAAGTTTTTGAGTGTTTTAGTCTTTTGGTCAGCCTAGAGGGTCTTGCTCTGATATGTAACATCGGGTTGGATTCCTTGAGTTGATTTTATACTGTTGAAGTTATTTTGATTAATTTCCCTTTTTGAGGAAAACTTTGATTTACGCTTTGAGTTCCGCTGTTTATGATGTTTTGATGTACTTTGGGAAAAACTCGTAGTTATGGAGTATGGTCTTATTTTGATGACTTTGAGAAATGTACGCCCTTATAGTGCCTTTTTAATGAGATTTATTATTCACTCTGATTTCTGTGTTATTTTGCCTTGATATTTTTGGGGTAGAAAAAGGGTGTTACATTAGTGGTATTAGAGCAGGTCGGTCCGTCCGGCCAAGTGTTTATGTTGTTAATCCCCTGTCAGTCGATAGTGTGAAACGCTATCGATGAGTTGTTTTCTTCTAACCTTGTTGGTGGTTGTAGATGGAAGGAAGGAATGATCATGCTATTGTTGATGCGCTGGAATCACTTGCCCAAGTGATGGCTCAGAATGGTGGACCTCCAGATGAGTTCCGTGCTTTGGGAAAGTTTCAGAGGAACAATCCATCAGATTTTTTGGGTACTCATGATCCTGATGGTGCGCAGAAGTGGCTGAAAGTGATTGAGAAGATTTTCCGAGTTATGGCGTGCACTGATACACAGCTGGCACAATTTGGTACGCATATGCTGGCAGAGGAGGATGAGGACTGGTGGGGTAACACTCGCCAGAGATTAGAAGATGCGGGCATTGCAATAACTTGGACTGTGTTTAAAGAAAAGTTTCTAAGAAAGTATTTTCCTGAAGATGTTCGGGGGAAGAAAGAGGTGGAGTTCCTTGAGCTGAAACAAGGTAATATGATTGTGGCTGAGTATGCGGCAAAGTTTGAGTCTTTTGTCAAGTTTTGTCCGCATTACAACCGTGCTGACGCGGAGATGTCGAAGTGTCTCAAGTTTGAGACCAGAGATTAAGCAGGGAATTGGGTATCAGCAGATTCGTCGGTTTTCGGAACTAGTGAACAAGAGCATAATTTATCATGAAGATAGTCGAGCTCGATCTACTCACTACAAGAAGCTGAGTGAGAAGAAATAGAAAGGTCAGTTCAGGGGAAAACCGTATGTGACTTCTGGTGATAAAGGAAAGCAGAAGGCTTCTGATGGGAAAAAGCCAAGTGGGGGAGCGGCTACTGCTCCAGGGAAGTGTTATAAGTGTGGCGAGCAAGGCCACCGTGCTGAGAACTGTAAAGCGCTGAGGTGTCATCGTTGTGGCAAGAGGGGTCATAGGGCTAATGACTGTAAAGACGAAGCTCCGACTTGCTTCAGCTGTGGAGAGAAGGGGCATATCAGTACCCAATGTCAGCAGTCGAAGAAGACTGCTACTGCTGCTCAGACTAGTGGCAGAGTGTTTGCTTTGAGTGGTGCAGAAGAGGCCAAGACAGATAACTTGATCAGAGGTACTTGTTTTATTAATGATGTTGAATTGATTGCTATAATTGATACTCGTGCTACTCATTCATTTATTTCACTTGAATGTGCTAAGATGTTGAATTTGAATTTGTCTGCTATGAGTGGGAGTATGGTTATTGATACCCCAACTAATGGTTCGGTGACTACTACTTTAGTCTGTTTGAGCTGCCCTTTGATTATTTATGATAGGAACTTTGTGATGGACTTGGTCTGTCTAACTTTGAATCAAATTGATGTTATCCTTGAGATGAACTGGTTGGAGTACAACTATATTCACAGTGATTGTTATAGTAAGACTGTGAGATTTCCTGAGTTTGGTGATGGTGGAGAGTTGATGTTTGTATCTGCTAAGCAAGTGGAAGGACTCTTAGAAGATGAGGCTAAGATGTTTGCTTTATTTGCTTCGCTTCAAGTGGATTGTGAAGCAGTGGGCGTGGAGCTACCAGTTGTTCGGGAATTTCCTGAGGTGTTTCCAGACGACATGAATGACCTACCTCCTGAGCGTGAGGTAGAGTTTACTATTGAGGTGATACCGGGCACTAGTCTTGTATCGATGTCTCCTTATCGGATGTCTGCATCTGAGTTAGGGGAATTGAAGAAACAGTTGGAAGATTTGCTTGAGATGAAGTTTGTTCGATCGAGTGTTTCTCCATGGGGTGCTCCTGTGTTGTTGGTGAAGAAGAAAGATGGTAGTATGAGATTGTGTGTGGATTATCGGTAGTTGAATAAAGTGACGATTAAGAATAAATATCCACTTCCGAGGATTGATGATTTAATGGATCAATTAGTGGGTGCTTGTGTCTTTAGCAAGATTGATTTGAGGTCTGGTTATCATCAGATTCATGTTAAGTCTGATGATATTCCGAAGACAGCTTTCAGGACGAGATATAGACACTATGAGTATATTGTAATGCCGTTTGGAGTTTCGAATGCACCTGGCGTATTCATGGAGTATATGAATAGGATTTTCCATCCTTATTTGGATCAGTTTGTGGTGGTGTTTATTGATGATATTTTGATATATTCTAAGTCTGAAGAAGAGCATGCGCAACATCTAAGAGTTGTATTGCAGGTTTTGAAAGACAAGAAGCTTTATGCCAAGTTGTCTAAGTGTGAGTTTTGGTTGAAGGAAGTGAGTTTCCTTGGCCATGTGATTTTTAGTGGAGGGATTGTTGTGGATCCGTCAAAGGTTGATGTTGTGTTACAGTGGGAAACTCCAAAGTCTGCTACTGAGATTCGAAGTTTCCTTGGGTTGGATGGTTATTATCGCAGGTTTATAGAAGGATTTTCTAAGATGGCTTTTCCATTGACTCAGTTGACTCGAAAGGGTCAAGCTTATGTGTGGGATGTTGCTTGTGAGAAGAGTTTTGTAGAACTCAAGAAGAAGTTGACGACTGCTCCAGTATTGATTTTGCCAAATCCGAGTGAGTCCTTTATGGTGTATTGTGATGCATCAAAGATGGGCCTTGGAGGCGTATTGATGCAGAACGGTCAGGTTGTTGCTTACGCTTCCAGACAACTGAAGGTTCATGAAAGAAATTATCCTACACATGATTTAGAGTTGGCCGCTGTGGTGTTTGTGTTGAAGATTTGGAGACATTATCTATTTGGGTCCATATTCGAAGTGTTCAGTGATCACAAGAGTCTGAAGTATTTGTTTGACCAGAAAGAGTTGAACATGAGGCAGCGAAGATGGCTTGAACTTCTGAAGGATTATGATTTTGAATTGAGTTACCATCCGGGTAAGGCTAATGTTGTGGCGGATGCGTTGAGTAGAAAGTCCTTGCATATGTCGATGCTGATGGTTCGAGAGTTGGAACTAATTGAGCAATTCATAGATATGAGTTTGGGTTGTAAAGAGACTCCTAGCAGTGTGAAATTGGGTATGTTGAAGCTGACTAATGGTATTCTCCAAGAGATCAGAGAAGGTCAGAAATCTGATTTGAGTTTGATGGATCGTCTCGCGTTAATTAATCAAGGTAACGGAGGTGATTTTCGGATCGATGAGAATGGTGTGATGAGGTTCCGAGATAGAGTATGTGTTCCCGATGTGCCAGAAATCAGGATGAGCATTCTTGAAGAAGGTCATAGTAGCAGGTTGAGTATTCATCTTGGTGCCACAAAGATGTATCAAGATTTGAAGAAGTTGTTTTGGTGGCCGAGTATGAAGAAGGAAGTCGCAGGATTTGTTTATGCTTGTTTAACTTGTCAAAAGTCGAAGATTGAACATCAGAGATCATCGGGTCTGATGCAACCGTTAAGTATTCCAGAATGGAAATGGGATAACATTTCTATGGATTTTGTGTCGGTTTTACCGAAGACTTTGAAGCGATATGATTTGATTTGGGTGATTATGGATAGATTGACTAGATCAACTCATTTCTTACCAATGAGGATTAATCGTTCTATGTTGAAGCTAGCTGAGATGTATATTGAGGAAGTTACGAAGTTGTATAAGATACCGTCGAGTATTGTGTCTGATAGAGATCTGAGATTTACATCGAGGTTTTGGGAGAGTTTGCAGACATCTTTGGGTACTAAGTTGAGGTCGAGTTCTGCCTATCATCCGCAGACGGATGGGCAGACAAAGAGAACAATCCAGTCTTTAGAGGTTTTGTTGAGAGCTTGTGTGTTGGATCAAGGTGGATCATAGGATAGTTATTTGTCGTTGATTGAGTTTACCTACAATAACAGTTATCATTCTAATATCGGAATGGCACCGTATGAGGCTTTGTATGGTAGGAGGTGTAGGACTTCATTGTGTTGGTATGAATCAGGCGAGAGTGTTGTACTCGGGCCTGAGATTATACAATAGACGACTGAAAAGATCAAGATGATCCAAGAAAAGATGAAAGCGTCGCAGATTCGTCAGAAAAGTTATCATGATAAAAGGAGGAAAACACTTGAATTTCAAGAAGGGGATCGTGTGTTTTTGAGAGTTACGTCGGTAACTGGTGTTGACCAAGCTTCGAAGTCTAGAAAGCTCACACCACGTTTTGTTGGTCTGTATCAGAATGGCGTAGCGGAAGTGTGGGAGAAGTATCATGTTAGGTTGTTTTACCGCTGTCGCTTGTGAAATTGCATGATGTGTTTCATGAGTTTTAGTTGAGGGAGTACATTCTAGATCCGTCGCATGTGATTCAAATGGATGATGTACAAGTGAGAAGTGATTTGACCCTTGAGGCGTTGTGTCGCAACTGCGAAAAAATACCCGGTGGAAAATAGAAGAGTCGCCACCTTTCGTTATTTATCCCAAAGAGAGGGAAAGAAAACGATCGAAAAAACCTAACGAAAAAGGAAAAGACAAGGTCATCGCAACCAAGTCCTGGATTCGAGAGTCGGTTACGCAAGGGGAAGGTATTAGCACCCCTCACGTCCGTCGTACTCGACGGGATCCACGTTTGTTGTCTATCTAAGGGTGTGTTTAAACTATCTAGCTAAAGGCTCACATGACAAAAGGAAAAAAAAGAGACTCGGCACAACATCGCCGCTCTGTGCCTACGTATTCCCTCGTGCAATGGAAAAGTCAAAGTCAATGTAGTTCGGCTAACCACGGGCAAAAAGGGAGAAGGTTTCTCACCAAGACATCGCGTCTTGTGCCTACGTACTCTCAACAGGTATGAGAGATCAAATAAAACATAGTTCAGGCTGACACGAAACCACAGGTTGATTAAGTGTTTTAACCGAGTAGGGTTAAACCTCCGTTCCAGCAGTTAGGGACAAAGCCTGTTTGTGGTAGAACCAAAGTTTAACAACACTCTTTTCTAAAAAAGGTTTTCCGATTAATCCCGAAGGAAAAAGGTTTGAAGTTTTGTTTATGGTTTTAGTGAAGTGAATTAATTTTGTTTATGATTCACGTTGCACTAAAGACTATGACATAGGAGCGAATGCGTCATGTATCGCCCCCAAATGGGACGTACACATAACACTCTAGATAAGTGAGAGGAGACCCCTCACTCATCATTCCCCATGTAGCTTAAGGCTTGTAACGCGCAACGTTCATCGCATTTATTAGATGAGTTAGAATTGTTTTGAGATGAGAAGAGAGAGATGCACAGAAGGTCTAAGGGAAACTCGGCCCTAACGTTGTCATGCAAAGTGGTCCTAAGGTTGGGATTAAAAGGGGAAACATCTACCCTAATGTTAACATGCTTGGATTGAACACCTAATGTCTCTCCTACTCCCATCCTACACGGAAGGACTAGGAACCCTATGGGGATCATGGCAAAAAAAACACAAGAAAGCACCAAGTAAATTCAATCACAAGCAAGAGATGCAAACATGAAAATGCACACTTAGAATGGAGGGAGGGAGGAAAAAATGTGTGCGGTAGCAGCCGCCACAAGCGCATCTCAACCTCAACAGCGATGCAAAAATGATGCAAACATGAAGGAAAGCGTGAAAGATGAAAACAAACGAACATGCAAAAAATCATCACCTTGAACCACATCCATAAGCATGCATTCAAGTGGAAAAGAACACGAATGTCGGCAAAATCTAAGTTAAACAATCAAAACAGTGACATATATCCTAAAACATTTCACTTTTATTGCATCATATCGAATTACGATGATTCGAAGTGAAACGGTACTCAAATAAGCAAGCAAAACAGCAAAACAGACCCACTGACACAGTGTTAGTCGGTTAACCCCAGGGGTTAATCGGTTAACACACTATTAACATTTAAAAATTTTGAAATTTTGAACTGGTTAATCGGTTAACCATATGTTTTAACCGATTAACACTCTGAAAACTTTGAAAATTTTGAAAATCTGAGATGGTTAATCGGTTAACCATATGCGTTAACCGATTAACATTGTGCCAACAGCAGAAAATCAGCAACAGAACAACATTTGCAGCAAATAAGCACTTATCCGATCAACCAGATGATCGCATAATCACTTAATCACGAAATTAAATTAGAAAGTCATGATTCAAACAACATGTAAACAAATCTAAACAGCAACATCCACAATCATGTCAACCAAAATTCAATCGAATATGAAAATCAACATGAACATGCAAATAAGCTCAAAAATTCTATGGATCTAGAATTCCAACCTTCGAAGCAGAGAATTGCCTCAGTTAATGTTGAATTAATTGAAATTGAGCAGATCCAATGCTAGAAGTCCGGATTACTTCAAGATCCACACCAATTCTTGTAGTAGAAATGGAGATCCTTCAAGATTAATCCAAAATAAGCCAAATAATCACTTCCAAAATCACTTCCAGATTCATATCTAATTGTGCACGAAAATTTGATGGAGAAATTGATCCAATGAAAATGATGGATGGAGGTTTGAGCTCAAGAATTCATTGATTCCAAGGAAGAATCAAAGAATTCAATGGAAAAGAGCTTTGAGTGAAGGTTTTGGAATTGGAAAATTGAGAGAATTTGGGAGAATTGAGATGAATTCTGAAAAATGGGAGTGAGAAATGAAGATTAGCTAGCTTTGGTTTGGAGTGAATCACTTAAATATCACCTAGGTTTGGATCCAAAGGAAAGGCTTGGAATTTGGTTTGTAAATTTTGGTTTGGGATGAGGAATGGGATTTTAGAGGGAAAATGAAATTAATCAAATTCCAAATAGGTTCTAGATCCTTCCCAAGTGTAAAATTTGAATTCAAGTGATCAAAATTGGACCCCAAATGGCTCTGCATTGAAAATTCATGTGCAGAGGCAAAATCTGCACTGGTTAATCGATTAACCATATAGGTTAATCGGTTAACACTCTTAAAAAAACCCCACATTGACCTGATTTGACTTGGTTAATCGGTTAACCATATGCGTTAACCGATTAACACCTTCAAAATTTTGAATTTGGCGCCTTTTGGAGGGTAATCTGCACATTTTCTCTGTTTCAACTGTTTGGAGCTCCGTTAAGCTTATGAACCTTGTTCTTGAATGTTATCACTGTAAAAATGCTTGACATAAGCCTGAGTGTTGCCTTCTGAACTACTGTAATCCTGTAAAATAAAAATCGGCCGCCTGACTGCTGGGCAAAATAATTGCCCGAGCCTCTGATGCCCGTTGTTCGTTGTTCAGTCTTTTGCGCCGAAATGAACCTGAGCCACCGGAATGCCTCGACCCCGTGCCTCGAGAGCAAATGCTATGATATGCGAAAAACTGAAAAATGCAAAGAAACAAAAGCCAGTTAATGTTAACACGAAAAGGAAAATTTTGGGGTACTACACATTGCTAGTTCGGATTGATGAACGAGAAGCGACTTTGAGGTGAAGAGATTTCCTTGGTAAAGGTAGTTTTGAGAGGACCAGCTGGAGAAAGTTGGACTTGGGAACGTGAAGATCAGATGAGGGAGTCGTATCTGACTCTGTTTTCTTGAGGTAATTTTTGAGGACGAAAATTCTTTTAAGTGGGGGAATGTTGTAACACCCCAAATTTAATCGAAATATGTTAATTAATTATTTAATTGAGAATATTCATGTTTTGGTGAATTTCCGGTGGTTTTGTGAATATTGGAAAGATGTGCATTTTCGAGTATTTATTTGATTAATAACATATAATATTAATTTATTAGTATTATTATTAATTAAATGGAATATAAGTGAAATAAGGGCAATTTGGGCATTTGAGGGAGTTAGTAAGGGTAATGAGGGAAAAGCCCAATTTGTGAGGCCCAAGACTAGGTTGGAAAAAATTGAGTTCTGAAAGGGAATTTGAATTCATTTTGTGTTAACCGTGAAAGTTTGGTGGCCAGAGCTCTGAAGGAAAGGTTGGAGGAAGAAGATCCCAAAGGTAATCGTGAAAGCTGCGAATCGACTAAGGTATGGGGAGTATCGTTGTTCATGATTCTCTATGTATGTCTTTAGATGTGTTTATGGTTGGTTTATGATTTAAGGTATTTTGGGTTGGTTGTGGGAAAATAGGGAATTTGATGATAAGGCTTTGAGGTTAGGGGTAATGGTATGTAACACTGAATATTTATATGAGAAGGGAAACCTTAGGCCTTCGTGGCCAAAACCTTGGATCGTTATATGTTTGACCCTGTAGGAATAGGAATGTTCAAATGTGAGTAACTCTGATGCACTCAGAGCAATTGCAGGAAAATAATGATTTAGGCAGTGCGAATGTTGCCAGATTGGCCTAATAAACCATAGATTTTGTGTCGTTCTCGCCGTATGACCGTAGGGATGATTTAGGGATGTTTTGGGGGCATTGGATAAGTGAATCGTATGAGCATTTGGACAAGAATCAGTTCTGGTCGTAACAGGTTTTTGCTGTCATCGCTCTGTTCTCCTAGCGAGCACACCAGCAAAGACTCGCCACAGACTCGCCTAGCGAGCATGCCAGCAAAGACTCACTACCGACTCGCCTAGCGAGCAAGCCAGCGAACATAGCAGAGTTCGCGAAAATTGATTGTTTTGCAGCGATGCCTTGATGTTTAATTCTGGGATTTCTGGGATGGATTACCCCGAGTATGACTGTGGGTTTTGGGTGATGCGTACATGATGCTATGATAGTTTCCTATGATGTATCGGTTGAGTTAATATGATGAAATTACCATGATTTGATGAACTATGTGATAACATGAGATATGATGATTTATGTGATGATGATGAATATGATGAATGATGATGCACCATATGCTGTATTGTGAGGATTATTATTGTGACGTGTGCATCATACATTCATGTGCATCTGGACTTCGGTTCAGGACCTCGATTACTTTGGCTTCAACCCCACTGTGCGAATGTGAAGTATTTTGATGTGCTCCGGTTCTCTAGTAGAATCGATCCTATTGATGGGGATCTATGGAGGGTTGATGGCCCAGTGTCCATCGCACTATGATGATTGGTACCACATGCATTGAGTTGTGTCACATGCATTTATGAGTCTTTTTGTATGAATTACGACGTTGTGGCCTTTGAGGCATATTTGAGTAATATGAATGTGTTGAATATAATTATGATGTCGTTTATGCATTAATTATTATACATTGATTATTATGAATTGTTTTACTCACCCTGCCTGTTTGAATGTTACCTCTATGTGGGTAACATGCAGATGATCCATTTTAGCCGTGGACGCCGGCGAGGAGTTAGTTTTGAATTTTTTGAGTGTTTTAGTCTTTTGGTCAGCCTAGAGGGTCTTGCTTTGATATGTAACATCGGGTTGGGTTCCTTGAGTTGATTTTATACTATTGAAGTTATTTTGATTAATTTCCCTTTTTGAGGAAAACTTTGATTTATGCTTTGAGTTCCGTTGTTAATGATGTTTTGATGTACTTTGGGAAAAACCCGTAGTTACGGAGTATGGTCCTATTTTGATGACTTTGAGAAATGTACGCCCTTTTAGTGCCTTTTTAATGAGATTTATTATTCACTCTGATTTCTGTGTTATTTTGCCTTGATATTTTTGGGGTAGAAAAAAGGTGTTACAACCATGTCTCTCACTCCAATACTTTACATTATTCATGAGGTTACGCAACAAAGAATGATTAGGTCCTTGAAGAAGATCCTATAGAAATTCCTCTTTCTGATTCAAGACGACTTGCAAATGGAAACTTTGGCATTCCCACTGAGTACTCTCCAAGTTGGATTGACTGATCTCCTTTCGGTTCTGATGCGCTTGATCTTGCAGTTTCTGAATCTCACTAAAGGCTTTGTCGAGCTTGGATTGACATTGAAAAAAGTCTTTTACCAACTGGTTAGCATGGTCTTGTTCACTATCCAACTTTGTCTTGTACTCTTATAGCTTTCCTCAGAGCTCTCCAAGTTTCTTTTTTTAGCTCAACTCATCTTTGTAGGCTTGATACTGAGTGTCGATGAGTTGTCTCTTCTTTGGATCTAGTCCATCATAAGTACCCTTCAGAGCATCTCTTACTTTCCTTCGCTTGTTTTGTTCAACCTCCACCCCTTTGAGCATGAGATCCCTCTTTTGGAGAAGTCTAATATGTAATCTTTCCTTCTCAGATGTGACTTTATCAAGGTCAAATCGAAGATCAACATTCTCCTTCTTCAACACCTTTATAATTTGCTTGAGTTGGTCAACTTCAAATGGTGGAACAATGGCAAGTTCAGGAAGCTTGACATTCATGGAAGGCTCAAAAGGAAACGGCCGCAAGATCACTTGGACTTATTCCTTAACCCATTTTGTGTAGGCTTCTTTCACTATGAAGTTCTTCTTACCCAACCCAACTCTTACTTCACGGTGAATCTATGTCCAGGTAGCACTAAACCTTTTCAGCAATCCCATATCATCAACCCGTTCATGAAAGATGAATTGTTCCACTATATTAGGATCTAGTTTGTCAAGCATAGGATACCACAATTAACGGAAGGCAAGTCTCGGATTGTAGTTAATTCCTCCCTTTATACCTATGAGTGACACATTGAAGAATTTACCACAATGAATATGACTCTAGTGTCGTCGTAGACTCGAGAATTCTAAGAGATGTAATCAGCAATCAAAGACATTATCCTTTGAGACCATTTGAGATTTTCCTTGTTCTCAATGAAGGGACCCTTTTACGGAAGGTGAGACATATACCAACGATACAACATAGGAGCACAACATACAATAGTTCATTTCTTCTTTTCATTACTCGAATGAATAGAATAATAGGTATCAGGAAGAAGCGTAGGAACATGGTTCTTGGACAAGAAGATACTGATGGAAGCTTGATCTAAAAAGTCCTCCATGTTCGGAAACAACACAAGCCCACACACAAGAAAAGCAAACACATCGTTGAAAGCCTTCCATCTTCCAACCTCAGGAAAAGAAACAACCTTGTCTACCTGAAATTTTGAAGAAAACCCTCGAATATTATTCCCTTTAGTCTTAAGATTAGCTTCAACATAATTCTTACTAATGCCAAGAGCTTCAGCAATAAGATGAGACTTCGGACAACTGTTGGTGTAGACGAAGGGAACCTGATTCTTGATCTCTACCCTCAAGATATGAGAGTGCTCCTCAAGTGTAGGTGCTAACTGATAATCTTGAAATGTGAAACACCTTAGTGGTGGGTCATAGAACTGAACAAGTGTATGAATGGCAGTGATGTTGACTTTAGTGTTAAGGATGGCCAAAAGATTACCATAATTATCCTTGAAAACACCCCTGTTATCTTCAACCAAATGGGATGTTAAACCTCTCAAAGTATTTAGCTTAGGCTCCACAAACTTGTAGCTAAAGATACCTCTACAACTAACACTCATCTTCTATAATTATGTCAACAAAGAATAAGCCCTCAAATAACCTAGAAATGCACTTGCAAAAATTAATTGTCATGATGAAATGATATGCCACACAATAATCAAGAAACTAGCACAGTCTGAATAATCTATTATGAATAATATGAATATCTGCATATAAAATTTTGTATCTGTGTAAAGATCTGACGTACGTGAGAGAACAAAAGGTATGAAGAGTCTCGGTTTCCTGCAAAAAAAACCAATATCCCTCTCACAGGTGTGATCTAATCTTCCAAAGGTTATCCCTAGAAGGTCTCCCAAAATCATGGAATTAAGTGAAAATACCCGGCCGTAGTGAGTTCTCGCAGGAAGAAGGTATTCTCAAGTGAAATGATTCTGGGTGTGGCTCTCGCGACAACCTAACACGCAAAACGCAGGCGACACGACTATCCACAATTATATCCTGTGTGTATGCTCAAGCCTGTGTAGTGGGCTTATCTCTCAAGCAACATTAGCTCATCCCAACAACAGTAGAAAATATAGCAGATATCCACAGTATGCAGCATATGAATATTTAAAGCAGTACAGAAATGTAGTAAATAACATAAAGATAAAGCAAGTAAAGCACAAAGATAAACACCCAAACAAGCGAGAAAGCAAACAAAACTAGGCGAAACCCCAATTTGCAAGAGCAAGGACTCCCCATCAGAGTCGCCAACTAAAGCTAGAAAGATTATACCTGAGTGAATTGCACACTTAAAGATACAACAGATTCGCCACTGAAATTTATTTAGTCCCAAAGGACATGGAAAATATCAAGAAAACCCAAAGAGAAGAGAAACGGGTAAGGGGGTTGGTTACGCGAGAGGAAGGTACTGGCACCTCATGTATCCGTTGTACTCTACAGGAACCTTTTTGCTTACTTATAGGCTTGGATGGGTTATCTATCGAAAGGCTACTAACTAAAGAGAAGGAGAGGGAAAAAGACGAAAGAAAGAAAAGTGTTTGCGGAGGATTGGGGCCATCATGCCTACGTATCCCCATAGTGCAATGAGGAATTCAGAGCTTCGTAGTTCATGGAACCAAGAAAGAGGAAGAAGAACGAGGAAGAATAATGGAAGAAGGTAGAAGTTAGCTCGCAAGATCCCACGATCTCATGCCTACGTATCCTCACAGTGCAATAAGGAAGTTGGAGCTCCATATTTTAGGGAACTAGAACGGAGAAAGAAAAGGGAATGAAACAGTGTCAAAACTAAGAGCAAAAATAGAAGGAAAGACTCCACTAGGAAAGACAAAATAATGGTGTTAAATCCAAGAAAGAAAGGCAAAGGAAAGGTGTCGAAACCAAGAGAACAAAGGAGCAAGGGAATTGATTCAAAACAAAGCAAGATCCTTTGGGGATTCGGTATATTAACTGAAAGGAAGTGGTTAACCGAAGCAATAAAAGAGTAGGACTCTGTGGGGAAAATAAAGGTTGGTGTCAACAAACGGACTGTGATGAACTAGAAGGAGAGTATTAACCAAGAGGTGATTGACTTAACAAGGAGATGAGAAATTGGTTTTAACAGGCTGACTGTGATCAACCAAAAGAAAGGGTGTAGAACCAAACGAAGATTGTGACCCACGAGAAAAGGGTGTGAAACCAAGCGAAGGATATGACCCAAAAGAACGGGTGTGGAACCAAGCAAAGGTTGTGACCCAAAGGGACGGGTGTGGAATCAAGCAAAGGTTGTGATCCAAGGGAAGGGTGTGGAACCAAATGAAGGTTATGACCCAAAGGACGGGTGTGGAACCAAGCGAAGGTTGTGACCCAGGAGAACGGGGTCTGGTACACTGGCTAAACAAGTAGTACTTGACCGAAGAAAGGGTATTTAAACCAAAAGAAGGTTACTAACCCAAAGGTGCAAGTATTTGAACCAAAAGAAGGTTACTAACTCACATGGGTATTGGTTTTAACAGAAAGACAGTAATTAACCAAAAAGAAAGAGTGAGGAGACGGTGATTAACTCAAGAGAAACTCAGTATGTTAACAGGAGGACTGAGGAATAAGTAATTAACCAAGAGAAGGTGATTAACCCAAGGAAGATTGGTTTTAACAAGCAGACTGTGATTAATCAACGAAAAAGGGAGAGGAACCAAAAGATGGTTACGAACTCCGCTAGGGATTCAGTGTTTAACAGATAGACTATGATTAACCGAAGAAAAAGGATTGAGACTTTTCTAAGGAAGAAGAGAATTGATATAAACCAAAGAATGAATAATTAACCAAGAGAAGGTGATTAACCCAAGAAATAAAGATCTTGAACCAAGGACATGGTGATTGATCAAAGGAAAGATTAAAAGGGCAAGAGTGATCGAAGATCGGTTCGGTTGGGAAAAATGAGACACTACAGTCTGGAGATAAAGACGATTATTTCAAACACAGGGTTATTCGTCCCTTACCCAGAATAATCAGAATGAATGTAAGAATTCTCCACTCTCATCCCTTGTCTAGCACTCAGAGTATAGTGCATAAATTGAAACCAACAGAGTAACGGTGCAACTTTATACAGTGCTCCAACACGTTGTGCAGACCTCCAGCTCCGTAGGGGACCAAGAAGAAGAAGCTTTAAAGGAAGCATAAAGAGAAGAAAGAGGGAAGATTAACTAATTGAAACAAAGTTTTGATCAACCAATCAAAGGGAAAGAACAAGCCAACAATATTTCGAGCGAGTCGAAAGATCATCAAAGCAAGCATGTGAAGTAATGATTATATAAAATTAAAATTTTTCAATAATGAACAAATTTAATGCAATCAAGAAAGAGTTACCAAGCATTAACAAGAATCAATTAGCATGTATCACTAATCATGTTATCATGTAAACAAAAGGTGCACAAAAAGCAACGTGATTATGCAAACAATTCCAAAATTGATAAATCGTGCATCAAAAGTATGCATACATGCTTTAAACATTAGCTAAACAGCTCATAAAACATCCACAAATATCAAGTATATCAAGCCATGGGAGTTAAATAAGGAAAGAAAACCAAATAAGCTTGAAAAAAAACAAAAAAACAGTTTCTGCAACAGTGTTAATCGATTAACCATTTTTTCCTTGCAAATGGTTAACCGATTAACCCTTTAAAAACAAAATTTGCCTAAAACAGAGGTGTTAATCGAGTAACACATTTTTCCTAGCAAATGGTTAATCGATTAACCCTATAGCAGTGACAGAAAAACAGTTTTTCAAAAGCACTTCTGGCAATTAATCACTTCTCCAATCATCCACATGTTATGGCATGCAATTGTACACGAAAGCTACATCGAGTAGCAATAATTAAGCATCAATTGAATTCATCAAACATCAAGACCAACAATCAAACAATTGAATGATTAAATCGCATCAAAAAGCTATTAGATCTACATTGTGAACATGCGAAAGTGATCGAAAACAGTAAATTGAGTGAGAATTACCAACCTATAAGGCGGAGGATTACCTTGGTGATTATTGTAAATGAAATGTAGTGAGAATAAGCAAAGAAAATCAGAGAATTCCATGTTTGAGATCAAATCGTAGCGAAACCGATAAAAATGCGACAAATGCTTCGAATATGAATTTGCACCAAAAAGCTTGATATGATTACTTGAATTGGATTAGAAACTACTGTAAATCCAGAAATCCAAGTAGAAATGTAGTGGGATGAAGGTTTAGCTCAAGAGAATAAGAATTTTGATGTGAAGATTGTTACACTATAATGGTGGAAATTAAGCTTTTGTGTGTGATTTGGTGAAGAAGATGAAGATGAATTATAGAAAATTCATAGAGAATTGGTAGAGAAGAGTGAAAGTGAGAGAGAGTTGAGAGTGAAAAGTGAAAAATGGTTGAGAACGATTAAGCTTCCAAGTGAAAATGTGGAGGTTTCCTTAAATAGAAGCTAGCTTTGGAGTAGGCTAGGTTTGGAGTTTGCTTTGGAGCTAGCTTTGGAGTTAGTTACATCTAACTCACTAAGTCGGAAGTTGACTCAGTTAGTTATTTTTTAACTCGGTGGGAGCATCCCAATGCAAGTTCAAAATCTAATGGTTCACATGCTTGAAAATGTAGGTGTATGGTGATCTTGATTGAAAATGATGTATTGTAGTAAATGCAAGTGGATTCTTGAAGTGTTTTGAATATTCCACATGACACTAGAACCAAGTAAACTCCAAAGAAGTATAAGAAAAGTTAATGTCATGAAAAATGCAGAAAATCTTCCAAATTACATGTGTTAATCGATTAACACATTTTTCCTATCAAATGGTTAATCGATTAACACAACAAAAACTTTCCCAATTTGGTTTGAAGCAAGGTGCTATAGCAGTAGCTCTGAACTTCGACTCTTTGCTTTGATAAATAAGCATGGAAACTCTTGTATTTTGCTTGTATTGATGATGTGACAACTTTGTGAGGATGCGATTAATCAGGCTCCGAAATTCTGAATACTCCTGCAACAAAACCACAAAGAAATTATGCTAATGCGTATGTTGGCAATGCGAATGCACATGCTTATGCAAAAAGACAAAAGGGGAGGTCAAATTTCGTGTTACGACATATGGCAGCAACAAAATTAGTGAAATAAGACATGATAGTGTCTTGTGATAGTTAAAATGCAACTCACTGAACAAAGAACTAGATGTATCATGAGAGAATGAAACACATTGATGTTAGGATGTATTTCATTTGTGATGTTATAACACAAGGTGATGTATTTATTAAAAAGTTTGATACGTCATATAATTCAACAAGTGTATTGTTGAAGGCTCTTCCATCAATGAAGTTTAAGTATTGTTTGAACTTTAGTCGACATTAGAAGTACTAGAAATTTTTTTATATAATTAAAGTCAAGGTGAAGAATTGTCATGAATAAATTATATATTTAGAATGACTTATATTTATCACCTAATTTGTAATATATTATTTATAATCACTTGTAACCAAAGATTGATATGCATTTTTCTCTAATATAAATATATTGTTTTTTTTTAATTCAAAGCGACAAAGTTGGAGAGAATAAGAAATGGTAGAGAATTTTTGTTTTATCCTTTGCTATTCTTTTCTTAATAATATTGATATTTATTGCATCAAGTATGATTTATCATAAAAGTTTATGATTGTTATTTTGAGGTATTGGCCATTTATTTAGTTATGGTCGTTGTTTTACTTTTCATGTGCAATTTAGGCTCACAAGACACTTTGTTATTTATATTTTGATTTTTATTCACTTTAAGTATTTTCAATTTTATTTTTTAATACTGATTGATTAAATTTTATTAGCATGCAGACGTTACATACAAATAAAATGTAACCACACGAACCATACATTTATCAATATTTTTTCAACAATCTTCCTCTTTGTTATTAATAGATTTCATTTTTCAAGTTTATTTATATTAATTAATAAAATTTTATTAATATGCAGTCGTTTCAATATTATTCTTTATAATATTGATTAATTAAAGTTATTCCTTTCATCAAACTATATTTTTTAAGTCTTGATGTGCAGTCGTTACATACAAAAATCTTTAAAAATGGACATATGAAAATTTCATTCAAATTTAAAATTTATCTTCATATAAAATTTCATTATAAATATAATGTTCTATTTTATTCTTAAAAACCCATGAAAATTTCCTTAAATCTGACAGTTAATTTGTTTCTTTAAAATAATATTTAAAAAATATATACGCAAATTTTACTTAAAATTTAAAATATATCTTTCATATCAAATATAGTAATAAATTTAATATTCTAATTTATTATTTTATTAATATTATAATAAATTTTTTTAACACGTAAGAACCATGTACATGCATGGATTTTTAACTAGTTTAATTATGGTAAATGTTTCACTTTTCTTATTGTACAATTTAGCGTTACAAGACACTTTGTTATTTATATTTTGATTTTTATTCACTTTTAATATCATTTACTTATACTATTATTTTATTTTATTTTTGGTCTAGAGAATATACTATTATGATTTTGTAGTGACATTTTAGTTTTTCATATCTTTTAAAAGCAAAAAAAGTCTTTGACACCGATAAAAAACTTCATTTGTGAGTGAAATACTAATTGAAGTGTAACAGTATCATGCCATAAATATAAAATTATAGGTTAAAAATTTACATAAAAATTACTTTAACTTAACTACTAAAGTTAAATACTAAAGATATTCTAAAAGTTGGTAGGATAGAAAAAACCCTAATATACTTGAATCGAAGCCACGGTGATATCTCATAAATTAAAAGATAATAAGATACTCTCGATGATATAATTTGTTATATTATTTCATTTTAAATATTATTTTAAGTACAAACCCATCATTGCATAGTCCAAGAAAGAAATAAAAAATTCAAATTATTTAGTAATACCAAACTAATTAAACAACAACTCATGAAATATTTTAACTGACTCATGAAATAAATAAATATAATTTATTTAGGCTTAGGCTCTCTTACACATTTACAAATGTTGAACAAACATTGAGCAACCACACCAATAGGGCACATGTCAAATGGACACTCACGTTCAGTAAAACATCTATAAACCGCTGTGATGAAAAAAGAAAATAGAAGAGTATTATTGAAAATAAATGAAATATTGAGGTTGAAATAAATAAGGTAATTTTCAATCAATAAAAAATGTCTTACGGATTTCTATCCATCCCATAAAAATTAGAGAAACAAATAAGATTATGACATAAACAAATTTGATAATTTGAATCATATTTCCTCCGTTTACTTGATACAGAATGATTTTATCATTTTATAATGTATAATCTCATCTTTTTACATCAAAGAAATATATTATAGACTTTTCGAAAATTCCTTTTAATATTATAATAGTCATTAAATGCCTTTTAAGTAGATTAATATGTTGTATTTGTCTCTTTAGCACATTAAAAAAACATGTTATATACAAAACTTGCCAATTATAATAATTAAGTACTTATTTTTATAAACTTTTCATTCGTTTATAACTTTTCATCATAGAAAAGAGGTCATAGAATATCTATTTATAATATATTATTATCTGAACTTCAAATTCATGTAGCACTATTTTATTACATATATTTTATTTTATTTTTTAAAATTTAGTATTTGATTTTACTGGCACCTCATTTAAAGCGAAAGTAAAATTTTATATAAATTAATTTAAAATATAAATTATGAATATTTAGTAGAATTCAAATATGAGATTTTCTTTAACCAACATGTCAACATATTATCATAACATATTATCATACTGGTATATCAAAAGCAAACAACTATATTTTTTCTATAAACAATGATATATTCACTAAGAGAGTCTAAGGAGGACTCTAATCCATATACAATGACTCTCAAGATAATATTAACAAATTGACTCAAAAGCTCTATCTATAAAAAAATCAGTTGAAGCTTTGTATCAATCATAATAAGAACATCTATTGAAAAATGGAGATCAAAAATCTAATCATCATTACGACAAGTGTATCGACCTATGCACAATATCAGTGATATTACCAACAACATCATTAAAGATAATTTGGTTACAAGACCACCAAATAGACCAACATGCCGTAATCCAAATAAAGCACGTCGTCTCCTTCGATGTAGTTTTAACTAACTTTGAAAACCAAGATAGAAGATGATCACAAACATTATCACCTTGAACCAACTCAATGCCAACCCAATCCGCAATCTTCTTCCATATTACTTTCGAATGGGAACAAGAAAAGAATAAGTGATTGCTATCCTCCACATCATTAAAGTATAACACGCAAACAATTTCATGAGCGTTTGAGATCAATCCCCTGGCCGCGAGATTGGATCTAGTAGGAAATCGATCAAGCACCACTCTCCAAGAGAAAGTCCTTGCCTTGAGAGGGATTTTTGTCTTCCAAATTAAGTCTAATGTCGTCTTGAGAGTAATCTAGAGCTCCGTAGTTTCATCCAAATTTTGCAAACTCTGAAAACATGAGTTTACAGTAAAGCTCTTAGAAGTATCACCTTTTCATACAAATTTGTCAGCATAATTCAGGCCCGGTTGCACTTTCGCAAGAAGGACCGTCAACTCGTGAAACTCCACCGGCGCACTGCCTCGCAAGTCAATGCTCTCAACACCCAAGCTACACTCCGAAACACCATCCACCCATATCTGCATGTCAGCCACCGGTGCCAATTTCAAGACAGTGATCTCATACAATTCTGGAAAAACCAACAAGCGTGCCAAAAGGAGACGTAGCAGCCATTACCAATTCTACAAGAAACCTGATTCAGGAAATTCCCAACCTTAAATGACACCCCAAGTTTCATTAAATCATGCCACCATTGAGATTCTCTTGAATTAACTCCTGTTGCATTTTTCAGTAAGATGCGGTGGTGTTGATTACCATATCTCGCTCACAACAACGAAGCCCAAGATGCCGACGGATTTATAATACACCTCCATAGCCACTTGTAAAGTAGTGCATTATTAAAGCACATCGGGTCTTTAATCCCCAATCCTCTGTTACTTTTAGGTATGAATAATTTCTCACAGCTTACCAAGTTATTTTCGACTTATCACTATCGCAGACTATAGAAAGCTCCTTTGTATAGCAACCAAAGACGGGACTTTAAAGATGGAAAAGAAGTAGATATTCACACAATTGAAAGAATTCATGTTTTTTATTTGATTCCTCCTAGAACAACTAATTAATAATATAAGTTAAATTTATTTCTATAAAAAAACATGTATGTCTTAATTAAGTGTATTGTTGGATAAAGTCTTTTTAACTAAAGACAAAAATATTATTAAAAAGAAACTAAGTACAATAAGTGCCTAAAATAAAACATTGGATAAAAAATTCAAGCGCAAAATACACACTCACAAAGTACGAAAAAACATTAGAAAACATGCATGTACTAACCACCCAAACACAATAGGATGTCCATCATTGATTAATATCGAGTTGTTGATAACAAACAAATACAACGAATACAAGATTGTATCGTATAATGAAAATGTGTCCATCATTGGTAGTACTGGTTTCTCTCATATGTTGCGATAATTTTAAATGAAAAATGGTTGGTATTCTAAAGCGGAATAAAAAATAAGTAGTGAATTAGTGAAGTTCTCGGTGGAAGGTCTCTAACACAGCAGTGGAAGTCACCGACAATCCGAGAAGGAGTGTGCCTATAAGGGTAACACTCGATCAGTCAAATTAACAAAGTAAGAGACTCAAATATGCAAGCGTGTAATAAATCAAACTTTGGTGTGACGTAGATTTGCACTCATATAGAATGGGCCCAACAATTCAGTTAGAGTGGTTCCTTGCTCTAGTGTCGGACTGCCTCGTGAGACCACACATGTTCTTCGGCTTGAGTGAGCATGGAATTGGATTAAGCCGGACTTATTGGGTGTTCAACCATCCCAGTTGGCTTAATGTATTTGTGTTCCTACCTAGTCTCGACTCCAAAAGTTGACCCGGTGAAAAATAACCCGAAAGAATCACAGAGGTGTAAGGTAAAGATATTTGTGACCAAAATGACGTCAGAGCGATGATGTAAAGAGAACAAATACATGTTGTCAAGAAAAAGTTTATGGGACCTGGTGAGCAAGATGAACCTACCCTAAAAATACACCAAGTAGAAAACCAAGACATAACCATCAGATGACAAAATGAATCATATATTGCCAACTGTCAACATGGATGATATGAATTATGCCTATTGGATAAGGGATGGGAAAAACCTTAGTATGACCCTTATAAAAAGGACTACAAATGTCAAATCAAATAACTATAAATATCAAATCAAGGTACACACAAAAATTCTTTAAAAACTTTAAACCTTTTATCTCTAAAATCCACTAACACGGATGTCAGAGTGTGTGCGTGAACCCCCCCCCCCCCCCCCCCCCCCCTCTCAACCTCTCTAAATTAACCAAGCAACAAGAAAGAAGTCAGTCCTCAATAAGGTGCCAACCAGAACCTGACTATTTTGGGAGGAAGTTTCCTCATCTACATGAGAATTGACTTTATTGATGGGAAATGTAAATAAAGTTTATATTATTTTCTCTAAATACATAAGATATGACAAACCATGGAAGAAGATCAATCCATAACCTAAAATATCAATGATCAGAGGCAAACACATTCATAACATCAAGCCCCCGTTGAAAGGAAGGATTCACGACTTTATCATCCATTTTTAGAGAACCAAGTCCAAAAACCCTCGGGGCCTGAGGCTCCAACACCCCTCGGAAGGACAAGGAAATTTGAGCTCTAGAGGTTACATGCATTGTTCTACACAGGGAAGGAAACAACACAGTTCACATCCAAATTTCAAAAGGCAAATTAGTAAATAACTAAATGAATGTGTTACTAAATACATGATGATAGTAATGAGCAAACAATAATTGGTGTAAGTGCTTTTGATTGGCTGCATTTTATGGCAAAACATTAATGTATGAGTAAATGTCATAACTGATATTAGGACATACATGAAGAGTGTTATGCAAGGAAAGCTATGAGTAAGTTGAGTTGGATGTCATACTGAATATCATGACACTGATCGTAGGACATCAGGCGCGCAGAGTTTGTTTTCCTGGTATTCAGAATGAGGAAGCTCAGGCTAGAATTCAGGAAACTTTATAGAAGCTCAAGCTGGAAGTCAGGAAACATTTGAGAAGCCCTGGCGAAATTAAATGTACCTGGCCTAAGTGGTAAGTGCAACTTTTTGAAGAGAGGTAAACCTAATTGCTGCACCAAGGCCCAAAGCAAGTTTTGCTATTATAAATAGCAGAAGGATCATTCCAACTAATAGACACACAGAGGAGAGAGCATCTAGTGAGAGATTATAGAGTGTGTTTGTGAGTGAAGAACCTTGTTCTTCACGTGAGTCTAGGAGTCTTAGGATTCCTTGTGCGCCAAGCAATTGTATGCTATAGAATTGTTGTGGTTATTGTGTCTGAACAGGCGTGTTCATTGAAGTCACTCAAAGCTGTTAAGCAAGAGCGTGTGTCCCTTGATCAGAGATGTGAAGCAAGATCAAGGTGTGTGGTTGAAGTGTATCTTCATAATTTTCTATAATTGTATTTGGATATCCCTTAGGTGATTGAGGGGGAGTGAGTGGGAATACTCAGGTCTAGAGTGTCTCTAGGTTGAAGTGTCATTGGGTAGGTTTTAAGTGAGAAGTGCAAACTGGGTTGTTTGACTCTAAATTAATTCTACTGATAGTGAATTTCCTCCCTGGCTTGGTAGCCCCCAGATGTAAGTGTTGTTGAAACTGAACTGGGTGAACAATTACTGTGTTATTTACTGCTTTCCTTTACAGCTTTTTAATAGTCTATGTTAAAGTGGATGTCATAACATCCATAATAATTTCCATCGTGCTTGCCAGAATTTCAATTGGCATCAGAGCAGACACCCTTCCTGTTATATCTGGGTGAGATCTAGGGAAGAAAAATTCTGGTACTATGGATAAAGATATAGGATTCACAAATAGACCACCAATTATGAATGCCTCTAATTATGACTATTGGAAACCAAGGATGATTGCCTTCTTAAAGTCTTTAGACAACAAGGCATGGAGAGCTGCAAACTCAGGTTGGGCACATCCAGTGAAGATTGATAAAGATGGACTGTCTGTGCTTATACATGAAGAAGAATGGACCAAAGAGCAAGAACCCCTGGCTCTTGGGAACTCTAAAGTATTGAATGCACTCTTCAATGGTATAGACAAAAACATCTTTAGGCTTGTACACCATTGTGAACTGGCTAAGGAGGTTAAGGACACTCTCAAAACTACTCATGAGGGAACCTTAAGAGTTAAGATGTCTAGACTACAAATGTTGACCACCAAATTTGAAAGTATTAGAATGAAGGAGGATGAGACTATTCATGAGTTCTACATGAATATTCTTGAACTAGCCAACACCTCAGGAGCCTTGGGAGAAAAGATGTCTGAAGAGAAGCTAGTAAAGAAAATTCTCAGGTCTTTACCTAAAAGGTTTACCATGAAGGTCACTGCCATTGAAGAAGCTCAAGACATATGCAACATGAAGGTGGATGAACTCATAGGCTCTCTCCAAACATTTGAGATGGGGATGAGCGATCAGACTGTGGAGAAATAGACCAAAAGCATAGCTCTTGTCTCAAACACTGCAGATGAGTCAAATGATGAAGATCATGAAAGCAAGGAGAAACTCTCAGAAGTTGTAGCTATGCTTGGGAGACAATTCAACAGACTCATGAAAAGAGTGGAACAGAAGGGAAAATCCAATGACAAGAACATCCCATCTGATACTGGCAGAAGAACTAAATCTGATGAAAAGTTCTACCAAGGCAAAAGAGTTAAGTATTATGAATATGAGGGCTATGGTCACATTAAAACCGAATGCCCCACATATCTCAGAAGGGAGAAGAAATGACTTATGATCACTTGGTCTGATGAAGACTCAGAAAGGGGATCAAAAGTAGAATATGCAAGACATGTCACAGCTCTAACTGGTACATGTATGGCTGATAATGAGTCTGATGAAGATAAGTTAACTCTTGATGAATTGGTAGCCCTATACAAACAACTGTACATCAGAAGCACTGAAGGATGTCAACTAGGGGAAAAGCATAAGAGAATCATCAAGAGGATGAAGGCTAAGAAAAAAGGAACATCTTGCAACAATAGACTCACTCAACAGTAAGGTCAGCCAGTTAAAAGGTCAACTTGAGCAGATGTCAAAATCAATCAGGATGCTAAACCCTGGGACTGACACTCTTGAAAAAATTCTACAGAGTGGTCAGTTGGCAGGAGACAAGTTTGGACTAGGGTTTGTTGGTGAACAAAAACCCATCTTGGGGGTCAAGAGATCTGAGTCTGAAAAATAGAAGTCAAACCAGATGTCACAGCCAATGTCACAACATCAGAGGAAAAGGAACAGGAATCAATCAAGAAGGAAGTTCCAGAGGTGGAGGTGTTAATACTGTGGAAGAATTGGTCACCTGAAGCCCTTTTTCTTTAGGTTGCATGGATATCCTAGCCACGCTCATCAAAGTACTCATGTCAAGAAGCAACAATGGATGGCAAAGGGGGTTGGTCTTATAGCTCACACCTCCCTAAGAGTGTCAGCTAAAGAAGACTGGTACTTTGATAGTGGTTACTTCAAGCACATGACTGGAATAAAGAACCTGTTGGTGGACATCAAACCTCATTCCACTAGTTATGTGACCTTTGGTGATGGTTCAAAAGGAGAAATCAAAGGGGTTGGGAAACTAAATTGTCCTGGAGTTCCTAACCTAGAAAATGTACTGTTGGTAAAAGGACTGACTACTAACTTGATTAGTATTAGTCAGCTCTGTGATCAAGGGCTAAGTGTGAAGTTCACTGAAGGAGAATGTGTGGTTACAAATGGTGATAATAAAGAAGTTATGAAGGGTGTAACATCCCAATTTTTCAATAATTAATTATTTATATTAATTAATTGATTTATTTGGGTGATTTTAATTATTGGTAGATATTTGAGAGAAGAAATATGATGGAAGGAAATAGAATAGAAAGGCATATAAGGAAAAGTGGAAAGAAAAGGAAATAATAGAAACATAAGAGGAAAAAAAAAAGAAGAGAAAGAAAGAGGAAGAGGAGAAAAGAGACGGAAAAGAGGGAAAAGCTTGGAAAGCTCAAAATCAACTCTTTGGGATTGATTTAATCGAGGTAAGGGTGTGAAATGTTGTTATTCTATCAATGTTTATGATTATGTATGGATTGTATGGATTGTTTGGGTGTTTTCTCCATTTTCCATTCTAGGGCATAAATGAGTTTAATCGGTAGAATCGAAGTTTTAACGGTTAAAATCGAGAATAAAGTGTGTAGTTTAGTCGAGGGATGTTAGACTAAGACTATAGGAACTGGTTTGGTGAGATCAGTTGATTTTGTAAAGAGTTGAGGATTGATGACAGTGAGGGTTTTTGATTTCACAGACACTCGCTAGCACGTTCGCTAGGCGAGCTGGTCGCGAGCATTCGCTGCAGCGAGCTATAGCGAGTAGGTAGCGAGAGGTCCCAGATATGGACAGATTGGAATTGGTCTTCTTCGCTGGGAGCGAGCAAGGTAGCGAGCATTCGCTAGGCCTTTGCTAAGCAAGCGAGGTAGCGAACAAAGTCAGTAGCTTTTGTTTGCCTTCACGAGCTTGTTCGCTAGGCGAACAAGTAGCGAGCACTCGTTAGGGACTCGCTAGGCGAGCATGCTAGCAAGCGTGACAGCATTTGGTTTTCTTGAGATTCCATCCTATGTTGATTTCTTGGTTCGATTGTGTTCGATCCTTGTTGGAAATAAGTAATTGTGTGCTGTGAAACATATGTTGTGGGTAGCCGTAAGGCGTGAATCCTAGATTGTGGAATTGATTATGAAATGTGGCCTTTTGGCGTATATAATGCGTTGTTTTAAATTGATTAAAAATGCATGATGAATTGTGATGAGGTTGTGGCCGTTTGGCACGATGTTGCAAATATATATATATATATATATATATATATATATATATATATATATATATATATATATATATATATATATATATATATATATATATATATATATATATATATATATATATATATATATATATATATATATATATATATATATATATATATATATATATATATATATATATATATATATATATATATATATATATATATATATATATATATATATATATATATATATATATATATATATATATATATATATATATATATATATATATATATATATATATATATATATATATATATATATATATATATATATATATATATATATATATATATATATATACGTGAATCCTAGATTGTGGAATTGATTATGAAATGTGGCCTTTTGGCGTATATAATGCATTGTTTTAAATTGATTAAAAATGCATGATAAATTGTGATGAGGTTGTGGCCGTTTGGCACGATGTTGCAAATATATATATATATATATATATATATATATATATATATATATATATATATATATATATATATATATATATATATATATATATATATATATATATATATATATATATATATATATATATATATATATATATATATATATATATATATATATATATATCAATTATATGCTATAGTATGTGAAGAATTCATGGGAACATATTATGAATATGTGTGCATTGCTTGATAATGTGGTGATGATATTGAATTATGAATGCATATTGTTTGTATGCGATGTTGTGAAGAATGCATGGGAACATATTATGAATATGTGTGCATTGCTCGATGAATATGATGTTATTGAATATGAATATGTTGTGTGTGCAATCATGTTATAATTCTTGAGTGATAAATTATTTGAATTCATGGGATTAAGATGCGGGAGCGGTCTTAAATGCATTTGGTGGTTGATTGCATATGCATCATTTAGTCAAGAGGCAATGTTTGCTAGTTTTGTGGAGACTAGTGACTTGTCCCAAACCTAGAAGGGTGGGTTTGAAAGCTTAGGGAACGGGCTTTTGTTGTTATCGGTCTAGAAGGGTGGACCCGGTTTAAGTGTAAAAACCGAAAAATGATAACAAGTGTTGGTACCACGTGGCATTGAGTTGCATTGAGTCACATGATTAATGTGTATTGTTGTATGAAAGTATACTCGTATGTGAAGTATTGAATTGAGAATTATTGATGTATGCATGATGAAACGTGCTTGGTGATTATCCATGTTTGTTTATACATATGTTGTGATGTATATGATGATTAGAATGAATTGTGGTGAGAAAATATGGAATATATGTATTATGCACTTGTGTAAGTATATATAATTATATGCATTGATTATTATGATAATATTTCTCACCCTTCTGCTGTTTTATAATGCTCTATGAGGCATTGCAGATTAGGTTGCTGGAGGTCTTTTGTGAAGTATATCTTCATTCTTTTGTCGGCCAGCTCTGATATGTAGCACCGGGTAGTTAAGATTGTATAGTATTCTTTTGGGATACATTTTGTATATGTATATGTTGACAAATGTTTATGTAAACATGAATGATATGGTGAATCAAACTGGATAATATGTGTTTATGTGATTACATGTTTAAAATGATTCAATGTTTAGATTTTCCGCTTTTAATTCTAAATATTGAGATGTGGGTGTAAGGACTAAGTTCCTCTGTTGAAAGCTACCCCACTGTTGCATGTCTTTTATAGAGCAGGTGTTGTATGTTTCAATTTTGTATGTGATGTTACATGCCTCTTTTATACCATGTTTTAATAATACTCTGATGAAATTTTATTATGTGCCTAAATGATTAATTGTTTACTTGGGGGTATAGAAGGGGGTGTTACATTAAGTGGTATCAGAGCAGGTCGGCCAGTTGGCCAAGTTGTTAACATGTTTAATCCCTGTATATATCGGATTGTGTGTGTGACACTATCGACATTGTTGGTTCTTATGAGTTTTATTGTTGTGATTCAGAATAATGGTTGCCGGTAGGAATGATGAAGCGATTGTTGACGCTTTGACGAGGTTGGCTGGAGGGATTGGGCAGAATCCTCAAGCCAATGTGAATGCTGGAAACAAAGCTGATGATGAATTCCGTGCTTTGGGAAGGTTTCAAAGGAACAATCCGCCAATGTTCAAGGGAACCCATGAACCCGACAAAGCACAAGTTTGGCTGAAAGCAATTGAGAAGATCTTTCGAGTTATGAACTGTTCAGATGCGCAGAAGGTGCAGTTTGGCACTCATATGCTTGAAGAGGAAGCTGAGGACTGGTGGGGTAACGCTCGCCAGAGGTTTGAAGAAGATGAGATTGTGGTTACTTGGGAGGTTTTCAGAGAGACATTTTTGGAGAAGTATTTTCCAGAAGATGTGCGTGGTAAGAAGGAAATTGAATTCCTTGAGTTGAAGCAGGGTAACTCAACTGTGGCCGAGTATGCGGCAAGGTTTAAAGAATTGATTAAGTTTTGTCCTCATTACAACACTGTCAATGCTGAGAGATCCAAATGTCTTAAGTTTGTGAATGGTTTGAGGCCGGAAATTAAGCAAGCCGTTGGTTACTAGGAAATTAGGAGATTTTATGATTTGGTGAACAAGAGTAGAATTTATGATGAAGATAGTAGGGCTCAGTCTAGCCACTACAAGAGTTTAAATGATAAGAAGGGAAAGGGTCAATCAGAGGGAAGTCGTATGTGACTCCTACTGATAAGGGGAAACAGAAAGCTGGTTACGGCAAGAAGCCGAGTGGGGGAGGAATTTCCACTCTGGTGAGATGTTATAGATGCGGTGAAGAAGGACATCGTGCTCCTGAGTGCAAAAGTGTGGAAAAGAAATGTTTCAAGTGTGGGAAGTCAGGCCACAAAGCTCTGGAGTGCAGAAGCGGTGCGAATGTGACTTGCTACAAATGTGGTGAGCAAGGGCACATTAGTACCAAGTGTGACAAGCCTAAGAAGACTCAAGGGAATGGGAAAGTGTTTGCTCTATCAGGATCGGAGACTACTAGTGAAGATTGATTGATCTGAGGTACGTGCTTCATTAATGGTATACCTTTGATCGCTATAATTGATACTGGAGCTACACATTCTTTTATTTCCTTTAATTGTGTTAAGATATTAAATCTTGAGTTGTCGATTATGAGTGGTGGTATGGTTATTGATACTCCTGCTATGGGTTCGGAAACTACCCCGTATGTGTGTTTGAATTGTCCGTTGAGTATTTTTGGTAAAGACTTTGGAGTTGATTTAGTGTGTCTTCATTTAGATCAATTTGATGTTTATTCTTGGGATGAATTGGTTGGAATTCAATCGTGTCTATATTAACTATTTTGACAAAACGGTTATTTTTCCTGAACCTGAAGATGAAGGGGATTTGTTTATGACTGCTAAGCAAGTGAAGGAATCAGTGCAAGATGGTGCGAAGGTATTTATGTTGATGGCAACTTTGAACATTGGTGAAAGTGGAACAATTGATGCTTTACCAATTGTCCGTGATTTTCTGGAAGTTTTTCCTGAGGAGATAAGAGATCTACCGCCGGAACGAGAAATGGAGTTTGAGATCGATTTAATTCCTGGAACTAGTCCGATATCGATGGCTCCATATCGTATGTATTTATTGGAATTGAAAGAGTTGAAGAGTCAACTTGAAGATCTACTTGAGAAGAGGTTTATTCGTCCGAGTGTGTCACCGTGGGGTGCACCAGTGTTGTTGGTTAAGAAGAAAGAAGGTTCTATGAGACTCTGTATGGACTACAGACAGTTGAACAAGGTGACTATCAAGAATAAGTATCCACTTTCGAGGATTGATGATTTGATGGATCAGTTGGTTGGTGCGAGTGTGTTCAGTAAGATAGATTTGAGATCTGGGTATCATCAGATTCGTGTGAAGGCTGAGGATATTCAGAAGACTGCTTTTAGAACGAGGTATGGACATTATGAGTATTCTGTGATGTCATTTGGTGTGACTAATGCTCCAAGTGTATTTATGGAGTACATGAATAGGATTTTCCATCCTTATTTGGACAAGTTTGTGGTGGTGTTCATTGCTGATATTTTGATTTATTCGAAGAGTGAAGAAGAACATGTCGAGCATTTGAGGATTGTGCTATCTGCGTTGAAAGAGAAGTAGTTATACGCTAAACTTTCTAAGTGTGAATTTTGGTTGAAGGAAGTGAGTTTCCTTGGTCATGTGATTTCGAGTAGAGGTATTGCAGTTGATCTGTCGAAGGTTGAAGCGGTATCGCAATGGGAGACTTCGAAATCAGTTTTTGAGATTAGAAGTTTTCTTGGTTTGGCGGGATATTATCGGAAATTCATTGAAGGATTTGCCAAGTTATCTTTATTGTTGACGCAGTTGAGTAGAAAAGGTCAATCTTTTGTTTGGGATGCAAAGTGTGAAGGAAGTTTTCAAGAGCTTAAGAGGAGATTATCGACAGCCCCTATTTTGATTTTGCTGAATCCGGCAGAACCGTTTGTTGTGTATTGTGATGCTTCTTTGATGGGTTTGGGAGGTGTGTTAATGCAAAATAAAAAAGTAAGAGCTTATGCTTCGAGGCATCTCAAAGTGCATGAGAAGAATTATTCGACACATGATCTAGAGTTGGTCGCCGTTGTATTTGTGCTGAAGCTTTGGAGGCATTATTTGTTTGGTTCGAGATTTGAGGTATTTAGTGATCATAATAGTTTGAAATATCTCTTTGATCAGAAAGAATTGAATGTAAGGCAGAGGAGATGGTGAGAACTTCTGAAGGATTTTGATTTTGGTTTAAATTACCATCCGGGTAAAGCGAATGTGGTGGCTGATGCATTGAGTAGGAAATCGTTGCATATGTCGATGATGATGGTAAAAGAGTTGGAATTGATTGAACAATTTCGCGACTTGAGTTTGGTGTGTGATAAGACTTCCTACGGATTTAAGCTTGGTATGTTAAAGCTTACTAGTCGTATTCTGGACGAGATTCGAGAAGGACAGAAATCTGATTTGGGTTTAGTTGATCGATTGACTTTGATCAATCAAGGTCAAGGTGGTGATTTTTGGATTGATGGAAATGGTATCATGAGGTGTCATGATAGAGTTTGTGTTCCTGATGTTATTGAGCTGAAGAAAAGTATTCTTGAGGAAGGGCATCGTAGTGGATTGAGTATTCATCCGGGTGCTACTAAGATGTATCAAGATTTGAGGAAAGTATTTTGGTGGCCTCGTATGAAGAAGGATATTGTCGAGTTCGTGTATTCTTGTTTGACTTGCCAGAAGTCAAAGATTGAACATCAGAAACCGTCGGGTTTTATGCAACCGTTGTTTATTCCTGAGTGGAAATAGGATAGTATTTATATGGATTTTGTGTCTGGTTTACCGAGGACGCCGAGTAACTTTGAAGCTATTTGGGTTATTGTGGATAGATTGACCAAATATGCTCATTTTATTCCTATGAGAATGGATTACCCGTTAGAGAGGTTGACAAAGTTGTACATTGAAAGGATTGTCAGTTTGCATGGTATTCCGTCTAGCATTGTGTCAGTTAGAAATCCGAGGTTTACTTCGATATTTTGGGAGAGTTTGCAAAGTGCCTTGGGTATGAAGTTGCGTTTGAGTTCAGCTTATCATCCGCAGACCGATGGTCAGACTGAGAGGACAATTCAGTCACTTGAGGATCTTTTGAGAGCTTGTGTATTGGAGAAGGGAGGAGCTTGGGATATCTACTTACCTTTGATTGAATTTACTTACAACAACAGTTTTTATTCGAGTATTGGTATGGCACCGTTTGAGGCATTGTATGGTAGACGGTGTAGGACGCCATTGTGTTAGTATGAATCTGGAGAGAGTTATGTGGTTGGACCCGAGATAGTCCAACAGACTACCGATAAGATTAAGATGATTCAAGAGAAGATGAGGATTTCTCAGAGTCGTCAGAAGAGTTATCATGATAAGAGGAGGAAGGCACTTGAATTTCAAGAGGGAGATCATGTGTTTCTTCGAGTCACTCTGATGACTGGTGTTGGTAGAGCGTTGAAGTCGCGTAAGTTGACGCCGCGTTTCATTGGTCCTTATCAGATTTTGCAGACGATATGAGAGGTAGCCTATCGTGTTGCTTTGCCGCCGTCACTTGCTAATCTCCATGACGTGTTCCATGCATCTCAGTTGAGGAAATACATTGCGGATCCGTCTCACGTAGTCCAAGTAGATGATGTGCAAATGAGAGATAACCTGATTGTGGAGACATCACCTATGCAGATAGAAGATCGGGAGTTGAAGCAACTTCGAGGTAAAGAGATTGCTTTGGTGAAGGTCGCTTGGGGAGGACCGGCTGGTGGAAATGTGACTTGGAAACTTGAGAGTCAGGTGAAGGAGTCTTATCCAGAGTTGTTTGAATTAGGTAACATTTTCGAGGATGAAAATTCCTAAAGTGGGGGAGGGTTGTAACATCCCAATTTTTCAATAATTAATTATTTATATTAATTAATTGATTTATTTGGGTGATTTTAATTATTGGAATTATTGGTAGATATTTGAGAGGAGAAATATGATGGAAGGAAATAGAATAGAAAGGCATATAAGGAAAAGTGGAAGGAAAAGGAAAGAATAGAAACATAAGAGGAAAAAAAGAAGAGAAAGAAAGAGGAAGAGGAGAAAAGAGAAGGAAAAGAGGGAAAAGTTTGGAAAGCTCAAAATCAACTCTTTGGGATCGATTTAATCAAGGTAAGGGTGTGAAATATTGTTATTCTATCAATGTTTATGATTATGTATGGATTGTATGGATTGTTTGGGTGTTTTCTCCATTTTCTATTCTAGGGCATAAATGAGTTTAATTGGTAGAATCAAAGTTTTAACGGTTAAAATCGAGAATAAAGTGTGTAGTTTAGTCGAGGGATGTTAGACTAAGACTATAGGAACTGGTTTGATGAGAATTGGTTGATTTTGTGAAGAGTTGAGGATTGATGACAGTGAGGGTTTTTGAGTTCGCAGACACTCGCTAGCACGTTCGCTAGGCGAGCTGGCCGCGAGCGTTCGCTGCAGCGAGCTGTAGCGAGTAGGTAGCGAGAGGTTCCAGACTTGGACAAATTGGAATTGGTCTTCTTCGCTGGGAGCGAGCAAGGTAGCGAGCATTCGCTAGGCCTTCGCTAAGCGAGCGAGGTAGCGAACGAAGTCAATAGCTTCTGTTTGCCTTCACGAGCTTGTTCGCTAGGCGAACAAGTAGCGAGCACTCGCTAGGCGAGCATGCTAGCGAACGTGACAGCATTTGGTTTTCTTGAGATTCCATCCTATGTTGATTTCTTGGTTCGATTGTGTTCGATCCTTGTTGGAAATAAGTAATTGTGTGCTGTGAAACATATATTGTGGGTAGCCGTATGGCGTGAATCCTAGATTGTGGAATTGATTATAAAATGTGGCCTTTTGGCGTATATAATGCATTATTTTAAATTGATTAAAAATGCATGATGAATTGTGATGAGGTTGTGGCCGTTTGGCACGATGTTGCGAATATATATATATATATATATATATATATATATATATATATATATATATATATATATATATATATATATATATATATATATATATATATATATATATATATATATATATATATATATATATATATATATATATATATATATATATATATATATATCGATTATATGTTATAGTATGTGAAGAATGTATGGGAACATATTGTGAATATGTGTGCATTGCTTGATAATATGGTGATGGTATTGAATTATGAATGCATATTGTTTGTATGCGATGTTGTGAAGAATGCATGGGAACATATTGTGAATATGTGTGCATTGCTCGATGAATATGATGTTATTGAATATAAATATGTTTTTGTGTGCAATCATGTTATAATTCTTGAGTGATGAATTATTGGAATTCATGGGATTAAGATGTGGGAACGGTCTTAAGTTCATTTGGTGGTTGATTGCATATGCATCATTTAGTCAAGAGGCAATGTTTGCTAGTTTCGTGGAGACTAGTGACTTGTCCCAAACCTAGAAGGGTGGGTTTGAAAGCTTAGGGAATGGGCTTTTGTTGTTATCGGTCTAGAAGGGTGGACCCGGTTTAAGTGTAAAAACCGAAAAATGATAACAAGTGTTGGTACCACATGGCATTGAGTTGCATTGAGTCACATGATTAATGTGTATTGTTGTATGAAAGTATACTCGTATGTGAAGTATTGAATTGAGAATTATGGATGTATGCATGAAGAAACGTGCTTGGTGATTATCCATGTTTGTTTATACATATGTTGTGATGTATATGATGATTGGAATGAATTGTGGTGAGAAAATATGGAATATATGTATTATGTACTTGTGTAAGTATATATAATTATATGCATTGATTATTATGATAATATTTCTCACCCTTCTGCTGTTTTATAATGCTCTACGAGGCATTGCAGATTAGGTTGCTGGAGATCTTTTGTGAAGTATAGCTTCATTCTTTTGTCGGTCAACTCTGATATGTAGCACCGGGTAGTTAGGATTGTATAGTATTCTTTTGGGATACATTTTGTATATGTATATGTTGACAAATGTTTATGTAAACATGAATGATGTGGTGAATCAAACTGGATAATATGTATTTATGTGATTACGTGTTTAAATTGATTCAATGTTTAGATTTTCCGCTTTTAATTCTAAATATTGAGATGTGGGTGTAAGGACTAAGTTCCTCTGTTGAAAGCTACCCCACTGTTGCATGTCTTTTATAGAGCACGTGTTATGTGTTTCAATTTTGTATGTGATGTTACATGCCTCTTTTATACCATGTTTTAATAATACTCTGATGAAATTTTATTATGTGCCTAAATGATTAATTGTTTACTTGGGGGTATAGAAGGGGGTGTTACAAAGGAGGTTAGATCTAAGGACAACTGCTACCTATGGGAGCCCAAGGACTCTAGTAGATACACAATATGCTCTATGGCCAGAGAAGAAAAGGAAGTAAAATTGTGGCATCAAACACTTGGGCATCTTTATCTAAGAGGAATGAAGAAGATCATCTCCAAGGAGGCTGTGAGAGGAATCCCAAAACTAACTATAGATGAAGGAAAGGTATATGGTGAATGTCAAGTAGGTAAACAAACCAAGACATATCATATAAGGGTTGGACACATGACTACCTCCAGAGGTCTGGAACTATTGCACATGGACTTGATGTGTCCAATGCAAATAGAAAGTCTTGGTGGTAAAAAATATGCATATGTAGTTGTTGATGACTACTCCAGATACACATGGATAAGCTTCATCAGGGAAAAGTCAGATGTATTTGAAGTATTTAAAGAGTTGTGTCTGAAACTTCAAAGAGAAAAGGGATGTGGTGTGGTCAGAATCAAAAGTGATCATGGTAAGGAGTTTAAAAACTCTAAATTTGCAGAATTCTGCTCTTCTAAAGGGATCAGTCATGAGTTCTCCTCTCCCATTACACCTCAACAAAATGGAGTAGTGGAAAGAAAAAACAGGACTATCCAAGAATCTGCCAGGGTTATGATTCATGCAAAGAAATTACCTATGCATTTTTGGACTGAGGCTATGAACACAGTCTACTATGTTCACAACAGAGTAACCTTGAGAAAAGGAACTTCTTCCACCCTGTATGAAATGTGGAAAGGAAGAAAACCAACAGTGAAATACTTTCATGTTTTTTGGGAGCAAGTGTTACATCTTGACAGATCGTGAACAAAGGAGGAAAATGGATCCCAAAAGCGATGAAGGCATCTTCCTGGGATACTCTATCAACATCAGAGCTTATAGAGTATACAACTCCAAAACAAAAATATTGATGGAATCCATTAATGTTATCATTGATGACCAACTTGAAGAACCCAATGTCATTGAGGATGTTGAAACATTCCTTGAGACACCTGCTGAGGACGTGGTCAATACTGAAGAGGTTCAAAATGGACAGCCAGATTATGCATCTGAAGTCCCCAACAAAGATCCCTCCATTAGGATCCTGAAAGATCACCCCAAATATCTTATCATTGGAGACCCCACCAGTGGTGTAAGGACCCGAGCTAGAGAAATCATCTCAAATTCATGTTTTGTATCCAAGGTTGAACCCAAAAATGTGAAGGAAGCCTTAACTGATGAATACTGGATCAAGTCCATGCAAGATGAATTGGAATAGTTTAAAAGGCATGAAGTATGGGAACTGGTGCCAAGACCTGATGGAATAAACATCATTGGCACCAAATGGATTTACAAGAACAAATCAGATGAACAAGGAACTGTAGTCAGAAACAAGGCTAGACTGGTGGCACAAGGGTATACTCAAGTAGAAGGAATTGATTTTGATGAAACCTTTGTACCAGTTGCAAGACTTGAGTCCATCAGGCTACTGTTAGGAATTTCCTGCATTCTAAAATTCAAACTATTCCAAATGGATGTGAAAGTACATTTCTGAATGGATATCTAAATGAGGAAGTATATGTAGCACAACCCAAGGGATTTGAGGATCCTAACTTGATAGACCATGTATACAAGTTAAGGAAGGCACTGTATGGATTGAAACAAGCCCCTAGAGCATGGTATGAAAGATTGACTGAATTTTTTACTACAAATGGATACAGGAAAGGAGGGATAGATAAGACCCTGTTTGTAAAGGATGAAGATGGAAAAATCATGATTGCACAGATCTATGTGGATGACATAGTGTTTGGAGGAATGTCAGACAAAATGGTGAAACAATTTGTCAATCACATGCAATCTGAGTTTGAAATGAGCATGTGTGGAGAATCAACCTATTTCCTTGGTTTGCAAGTCAAGCAAATGGATGATTCTATATTTATCTCCCAAAGTAAACATACCAAAAGCATAATAAAAAAGTTTGGGATGGATAAGGCTGGTCACAAAAGAACACCTTCACCCACTCATCTGAAGTTATCAAAAGATGAAAATGGTACTAGTGTTGATCAAAGCCTGTACAGAAGCATGATTGGTAGCCTGCTATATCTAACAGCCAGCAGACCTTATATTGCTTTTGCAGTTGGTGTATGTGCTAGATATCAAGCAGATCCTAAAGTGAGCCACATAAATCAAGTCAAAAGGATTCTCAAATATATGAATGGTACCTGTAATTATGGTATCCTTTACTCTCATGGATGTAATCCCACTCTATCTGGGTATTGTGATGCTGACTGGGCTGGCAGTGCTGATGATAGAAAGAGCACATCTAGTGGATGTTTCTTCTTGGGAATAATCTCATATCATGGTTTAGCAAAAAGCAAAATTGTGTCTCATTATCCACAGCGGAAGCTGAATGCATAGCAGCTGGCAGTAGTTGTTCTCAGCTGGTCTGGATGAAGCAAATGCTGACAGAATACAATGTCTCACAGGATGTCATGACATTGTATTGTGACAATATTAGTGCTATCAATATCTCCAAGAATCCAATTCAGCATAGCAGAACTAAGCCCATTGATATAAGACATCACTTCATAAGAGACCTTGTGGAAGATAAAGTGATCCTCTTAGAACATGTGTCCACAGAACTACAGCTGGCTGACATTTTTACAAAGGCTCTAGATGCTGCTCAATTTGAGAACTTGAGAGGAAAATTGGGTATTTGCATGTATGAGGACGCATAGCAATTACTGTCACGTGAGTTTTAAATGTTCAATGCAGTCCAAGGCCTTGACCATAAAAGCTCTCCATTTCACACAAACGTGCATACAATTTTCACAGAATTCTCTGCCAGCATGCAGCAACAAGATGTCATTCCATCATGACGCCTCTTCATCCAAGACTCCTCCCAAATCCTCAAAAAGTGACCCTCCCACTGGTGAAGAACCCAAATGCAAGTATCCTTCACCCACTGATGAAGAACTTAGACGAATCAGCAACAAGAAAGGCTCGGCATACGCGGACAAATCCATTGGGAAAATTGTTGATGACATATTCAAAAGAGGGCTGCCATTTCAGGGCATCACCGTTCCCCTGGCTCGCAGGGATCCACCTCATGATTCGGATATGCCAGAGGAAGACTCGTGTGAAAGAAACCAGGATCTTTCGTTATCTGATCTGGATGAAAATGACTCAAGTTCCTCTGATGAGGAAGATTGATATCTTGATAGGCTACTATGTGACTTAGTCTGCTACTGAGGTGATAAAGTGTGCTGCTATTTTGAACTTTGCTGGTTGAGATTTTTTGTTTTTGGGACAGCACTTGTGATGCTCTTAATGAGCAATTTTTTGTAATTCCCTAACCACTGTAATGTTACTTATTTTGATCTATGTTATTAGCGTAGTCTTGATCTTAATTTGTGGCTAAAAAGGGGGAGAGAGTATTGTTAGATAACAGCAGGTTGAAGAACAGGTTGAAGACTTGCTTGTGCTGCTTGAGCAAGTATGTGTTGCTGCTGATATGTGTGATAATAATGTTGATATGTGTGATAACAGCTGATGTTGTTAGTATTGTATGAAGTCCCAATTTCCAGGTTGTGTAGAAATGTTTATTAGCTATGTGAGCTCCCAACTGCTGTTTAGGAGTTGTGTGTGTATCTGCATTATGTTAGCAGATTGTGAGTGTTATGCATCTCTTCAGGGGGAGTAACACAGGATAGTCCACAGAAAGGTGAGACATATGTAGTCTAGGCTAACAGGTGAGAGTGTTATGCTATGGAAATAGTGTTCTTCAGGAAGTCATCCTGAATGTCATATCATCCAGAGCAGGCTGGATGAATATGTGTGACTGCAGGGTGTCTGCAGGTTTTGTACAACTGATGTGACATGCATCAGTTGAGGGGGAGTAAATTCTGATATGTTACTCAACAAATTGTGACAACTATAGTGCTGACTAACATATGGTATTGGGAACAGGTTGATCCTAAGAGCTAACAGTGTAAGTGTGTGGAGACAATATTGTTTGTGTAGCTTTCCTGCATGGTAGGTTAACACTTCTGCTGCTTGTAAACTCTGATATGTTAACAAGGTGTTTTATCCAAAAATTAGCCAAAGGGGGAGTTTGTAAGTGCTTTTGATTGGCTGCATTTTATGGCAAAACATTAATGTATGAGTAAATGTCATAACTGATGTTAGGACATACATGATGAGTGTTATGCAAGGAAAGCTATGAGTAAGTTGAGTTGGATGTCATACTGAATTTCATGACACTGATCATATGACATCAGGCGTGCAGAGTTTGTTTTTCTGGTATTCAGAATGAGGAAGCTTAGGCTAGAATTCAGGAAACTTTATAGAAGCTCAAGCTGGAAGTCAGGAAACATTTGAGAAGCCCTGGCGAAATTAAATGTACCTGACCTAAGTGGTAAGTGCAGCTTTTTGACGAGATGTTTGGGTAAACCTAATTGCTGCACCAAGGCCCAAAGCAGGTTTGCTATTATAAATAGCAGAATGATCGTTCCAACTGATAGACACACAGAGGAGAGAGCATCTAGTGAGAGATCATAGAGTGTTTTTGTGAGTGAAGAACCTTGTTCTTCACGTGAGTCTAGGAGTATTAGGATTCCTTGTGTGCCAAGCAATTGTATGCTATAGAATTATTGTGGTTATTGTGTCTGAACAGGTGTGTTCATTGAAGTCACTCAAAGCTGTTAAGCAAGAGTGTGTGTCCCTTGATCAGAGTTGTGAAGCAAGATCAAGGTGTATGGTTGAAGTGTATCTTCATAATTTTCTGTAATTGTATTTGGATATCACTGAGGTGATTGAGGGGGAGTGAGTGGGAATACTCAGGTCTAGAGTGTCTCTAGGTTGAAGTGTCATTGGGTAGGTTTTAAGTGAGGAGTGCAAACTGGATTGTTTGACTCTGAATTAATTCTACTGATAGTGAATTTCCTCCTTGGCTTGGTAGCCCCCAGATGTAAGTGTTGTTGACACTGAACTGGGTGAACAATTACTGTGTTATTTACTGCTTTCCTTTACAACTTTTTAATAGTCTGTGTTATAGTGGATGTCATAACATCTATAATAACTTCCATCGTGCTTGCTAGAATTTCAATTGGTTATGGAACTTTATAATGAACAATTTTGTGAAGTCAAATCATGACTCGTCTTTGTTTTGAAATCCCGAGACATTAAGGCTGTGTGGTCACTAACAATACTAATGACTCACCCAAGCATCAGGGAATGGATAGGGGGAATTGAAGGGCACCAAAATCGGTGTACTCGATTTGAGAGGGATTCTTCATTCATTCGACAAGAGGGGATAGACAAAAAAGGACTCATGGTCGGCGTCAATAGAGATTCATCTGTTCCTTATCCTCAAAGGAATATGAAGAAGAAGAAGAAGTTACATTCTAAAACCCCTTACCAGAATAATTAATAAATACCTTATTCGACTATAGCCCCATAAATAATTGGGATGGGAATCTATAAGGATACATTTGATCCTAACAAACATGTAGAGCTAGTCAATGTCCATTAGAATTTTCGAGGTACAAGAGGCTTGGAGAAAAGTAAGTTATTGGTTCTTACACTGAATATGAGGAAAACAGATTGGTTCAGGAGACTTAGCAGCAAATCTATCAATTCATTGGGTGATCTTCTTAGTCATTTTTATGCGCATTTTATTGCTTTATGAAGGCATCCAAAGTCCTTGGAGAGTTTGGGATCAATCAGGAAAGAGAATGATGAAACTTTGAGTCTTAAATATATATGTTCAACAAATAATCCATACTACTCAAAAAATTAATGATAAAAAAAATAGATGTTTTGTCTTGAGCTGCATGCAAGATCTAAATTTGTGAAAACATCAATATTAGAGCATAAAAAATGCTCATCTGCCTACTGGCCCAAGCTGAAAAAATATATACAATAATATGAAGAAAAGGTGGAAGCGACCAAAGTCATATATGGAGGAAGGTTTGAAAAGGAAGAAAAAAAAGTTAAAGAGTAGGTGAGAAAATTGTTCATGGAACTGAAAAAGAGCAGGGTTCAGAAAAAGGAACCTACACCAATTGAGAAGGAAAATGAGTGAAATCATCGAAGTACAAAGACTACACCCCTATGAACACTTCTAGAGAGCGCATTTTACTGGATTGCATCAATGCATAGATCAAAGAGGAGAAAGTCGAAATGCCAAAACCTAATTGGGAATGTTCTAGAGTAGATAAATTTTGATACTCCTGCTTTCACTAATGCAATGGCCATAATATCGATGAATGTATATAGCTGAAAGACACCATAAAAGGCCTGATAAAAAAAGGAAACATGTCAATATTTTCTCAATAACACAAGAGAAAATCTAAGGAATAAAAGGCAGAGGATAACAGTCTGGAAAGGAGAAGAAGCGAAGTCACGTAAGTAGCCAGTAAAGAAAAGCAATAAGACAAAGAAGGATATAATCATTTACCAGTAGCTTACACTATGGTAAAGGAAAAATTCAGTGTATGGAAGAATTTACTCGTTATGATGAACATATAGGAAGGTCCCTAGAAACTTTTGGAGATGTTATACCCCAAAATTTTCCCTACTTCATTTTCATTTTTTTCATCTTACTTTTCACCCTATGTTCATCTGCATACTCACGCCATATGCATTCATTTACAATTGCGTTTTCAAATAAGCATCATTAATTCAAGGGTTTTTCTAATTGTGATACAAAGGTATTGATCAAGTCATGTGGAACTCTAATCTTTAGTATATGCTTGTGGTTGTTGACTACATCTTGGCATTAGATATTGAGGTTACTTAGGGACTATCTTGGGTTTGACTTGTTTGATTCATGACACAATACTTCATTCAGGTGATTAAGAAAATCAAGATTCAAGGTTCAAATTCAAGAAGTCATTCGAATGCATATCCAAGTACAAGTTCAAATATTCAAACCAAGCTTTGGAAGGAAACTATTTCTCTCAAAATACAATACATAATTCATTTCAAAGGCCATATAAGTGCAAAAACGTTCAATATTCCATTACAAAAAAGTCCAAAACCAAAATTACACAAATTTTTGTATCATTTGACCTATAGGTGACTTTAGTCAACTAACTATCTTGGACCTTGTTTCCACACCCTCATGAGTTTTCCATGTTTGAGGTTTCAAATCTTCAAGCTTCTTCATGATCTTTGGTTGTTTTACAAAACTTCTTCACTATACCATGACTTGCACCATGCCTTGTTCCATGCGAAGACCTTCATGAGCTTTGCCTCACATCAAGCTTGATATCAACCCTGTAGTAAGTGGATTACATACATAAGCATGAGCATTTGCATATCATACATTAACAGATAACCATATACACATTCAATTCAAACCACACACAATTAAACATGACATGACCTATACACATTCATGAAATAACTACACCATTAGCCACAAAGATCAAGATTGCATAATGTATAACATACATACACACGCCACTGCATTAAACACAAAAGGAAAAATTTTGTTTTGGTAACCGGTTACCCAAAACTGGTTAACTAGTTACACTTGCATCCAGCGTACCAAAAAACACAAATTTTCATTTTGGTAAGCGGTTACCCGAAGCAGATTAATCAGTTACAGCTGCATCCAGCATACCAGAACACCAACTTTCGAGTCGGTAATCTGTTACCCAACAACAAGTAACCAGATACACCTGCACCAGTTTCCACATTCTGTTTTAATTTTGGCCTCATTGCAGTGCCATTCCAAAATACTTCCAACCCACATTACATTCAATTTAAAGCATATGAAATAATGCAGCAACAAATAGCAGCCTTCCTATTTTGAACCAAGCAATTCCTACACTAACTCATTCAACATAACTAACATTCATCAATATTTGAACTTCACAAATTCATTCTAATCCTAAGTGCATCCTACATAACACTTCACTAACAGTTCCAACTAACAAATTAACAACTCTCTAACACTATTAACTCTTGTCACCAACTTCCTCATGAAATCATCTAACACTAACTGTTGCCTTAACCTTTAACAGAGCTGGCCAGATAACTGACTGAAACAGTTGGAAAATGCATCTGTATAACCTCACAATCTCTTCAATCTCATTGGAACCGATAATTTTCTGAAAACCACTCTCTCAATTCATCTTCTCCAATCTCTTTCACCTTACAAAAGCTCTCTACCACCATTGGAGCAACCTTCCCCTTGAGCTTTTCACCATTTGAGTTAAGCTTCCTACACTCTACACTACTGTCTCACTCATATAATCGACAATAACAACAATATCCCAATTCTGGTTTTTACAAAATTGATTCTTAAGACGAAAAAGTTTATTGGAGAAGAATAAGATTAAAGGTTCAAAGTAGCATACCTTTTATTTTCTTCATAATCTTCATATTTCAACAATTTCCAAGACAATCCTCCGTCTTGCATGCCGGTGATGCATTTCTCTTTCTCCTTTGTTTGCTAAAATTTTGATACCACAATGTAGCTCTTACTAAGGGGAATCAAAGCCCCAAGGTGGAGTGGCTTGATTCCCCTCCTCCTCCATTTAATTTTAGTTTTCATTGTTAGGATTTATAACTTTCTTGATGCAATTTGAAGAATTGTTTAGTCTTTGGCAGAATTGATGAGAGATTAAGAGAGAGGAGGTGGAAATAAGTATAATGGTAGAGGAATTTGGTTTTTTCAACCAACTCAGCCGCCTCCGGAAATGGAGCAAAGACGACGATAAAGGAGTGCTCTTGAGAGGAAGTAACGTGAATACAAGATGAATGGAGGGAGACGAAGTTGCTGAGTTTTCATTCTTCCCTTGGCAATTTTTTGTTAGGCTTAGGGAACAACAAACCCATGGTTCTTTGCATCCACACACCTCTATGTTTCTAAACATACCCCTAATGTACACTTATAACAAAACTTTGCATTGAGCCTCAATCTGTTAGGCCCAACGCCTTTGTTTCTAGGCCACACTCCCTTCTGGCTTGTACACCCCATTGTAGTGGTTAAATTTTATTGAATTGATGCTTGTTTTCTTTAATTTCTTTTGTCACTTTTTCTACACTTTTAATTCATAGAAAATACATAGAAAATGCATGTAGAATGATTAATTATAATATAGTCTCTTTTAGAATTTAATTGAAGTTAATTTTGGAGTTTCTTTAATTCTTTATTAAAATTCATTAGAAATTAGGTTCTAACTTGTTTAATTTCAATTTTTAGTGCTTGTTGATTTCTTACATTTCCATATGCTATATGTAACTTTTGGCATGTTCATCCCCTTGATTAGTTGATCCAGATCATTCTTGATCAATTAATTACTTGGATATTAACACATTTTTTAATTCATTTTAACACATTTTAATGCTTTTTTAACACTTTTTTCATATACATTTTATTTTGATATTAAAAACACTTAGGAAAATTCATGATAATACTTAGAATTTAATTATATTTTAGTTGATTAAGCCACTTCTTGATAAATAAATAAATAAAAGATAATGACACATTAGAAATTAAGTAGATTTAGTTAGAATTAATTCTCATTTAGTTTGTTTAGAATAAGTACTCATGATGACTCTTTCCTTTATGATTTTATTCCTTGATAAAATCCATGGGTTTGTGATTCATATCCTGGTCATTCCCCTGATTGATTGATTGATCAAAGTTGGCTTTGATCAATTAGTCACTTGACATTTATTTGTTTCCCCTATCCAGTTAAGTGATCATAAGTCTCTTGATCACTTGATGGGGTTGGATCTTTGCACTTGCACTACACTAGATCTCTCAACTCAAGTCAAGCTTCATATTCAAGGCTTTGAAGACACTAGACATCAAGACTTGATCACTATTGAGCATCCTTCAAGCACAACAAAAAGATTCTTCTTTCAAAATTTGTCAGTTATGATGTGAATTGCGCGCCATGAGCCTTAAGTAATGGAGAAGGAATGAGAGGGACTATTCCTATCCTCATTCCGAATATCTTTGGATACGGGATGTATGGCCTAGTTGTTCAAAGTATTCACCTCTGTTCATAAACTTTAGTGAAATTCAAATCAAATAATTGCAAGTCTACTTCCCCACATACAACACTTCAATAATCGTCATCAACAATACTCTTCTCTTTGGATCAAACACTGCATTCTCTTTGGCATCCATACATTCTTTGAGTTAATCGCCTCATGGTTAAGCACCAACCTCTGAATCAACACGTCTCATGCATGTTTGCCTTGTTAGTCCCGTACTTAGGAAAATGCCTCATTCTCATGCATGTGCGCCTTGTTAGTTTCATGCTTAGGTAGACCCCATTTCCTTTTATGTTTGCCTTGTTAGTCATATGCTTAGGCAAACCCTTTTTCATGCATGTCTGTCTTATTAGTCCCATGTTTAGGCAGACCCCTTTTTTCTTTTATGTTTTCCTTATTAGTCATGTGCTTAGGCAAACTCTTTTTCATGCATGTCTGTCTTATTAGTCCCATGCTTAGACAAACCATTTAATACTTGACTTGTTAGTCCCATGCTTAGGCAAGCCTCTTCATGCATCTTTGCCTTGTTAGTCCCATGCTTAGGCAAACAACCCTTCTTATAGGTCTAGATCCATGGATCTAGGAGAAATCCTATAATTCTTCATTGGGCAAACCATCTACTGGTTAACACCACACTCTTTGGTTCAAATACGCCTACCTTATGGATTCAAACAACATAATCCTGGTCCAAACAATACTTCCACCATAACATTTTTTCAATTCAGAAAACACTTTCTCAATTCAAGTAAACCCATTCTTTTCAATTCAATTCAATCAACTCTTTCATTTTCTTTTATTACACAAACCTTTTTCAAAAAAAATCTCTTTCTTTTCACAAAAGAACTGTTATAATACGTCCCTCAGTAGTCAGATTGTAACAACCCATATAATATTTATCTAGAATAATATCATACAAATGTTATGTTTTTGGTACTATCTCAACATAAGGGCCTAACGACATCTTTATATACTTGTCCATAAAATAAAATACAACATATCGCACATGTCATACAATAGTACCTAAATAAAAATATAAGAGCTATGTACAATATCTACAATTGCACAAAATCCATAGCGAAAGACCAGAATAAAAGCTTCCCTTGAAACATCAATGCGCAACTCCTCTTATGTACTAAACTTGCAAATAGTACCTGAAAAGCAACAACAATATTGGGGTTAGATAATAATCTCAGTGAGTTCCCCTATCCTATGGATTCACTTGACTTTACAGGGTTCTAATCAAAATCCTAACTCAAGTCCAAAGAGGAAAAGACTTAAGTAAACTAAACTCGCAATGTATGGAAACATGTCTCTTGAGTTTATCAACTCATACAATCACTAATCAAAAACGATACCAATGTGTCTTTCCCCGACCAACCCTACGTCTAGAATTACCGATACAGGTTACGAATCCTTGTATCATACTTGGACTTTCTTAAGCACTTCAAATTCTTCTATGGGACTTTAACCCGTTTGATTGCACTATGGGACTCTAGCCCATTTGGTTGAACATATGGGACTCTAACCCATTTGGTTGAACATATGGAACTCTTACCCATTTGGTTGAACATATGGGACTCTAACTCATTTAGTTGATGCAAAGTACTGATGCATTCATCCTAATCTTACTCTATATAAGTATCATGACTTGGGACGAAATAATCAAGGGTTGTTTCCAATTACGTGATTAGATATAACACAACATGATTAATTCTACAATTCAAAGGCAATCACATTCACCTTCATCGCATAATACCAACACATGTTCCATACAAAGAATATCCCTCTCAACCATAGCGATCATCAATCCATGATACTCACTGTCGTAACTCGAAATTTGACCTCCCCTTTTACATTTTTCATAAGCATGTGCATTCGCATCGCTGGCATACGCATTAGCACTTTTTCTCTATGGTTTTTGTTGTAGGAATATTCAGGTTTTCCAAGTCCGATTAATCACATCTTCACAAGGTCATCACATCATCATTACAAGCACAAAATAAGGGTTTCTATGCCTATTCATCAAAGCAAAAGGTCGAAAATTGAAGATGTGGCCACAACATCATTTTTCAAGCAAAATGGGCAAGTTTTGTCTGTGGTAATCGATTACCACTTTGCTAGGCAAAGTAGGGTAATTGATTACCCTGTGCAAAAATGCAGTTTTTGCTGCATTTTCTATGACAACCACTTTCACTTTCATTGTGTGGAACATTCTAGACATCTCTAGACAGTTCAAGACCATTCAAGACACTTCAAAGCATTTACTTCAATAGATCAATTTAGATCAAGACTACCATGTAACTTCATTTGCAAGCATCAGAACCCTTTGATTTGAACTTGCATTGGGATTGCTACCAAGTCAATTACCTAACTAACTGAGTTAACTTCCAACTCAGTGAGTTGATTCTAACTAACTCCAAGCCTAGTTCCAAAGCAAACTCCAAAGCACATTCCAAACCTAACAACTCCAGACCTCTTTTCTATATAAATAAATCTTCACCACTTCACTAGGATCTTCAACAATTTCACTAGGATCTTCAACCATTTTCACAATTCTCTCTCAATTTTCACTCTCCACTCTCTCATTTCTCTCAATTCTCTTTGCATTTTCTGCAACTTCTTCACATTCATCTTCATCTTCTTCACAAAACCTCACTAGAGCTCCATTATCATTATTGAAGAGTAGCAACTGTTAGAACACAGATTGGTTCTTAATAATTACTCTTTGTTTTGATGATAACTGTTAGGAAATTTATATTTAAGAATTATATACTCTAAAATTTGTTTGAGAGTTTTACTGCAGATTAATATTATATTAACTCTCTAGAAGCAAATTTGCCTTGAATACAAGAAGCTATTCTGACTCTGAAGCGCCAGATGCACCTTACAGAAGAATCTGTTTGCTCCTTACAGAAGATCCTGAGCGTAGTCTCCAGAAGGATCTGAAGCAAGAAGCTCCAGAACATTCTGAGTCAGAAGCATCTGAAGATAGTCAGAAGCATCTGAAGATAATCAGAAGCATCTGAAGTTGAAGCATCAGAAGTATAAAAGAATATTGATTGAAGAGTTTCTCAAAGCATTAGTCTACAGAAGTTTCTGAAAGTACCTACGCTGCCAAGTACTGAAGTTCTGTGTCAAAATGCTCTGATGATCAACACGCTAGAAGCACACACGCTGCAGAAAACTCTGATACAGCATAGTTCTGAATCTCATTAGAAGACTCTGATCCATTCAGACTCTGAAGAACTTGCTGAAACTGAAGAAGTGTTTTCAAGAATATATCCGTTGGAACTATTCAACGTCTCTTTCCTTATTTGTGCTAGACACACTTACACAGACAAAAAGGATTTTTCTGTGCCATCTATTTCAAGGAAAGGTCAGTGCATGTGAAGACAAAAAGGCTCAGACCTTTTGAGACTCTCTTTTCAATGTTCAGCTTGCATGATTCAGCTGCCTATAAAAGGAGATCTTCACTTCATTCTTCAGTTACACACTTGCTGAAAAGAAATCACAATATTCTATAAGCTCTCATTCTTATTCATCATAGAATCTCATTGTACTTAAACTTAAGAGAAAAATCACTGTTGTGATTATAGCTTTATAGAAGCATTAAAAACTCTTGTATTTAACTTACATTGTTTGTAAAGGATATTCCTTAAGAGGATTCAGTTAGAATCAGTAGCTCTTGAGAAGACTAAGAATTGTTGTTCTTAGGTGATACTATTGTAATCAGTTTGATTTAATAGTGGATTAAGTCCTTGTTGAGAAAGGCAAATCACTCTGGAAGGGTGGACTGGAGTAGTTGTTAAACGAACCAGGATAAAAATAATTGTGTGATTATTTTCAAGCCTTAATTTTCCATACTTATTCAACCCCCCCCCCCCCCCCCTTCTAAGTATTATCTCACCTTCAGTTGGCATCAGAGCTCCGGTTCTGAGTGTGCTATCACTTAACAGTGTTAGTAAAGATCCAGAGAGATATACTTTGATAAATATATTTATTTGTTATCATGGCTGATAATTCAATGTCAAATATCAACAATAAATATGAAGAGAGGGATAGGATCAGTACCAAACCTCCAATGTTTGATGGAGAAAAATTTGACTATTGGAAAGATAGAATAGAAAGTTTTTTTCTTGGGTATGATGCTGATCTTTGGGATTTGGTCATTGATGGATATGAACATCCTATTGGTGAGGATGGCAAAAAGATTGATAGAAAATCAATGACTGAAGTGCAGAAAAGAGATTTCAAGAATCACCACAAAGCCAGAACTATATTGCTTAATGCAATCTCTCATACTGAGTATGAGAAGATTACTAACAGAGATACTGCTCATGACATGTTTGAATCACTCAAAATGACTCATGAGGGAAACTCTCAGGTTAAAGAGGCCAAGGCTCTGGCGCTCATACAGAAGTATGAGGCATTTAAAATGGAAGAGTCTGAAAATGTGGAAACTATGTTTTCTAGATTTCAGATTCTTACAGCTGGTCTGAAAGTTCTGGACAAGGGCTACTCAACGTCAGATCATGTCAAGAAAATCATCAGAAGTCTTCCCACCAGATGGAGACCAATGGTGACTGCATTAAAGATGACAAAAGATCTGAACAAGATTTCTTTAGAAGAACTTATCAGTTCTTTGAGAAGCCATGAAATTGAGCTGGAGGAAGATGAACCCCAGAAGAAAGATAAAGGTAAATCCATAGCTTTAAAATCTAACAAAACTGCTAAAGCTTTGCAGGTCATTCAAGAAAGCTCTGAAGAATCTTCTTCTTCTGAAGAAGATGAGTTATCCATGCTGTCCAGAAGGATTAACAAACTCTGGAAGCACAAGGGAAAGAAGTTTAACAACTTCAGAAGATCTGATAACAGAAAGGAATCTTCTAGTCACAGAAGATCTGCCAAGAAAGAAGTGGTGTGCTATGAGTGCAAAGAACCTGGGCACTATAAGAATGACTGCCCCAAACTTCTGAAAGAAAAACCTAAGAAGAAGTTCAACAAAAAGAAGAAGGTTTTGATGGCAACATGGGATGACTCAGATGAGTGTGAGTCATCTTCTGAATCAGAAGAAGAATGTGCAAACGTTGCACTGATGGCCAGGACAGAGGATCAAGAGGAAGGTACCTCTGGATATGAATCAGAATCTGAATCTGATGATGATGCAGAAGAGGTAATGGCTAAACTTATCAAAGAAGAACTCATTAAAGTTTTAACAGAAGTTCTTAAAAGTTATAACAACATCAAACTCAAATACAAGAAGCTGAAAAGCAATCTTGAATCTGAGATTGATCTTCTGAAAACAGAACTTGTTGAGCAGAAAGAAACAAATTTAAAAATCAAAAATGACTTTGATAGAACTCAACAAGAATCTGAATCTGAGACTAAGTCATGTGAAAATATTTTAGAAAAATATGACTCTAGTTTTCAGAGGTTTCTCACTAAGAGCATAGACAGAAGCAAGATGGCTTCCATGATCTATGGTGTTAGTGGAAACAACAGAAGAGGCATTGGATATGAGTCTTCATCTGGAAGCAATCCAAAACCTGTTGACAAACTTTTCATCAGGAAGACACCTCTGTATTCTCAATTCATATTTGGTCACTTGAATGACATTAAACACACAAGCTCTGAGAAGAGTACTTATGTGTTTAAACCAAAGGCAAGTCAGAATAAACATTATGTTGCAAAACAGAAGTTTAGACAAACCTGCAAACCAACTAACCCCAAAGGACCCAAGAAGATCTGGGTACCTAAAAACAAAATAATTCCTGTTGCAGATGTTCTTAGCAGCAAGGTCAGGACACCAATCATGGTACCTGGACTCTGGATGCTCACGACACATGACAGGAGAAAGGTCTATGTTCCAAAGCCTGGAACTTAGATCTGGAGGGGACGTGAAGTTTGGAGGGAACCAGAAGGGCAAGATCATTGGATCTGGCACTATTGGAAATGGTAAACTTCCCTCTATTACTAATGTTCTGTTAGTTGAAGGATTGAAACATAATCTATTGTCCATAAGTCAATTAAGTGACAATGGTTATGATATAATCTTTAATCAAAAATGTTGCAAAGCTGTATGTCAAAAGGATGGTTCTATCCTATTCAGTGGAAAGAGGAAACACAACATTTATAAAATTAACCTTTCAGAACTTAAAGTTCAAAATGTAAAATTCCTCTTATCTGTGAATGATGAGCAATGGGTCTGGCATAGAAGATTGGGGCATATTAATATGAGACGTATATCTCAGATTAATAAACTCAATCTGGTCAGAGGACTTCCTAAGTTGAAGTTCAACTCAGATGCTCTGTGTGAAGCATGTCAAAGAGGTAAATTTTCAAAATCACATTTTAAATCAAAAAATGTTGTTTCTACCTCCAGACCATTGGAATTACTTCACATTGATCTGTTTGGACCAGTGAAAACTGCATCCATCAGAGGCAAGAAGTATGGGTTAGTCATTGTAGATGACTACAGCAGATGGACATGGGTAAAGTTTCTAAAACACAAGGATGAGTCTCATTCTGTGTTCTTTGACTTCTGCAATCAAGTCCAGATTGAAAAAGATTCCAAACTTATTAAAGTCAGAAGTGATCATGGTGGAGAATTTGAAAATAAACATTTTGAAAAATATTTTTCTGAAAAAGGCATTGCACATGATTTCTCCTGCCCTAGAACTCCACAACAAAATGGAGTTGTAGAGAGGAAAAATAGAACATTGCAAGAAATGGCCAGAACCATGATCAATGAGACAAATCTGGCAAAACATTTCTGGGCAGAAGCAATTAACACAGCTTGTTATATTCAGAACAAAGTGTCTGTAAGACCTCTTCTGGAAAAGACTCCCTATGAATTGTGGAGAAACAGAAAGCCTAACATTTCTTATTTTCATCCTTTTGGATGTATTTGTTTTATGCTTAATACTAAAGATAATCTGAACAAGTTTGATTCCAAAGCACAGAAGTGTTTCATGCTTGGTTATTCTGAACGCTCTAAAGGCTACAGAGTATTCAATACTGAAACACAGATTGTGGAAGAATCTATTCATGTTAGATTTGATGATAAGCTTGGCTCTGAAAAGCCAAAGCAGTTTGAAAGTTCTGCAGATAGAGAAGTGATTCTCACAGACTCTGAAGCCTCAGAGGCAGAAAAGGCAAAAATCAAAGAATCTGAAGCAACCCCAGATGCTACACCTTTGACCTCCCAACTAGACAACTTGCATATTTATGAAAGACCAACTGTCAGAGGATCTTCTTCCAGAATCAAAGCTTCTCATCCAGAAGATGTGATAATTGGAAAGAAAGATGATCCAATAAGGACAAGATCATTTCTCAGAACTTCTGAATCTTCCTTATTTGGCTTAGTGTCAATGATAGAACCAACATCTGTAGATGAGGCTCTGGAAGATAATGAATGGATTATAGCTATGCAAGAAGAGCTGAATCAATTCACCAGAAATGAAGTTTGGGATCTGGTTCCTAGACCTAAAGGATTCAATGTTATTGGAACAAAATGGGTCTTCAGGAATAAGCTGAATGAAAAGGGAGAAGTAGAAAGGAATAAGGCAAGGCTGGTTGCTCAAGGATACAGTCAGCAAGAAGGTATTGATTACACTGAGACATATGCTCCAGTGGCAAGGTTAGAATCTATACGTCTTCTTATTTCTTTTGCTGCACAGAATAACATCACTCTGTATCAGATGGATGTTAAAAGTGTCTTTCTTAATGGCATTATAGAAGAAGAAGTTTATGTCCACCAACCTCCTAGTTTTGAAAATGAAAAATTTCCAGATCATGTTTTCAAATTAAAGAAATCTCTATATGGATTAAAACAAGCTCCTAGAGCTTGGTATGAGAGATTGAGTAATTTTCTTCTGGAGAAGAATTTTATCAGAGGCAAAGTGGATACAACTCTATTCTGTAAAACCATAAAGAAAGATCTTCTAATTTGCCAAATTTATGTAGATGATATTATTTTTGGATCAACAAATGTTATGCTTGGAAAGGAGTTTGCTACATGTATGCAGGCAGAATTTGAAATGAGCATGATGGGAGAACTCAGATTCTTTTTAGGAATCCAAGTTAATCAAACTCCAGAGTGCACCTACATACATCAGACAAAGTATGTTAAAGAACTTCTGAAGAAATTCAACATGTCTGACAGCAAGCTGGCAAAGACTCCAATGCATCCTACTAGCTCTCTTGGCAAAGAAGAGGTAAGTAAGAAAGTAGACCAGAAGCTCTACAGAGGTATGATTGGTTCTCTTCTCTATCTTACTGCTTCTAGACCTGACATATTATTCAGTGTTTGTCTGTGTGCTAGATTCCAATCAGATCCTAGAGAATCACACTTGACAGCTGTCAAGAGGATTCTAAGGTATCTGAAAGGTACTTCTAATGTGGGTTTGTGTTACAGAAAATCTGATGATTTCAAATTAGTTGGATTCTGTGATGCTGACTATGCTGGAGACAGAGTTGAAAGAAAAAGTACTTCTGGAAGTTGTCAATTTCTAGGAAGAAATTTAATCTCCTGGTACAGCAAGAAGCAACCCACAATTGCACTTTCAACCACAGAGGCTGAATACATTGCTGCTGCTGGATGTAGCACGCAGATGCTCTGGATGAAAAGTCAACTAGAAGATTATCAAATTTTTGAGAGTAACATTTCTATCTTTTGTGATAATACTTCTGCTATATGTTTGTCCAAGAATCCCATTTTACATTCTAAGGCAAAACATATAGAAATTAAGCATCATTTCATCAGAGACTATGTTCAGAAGGGAATCATAAATTTAGCCTTTGTTGATACAGATCATCAATGGGCAGATATTTTTACAAAACCCCTTGTTGAAGATAGATTCAATTTTATTCTGAAAAATATTGGTATGGATTTTTGTCCAGAATGATATTTATCAGAAGCAAATTGTTCCAGATGCAAACATGCTTAATTCATCTGAAGTATTTCTTCTGTTCCTTTATTCTATTCTGTTTAATATTTCTGATGTGAAAATCTGAACTAATCATCTTTAGAAGATCTGAACGTTGGCTAACGTTTCATTTCTTGAGAGAATTCAGAACAGCATGCAAGCAAACACGTGTCCCACAAAATCTGATGAGGTGGCGTGTGCACAACTGAAAAGACGTTTGAGGTGAAATTTGAATAGTAAATATCTTGGTTTTCCCCCCAAATCTGTCAGAAGCATTTATTATTTGAAATGATTTTATTCTCTTCATTTAATGCTGCTCAAACGTGCGTTTCTAACTGTTGGTGTGCCTATGTGATTAGTATAAATACCTGTTGTGTATTCACTTTCACACTTTTCACTCTCAGAATTTACATGCGTTTTCATCTATTGTTCTCTCTGCATAAAAACTCAAAACCTAAGTGTTCTAAAAAGCATTCTTCAATGGCGTCTTCTTCATCAACAGCTGCACAGTTTCAATCTACAATGGCTGCTGTGACTTCAGATAACCTAGGTGCTGCTCCATATTCTCCTCCAAAGAGAACTCTTCTCACACCTGTTGATAAGTTAGAAGTGTTGTGTGAATCCATGGTTGAATTTGATTCTTTGGCTGACAATGGGTTTGATTTTCGCTCCATTGTTAGAGCTCAAGGTTGGGTGAAATACTTTGATAGATTGTTTGGACCAGTTTACCCTCTACTTGTTAAGGAATTCTGGATTCATGCATCTGTGTATCCCAAGTTTATACTATCATCTGTGCTGGGAAAGGAGATTATCATCACAGAGGATCTGATCAGAAGATTAATTGGTTATGAAGAAACAGATGGTGTTTCACACTTGCCAGCTGGGCGTGTGGATATGGATGAAGTTTATGAGGAAGTTATGACTGCTGGACAAGCCTCTAACAGATTCAAAGATATGAAGCCTGATTACAAGATCTGGGCCAAGATCTTAATGGGATGCATACATCACAGAAAGTCAACAAATTCCTCAGATTATGTCAACAATGAACAGATCTATTTTATGTACTGCCTTAGTCAGAGCAACAAGGTAGATCTTCCTTACATTTTGTTCATGCATCTGTGGAATCACATAAATGCATCTAGAGAATCTGTAAAAGAAAAAGTCCAGAAGATCAGGACTTGGATACCTTTTGGAAGGTTGCTCTCAGATCTTCTCACTGAAAATGGTTTAGTGGCTGCTCTGTATGATGCTGGTGTTACAGAGGAACTAGAGTTCATTATGGGAAAGCCTCTGAACGCTAAAAGTCTTCTGAGACTCAAGATTGTAGATGAACTCACTGCTGCTCCAAAGAGGTTAAATATGTCTGATTTGAATAAAAGGGTTCCAGTATCAGACTTTCCTCTATTCTTTGCTGAAGAACCTAGACACATTATTCTGATGTATATAGAGGAATGCAAAAAGGAAGGAGTGCCTGTTCCAGCCAATGTGTTTCAACTTGTCAAGCAACCACTGCCAGATGCAGGAGAAGAAGAAGAAGAAGTTCCACTTCAGAGGAAAAGATCTCAGCCTGCAGCAGAATCTGAACCTGTCCAGAAGAAGGCTAAGATTGCTGAGACATCCAAGGATCTTTTGAAGAGAAAGGACTCTGGAGAAGCTGCCTCTGCATCTGCTAAGAGGATTAAACTCAAAGGTACAAAGACTTCTGCTATTTCTAAAAATGTTGTTATTAATGATTCATCTATTAAGTCTGTTCCCAAACCACCTGTCACTCAAACAACATCTGTTGCTGCCCCCAGTTCTGTCTCACCTCAAAAACAAACCACTGCCTCTGTATCAAAACCACCTCAACCCAAAATACACATCAAACACTTCACTCCACGTCCATTACCAACAGTTCCACAACCAACAGAACCACAACAAACAGAACCACAATCATCAGAACTACCACAAAATTCTGATAAACAAAACTCTGCTCAACCACAAACAGAAAATCAACCAAAAAATTCTGATCATCCAGAAAAACAAACCACAGAAGATCAACCAGAAAAAGACTCTGTCATACCACCATCACAAATTCCATCTTCTGAACCTGTAGCACCTGTTACTTCTGAACCCACTAAAGTAACTTCTGCTCCTGTTTCATCAGAACCACCATCTCAACAATCTGATACTCCTTCAGAACCTACTCATATCCCTGAGACAGAAGTTCTTGATATCACTCCATTAAAAACAGTGTTTCAAGTTTCTTCTACCTCTTGTACACCTGAAACATCCTCAAATTCATCTGAATCAGAAATTCATCTTGACTTTATCATTAATCCATCTGACAAATACCCTGTACATGAACCTGAACCTGAATCAACCTTACCTACCAAAACTACCTTTCCAGACCCTAAGCCTCCACCTGCACCTTCATCTGAGATGATTGTTCCTACTTCCAATCCATCATCATCTGGAATATCTTGTGCCCAAGTGTCTTCTCTTTATCATAATTTATCTTATGGTTTCAAACTGAAAGATTTTTATGATAGAGTTGAGCCTTCTGAACCTTTGAAACCTCTTAAACCAAAACTCAGACAGGCCCTTCCATCTGTAATCATTTCATATATTCAATCTATGAACAATGAAGGATCCTTAGCCACCATATCTGCTACATCTGGTAAAGCTGCTGTTTCAGCTCTGCATCCTGCATCTGATAACACAGTTGCATCTGATAAACCATCAAACTCTGCTTTTGTACCATACTCCAATGCATTCTTTGATGTTGTTTACCCACGCACAAGACCTCAACCAAATCTGCTTAATGCTTTAAACAGATCCTTACCTCAGAAACCAGAAATTCCATTCTTTCCATATGTTCCCCCTCCTCTGATTTCCATCTCAAAATCACTGATACCACCAACTCCAAAACCTAAACAGATGACTCTGGAAACCTTGCTTAAACCACCACCCAGACTTAATATTGATCATTTATTTCAAACGTTTTTGCAAGAAATACAAATGTCTTTAGGTACTGTTCAGAAAAGATGTTCTGAAACTATGGATGCAAATGAGACTGACATCATTTGGAAAGGATTTCTCAATAGATTCAACACTGTAGCTTCTAATTTGAAGAACATATGTTCTGATGATGCAAAGCTCAGAGCTGAAAGAACTCAATTCTGGATTGTAAACAAGACTGAACCTCTGCTTTGTTTGGATGCTCCTCCTCCTCCTCCCCCACCAGAACCAACTGCCAATGCATTGACTATGACTCTGGTAGAACCTTCTTCAGGATCTCCAGAACCTATGGCAATTGACTCTGTTCAGGCTGCAGAACCTCCAATTCCTTCATCAGAGACAAAGACAGAAAATCCAGATTTTGGAGACAAGATTGCTGCTCTGGAAGCTGGTCAATCTGAAATAAGATCTTGGATGGTGAAGCAAGACAAGAAATCTGAGGACATGTCAGAGTGGATGTCTAAACAAGATGAGAAGACTGAGACAATGACTAAGTGGATGTCAAAGCAAGAGCAATCACAATCTGAGATCACAGACCTATTGAAGATGCTTTTGTCAAAACACTCTTAGATTTTTTTTCTCCTGTTTGTGCATCTGTTGTTTTGCATCTGAATGATTTTGTTATATCTTCTGATATTTTCCAATGTACTTTTGCTCTGTTATGATTAAATGAATCATCTTGTTATTCTCCATTGAATTATCTGCTCTTGTTCCTTTTATTTGTCTTTATTAAAAGTTTTTACTTTTTGCTTATGACAAAAAAGGGGGAGAAAATAAAGATCTGAACTATTTAATATAATTTCACTAGAATGAATCTTCAGACATATCTACTCTTTCTAATATCTAAATTGACTATTTCAGAACATTTGATAAGAACACTCTATAAAAGAATCTCTGAGTTTCTCAGATCATTTATCTTTTATCAAACTCTGAATCTCATATCTGCAAGATAGTCTGACCCTTGATTATTACAAAGACAAACAAGATCTGACTCTGAAGATTACTCAAGATAAAAAGGGAAGTTTCTATTCCTTTTTCATATTCAACTCAGGGGGAGATTCATCATCTCAGGGGGAGTTATAATTCTTTATGTTCAAATTAAATAAAATTTCTGTTACTTTTTGTCATCATCAAAAAGGGGGAGATTGTTAGAACACAGATTGGTTCTTAATAATTACTCTTTGTTTTGATGATAACTGTTAGGAAATTTATATTTAAGAATTATATACCCTAAAATTTGTTTGAGAGTTTTACTGCAGATTAATATTATATTAACTCTCTAGAAGCAAATCTGCCTTGAATACAAGAAGCTATTCTGACTCTGAAGCGCCAGATGCACCTTACATAAGAATCTGTTTGCTCCTTACAGAAGATCCTGAGCGTAGTCTCCAGAAGGATCTGAAGCAAGAAGCTCCAGAACATTCTGAGTCAGAAGCATCTGAAGATAGTCAGAAGCATCTGAAGATAATCAGAAGCATCTGAAGCTGAAGCATCAGAAGTATAGAAGAATATTGATTGAAGAGTTTCTCAAAGCATTAGTCTACAGAAGTTTCTGAAAGTACCTACGCTGCCAAGTACTGAAGTTCTGTGTCAAAATGCTCTGATGATCAACACGCTAGAAGCACACACGCTGCAGAAAACTCTGATACAACATAGTTCTGAATCTCATTAGAAGACTCTGGTCCATTCAGACTCTGAAGAACTTGCTGAAACTGAAGAAGTGTTTTCAAGAATATATCCGTTGGAACTATTCAACGTCTCTTTCCTTATTTGTGCTAGACACACTTACACAGACAAAAAGGATTTTTCTGTGCCATCTATTTCAAGGAAAGGTCAGTGCATGTGAAGACAAAAAGGCTCAGACCTTTTGAGACTCTCTTTTCAACGTTCAACTTGCATGATTCAGCTGCCTATAAAAGGAGATCTTCACTTCATTCTTCAGTTACACACTTGCTGAAAAGAAATCACAATATTCTATAAGCTCTCATTCTTATTCTTCATAGAATCTCATTGTACTTAAACTTAAGAGAAAAATCACTGTTGTGATTATAGCTTTATAGAAGCATTAAAAACTCTTGTATTTAACTTACATTGTTTGTAAAGGATATTCCTTAAGAGGATTCAGTTAGAATCAGTAGCTCTTGAGAAGACTAAGAACTGTTGTTCTTAGGTGATACTATTGTAATTAGTTTGATTTAATAGTGGATTAAGTCCTTGTTGAGAAAGGCAAATCACTCTGGAAGGGTGGACTGGAGTAGTTGTTAAACGAACCAGGATAAAAATAATTGTGTGATTATTTTCAAGCCTTAATTTTCCATACTTATTCAACCCCCCCCCCCCCCCCTTCTAAGTATTATCTCACCTTCAACAACTTCCATATTGGAAGTGCTTTCCTCTTGAGCTTAACCACCATCATCTTGCAATTCTACTTGGTTTTCTTGAGTTTTATTGGCTTTTTCTTCAAATCAAGTGATTATCTCAAGCTTCTTTGGTGCAAATCTGTGTTTGGAGATTTCGTCGCATTTTACTTGGTTTCGCTACGGTTTGGTTGTAAATTTAGATTTCTCTGGTTTTCTTTGATCACTCTCATCACATATCAATATCAACAATCACCAAGGCAATCCTCCGCCTTGTATTTTTGAATTCCTCACTTAATTTACTGTTTTTGATCACTTTCGTATTATTCGCGATGTAGATTCAATAATTTTCTTGCGTGCGAATTGATTGTGCAATTGTTTGATTCTTGTTCTTGATGAGTTAATTTATTCAATTGATGTCTAATTTATAATTTTGAACATGATTTTTCGTGCACAAATGTTTACCATAGCATGTGGATAATTTGATAAGTGTTTTGGTTGCTGAAAGTGCTTTTTGATAAGTTGGTTTTTGCCATTGTTACAGTGGTAATTAGTTACCTATATATAGGTAATCTATTACCCTGCTTATATTGCACGTGGTTTTGCAATTTTTGAGCAGGTAACTGATTACCTGCATGTGGTAATCAATTACCACTATAACAAAATGCCATTTTTCCCTATTTTCAAGTTTGTTTTCTATTCTTTCCTCATTTAACTTCCATGGTGGCGCAACTGCGAAAAGGGCCGACAGAAACAAACAGAAGAGTCACGACCAGAAGTTATTTATCCCAAAGAGAGGGAAAGGAAACTATCAAAGAAAACCTAGAAGAACGGGAAAATACAAGGTCATCGCAACCAAATCTTGGGTCCGGGAGTCGGTTACGCAAGGGGAAGGTATGAGCACCCCTCACGTCCGTTGTACTCAATGGGATCCACGCTTGTTGTATATCAAAAGGGGTGAGTTATCTAAAAGCTAGTGCTAAACGGGGGATGGAAAAGAAAAAGAAGACTCGATAGGACATCACCGCCCTATGCCTACGTATTCCCTCGGGCAATGGAAAATTCAAAGTCAACGTAGTTCGAAAAACTACGGGTGATGGGGGGAAGGTTGCTCGCCAAAACATTGTCGTCTTTTACCTATGTATCCTCATCTGGCATGAGAAATCAGAGCAGACGTAGTTCGAGAAACTAGACCACTGGTTGGTTAAGTGTTTTTTATGAGTGACATTAAGTTCTCATTCCAGCAGTTAGGGACGATGCCTGTTTGCAATAGAACGGAAAAGTAACGTACTCTTTTTTGAAAATGACTTAAGAACAATCCTGAAGGATAAAAAGGTTTGAATTTGGTTGAAGAGCTTTAGAAAAGTGAATTGAATTGGTTTGATATTCACGTTGCACTAAAGACTATGATATGGGAGCGAATGTGTCGCATATCGCCCAAAGGGCATACACTAAACACTCTAGATAAGTGAGGAGAAACCCCCCACTCATCATTTCCCATATACTTAAGGCGCGTGGCGCACAATATTCATCATTCTTTATTATGTGTCTTAGAGATTGTTTGAGATGAGAAGAGAAGACACAAGAGAAACACTAAAGGGAAACTGAAGATCCTAATGTTATCATACAAAATGGTCCTAAAGTTAGGATGAAAAGGAAATCTACCTAATGTTATCATACAAATGATGGACCTAAAGTTGAGATGAAAAGGGACTACCCTAATTGTTATCACGTAAAGGATTGAAAGCCTAATGTCTCTCCTACTCCCATCTTAAATAGAGGGACTAGGAATCCTAAGGGATCATACGAGCAAGCACAAGTAAACACCAATCAATTCAATCATAAATGAAATTTAAACAAGTTCGAAAAAGAAAATAAAGATGAAGAGAAAGAAGAATGAAGAATGGATAAACAAGAATTCAATATTAAACCAAGATGAAGACAACAAGCACATTCATTTCAAACTCAAGCAAAGCAAACATCATCATCAAGTCAACATTAAACAAACATTCATCAACACAAAGCAAAATGAGATGAAGTCACATGGCACAAGAAACAATATAGGACAGAAAACACACCATATCATACTCAAGCCATATCAATGATCCAAACAAGAGCACACAAGAAAATAAACATGCATCTCATCCATATACAAGGCAAAACCAAATCATACAAGCATGCATACAAAGCATCCCAAGAGGGAAAATCATGATAACATGACATGAAAACAAAGAGAAACCACACATCAACATGACAAATAAGTTTACATTCAAACATGCACACACAAGATCATATAAATGGAATCATCCAAGTGGAAACTAAGCATGCCTCAAGGAGATTCAAACATCAAAATCAAACACAAAAGTAAATCACAATCAAACAAGCAATCAAGAACTCACAAGACAAGACTAGGGATAGAATATCACTCAATCATGAATAAAAACCACATCACCTCAATTTTGCAATTTAAAATCAAATAAAAAAACAAAATAAAAAGGAAAATAAAACCTAAAAAAGGATGAAAAATAGTTAGACCATCAACAGAAATCCAAGAACATCGTCATAGGTCAGAAACCATCATAGGATTATGTGCTAATTTCCTCATGATTTTAAGTGGCTCAAAAATAATTTTAAACCAATTAAAATTAACCAAATAAATCAAAAACACATGGAGAATAGCAAAACTAGAAATAAAAATTCAAGAAAATCACCATAGGTTCAAAACCATCATAGGATCATATAATATTTTTCTCATAATTTTAAAATGCTTTAAAACAATTTAAAACAAATTAAAATTGGCTCAAACAAATTAAAATTTAAAAAAAAATAGAAAATGGAAAAATAAAAATGCACAAAAATAAAAATCAGAAAGAGAAAAATAAAAGGAAATTTTAGAAATTATTTTGGTATTTTTCTGATTAAAAATAAATTTTCTATGAATTTCTGAAAATAAAATAAATTTAAAAACAAATTAGAAAAAGAAAATAAAACAGAAAAAATAAGATGCGATGGATCTGGTTTCATTATATGATGTGTCAAATCCAAAGGCCAGAAAGTGCACATCCACGATGGATCTGAGTCAAACTCATCATTTCCAACCAGCGAAAGTCAAAAACACAAGACTAAAATAAGTGGCATGATGGACGGTGAGATCATCATCATCAACCTCCAGCCACTGAAAAATATCAGAGAATGTAGAAATTTGTGGATCTATCAAACCATAACCATTGGAGCTCGTAGTGGTTTTATTTTATACGTCTTTTCAAGACGATCTCAACCATATCATTGCACCATATTTCTTTAAACCATAGCTCACTCGATTTGAAAAAAACCAGAAAGAAAAGCAAACACGAATTTGAAAATTAAACATCAAAACTCAACAAAAACCAAAATCTAACAATTCTAACAGCATCAACACATCAAGGACTACATCTTAGCAACAAATTTGAGTTGAAATGGTTAAGAATTATACCTGTTGAAGTTCAACTTTAGAGCTCTGAAAATGGAGTCCTCTAGCTTGATTCAGGCCACGATCCTTCAAGTTCTTGAGCTAGTTAGCTTCACTAAATATTGGTGAAGCTAAATAAATGGAGAATTTGAGTGAATAAGGTGTGGAAGTGAAAATTCGAAGTTGAAGCTTAAGAGTTCAAATGGGATCTCAACAGGGTGATTCTGGATATCAAAACTTATCAAAATGAGTGGAATGAGTCCCTTATTTATTGGGGAAGCTTTCTGAATAGAGAGGGAGAGTGAATGATGTCAATTTCACCAAAATCGTGCACACCTGCAGCATGAGCAAACTGTGACTTGAAAACTGCCAAAACTCACTCAAAACTTGCGTTTCAAGGTTCTAATCAACCCAGGCAAGTTTGATAATCACGTTTAGATTGAATTCGTGGCTTTATTTAGTGATTAGAGGCTAATTCAAACAAAATCAATTCTGACTTGAAATGAATTTTCAGTTTTGAAATTTAATCTTTTTAACCATGGTGCTCACAATGTATGAGGCTTTTTGAGATGCTTCTTCTTGCATTGGATAGAGGATGATGCCAACTTTGCAATGTGAAAAGAAAGTATTGATTTGGCAATCTGAGTTGAGAGATGTGATCCTTCAAAGCAGCCTCCATGAAAAGGTTCAAAATTGCAAAACACTTAGAAAATTTTTAAGTCTTTTTAGGTACCAAAAGTGACCTATATATAATGTTTTGACAAAAACCAAGATCTTCCATACGTTTTTAGCACTTCCACCTTGAATCAAAGTTGTAGATAACATCTTCAAGTTCATTCTAGAAAACAAATGGGCTCCAAATGATTAAAAAAATGACCAAGTTATGGCCTTTTGAAGTTGACTAGGAAATTCTTCCAAAACTCAAAATGATCTATAATGTCGTCAAACTTTTAATGACCTTCCAAGCATAATTTGATCTTTCATTGAAAAGAGATATTGTTATGGATAATGAGAAGAGTTCATTAAAAAAAGAACCACCTCAAGATGTTGAAAAATGAAGGAGTTATGCCCATTTGATCATAGCATCCACAAATTGTTAAACTAGGTCAAACACCTTGAACCAAACTTGAATCTCTTGATGATTTATTGCAAAATAAGTCATGGTGAAACACATATAATCTTAAAATGATGTTGCCTTGAATCATACTTGAACATGAGGGACCTTTGGGAGCTTGAGAATACCATAAAGTCAATAAGGAACCTTGCTTGAGGTTGAAGAAACATGTTCCTTCTATCTTGAGAAACAAGCCATGATGCGTTGATTCTTTGTCAAGAACAATGTTATGCAAAAATGAATTTGAAAATGAAATGAAACATAAGCCAAAAAACAAAAGAAAATATGGACAAATTTTGGGGTGCTACAGCTTCCCTTATTCAAACAACTTGGACCTAAAGGGATGAAAAACAACCACTTTCAAACATTCAAGGTAAAAGGTGATTGAATACCAAAAGAACCCGGAAATTTGCAAACTGTGGGGATATTCACAATGCAAATATTTCCAGCAGAAGATGAACTTAAAAAAACAACGGGTACCAACCAAAAGTTGGGATAACCGAAAAGGCAACTGATCAAGATGGCTACTAACTAAAAGTTAGGATCATCAGAGAGTAGTATCCAAAAGTTGTGAGAAAGAGGCTACTAACCAAGAGTTAGGATCACCCAGACGCCGGCCGAAGGCGAATACACAAACAATGAAGACTACCAACCAAAAGTTGGGATTGTCCAAAAGATTACCAACCAAAAGTTAGGATGAAGGCTACTAACCAAAAGTTAGGGTCGTCGGAATGTTGACTGAGGGCGAACACACCGAAAGGAAGACTACCAACCAAAAGTTGGGATAACGACTTTGCAAAGGAGTTCAATTGAGGACTACCAACAAAAAGTTGGGATAACATCCAACAAGCAAGGGACTACCAACCAAAAGTTGGGATAACATCCAAGAACAAACAACAAACTACCAACTGTCGCACCTCGAAAAATCACGGAGACATTTCGGAGAAACGACCCTCGCGCGAAAGGCGCGGAAATGCGGTTCGACAGAGTCGCCACCGAACTTTATTTTTCCCGAATAAACGAGAGAGGAAAATATCGAGAAAACCTCTTGAAACGAAAAGGATAGGAACAGGGCTATCGCAACCATGTTCCGGGTTCGGGAGTCGGTTACGTGAGGGGAAGGTATTAGCACCCCTCACGTCCGTCGTACTCGACGAGAACCTCTTAAAGTAAATGTGGGGAGTGTTGTTTAGGTTTAATTGTTTTCTTCTCGCTGATAAAGGTAGAATTCGTAGGTTAAAAAGGTTAAAGACGCTAAGGAGAGATGAGTGGATGGAGGATAGGGTGCTCGCCAAGGATTGGGGCCCTTGTGCCTACGTATGCTCATTCGGACGAGAATGAGAAATCAGAGCGTCGTAGTTCGACTACGGGAAAAGATGGGGGGAAATGGGAGATGGATGGGATTGTGCTCGCCAAGATCATCGCAATCTTGTGCCTACGTATCTTGTATCCAAGAATGAATAAAGAATCAGAGTGTCCGTAGTTTGTGGTAACAACCACGAAAAGAGGAGGGGTTGACAAGGATTGAAGTTTGAGTTTGAGACGAAAGGGTGACTGACGAGCAACCCAAGAGCGTGTCTCAAGAGCTTGTCACTCAAGAATTCAAGGAATGCGAGACTCCAAGAACTCAGTTCCTTCGGGAATTGACTGAAGAAATTGAAGATAAAGAGTTGGATGTTTTGAAATCGAAAGAATGAACTAATAACAACTCAAGGGCGCGCCACGAGAGTTACTCATTCAAATATTCAAAGAATGCTAGATTCTAAGAATATCTCTCTTTCGTAAGTTTTAAAAATGTTTGTGGAAGGATCGAATCGAAGAATGGCATGCAAGGCCAACAAAGAAGTTGTTTTGAAGTAGTTCGACGACGTGTCGAGGATTTGATCGAAGATTGAACCGACTTGACGACGTGTCAAGGGTTAGGATTGTGAGAAATGATATTAGTCCCTGAGGGTGCTCCTAATATCGAGACCACGAGGAATTGTGAATGAAACGGGTTGCAAATGCGGACGAGCATTCGACTTAGGGGAATGTTTAAAAATGATTGAATTCGAAAGGTTGAGTGAATAACAACTCAAAGGGCGTGCTTCGAGAATTATTCACTCGAAGACACAAGGAATGCTAGACTCCGAGTGCCTCTTTCTTTCGGGGTTTTGATCAAAAAGACGTTGAGAATATGCTTGAGAAAATCAAAAGATTGAATGAACAACAACTCAAGAGCGAGTCTCGAGAGTTGCTCATTCGAAGATCCAAGAAATGCTAGATTTCAAGAATCTCCCTCTTTTGGAGTTTTTTTTTTCGAGAAAATGTTTAAAAGATAATTTGAAGTGCAAGTGAAAAGTCTCGACTGAAATTATCATCTATCAATAATTTTGACCGATAATAATTTAAAAATTGTCATTTGACCGAAATAAGCAAGAAATCGATAAAAATCGAAAATGAAAGAAGTTAAAAAGAAAACGGTCTCGGGTTTGTCATTACTCGTCAAAAAATTTGACAAAGTTATAACTTGGGGTATCGTCATCGACCAAAACGGGGAAAAATGGGATAAAAAGCCCACTAACAAAAAATGAAATTCAACCCTAAAATAAAATAAGTCTTAAGATCTCTAAAAGAAAATAGAAAAAAAAGTTCTATAAGTATAAAACTTCTAATAAAACTCTAACAGAAAATTTAATAAAAATAAAATATATATATGCAAACTCTAAATAGAAATACTATAAAATATATGATATATAATATATACATGTTAACTAATAATAATATTTGATAATAATATACAATATACATATATACATAAAGAAAACAGTCTGTATAATAATAATAATAATAATAATAATAATAATAATAATAATAATAATAATAATAATAATAATAATAATAATAATAATAATAATAATAATAATAATAATAATAATAATAATAATAATAATAATAATAATAATAATAATAATAATAATAATAATAATAATAATAATAATAATAATAATAATAATAAAATATAATATTTACAAGAATAAAATAAATAAAAAGATAAACAAATTTTATATAAAAAAAGAGAAAACAGGATGGTTCACAATGGATAGGGGATGGTTCACAATGGATAGGGGGTGCAATCCACAGCCAGGGCCATACAGTTTCTAAGCCCAAACATAAATCCACCAATTTTAGAACCAAGAAATAATTAAAATAATAAAAATGAAATGATAATAAAATAAATCAAAAGAAAAAAAGGAAAAAAAATAAAAAAAAAACAGGCCACGTGTCACGCCCTAATTGGTCAGAAAGGAATTTTTTGAAAAAACGCCCAATTTCGGATGGATACGTGTCTAAACGGCATGAAACAATAAAATGCGAAAATATCTACAAAAGGGTAGGACAAATTTAGGGTATGACAGATGCCCCTATCTAATCGACTTAAACCCAGGAGAATGAACTGCATTGGCGTTCACATTCCTGAGGTAGAAGTCTATTAGATATAAAAAGACCCTGAATTTGTCCGAAAGAAAGAGAGATGCTTGAGAATTGAAAATGCTGGATGATGTAAGCCTCTGAGCAAACTGTAAGCAACTGGGAAAAGGTCGCCATCACCAAAAGGATGATGATATGAAATACACACGGCCACCACCACCAAAAGGATGGCAAAGCAAAACACAAACAAAATATCGTGCAATCTGACATCGACGAAATGCCAGACCTACCACCAAAAGGATGGTAGAGCGAAAACACAAACAAAATATCGCACAATCTGATATCGACGAAATACCAGACCTACCACCAAAAGGATGATAGAGCGAAAACACAAATAAAACATCGCACAATCTGATATCGACGAAATACCAGACCTACCACCAAAAGGATGGTAGAGCGAAAACGCAAATAAAACATCGCACAATCTGACATCGACGAAATGCCAGACCTACCACCAAAAGGGTGGTAGAGCGAAAACACAAATAAAACATCGCACAATCTGACATCGATGAAATACCAGACCTACCACCAAAAGGATGGTAGAGCGAAAACACAAAAGAAATATCGCACAATCTGACATCGACGAAATGCCAGACCCAACACCAAAAGGATGATGGAGCGAAACTCACATGTAAACTATCGCACAATCTATCATTAATGACCATGATAGACCCCCCACCAAAAGGATGACGGAGCGAAATACAAATAGACTAATCGCACAATCCATCATTAATGACCATGATAGATCCCCCGCCAAAAGGATGACGGAGTGAAACACACGCCGAACAATATCGCACAATCCATCATTAATGACCATGATAGATTCCCCGCCAAAAGGATGACGGAGCGAAATACAAATAAGCGATTGCACAATCTAACATCGACGAAATGTCAGACCCACCACCAAAAGGATGATGGAGCGAAAACACAAATAGAAACATCGCACAATCTGATATCGACGAAATACCAGACCTACCACCAAAAGGATGATAGAGCGAAAACATAAATAAAACATCGCACAATCTGATATCGACGAAATACCAGACCTACCACCAAAAGGATGATAGAGCGAAAACATAAATAAAACATCGCACAATCTGATATCGACGAAATACCAGACCTACCACCAAAAGGATGATAGAGCGAAAACACAAACAAAACATCGCACAATCTGATATCGACGAAATACCAGACCTACCACCAAAAGGATGGTAGAGCGAGAACACAAATAAAACATCGCACAATCTGATATCGACGAAATACCAGACCTACCACCAAAAGGATGGTAGAGCGAAAACACAAACAAAACATCGCACAATCTGATATCGACGAAATACTAGACCTACCACCAAAAGGATGGTAGAGCGAGAATACAAATAAAACATCGCACAATCTGATATCGACGAAATATCAGACCTACCACCGAAAGGATGGTGGAGCGAAAACACAAACAAAATATCGCGCAATCTGATACCGACAACGTACCAGACCTACTACCAAAAGGATGGTAGAGCGAAAACATAAAAGAAATATCGCACAATCTGATATCGACGAAATATCAGACCTACCACCAAAAGGATGGTAGAGCGAAAACACAAACATACAGGTTGCTATCACCAAAAGGGTAATAGGACAACACAAATTTGAAGTTTACCAACACCAAAAGGATGTAGGCTAGGCTTGAATTGACGAAGTTCGACTATCACCAAAAGGATGATAGTAAGGCAATTGACAACGGTCACGCTTGTTGGGTACAACTCATTAGGGTATACCCAAGAGGAAGATTGAATTGAAATGAATCAACGGGGTACGCCCACCGTCTTGCTTGGAGGTTATAGGTTTGTTGAAATGATTTCATGGTTACGCCCATGATCTCTGAAGAAGACGCCCCTGACTGGGCTGAGTTTGTCTTGATGTCTTGTTTTGGTCAACAAAAGGTTGAACCACTTCGTGAGGGACGCTCACGGTTTTGCCGAAGATGCCCCTGCTCGGGCTGGTTCTTGCATTAGACTTCTTGGTATTTGCCCAACAAAAGGTTGAACAACTTCGTGGAGAACGCCCACGGTCTTGAATGGTATGCCCCTGGCTGGGCTGAATGTTGATTTGCATATTTGATCAACCACGAAGTTGAAATTCGTCACGGGAGACGCCCATGGTCTTGAAAAAGATGCCCCTGACTGGGCTGAATCTTGCTTTGAATAACTTCAAATTTTGTGGGAGAAACCCACAATTGCAGAGGATTGCCCCTGACTGGGTTGATGACTGCTTTGAAGCTCTTGAAAATCGTGGGGTAAATCCACCATCTTGCGGAAGACGCCCCTGACTGGGCGGTCGACGGTCTTGGAAATCTTCGAGATTGATCCTGGACCTTGACTTGCATATATGAATGCTGGATGATAAATGACATCCCATACGAGTGGAAGTGCAAATGCAAATGCTGACGTGCGGAGATGCAAGAGCTGGGGAAGTATGGTATGATTGGAGTATGCATATGATGCAAGATATTTATGAGATAGAATGCGATGCGTATGATACAGATGATGCAGACGGGTAATTGGAAATGCGGGTGGAAATGCCAGCGTGGTGGCTTCTGGTAGTTGCCAATGCGGATTGGACTTTGGGTGGTGGGAGGGTTTGACTTCCTCGACACGCAGTTTGTTGGGGACGTCACGATTGAAGCAGAAGATGATGCTCTAGATGCCAAGTCTGGGTACTTGGTGATTGTGAATTTGCTTCATAGAAGGTTGCAACTCTGTTTGATGGTCAAGACGACCTGGTCTTGCCCCAGTTTGAATATGGTAATGATATGCCCCTGCTCAAGCTGTTTGAATGATTTGCTCCAGCCTGTGGGTTTTGAAATAATCTTGCTTCGTGTACGCCACTGAAAGTCAAGTTTCTCCTCAATTGCCCCTTGCTGGAGTGTCTTTGAATACCCAGCACTGATTTGCAATTAAAATTGTACATTCACAAATGGCAATAATTAATGCAAAGTTCAATGTAAGTTTTGAAAAAGTATCATTATTTAAGTGTCGTGATAGTGAGACGAATGGACTGCTAGCCCAGACGTCATGCTAATTTGATTGGTGTGAAAGATATAGCAAGCAAAATGACACCAATATTGATGATTAGAAATCATGTGAGGAGTCAGGTTACGCAACCTTGCGATAATATGCTTTCAAAATAAACTTCGCCTCAATTAGGTCTTTCGAGGGTTGTAACGTGGTCTGGTTCACGATTATGAAACAAAGGATATTAGGCTCAAAGTGTGATTTGTACCCACCCCTTCTTCTTAATGATCTCCAGTCCTACGCTCAGTTAATTCTACACTTGTCTGGACAGTGTAAACTTGAAGGTTCAAGGTTTGCTCGACGTGGCAGTCACCTTATTTTGGCTTTGATGAATGTCAGTGTCCCTTTGATTTGGGTGGCCACTGAATCCTCCTTTGTTTTTGTTGAGGGTTTCGGGGTCCTCTTTTGCTTTTGTTTTGATCCCTAACTTTTGCATAGATTGACTTCGTTTGTCAGATCCATCGGGATTGCCTTGATCTTGCCTAAGTCCCCTCTAAGGTGTTTGACTTAGCAGAATTTTTGATTCTTGATTTTTGTTGTGACTGCCATGTTATGAGTCATTGAAGAACAACCGTCTTCTGGATTTTGCTTGTTGATTCGAGTGCGGGATTGGATTAACTGAACACTACCCTGCCCCAGGTTGAGTGTAAAGGTTTGAATATCCGAAGGAAGCTGCTACTTCTAGGCTCTAAGTGGTTCACTAGGGATTAACTCCTTTTATCTCCGGTGTTTGGGGAATTGAAGCAATGCCTGTACATCATTGACGAGATTCTATCTGAAAGCATACCGTTTTGCAATTATGGGTATCTCGTTTTCATCATCCTCCCTCAAATCATGCTAAACAACAGCGAATAGAGTGGAGTAAATAAATGTGTCGGTGATAAGCGAAAAATGAGTGAATACGACATAACTAATTCAAAACATGCATAAACGATACATTAATGAAAACCAAATACGAATGGCAATTGTTCAAAGCATACAATACTTAAACAAACAAAGACAAAACATAAGAAACTGCGAATAATGGAATGGCAACATGACTGCCTTCTTCGGGGAATGAACTTGACTGGAATTGATTGTTGGCACTAGTTGGCCGATGGCAACGGATCATTGATGATATTCGGAGACTTTCCATTGAAGTTGATAACATCTCTGTCGATCATGTCTTGAATTATGTGCTTGAAAGCCCTGCAATCCTCAATGGTGTGACCTGGAGCGCCCTTATGAAACTCACAATGAGCATTTGCATTGTAGTCGGCAGGAATGACAGTTGGAGGAGCTAAGTCTCTCGGAACAACAGCTTTCTTCTCCATCAACTGAGCAAAGATTTTGGCATATGGCATTGGTAGACGATCAAAGACTCTATCTGGCCTCCATGTTCTCTGCGGACGCTGTGGGCGAGCACCTTGTCGTTGCTGAGTAGCTTGCATCTGCTGTTGCTGAGGAGGATACTGATATCCTTGCTGGTTGTAGGCTTGTTGCTGAGGAGCCTGTTACCGTGGCATCTGAGCCTGCGCTGCTTGAACAGCTGGCTGATAAGGCATTGGAGCATATTGCGCAGCAGCAACATATGGATACTGATAGTAGGGAACTTGATAAGGCATAGGAGCGGGAGCTTGTTGAGAAGCTTTCCCCTTCTGCACGAAGATGGAATTTGTTTCGCCCTCTTTCTTCTTGTATCCATTAAAAGGCCTCTTGGCATTAGCCTGGCTGTTAGAACCTCCTGGGATCTTTCCACTCTTCAACCCTTCTTCAATTCTCTCACCGACGATCACTAGGTCAGAGAATCCAGCGGAGACACTACCAATCAGCTTTTCGTAGTACTGGCCTTGTAAAGTACCCATGAAGATGTCGATCAGTTCACGGTCAACAAGAGGTGGATGCACCCTTGCGGCTAGCTCTCTCCATCGTTGCGCGTACTCCTTGAAAGATTCACTGTCATTCTGAGTCATACTCTGAAGCTGAGTACGGTTAGGAGCAAGGTCGGTGTTGTACTTATACTGCTTGACAAATGCATCAGCTAGCTCGGCCCAAGTACGCACACTATTACGCTCCAGCTGCATATACCATTCGAGTGATGCCCCAGACAAGCTGTCCTGGAAGCAATGGATCATGAGCTTCTCGTCTCTGGCATAGGCAGCCATCTTGCGACAGTACATCTTCAGATGAATGTTTGGGCAGCTGAGACCTTTGTACTTTGAAAATTCGGGCACCTTGAACTTTGGAGGAATGACAACATCAGGCACCAAGCACAATTCCAGAGCACTGAAAGAATTTGAGTTATGCCCCTCCATGGCGCGGAGTTTCTCGGCTAGATCTCGGCACATCTTCATGGCTTCCGAATCCTGAGCAGCGACAGGACTGGCGATGGGGATAGCAGCATGATAGTTCTGAACGTCGTCATACTGATCCATCAGAGTATCTTCGACATGGGGAGCTGGGATCTGCACAGCAGTAAGCTGGGCCTGCGGGATAACTCCAACGGTAACTCCAGGCGCTGGGATTGGCTGAGAAGTGTTTCCCTCGACTGCGTTGTTGAAGTTTAGCGGCATCCCATGAGAACTTGGAATTGGAACCAAAGGGATAGCAGTAGACCCTTGTCCATTGACGACAGCTGCGGCTTCACGCTGTTCTCCCTCTCTCCTGGCTGCGAGGATGGCTTCGAGGATCTGGTCAATCTTTCCTTTCATGGAATCCAACTCTTCCCTGAAGGCGACTTGCTCCTGTTGAATCTGCTCCATCATTCGTCTGGTATTGGCTCTAGTTGCGTATTGGTGTCGAGGAATCAGCTTGATTTACTGGAGAAGAAGGAACGGAGACATAAGAATCTGTTTGAAGGACTGGAAATGCAAAATGCACAACATATGAAATGCAATGCGAATGATATGCAAGATGCAATGCAAGATACAAGATCCAGGATCACAGGATCACAATTAAACAACTCCTGAAGGTGGTAACTGTAACAAAATAGTAACCATAATTCCTGCTCAAAGAAAATTGACAGGTATGACCTATACGGGAAGGTCTAAACATTCTACCCATAAACCCACTTACGGGGTAGTTTCTATGTTTGGTTCCCAGGATCACGGACACTAGTCGTATTAGCGTCACGCAACAGGCTGGCTGTATTATGACGATAATGACGATAAGGTCTCTCCTGAGCGGGGTCCTCATGCTAGGCGCACAAGAAGCGAGTCCTTGGGGACTAACACTACACGACCATCAATATCGGAACTGGTGCTAACAAAAGGTTCCCAGAATCACGGACCCTTCATTAATCAAGTCGTGCAACAGGCTAACTGTGTTACAACGAGATCTACAAATAGGTCTCTTCTGGAGGAGCTTTCATGCTAGGCTCATAAGGAGCGAGTCCTTCGAGACTAACACTACTCAACTACCAATTATAAACTATGTGTTCTCTCTGCTTTTACCAAAGCTCAGGTGTAGAGCTTTACTCACGATGTCATCCCAAGAACCAACAGGCAACCAAGATAACAAGCGCAAATAAAATCCGCAAATCCACAAGAGAACAAATACATAAACGACAAAGAAACAAATAAAAAACAAACACTCCTCACAAACCAAAAGATAGGCTTGACTCTCTCTTTGCATGGAGCAATGTCCCCAGCAGAGTCGCCACCTGTCGCACCTCGAAAAATCACTTCGAACATACGACCCTCGCGCGAAAGGCGCGGAAACGCGGTTCGACAGAGTCGCCACCGAACTTTATTTTTCCCGAATAAACGAGAGAGGAAAATATCGAGAAAACCTCTTGAAACGAAAAGGATAGGAACAGGGCTATCACAACCATGTTCCGGGTTCGGGAGTCGGTTACATGAGGGGAAGGTATTAGCACCCCTCACGTCCGTCGTACTCGACGAGAACCTCTTAAAGTAAATGTGGGGAGTGTTGTTTAGGTTTAATTGTTTTCTTCTCGCTGATAAAGGTAGAATTGGTAGGTTAAAAAGGTTAAAGACGCTAAGGAGAGATGAGTGGATGGAGGATAGGGTGCTCGCCAAGGATTGGGGCCCTTGTGCCTACGTATGCTCATTCGGACGAGAATGAGAAATCAGAGCGTCGTAGTTCGACTACGGGAAAAGATGGGGGGAAATGGGAGATGGATGGGATTGTGCTCGCCAAGATCATCGCAATCTTGTGCCTACGTATCTTGTATCCAAGAATGAATAAAGAATCAGAGCGTCCGTAGTTCGTGGTAACAACCACGAAAAGAGGAGGGGTTGACAAGGATTGAAGTTTGAGTTTGAGACGAAAGGGTGACTGACGAGCAACCCAAGAGCGTGTCTCAAGAGCTTGTAACTCAAGAATTCAAGGAATGCGAGACTCCAAGAACTCAGTTCCTTCGGGAATTGACTGAATAAATTGAAGATAAAGAGTTGGATGTTTTGAAATCGAAAGAATGAACTAATAACAACTCAAGGGCGCGCCACGAGAGTTACTCATTCAAATATTCAAAGAATGCTAGATTCTAAGAATATCTCTCTTTCGTAAGTTTTAAAAATGTTTGTGGAAGGATCGAATCGAAGAATGGCATGCAAGGCCAACAAAGAAGTTGTTTTGAAGTAGTTCGACGACGTGTCGAGGATTTGATCGAAGATTGAACCGACTTGACGACGTGTCAAGGGTTAGGATTGTGAGAAATGATATTAGTCCCTGAGGGTGCTCCTAATATCGAGACCACGAGGAATTGTGAATGAAACGGGTTGCGAATGCGGACGAGCATTCGACTTAGGGGAATATTTATAAATGATTGAATTCGAAAGGTTGAGTGAATAACAACTCAAAGGGCGTGCTTCGAGAATTATTCACTCGAAGACACAAGGAATGCTAGACTCCGAGTGCCTCTTTCTTTCGGGGTTTTGATCAAAAAGACGTTGAGAATATGCTTGAGAAAATCAAAAGATTGAATGAACAACAACTCAAGAGCGAGTCTCGAGAGTTGCTCATTCGAAGATCCAAGAAATGCTAGATTTCAAGAATCTCCCTCTTTTGGAGTTTTTTTTTTCGAGAAAATGTTTAAAAGATAATTTGAAGTGCAAGTGAAAAGTCTCGACTGAAATTATCATCTATCAATAATTTTGACCGATAATAATTTAAAAATTGTCATTTGACCGAAATAAGCAAGAAATCGATAAAAATCGAAAATGAAAGAAGTTAAAAAGAAAACGGTCTCGGGTTTGTCATTACTCGTCAAAAAATTTGACAAAGTTATAACTTGGGGTATCGTCATCGACCAAAACGGGAAAAAATGGGATAAAAAGCCCACTAACAAAAAATGAAATTCAACCCTAAAATAAAATAAGTCTTAAGATCTCTAAAAGAAAATAGAAAAAAAAGTTCTATAAGTATAAAACTTCTAATAAAACTCTAACAGAAAATTTAACAAAAATAAAATATATATATGCAAACTCTAAATAGAAATACTATAAAATATATGATATATAATATATACATGTTAACTAATAATAATATTTGATAATAATATACAATATACATATATACAAAAAGAAAACAGTCTGTATAATAATAATAATAATAATAATAATAATAATAATAATAATAATAATAATAATAATAATAATAATAATAATAATAATAATAATAATAATAATAATAATAATAATAATAATAATAATAATAATAATAATAATAATAATAATAATAAAATATAATATTTACAAGAATAAAATAAATAAAAAGATAAACAAATTTTATATAAAAAAAGAGAAAACAGGATGGTTCACAATGGATAGGGGGTGGTTCACAATGGATAGGGGGTGCAGTCCACAGCCAGGGCCATACAGTTTCTAAGCCCAAACATAAATTCACCAATTTTAGAACCAAGAAATAATTAAAATAATAAAAATGAAATGATAATAAAATAAATCAAAAGAAAAAAAGGAAAAAAAAAATAAAACAGGCCACGTGTCACGCCCTAATTGGTCAGAAAGGAATTTTTTGAAAAAACACCCAATTTCGGATGGATACGTCTCTAAACGGCATGAAACAATAAAATGCGAAAATATCTACAAAAGGGTAGGACAAATTTAGGGTATGACAGATGCCCCTATCTAATCGACTTAAACCCAGGAGAATGAACTGCATTGGCGTTCACATTCCTGAGGTAGAAGTCTATTAGATATAAAAAGACCCTGAATTTGTCCGAAAGAAAGAGAGATGCTTGAGAATTGAAAATGCTGGATGATGTAAGCCTCTGAGCAAACTGTAAGCAACTGGGAAAAGGTCGCCATCACCAAAAGGATGATGATATGAAATACACACGGCCACCACCACCAAAAGGATGGCAAAGCAAAACACAAACAAAATATCGTGCAATCTGACATCGACGAAATGCCAGACCTACCACCAAAAGGATGGTAGAGCGAAAACACAAACAAAATATCGCACAATCTGATATCGACGAAATACCAGACCTACCACCAAAAGGATGATAGAGCGAAAACACAAATAAAACATCGCACAATCTGATATCGACGAAATACCAGACCTACCACCAAAAGGATGGTAGAGCGAAAACGCAAATAAAACATCGCACAATCTGACATCGACGAAATGCCAGACCTACCACCAAAAGGGTGGTAGAGCGAAAACACAAATAAAACATCGCACAATCTGACATCGATGAAATACCAGACCTACCACCAAAAGGATGGTAGAGCGAAAACACAAAAGAAATATCGCACAATCTGACATCGACGAAATGCCAGACCCAACACCAAAAGGATGATGGAGCGAAACTCACATGTAAACTATCGCACAATCTATCATTAATGACCATGATAGACCCCCCACCAAAAGGATGACGGAGCGAAATACAAATAGACTAATCGCACAATCCATCATTAATGACCATGATAGATCCCCCGCCAAAAGGATGACGGAGCGAAACACACGCCGAACAATATCGCACAATCCATCATTAATGACCATGATAGATTCCCCGCCAAAAGGATGACGGAGCGAAATACAAATAAGCGATTGCACAATCTAACATCGACGAAATGTCAGACCCACCACCAAAAGGATGATGGAGCGAAAACACAAATAGAAACACCGCACAATCTGATATCGACGAAATACCAGACCTACCACCAAAAGGATGATAGAGCGAAAACATAAATAAAACATCGCACAATCTGATATCGACGAAATACCAGACCTACCACCAAAAGGATGATAGAGCGAAAACATAAATAAAACATCGCACAATCTGATATCGACGAAATACCAGACCTACCACCAAAAGGATGATAGAGCGAAAACACAAACAAAACATCGCACAATCTGATATCGACGAAATACCAGACCTACCACCAAAAGTATGGTAGAGCGAGAACACAAATAAAACATCGCACAATCTGATATCGACGAAATACCAGACCTACCACCAAAAGGATGGTAGAGCGAAAACACAAATAAAACATCGCACAATCTGATATCGACGAAATACTAGACCTACCACCAAAAGGATGGTAGAGCGAGAATACAAATAAAACATCGCACAATCTGATATCGACGAAATATCAGACCTACCACCGAAAGGATGGTGGAGCGAAAACACAAACAAAATATCGCGCAATCTGATACCGACGAAGTACCAGACCTACCACCAAAAGGATGGTAGAGCGAAAACATAAAAGAAATATCGCACAATCTGATATCGACGAAATATCAGACCTACCACCAAAAGGATGGTAGAGCGAAAACACAAACATACAGGTTGCTATCACCAAAAGGGTAATAGGACAACACAAATTTGAAGTTTACCAACACCAAAAGGATGTAGGCTAGACTTGAATTAACGAAGTTCGACTATCACCAAAAGGATGATAGTAAGGCAATTGACAACGGTCACGCTTGTTGGGTACAACTCATTAGGGTATACCCAAGAGGAAGATTGAATTGAAATGAATCAACGGGGTACGCCCACCGTCTTGCTTGGAGGTTATAGGTTTGTTGAAATGATTTCATGGTTACGCCCATGATCTCTGAAGAAGACGCCCCTGACTGGGCTGAGTTTGTCTTGATGTCTTGTTTTGGTCAACAAAAGGTTGAACCACTTCGTGAGGGACGCTCACGGTTTTGCCGAAGATGCCCCTGCTCGGGCTGGTTCTTGCATTAGACTTCTTGGTATTTGCCCAACAAAAGGTTGAACAACTTCGTGGAGAACGCCCACGGTCTTGAATGGTATGCCCCTGGCTGGGCTGAATGTTGATTTGCATATTTGATCAACCACGAAGTTGAAATTCGTCACGGGAGACGCCCATGGTCTTGAAAAAGATGCCCCTGACTGGGCTGAATCTTGCTTTGAATAAGTTCAAATTTTGTGGGAGAAACCCACAATTGCAGAGGATTGCCCCTGACTGGGTTGATGACTGCTTTGAAGCTCTTGAAAATCGTGGGGTAAATCCACCATCTTGCGGAAGACGCCCCTGACTGGGCGGTCGACGGTCTTGGAAATCTTCGAGATTGATCCTGGACCTTGACTTGCATATATGAATGCTGGATGATAAATGACATTCCATACGAGTGGAAGTGCAAATGCAAATGCTGACGTGCGGAGATGCAAGAGCTGGGGAAGTATGGTATGATTGGAGTATGCATATGATGCAAGATATTTATGAGATAGAATGCGATGCGTATGATACAGATGATGCAGACGGGTAATTGGAAATGCGGGTGGAAATGCCAGCGTGGTGGCTTCTGGTAGTTGCCAATGCGGATTGGACTTTGGGTGGTGGGAGGGTTTGACTTCCTCGACACGCAGTTTGTTGGGGACGTCACGATCGAAGCAGAAGATGATGCTCTAGATGCCAAGTCTGGGTACTTGGTGATTGTGAATTTGCTTCAGAGAAGGTTGCAACTCTGTTTGATGGTCAAGACGACCTGGTCTTGCCCCAGTTTGAATATGGTAATGATATGCCCCTGCTCAAGCTGTTTGAATGATTTGCTCCAGCCTGTGGGTTTTGAAATAATCTTGCTTCGTGTACGCCACTGAAAGTCAAGTTTCTCCTCAATTGCCCCTTGCTGGAGTGTCTTTGAATACCCAGCACTGATTTGCAATTAAAATTGTACATTCACAAATGGCAATAATTAATGCAAAGTTCAATGTAAGTTTTGAAAAAGTATCATTATTGAAGTGTCGTGATAATGAGACGAATGGACTGCTAGCCCAGACGTCGTGCTAATTTGATTGGTGTGAAAGATATAGCAAGCAAAATGACACCAATATTGATGATTAGAAATCATGTGAGGAGTCAGGTTACGCAACCTTGCGATAATATGCTTTCAAAATAAACCTCGCCTCAATTAGGTCTTTCGAGGGTTGTAACGTGGTCTGGTTCACGGTTATGAAACAAAGGATATTAGGCTCAAAGTGTGATTTGTACCCACCCCTTCTTCTTAATGATCTCCAGTCCTACGCTCAGTTAATTCTACACTTGTCTGGACAGTGTAAACTTGAAGGTTCAAGGTTTGCTCGACGTGGCAGTCACCTTATTTTGGCTTTGATGAATGTCAGTGTCCCTTTGATTTGGGTGGCCACTGAATCCTCCTTTGTTTTTGTTGAGGGTTTCGGGGTCCTCTTTTGCTTTTGTTTTGATCCCTAACTTTTGCATAGATTGACTTCGTTTGTCAGATCCATCGGGATTGCCTTGATCTTGCCTAAGTCCCCTCTAAGGTGTTTGACTTAGCAGAATTTTTGATTCTTGATTTTTGTTGTGACTGCCATGTTATGAGTCATTGAAGAACAACCGTCTTCTGGATTTTGCTTGTTGATTCGAGTGCGGGATTGGATTAACTGAACACTACCCTGCCCCAGGTTGAGTGTAAAGGTTTGAATATCCGAAGGAAGCTGCTACTTCTAGGCTCGAAGTGGTTCACTAGGGATTAACTCCTTTTATCTCCGGTGTTTGGGGAATTGAAGCAATGCCTGTACATCATTGACGAGATTCTATCTGAAAGCATACCGTTTTGCAATTATGGGTATCTCGTTTTCATCATCCTCCCTCAAATCATGCTAAACAACAGCGAATAGAGTGGAGTAAATAAATGTGTCGGTGATAAGCGAAAAATGAGTGAATACGACATAACTAATTCAAAACATGCATAAACGATACATTAATGAAAACCAAATACGAATGGCAATTGTTCAAAGCATACAATACTTAAACAAACAAAGACAAAACATAAGAAACTGCGAATAATGGAATGGCAACATGACTGCCTTCTTCGGGGAATGAACTTGACTGGAATTGATTGTTGGCACTAGTTGGCCGATGGCAACGGATCATTGATGATATTCGGAGACTTTCCATTGAAGTTGATAGCATCTCTGTCGATCATGTCTTGAATTATGTGCTTGAAAGCCCTGCAATCCTCAATGGTGTGACCTGGAGCGCCCTTATGAAACTCACAATGAGCATTTGCATTGTAGTCGGCAGGAATGACAGTTGGAGGAGCTAAGTCTCTCGGAACAACAGCTTTCTTCTCCATCAACTGAGCAAAGATTTTGGCATATGGCATTGGTAGACGATCAAAGACTCTATCTGGCCTCCATGTTCTCTGCGGACGCTGTGGGCGAGCACCTTGTCGTTGCTGAGTAGCTTGCATCTGCTGTTGCTGAGGAGGATACTGATATCCTTGCTGGTTGTAGGCTTGTTGCTGAGGAGCCTGTTACCGTGGCATCTGAGCCTGCGCTGCTTGAACAGCTGGCTGATAAGGCATTGGAGCATATTGCGCAGCAGCAACATATGGATACTGATAGTAGGGAACTTGATAAGGCATAGGAGCGGGAGCTTGTTGAGAAGCTTTCCCCTTCTGCACGAAGATGGAATTTGTTTCGCCCTCTTTCTTCTTGTATCCATTAAAAGGCCTCTTGGCATTAGCCTGGCTGTTAGAACCTCCTGGGATCTTTCCACTCTTCAACCCTTCTTCAATTCTCTCACCGACGATCACTAGGTCAGAGAATCCAGCGGAGACACTACCAATCAGCTTTTCGTAGTACTGGCCTTGTAAAGTACCCATGAAGATGTCGATCAGTTCACGGTCAACAAGAGGTGGATGCACCCTTGCGGCTAGCTCTCTCCATCGTTGCGCGTACTCCTTGAAAGATTCACTGTCATTCTGAGTCATACTCTGAAGCTGAGTACGGTTAGGAGCAAGGTCGGTGTTGTACTTGTACTGCTTGACAAATGCATCAGCTAGCTCGGCCCAAGTACGCACACTATTACGCTCCAGCTGCATATACCATTCGAGTGATGCCCCAGACAAGCTGTCCTGGAAGCAATGGATCATGAGCTTCTCGTCTCTGGCATAGGCAGCCATCTTGCGACAGTACATCTTCAGATGAATGTTTGGGCAGCTGAGACCTTTGTACTTTGAAAATTCGGGCACCTTGAACTTTGGAGGAATGACAACATCAGGCACCAAGCACAATTCCAGAGCACTGAAAGAATTTGAGTTATGCCCCTCCATGGCGCGGAGTTTCTCGGCTAGATCTCGGCACATCTTCATGGCTTCCGAATCCTGAGCAGCGACAGGACTGGCGATGGGGATAGCAGCATGATAGTTCTGAACGTCGTCATACTGATCCATCAGAGTATCTTCGACATGGGGAGCTGGGATCTGCACAGCAGTAAGCTGGGCCTGCGGGATAACTCCAACGGTAACTCCAGGCGCTGGGATTGGCTGAGAAGTGTTTCCCTCGACTGTGTTGTTGAAGTTTAGCGGCATCCCATGAGAACTTGGAATTGGAACCAAAGGGATAGCAGTAGACCCTTGTCCATTGACGACAGCTGCGGCTTCACGCTGTTCTCCCTCTCTCCTGGCTGCGAGGATGGCTTCGAGGATCTGGTCAATCTTTCCTTTCATGGAATCCAACTCTTCCCTGAAGGCGACTTGCTCCTGTTGAATCTGCTCCATCATTCGTCTGGTATTGGCTCTAGTTGCGTATTGGTGTCGAGGAATCAACTTGATTTACTGGAGAAGAAGGAACGGAGACATAAGATTCTGTTTGAAGGACTGGAAATGCAAAATGCACAACATATGAAATGCAATGCGAATGATATGCAAGATGCAATGCAAGATACAAGATCCAGGATCACAGGATCACAATTAAACAACTCCTGAAGCTGGTAACTGTAACAAAATAGTAACCATAATTCCTGCTCAAAGAAAATTGACAGGTATGACCTATACGGGAAGGTCTAAACATTCTACCCATAAACCCACTTACGGGGTAGTTTCTATGTTTGGTTCCCAGGATCACGGACACTAGTCGTATTAGCGTCACGCAACAGGCTGGCTGTATTATGACGATAATGACGATAAGGTCTCTCCTGAGCGGGGTCCTCATGCTAGGCGCACAAGAAGCGAGTCCTTGGGGACTAACACTACACGACCATCAATATCGGAACTGGTGCTAACAAAAGGTTCCCAGAATCACGGACCCTTCATTAATCAAGTCGTGCAACAGGCTAACTGTGTTACAACGAGATCTACAAATAGGTCTCTTCTGGAGGAGCTTTCATGCTAGGCTCATAAGGAGCGAGTCCTTCGATACTAACACTACTCAACTACCAATTCTAAACTATGTGTTCTCTCTGCTTTTACCAAAGCTCAGGTGTAGAGCTTTACTCACGATGTCATCCCAAGAACCAACAGGCAACCAAGATAACAAGCGCAAATAAAATCCGCAAATCCACAAGAGAACAAATACATAAACGACAAAGAAACAAATAAAAAACAAACACTCCTCACAAACCAAAAGATAGGCTCGACTCTCTCTTTGCATGGAGCAATGTCCCCAGTAGAGTCGCCACCTGTCGGACCTCGAAAAATCACTTCGAACATACGACCCTCGCGCGAAAGGCGCGGAAACGCGGTTCGACAGAGTCGCCACCGAACTTTATTTTTCCCGAATAAACGAGAGAGGAAAATATCGAGAAAACTTCTTGAAACGAAAAGGATAGGAACAGGGCTATCACAACCATGTTCCGGGTTCGGGAGTCGGTTACGTGAGGGGAAGGTATTAGCACCCCTCACGTCCGTCGTACTCGACGGGAACCTCTTAAAGTAAATGTGGGGAGTGTTGTTTAGGTTTAATTGTTTTCTTCTCGCTGATAAAGGTAGAATTGGTAGGTTAAAAAGGTTAAAGACGCTAAGGAGAGATGAGTGGATGGAGGATAGGGTGCTCGCCAAGGATTGGGGCCCTTGTGCCTACGTATGCTCATTCGGACGAGAATGAGAAATCAGAGCGTCGTAGTTCGACTACGGGAAAAGATGGGGGAAATGGGAGATGGATGGGATTGTGCTCGCCAAGATCATCGCAATCTTGTGCCTACGTATCTTGTATCCAAGAATGAATAAAGAATCAGAGCGTCCGTAGTTCGTGGTAACAACCACGAAAAGAGGAGGGGTTGACAAGGATTGAAGTTTGAGTTTGAGACGAAAGGGTGACTGACGAGCAACCCAAGAGCGTGTCTCAAGAGCTTGTAACTCAAGAATTCAAGGAATGCGAGACTCCAAGAACTCAGTTCCTTCGGGAATTGACTGAATAAATTGAAGATAAAGAGTTGGATGTTTTGAAATCGAAAGAATGAACTAATAACAACTCAAGGGCGCGCCACGAGAGTTACTCATTCAAATATTCAAAGAATGCTAGATTCTAAGAATATCTCTCTTTCGTAAGTTTTAAAAATGTTTGTGGAAGGATCGAATCGAAGAATGGCATGCAAGGCCAACAAAGAAGTTGTTTTGAAGTAGTTCGACGACGTGTCGAGGATTTGATCGAAGATTGAACCGACTTGACGACGTGTCAAGGGTTAGGATTGTGAGAAATGATATTAGTCCCTGAGGGTGCTCCTAATATCGAGACCACGAGGAATTGTGAATGAAACGGGTTGCGAATGCGGACGAGCATTCGACTTAGGGGAATATTTATAAATGATTGAATTCGAAAGGTTGAGTGAATAACAACTCAAAGGGCGTGCTTCGAGAATTATTCACTCGAAGACACAAGGAATGCTAGACTCCGAGTGCCTCTTTCTTTCGGGGTTTTGATCAAAAAGACGTTGAGAATATGCTTGAGAAAATCAAAAGATTGAATGAACAACAACTCAAGAGCGAGTCTCGAGAGTTGCTCATTCGAAGATCCAAGAAATGCTAGATTTCAAGAATCTCCCTCTTTTGGAGTTTTTTTTTTCGAGAAAATGTTTAAAAGATAATTTGAAGTGCAAGTGAAAAGTCTCGACTGAAATTATCATCTATCAATAATTTTGACCGATAATAATTTAAAAATTGTCATTTGACCGAAATAAGCAAGAAATCGATAAAAATCGAAAATGAAAGAAGTTAAAAAGAAAACGGTCTCGGGTTTGTCATTACTCGTCAAAAAATTTGACAAAGTTATAACTTGGGGTATCGTCATCGACCAAAACGGGAAAAAATGGGATAAAAAGCCCACTAACAAAAAATGAAATTCAACCCTAAAATAAAATAAGTCTTAAGATCTCTAAAAGAAAATAGAAAAAAAAGTTCTATAAGTATAAAACTTCTAATAAAACTCTAACAGAAAATTTAATAAAAATAAAATATATATATGCAAACTCTAAATAGAAATACTATAAAATATATGATATATAATATATACATGTTAACTAATAATAATATTTGATAATAATATACAATATACATATATACATAAAGAAAACAGTCTGTATAATAATAATAATAATAATAATAATAATAATAATAATAATAATAATAATAATAATAATAATAATAATAATAATAATAATAATAATAATAATAATAATAATAATAATAATAATAATAATAATAATAATAATAATAATAATAATAATAATAATAATAATAATAATAATAATAATAATAATAATAATAAAATATAATATTTACAAGAATAAAATAAATAAAAAGATAAACAAATTTTATATAAAAAAAGAGAAAACAGGATGGTTCACAATGGATAGGGGGTGGTTCACAATGGATAGGGGGTGCAGTCCACAGCCAGGGCCATACAGTTTCTAAGCCCAAACATAAATTCACCAATTTTAGAACCAAGAAATAATTAAAATAATAAAAATGAAATGATAATAAAATAAATCAAAAGAAAAAAAGGAAAAAAAAAATAAAACAGGCCACGTGTCACGCTCTAATTGGTCAGAAAGGAATTTTTTGAAAAAACGCCCAATTTCGGATGGATACGTGTCTAAACGGCATGAAACAATAAAATGCGAAAATATCTACAAAAGGGTAGGACAAATTTAGGGTATGACAGATGCCCCTATCTAATCGACTTAAACCCAGGAGAATGAACTGCATTGGCGTTCACATTCCTGAGGTAGAAGTCTATTAGATATAAAAAGACCCTGAATTTGTCCGAAAGAAAGAGAGATGCTTGAGAATTGAAAATGCTGGATGATGTAAGCCTCTGAGCAAACTGTAAGCAACTGGGAAAAGGTCGCCATCACCAAAAGGATGATGATATGAAATACACACGGCCACCACCACCAAAAGGATGGCAAAGCAAAACACAAACAAAATATCGTGCAATCTGACATCGACGAAATGCCAGACCTACCACCAAAAGGATGGTAGAGCGAAAACACAAACAAAATATCGCACAATCTGATATCGACGAAATACCAGACCTACCACCAAAAGGATGATAGAGCGAAAACACAAATAAAACATCGCACAATCTGATATCGACGAAATACCAGACCTACCACCAAAAGGATGGTAGAGCGAAAACGCAAATAAAACATCGCACAATCTGACATCGACGAAATGCCAGACCTACCACCAAAAGGGTGGTAGAGCGAAAACACAAATAAAACATCGCACAATCTGACATTGATGAAATACCAGACCTACCACCAAAAGGATGGTAGAGCGAAAACACAAAAGAAATATCGCACAATCTGACATCGACGAAATGCCAGACCCAACACCAAAAGGATGATGGAGCGAAACTCACATGTAAACTATCGCACAATCTATCATTAATGACCATGATAGACCCCCCACCAAAAGGATGACGGAGCGAAATACAAATAGACTAATCGCACAATCCATCATTAATGACCATGATAGATCCCCCGCCAAAAGGATGACGGAGCGAAACACACGCCGAACAATATCGCACAATCCATCATTAATGACCATGATAGATTCCCCGCCAAAAGGATGACGGAGCGAAATACAAATAAGCGATTGCACAATCTAACATCGACGAAATGTCAGACCCACCACCAAAAGGATGATGGAGCGAAAACACAAATAGAAACATCGCACAATCTGATATCGACGAAATACCAGACCTACCACCAAAAGGATGATAGAGCGAAAACATAAATAAAACATCGCACAATCTGATATCGACGAAATACCAGACCTGCCACCAAAAGGATGATAGAGCGAAAACATAAATAAAACATCGCACAAACTGATATCGACGAAATACCAGACCTACCACCAAAAGGATGATAGAGCGAAAACACAAACAAAACATCGCACAATCTGATATCGACGAAATACCAGACCTACCACCAAAAGGATGGTAGAGCGAGAACACAAATAAAACATCGCACAATCTGATATCGACGAAATACCAGACCTACCACCAAAAGGATGGTAGAGCGAAAACACAAACAAAACATCGCACAATCTGATATCGACGAAATACTAGACCTACCACCAAAAGGATGGTAGAGCGAGAATACAAATAAAACATCGCACAATCTGATATCGACGAAATATCAGACCTACCACCGAAAGGATGGTGGAGCGAAAACACAAACAAAATATCGCGCAATCTGATACCGACGAAGTACCAGACCTACCACCAAAAGGATGGTAGAGCGAAAACATAAAAGAAATATCGCACAATCTGATATCGACGAAATATCAGACCTACCACCAAAAGGATGGTAGAGCGAAAACACAAACATACAGGTTGCTATCACCAAAAGGGTAATAGGACAACACAAATTTGAAGTTTACCAACACCAAAAGGATGTAGGCTAGGCTTGAATTGACGAAGTTCGACTATCACCAAAAGGATGATAGTAAGGCAATTGACAACGGTCACGCTTGTTGGGTACAACTCATTAGGGTATACCCAAGAGGAAGATTGAATTGAAATGAATCAACGGGGTACGCCCACCGTCTTGCTTGGAGGTTATAGGTTTGTTGAAATGATTTCATGGTTACGCCCATGATCTCTGAAGAAGACGCCCCTGACTGGGCTGAGTTTGTCTTGATGTCTTGTTTTGGTCAACAAAAGGTTGAACCACTTCGTGAGGGACGCTCACGGTTTTGCCGAAGATGCCCCTGCTCGGGCTGGTTCTTGCATTAGACTTCTTGGTATTTGCCCAACAAAAGGTTGAACAACTTCGTGGAGAACGCCCACGGTCTTGAATGGTATGCCCCTGGCTGGGCTGAATGTTGATTTGCATATTTGATCAACCACGAAGTTGAAATTCGTCACGGGAGACGCCCATGGTCTTGAAAAAGATGCCCCTGACTGGGCTGAATCTTGCTTTGAATAACTTCAAATTTTGTGGGAGAAACCCACAATTGCAGAGGATTGCCCCTGACTGGGTTGATGACTGCTTTGAAGCTCTTGAAAATCGTGGGGTAAATCCACCATCTTGCGGAAGACGCCCCTGACTGGGCGGTCGACGGTCTTGGAAATCTTCGAGATTGATCCTGGACCTTGACTTGCATATATGAATGCTGGATGATAAATGACATTCCATACGAGTGGAAGTGCAAATGCAAATGCTGACGTGCGGAGATGCAAGAGCTGGGGAAGTATGGTATGATTGGAGTATGCATATGATGCAAGATATTTATGAGATAGAATGCGATGCGTATGATACAGATGATGCAGACGGGTAATTGGAAATGCGGGTGGAAATGCCAGCGTGGTGGCTTCTGGTAGTTGCCAATGCGGATTGGACTTTGGGTGGTGGGAGGGTTTGACTTCCTCGACACGTAGTTTGTTGGGGACGTCACGATCGAAGCAGAAGATGATGCTCTAGATGCCAAGTCTGGGTACTTGGTGATTGTGAATTTGCTTCAGAGAAGGTTGCAACTCTGTTTGATGGTCAAGACGACCTGGTCTTGCCCCAGTTTGAATATGGTAATGATATGCCCCTGCTCAAGCTGTTTGAATGATTTGCTCCAGCCTGTGGGTTTTGAAATAATCTTGCTTCGTGTACGCCACTGAAAGTCAAGTTTCTCCTCAATTGCCCCTTGCTGGAGTGTCTTTGAATACCCAGCACTGATTTGCAATTAAAATTGTACATTCACAAATGGCAATAATTAATGCAAAGTTCAATGTAAGTTTTGAAAAAGTATCATTATTGAAGTGTCGTGATAGTGAGACGAATGGACTGCTAGCCCAGACGTCGTGCTAATTTGATTGGTGTGAAAGATATAGCAAGCAAAATGACACCAATATTGATGATTAGAAATCATGTGAGGAGTCAGGTTACGCAACCTTGCGATAATATGCTTTCAAAATAAACCTCGCCTCAATTAGGTCTTTCGAGGGTTGTAACGTGGTCTGGTTCACGGTTATGAAACAAAGGATATTAGGCTCAAAGTGTGATTTGTACCCACCCCTTCTTCTTAATGATCTCCAGTCCTACGCTCAGTTAATTCTACACTTGTCTGGACAGTGTAAACTTGAAGGTTCAAGGTTTGCTCGACGTGGCAGTCACCTTATTTTGGCTTTGATGAATGTCAGTGTCCCTTTGATTTGGGTGGCCACTGAATCCTCCTTTGTTTTTGTTGAGGGTTTCGGGGTCCTCTTTTGCTTTTGTTTTGATCCCTAACTTTTGCATAAATTGACTTCGTTTGTCAGATCCATCGGGATTGCCTTGATCTTGCCTAAGTCCCCTCTAAGGTGTTTGACTTAGCAGAATTTTTGATTCTTGATTTTTGTTGTGACTGCCATGTTATGAGTCATTGAAGAACAACCGTCTTCTGGATTTTGCTTGTTGATTCGAGTGCGGGATTGGATTAACTGAACACTACCCTGCCCCAGGTTGAGTGTAAAGGTTTGAATATCCGAAGGAAGCTGCTACTTCTAGGCTCGAAGTGGTTCACTAGGGATTAACTCCTTTTATCTCCGGTGTTTGGGGAATTGAAGCAATGCCTGTACATCATTGACGAGATTCTATCTGAAAGCATACCGTTTTGCAATTATGGGTATCTCGTTTTCATCATCCTCCCTCAAATCATGCTAAACAACAGCGAATAGAGTGGAGTAAATAAATGTGTCGGTGATAAGCGAAAAATGAGTGAATACGACATAACTAATTCAAAACATGCATAAACGATACATTAATGAAAACCAAATACGAATGGCAATTGTTCAAAGCATACAATACTTAAACAAACAAAGACAAAACATAAGAAACTGCGAATAATGGAATGGCAACATGACTGCCTTCTTCGGGGAATGAACTTGACTGGAATTGATTGTTGGCACTAGTTGGCCGATGGCAACGGATCATTGATGATATTCGGAGACTTTCCATTGAAGTTGATAGCATCTCTGTCGATCATGTCTTGAATTATGTGCTTGAAAGCCCTGCAATCCTCAATGGTGTGACCTGGAGCGCCCTTATGAAACTCACAATGAGCATTTGCATTGTAGTCGGCAGGAATGACAGTTGGAGGAGCTAAGTCTCTCGGAACAACAGCTTTCTTCTCCATCAACTGAGCAAAGATTTTGGCATATGGCATTGGTAGACGATCAAAGACTCTATCTGGCCTCCATGTTCTCTGCGGACGCTGTGGGCGAGCACCTTGTCGTTGCTGAGTAGCTTGCATCTGCTGTTGCTGAGGAGGATACTGATATCCTTGCTGGTTGTAGGCTTGTTGCTGAGGAGCCTGTTACCGTGGCATCTGAGCCTGCGCTGCTTGAACAGCTGGCTGATAAGGCATTGGAGCATATTGCGCAGCAGCAACATATGGATACTGATAGTAGGGAACTTGATAAGGCATAGGAGCGGGAGCTTGTTGAGAAGCTTTCCCCTTCTGCACGAAGATGGCATTTGTTTCGCCCTCTTTCTTCTTGTATCCATTAAAAGGCCTCTTGGCATTAGCCTGGCTGTTAGAACCTCCTGGGATCTTTCCACTCTTCAACCCTTCTTCAATTCTCTCACCGACGATCACTAGGTCAGAGAATCCAGCGGAGACACTACCAATCAGCTTTTCGTAGTACTGGCCTTGTAAAGTACCCATGAAGATGTCGATCAGTTCACGGTCAACAAGAGGTGGATGCACCCTTGCGGCTAGCTCTCTCCATCGTTGCGCGTACTCCTTGAAAGATTCACTGTCATTCTGAGTCATACTCTGAAGCTGAGTACGGTTAGGAGCAAGGTCGGTGTTGTACTTGTACTGCTTGACAAATGCATCAGCTAGCTCGGCCCAAGTACGCACACTATTACGCTCCAGCTGCATATACCATTCGAGTGATGCCCCAGACAAGCTGTCCCAAGGTTGTGTGCCTCATAGCTTGAGAGTTGTGGGTGCTCCTCAGATGATTCTGAGACTTTGAGAATGAACTTGATATTTTGAGAAAGCATATGAGATGTCTTGAAAGCCATCATGAAGTCCAGAGAAGTCATTGTGCAAGAGTTCAGAAGATTCAACCATGAATGGTAGAATTAGGGTTTTGACTGGGTCAACCCTAGGTCAGCTAAAGATTTGGAGAAGGCTGAGACCTAATCCAAGGGCCATGAGATCATGGAATGATGTATGGATATTTTATAAAGATGATTCCTAGACCAATTCATCATGATTGAGGAGTTTGAGAAGTTTCAAGTCAGGGTTTCCAAGGATTGTCAGTGAAAAAACCCTAATTTGATCCCTATCTTCCAGGCAGTTTTAGCTCTAGATGTGATTGATATCTCATCTTCCCCACAACATGAATGTTGTAGAGCTTGTTCTTAGCTTTAATTTGAGTGGTGGAAGTCCTTGATAGGAGTTGCAGAGCTCAAGTTATGGTTTTGACAAATTACAGGTCAGCAGAGGTGTGTGAATCTGGGTCCTTGAAAGTCACCCAACTTGCAGACAACTTTTGCCCTAGTAGGATTATTCCTATGATCTCTTGGTCAACATGAAGGTTGTTCCTCATCTTCTTAGATTTATATAGAGTACTAGAAGTCCTTGATAGGATTTGTAGAACTCAACTTATGGTTTGAACAAGACAGGGGTATTTTGGTCATTTGGCAGTTATAGGTCATTTTAAGCAAAGGCCATATCTCCTATTTACAAGCCTCAAATGGAAAAACTCAAAACATGAAAGTTGTTCAAAATGGCATTTTAAGCCTATAAAGAAGGTCATGAATTGTTGGAAAAGCTCATAGCATGGATTTTCATGATTGGTTAAAAATGAACTAAAAAAGGCATATAAGTTAATTCAAGTGAATTTGAAAATTGGTTTGGAAGATCTAGGAATCCAAAATAGGTCATCCAATATATCATTTTGATTGGAAACATCATTTTGAAGACAATGGTTTTAACACATTTTTCATTTGAGGTTCAAAAATGGGATATGCTTTGTAATATTGAAACTTGCATTATAAGGCACCTTTGGAAATTTTAACACAAGGCAAGAAAAAGGCTTGTAATTGCTCATATCTTCTCAATATCTCTTATGATGAGATTTTAAAGCCAATTTTCAAGGAATAAGGCATGATACATGAGATTTTCAATTTACCATCACATGAGATTCCAAGCATTTTCTAGCACTTTCTAGATGAATCTAGAAGTTTCCAATGAGCATTATTTAAAGAGGGCATTGTGGTGAATCAAAAGGTTGGTGAGAGTTGGAGAATTGAGTGGAGAAAGTGAGAGAAAAGTGAGGTTTTCAAGCATTCTTCAAGAGCAAGCAAAGCCACGAATTGATTGTTAGAGGCTTCATCCATCAAAGTTCTTGCAAACAGAAGCAAATCCACCATTGGAGGATCATCCTGAAGCAACTACAAGGCTTGCAACCTTCTCTACATACCTCCACCATCACTTCTTGACAGGTTGGGATTCTTCTCCCTTTCTCCTTATTTATGTGTTTTCTGTTAGTTCTTTAGGTATAGAATTGTTAAGATAGGATAGATGATCAAATCCTGAGAATTAGAGGGCATTCCATGGAGTTTCATAACAGGGTGTAGAATCTTTCATGATCAAGAATGAACTGGATTAGTGGTTTTAAGGCACGTGTTAGGGTTTATTGTAATCAGGATAACATGTAGAACATAATTGCACCATTAGATTTGAGCTTCCCCGTGATCGATAGCAGTGAAAACAAGTTGAACCCTAGTTTTCATCCATTCTGTTTGCGCGTTTTAAGAGGATTCAAGGGGAAATATGAGCATGGTTGGATTCCTGGGATTTAGTAGTGTGATTTTGGTTTTGGAATTTTTGGAATTCATCAAGAGATGAGAGAGCAAGAGATGATGGAAGTTTCGTGCATGGGAGGAGGAAAACTGAAACCCTAGAAATCGTGTGAAGACGATGGCCAACAGCCGTCAGATCGTCCCTAAAACTTGACTAAATCATCTCATCCGACGGTCCTTGTTTAAATGAAAACGGAGGGAATTTTAAAAGAAGTAAAACGCGGCGTTTAGATTAGTTGGTAAACATGGGCTCAGCCTTAACCTTCTATCCGCACACCCCATCAGGTCCAGCTGGAAAATACACGGGAAAACCCTACTTAATGCACCCCCACGCGTTTTTTGTTTTCTAACTTTCTGATTAGAGATTGGGCTTATCCCAAAAACGCTATTCACGCCCCCCACTTCATGACCCATCAAGCATACTAACTGGGCGAATTCACTTTTCTCACCCCCAGCCCATTTTAATTTCATTTCTTGTATTTTGATTTTCTTTAATATTTTCTTGTTTTTAATAAGATCATAACTAATTGAAAAATAATTGTTTTTTAATTCTTCTTTTTGCACTAGGTAGATAATAATGTGCAGAAAATATTAAAAATAAAAATGGGATTTTATTTTTAGTTTAGTATTTTTAATAGATTTTTCTTTTAAATAGCTTTTAAATAGGATTAATTTTGTACATGATTTTGTAGAATTTCTTTTAGGACTTTCCCTTAGGATTTTTAATTCATTCTTTTTGGTGTGATTAGATATTGAATCATAGTTCCCCATAGGATTTAATTCTTGATTTTTAGATTAAAATTTGATTAGTTTAATTAGGGTAGCATTAGGGTATCCTAATTAGGGTTTAGGTTATGCATAGGTAAAATAGTTCATTTTCTTTAGAGAGTTTTGTCTTGATTCTTGGGTAGGGGCATATGTGGATGTTATGGATAGATGTTATAGACCCTTGTGAATAATTGGTAGAATTTTCCCCCTTGTTTTAGTATTTTTAGGTATTTTCTGAAGTTGACTGATGATTTTGCCTGTTCAGTGGTTATTTGTCTGTCTCTGGGGTTTATTTTTGGGAAGTTGTTGTGGGGCTTAGTCTGTTTTGAGGATCTTGTTGAAGAGCATGATGGAAGAGAAGATTGTAGATCAAGACTCAGAGACCCAGAGCTTGGATTATTCCCTGTCTGTGAGGTTTGAGATCCTGAAGTTTGAAGGAAGTTCATGGTACTTTCCTGAGGAAGGCACTATGAATGACTTTCATTCTTTCTTCTCACCTCTTTCTTAAGTATCCAATGATGTTGGAGCCAACTTGTGAGTTTAATTTCTCCTGAGGAGGAATGTAAACTGATCACATGTTGTTGAGCCACATGGGATACAATTCCTAAGTGGAAGCCTCCTAGTACTTTCCTGAGGAAGGTCCTATGGGTCTATTCACTTAGTTCCATTAGTTCATCTAGGATTTCTTAAGTATCCAATGATGTTGGAGCCAGCTTGTGAGTTTAATTTCTCCTGAGGAGGAATGTAAACTGATCACATGTTGTTGAGCCACATGGGATACAATTCCTAAGTGGAAGCCTCCTAGTACTTTCCTGAGGAAGGTCCTATGGGTCTATTCACTTAGTTCCACTAGTTCGGATAGGATTTCCTAAATATCCAGTGATGTTGGAGCCTGCTTGTGAGTTTAGTTTCTCCTGAGGAGGAATGTAAACTGATCACAGTGGTCGAGCCACATAGGATATGATTCCTGAGTATACACCTCCTAGTGCTTTCCTGAGGAAGACACTATGAGTCTGGCTACTTAGCTCCCTTTCTTTGGTAAGCTTGTTTTGAAGCTTGAAGATTGGGATTGATTTCTCTTGTAGGGTTTTGCTTTAGGGCTTTGCTTAGATTTGATCAAGATTCTGTGTTAGGGTTAGGATTAGAGAGTAGATGATTCTTTCTCAAGCATGTGTTTTGTTTGCCTTATGGCATTTCATTTCTTTTATCTGTATATTGCTTGATAGCATGTTGTTTATATTTCAGTATGATTACTGTTATTTCATGACTGGCTTGAGGTCGAGACGAGCTTGTGGAGGCTGAAGCCCCACACACATTTCCTCCCTCACTTGCATTGCATGCATTTTACTGTTTGAAGCTGATGCTTTTGTCTGTTTTGGTGTATCATTGACATGATCCCTTAGGACTCTCATTCCTTTGATAAGGATTTGATGATAGACTCTTAGGTTGAAACCTATGCATGACAACATCTAGGAGTTCCCTGTTCAAACCTCAACCATAGGATGAATCCATGGCATGATAACAGTAGGACTTGATAGTCTCCCTCCTAGTTGGGCCCGTTCTCTTCTCATCTCGAAGCAGTTTAAAATACAGTAATCATGAATGATTTCTTTCGTACGTTACGAGCCTTAAGCCATCTGAGGATGGATGTTTAGTATGGTACCCTTTGGGTGACATGCGACGCATTCACTCTCAGGTCATAGTCTCTAGTGCGGTTGAGATTGCAAATACAATAAAAAACACTTCTTTCAGGAGATAACCCGTAGTTTCCCGAACTACGTTTGCTCTGATCTTCCATACTGTGTGGAAGTACGTAGGCATAGGACGCGACGTCCTAGCGAGCAACCTTCAACCTTCCCCACCTTCACCCGTAGTTAGCCGAACTACGTTGACTCTGATTTCTCATTCTCTGATGAGAATACATAGGCATAAAGCGCGATGCTTTGCCGAGTCATTTTTCTTTTCTTTTTCACCCAGCCTTGATAGGTAGATAGATTATAACCAACCCGTCCAAGTAAACAAACAAGCGAGGATCCCGTCGAGTACGACGGACGTGAGGGGTGCTAATACCTTCCCCTTGCGTAACCGACTCCCGAACCCAGACAATGGTTGCGATGACCTTGTCTTACCCTTTTTCGTCAGGTTTTTCCGATCGTTTCCTTTCCCGCTCTGAGGGATAAATAACGAAAGGTGGCGACTCTTCTGTCATGCCGGCACCTTATTTTCGCGCAAGCGACACAGGGCAGAGTTTGAATTGTTGAAGAACCAGTTGAGTCAGTTCATGGAAGCCATAACAGCTATGACTAGAGTTGAGGCCAATGATCAGAGGATCCCGGTGAACAATGTTGCTCAAGCTCAGAATGTGCAGACCCCTGTCAGGGATAAAGATGCATCTTCTCTTCATGACACAGACTATCAGAATTTCGTTTTCCCTGTGCCGGATCCTCGGAGGGTTGTTCCAAAGGCTGATGCTGAGAACCCACGGACTGCTGAGTTTATGAGAAGATATCGTCTGTTGGATGAAAAGCTTGATGCTCTGATGAGTCAGAATACTCTTGATTTGAATGTTGTGAGCATGTGTTTGGTGCCAGGTCTTGTGTTGCCTCCGAAGTTTAAGATGCCGAATTTTGAGAAGTTCAAAGGGGATAGTTGTCTGAAGCTACATTTGATAATGTTCTGCAGAAAAATGACTTCGTATGTCCATAATGATCAGATCATGATTCATTGTTTTCAGGATAGTTTGATTGGAGCTTCGTTGAATTGGTATATGCAGTTGAGGAGTGATTGCATCAGATCATGGTCAGATCTAGCCAATGCCTTCGTGAAGCAGTACGACTACAATATGAACATGGCTCCTAACCGCACGCAGTTGCAAGAATTATCTCAGGCGGACAGTGAATCCTTCAGAGGATATGCACAGAGATGGAGAGAATTCGCTGCTCGGGTTCAACTCCGCTTCAGGATAGAGAGTTGGTTGACATATTCTTGGGTACCTTGAAAGGCCATTACTTTGACAAGTTGATTAGTAGTAGAGTGTCGAACTTTGCTGATTTGGTGATAGCAGGAGAACATGTTGAGAGTGGAATCAAGAGCGGAAAAATTCAAGACATTACTTATACTTCAGCTTCTGAAAGTAAATCAGTTTCCAGTTCTCAAGAAGAATAGGAGAGAGAAAGTGATGTTATCCAGGAATCTCCCGTACCTCAGATTCAGTGTTCAGACACTTCGAGTGTTCAGAGTCAGCAATCTGTTGGGTATGTATATCCGATATCTGTTCCCCACCAGAGTCAACAGTTTTATCATTGTCAACCGTATCAGCATGCCAAGCGAAGGCCGAGGAAGCCAGAGAGGCACTTTGCTCAGCTACCGGTATCGTACAATCAGTTATTGGTGGATTTAGTCAGAAGTGGATTGGTTGTTCCGAAGAAGATTAATCCAGAAATTTCGCCGTATCCGCCAGGCTTCGACGTCAACGCCCGCTGTGAGTACCATGATGGGGTACAAGGGCATTTAACTGAAGACTGTAAGGTGCTTCAAAGCCAAATTCAAACTTTGCTAGACTCTAACAGGATCTCAATCACGCCTCAGGGTGTTCAGATTAACGACCTTCCTCCATCCAGCCAAGTGGGTGTATCAGTTCAAGTTGCGGGAGAGTTCATTGAGAGCAGATGTTCAGAAGAGTATCAGGATGACTTTGACGATCAATTCTGAAAATGGCTGGCTCAGCAGCAAATCAAGTTCGAAAAGCCCGGTTCCCAGAAGCCGACAACATGTGTTTTATCATGTCATTTCTTTGCATTTGTAGTTTCTTTTATGTTAAAGCGCAAATTGCATTCGTAAAACTTGTATTGTTTTCAATTGATATTGATAATGAAATGAATATGCATGTTTTGATTTAAATCGTTCGTGTTCACTCAATGTTTTAACTGATGTCAAACGCTTGTTTAAGCGGAATCTGGGGAGGATGACGAAATCCAATGATGCGTAAGCTTCCGATGCTATGCTTTCGAACAAAAAACTTGTTGATGATGTACAGGCATTATTTCAATCCACAAACACCGGAGATATAAGGAAGATAACCCCTTGTCAACCCCTTTGAGCTGAGTAGGAGTTTCTTTCTGAAGACAGAAAACCCTTAATCTTAACCCGGGGCAGGGTATGTGTCAGTTAATTTGACCAAGCGTTCAAATTACAAAAGGAGTGTCCGTTCGAGGATCAATCACACCGCTATAGGTCGTACCTAAAAAAAATCATGATGGTTAAACTTGGCCGATCAGGAGTGAAACAGTCACAATCTCTTTAACAAGTCATGCGAGCCGATGCCATGCAATTTGTTCAAAAAAAAAGAGAAAGAGAAAAATCAGAGAAAAAAAAATCCCGCTAAGTCGAATCTTGAAAGCAAGCGACTTAGGCAAAAATCAGGGTACCCCGCTAGACTTCAAAATTGAAGAAAATCAGAAGAGTTAGTCCAGGAAAAAATCAGGGAATGAAAAAACAAAAAGACGAAAAGGATTACGATAGAAAAATCCTCGAAAAGAACGAAATCGTGTGGCTACCGGTGCCCACACAAAGACGTAAAGCGAGTGACTGTCACTCCGAAAACTTGTGGTTTCCTGAACCATCACTCCTGTCATACAACCCTTGAAAGGTGAATGATAAGGTCGAATTAGCTGAATATAGGATTGGAGAACATCACAGAGAATGGGTGGGTCAAAATGAATTTTGAGCATGTGTCCTTTCCTTCCTAAACCGTAAACCTGACCACGTTACAACCTAGAAAAGTCCTAATTAAAGCAGGTTTGTTTCGAAAGCATACTTCGGTAAAGATCGCATCGGAACTGACTCCTTGAAAGGATTCCTCCCTCTTACAGTGTTGTATTGACATTGACATGTTGATGAATGATTTCATACACTTTATGTCACAAATTTTTTTCCAGTGAACAGGAATGGATTTTGAAAACTGCCATATCCATTGCATTTGATATGTCTTTTATGCATAATAACTTGTTTTACCAACGAGTAAGCGCTTGACAGCAGGAAAGTTTCCACAATGGAAAGATTTGATCAGGATAGTATGCAGAATACCAGAATAATCCGGTGAACCGGGGCAAGCTACGTCAAAAGATCATGGCATGGGAGTCAGCCATCTAAAATTCAGTTGATCTGAGGCAGTCAGGTCGAGATTTTGTGAATCTCTCGAGGACAACCAGGGTATTTCCCCACATATTAGCCAATCAGGGGCAAAGTCGTTTCAAGATAGGGGCAGGCCACCCTAAGAGCGCAGAAGTTATTTCTTGCCCATGGGGCAATTAATATGAAGCACCTCTTCGAGGTTCAAGATGCTGAGGCAGATCTGGGTGCAGAGATTGCAGATTTCCTTTCCAGGAATATCCCCATAGAGATCCCACAGGCTGGGACAAAAGGTTGAAAGCGAAGGAGCCGTTCCTCTCCATATCCGCAGAGTTTACCAAAAGTCGTTATAGATTCTGGGGTAAGCCATCGTAAGTTCGTTCATGGCATGTTTTTCCAAGCAGGATGATTCCTTCTTCCCTAGCAGGTTCAGTTGTGATTCCCCACAGAGTCCGAACAGGGGGCTGTGAGCATTGATGTGTCTCCCTGAACGGAGATAGATTCTCCCCAACCAGATGTATCCTAGGAAAGATCATCATACCCCCCAGTTGAGTCATGCGCAGAGGTGTATACTCATTCCCAGCAGTGGGTCAACAGGAAGTTTTCTCGTAGAAGATTATCCGCAACTGCTTAGCTCTCGACGGTTTAGACTGAAGTCTCCGGCAGAGTTGTTTGCCCAAGATGATTCTTGAAGTCCTCAGCGAAGTTGTTTGCTTAAGATGATTCTTAAAATCCCCAGTGAATTCGCCAGAGTTGTTTGTTCAAGATGATTCTTGAGGTCCCCGACGAAGTTGTGTGTTCAGGATGATTCTTGAGTTCCTCAGCAGAGTTTATTCGTCCAGGATGATTCCTGAATCCCCAGAGCAGAGTTACTTGGTAGTTCTCCCGCATCCCCAGCGAAGTCGATCTCACCTTTCCAGCATTTATTTTGCTGGAATAATTCTGTGATACCCGGTTATCCCCAGCGGAGTTAGCTTCACCTTTCCAACATTTATTTTGCTGGAATGGTCTTTCTGTGTACAGCTTTTCTCCAACAGCCCGAGCCTACATTTGCATCTTTGCATATATCATCATATTTGCATCATATTTGCATTTTATCCTCAAATGCGTAGCATTTCCACCGTGTGGAGCATTACGCCATATAAAAATTCAACCATACGCACATGCATACGAAGCATAAGCCAGTTTGTTATTAGCCTTTTGTGGCAACGTGAATTACCCTGCGGTTGATACAGGGGCATTTATCCAGCAGTTGAGTTCAGACAGCTCATCAGCTTACTGTCTCTCGGGTTTTAGATCATACAACGGGTATGTTTTGTCCAGCAGTCCTCTGATGATGGTAGCCCCAAGCAGAGTTCCTTTGTCCATCAGTCCTCTGATGTCGACCGATTCTTTTACTGTTAATCTCTATTAATGATGTGTGTCTCCGGGCAGATTCTTTTACCGTTAATCTCTATTAACGATGTGTTTCCCCAGCAAGTCTTCTTACCGTCTATCCTTAGGTGACGCGAGTTGTGAATACGATCTTCCGTGTTTGTTCAGCATCCAATGACTTGGATTTTGGATATTATTTTCTCTCTGTCTATCCTTGGACGATGCGAGATTTCAAGACGAAATTCAGATATGGGTTACTCTCCATCTATCCTTAGACGATGTGAGTATCGGATATGGTTTTCTTTCGGATTGTTGGACGAAATGTTGTTCTAAGAAGGTTTTCGTGTCGTCAATTCATATTGATGTCGTGGCTCTCTGAAGAATGTTTGATTTCCTGGTTGTCGATTTCGATTGACGATATGGCTATTTGAGGATGATTTTCTTACTGTCAATTCCTATTGACGATGTGGCCCTTTGAATAGGTTTCCTTTCCATCAACTCTTATGGACGAAAGGATTCAGAAGTTTGCTGAATAGTGGCAAAGTTCGTTGACGTAATCATTGATTTGATCTTTCTCTCCGTCAATTCCTATTGACGATGTGGTTCTTCGGACAAGGCCTTCTTCTCGTCTTTCCTTAGATGATGTGAGTATCAGATTGTTCCTATTTACCCTCAGATAATGTGAGTGTGGTGGCCTTCTTTCCGTCTACTTTTAGACGACGTGAGTATTGGATGTTTACCCTCAAATGATGTGAGCGTGGTGGCTTTCTTTCTGTATATCCTTAGACGATGTGAACGTATGGTGTCTTCCCGTCTACTTTTAGACGACGTGAGTATTGTTTCTTTATGACGAAAGGAAAGGATCAAGTGCGTGTTGATCCCGTTTTCAGCAGTGACTTCCCGTCTACTTTTAGACGACGTGAGTATTGTTTCTCTTTCTGACGAAGTGAGAGGATCAAGTGCATACTGATCCGGCCTGCGGGTTCGATGTCTGTGGTGTTACACAGATGACCGATGATGAGGTCAAGTGTTTTGTATTTGATGAGCAGTCAATTTGTTGCCGTGCAACGATATTCAGTTTTTAGAGATCTCGTTCCCAACCAGTTTTGCAGTTTATTTCTGCAGACTGGCAAATCACCAGTTACCGTGTAACCGGTGATCCCTTGATGACTTGAGAACAAAATTCTACAACTAACTCAGATGATCATCCTGACGGAGGTTTGAGATTAGTCATTCATCAGTTGGTTGTCGTGCAACCGTATTCAATTTTCTGGATATTTTTCCCCAAGCGGGGTTTGCAGTTTATTTCTGCAGGTTGGCAAATTTTTGGATTTCTTTGGTATTCAACCGTCTTCTACCTTTGAATGTTTGAAAGTCGTTCGCTTCTCAACCCTTCAGGTCCAAGCCGTTTGAATAGGGGCAGCTATTGCACCCCAAAATTTGACCAACCAATTCTTGCATTTGGCTTATGTTTCGATTCATTTTGCATTTTCATTTGCATACCGCGTACGTTGCATTTTTTCGGTCAGATTGACTTTATCGAGATTACAGCCTTCTCCTGGCGTTTCAGGCATCTCAGACCAGTTCGAATACGAGGTTTTGTTGTGGAATTTATGCTCTTCCCGGTGTTTTCAGCTCTTACTGTTGTTTTTTAGGACATTTCGGTGTCCGATTTTTACCGTTTATTTCCCTATATTCTCGCATATTTTTTTAATCGATTTAATTGACTTTCATTGCATTTTCTAGATTTTTCCTTAACTTTTAGCTTTAGAAAATAGATTTTAATGGTTTTTCTAGATTTTAAATAGATTTTAAATAGGTTAATCTCTTTTTCTAGAATATTAATAGTCTTTCCTATTTTTAATAGGTTTTATTTCTAGATATTGAGTTGTTTAGAAATTAATAAAAAATTTATAGATTTAATTCTTTTAGAAATTTATAGATTTTAATTTCTAGATTTAATTGGTTGTAGAAATTAATAGGTTCTATCTCTTTTTAGATTTTAATATAGATTAATTGGTTTGTTTAGAAAATTAATAGATTGATTTCTTTTTAGATATTAATTGAATTTGTTAAAAATTAATTGTTTTAATTCTTGTTTTGATATTAATTGAATTTGTTTAGATATAATAGGTTTTAGTAATAGATTTAATTTTCTTTTTTAGATTTAATTGAGTTTTAGAATTTAATTGGATTGTAATCAATTTTAATTAGGTTAATTAGGAGTTAATATGGTATAGTTTTTTATCCATTTCGTTTTGCATTAATTAGCATTAACCATTAGTAATTGAATTAACTGAGTTTTAGTTTAACAATTAATCAGATTTTTTTAATCTAGTTTTAATCATCATTAGATTAGCAATTAATTCAATCAGTTTTAATTAGATTTTAATCAGGTCATTAATCCATCGTTAATCCATTAATTAGCTTTAATTGTCCGTTTTAATCATCTTAGTTACATTTAATTAGCTTTTAATTGCATCAGTTTTTTAATTAGAGTTTAATTGAGTTTTTTATTAATTGAGTCTGATTCTATGGGCCACTTGTCCTTTTGGAGGCCCACGAGTCCAGCTACGCGCCACATGTCACAGTATATAAGGTCCCACATGGTTCTCTCTCTGGCTTCCACCTCACTTTCCCACGCGCCACCTCACTCCACACGTGGCCACACCTCACTCTCCCTCACTGCATGCACCACCTCACTTCCACGTGTCGCTCACCTCCATCTCCCATGCTGCCATGTTTCCCCGACCTTCTCCCTCTCCCGCCGGCCATACAAACAGCCGGAGACTCACTGACAAAATCACTCACGGCCAAAATCCTCACTGTAACCGTCACCGGAAGTCTAACAACTTCATGAATGTTCATCTTTTTTCCATTAATCCACATCCGATTTTTCCAGATCGTTCAACATTCATCACCATCTCCATCAATTTTTCCGGAAAATGATATCAACCTGTAAGAACCTCTACCGTCTCCGCCATATATTTCCCCAGATCTTCCATGATCTTCATCGTTCTGCATTTATGTTCATCACAAATTCCCATATTCACTGTGTTCTTCATCACCTTCAATCAATTTTTTCCAGAAAATCTGCATCCTCCTTTTTTGTCCAAGAACGTTCAAGAAACTTCCGTCTTCATCATTTCTTCAAGACTTCACCAGATCTTCACTCAATCTCCAACAATGTTCGTTAGATTTCCAGCAAACTCTAAGATCTGTTGATCTTCGTCAAAGCTCGCATGAGAGCTTCATCCACCTTCAAGATCTCATCATCTTTATTCATCATTGTTTTCGCGAAGAACATTCACCGTCTCCAACGACATTCATCCATGCGCTCACCATCGTCTTGTTCATCAGAGAATCTTCGAGCTCCACCATGCGCTCTTCACAGATTCATCAATATCAGTTCCATATCCTTCAAGTTCAATCATTTTCCAGATTCAAGAACATCATCCACATGCATCAGCTTCCACCAGAATTTTCTTCGCTTTTTTTAACAGGTTTGATTTGTTTAGTTAAACGAATGAGATGAGACGATGAGGAGAGGTTTGAGGACAAGACGGTGAGGAAAGATGGAAGTGATGGAAGAGGGAGTACTGGTTGGTGGTGGTTTTGTTTTGGTCGGAGACGGTGAGGTTGGTTGAGGGTAATGACGGCGGAGGTTGAGTGAGGGGAGAAAGAGTCCTAGGGTTTCAGATTGAGGATTGGGAGAAGGAAGGTGGAAAGGTGTAGACTGGATTGGGATGTTGGGCCTTGGGCCCAACGAGTTGCTGGATCCATCCCTCCGTATTCCAGATTTACACCCCCGTCCCCTTGTTTTCCTTTTTGGTTGTGTTTCGTTTTGGGCTTCACCAGCCAATAAGCCCAACAACAACATTCCTGGCTGCACCTCCGTTCCATACGTGCACCCCTCATTTCCCTTTTTTTTTGTGTTTTTTGCTAATGTATTGTGGGCTGGGCCCAGTTCTGTTTTTTGCAAGCTTACACCCCTGTTCAGACTGATGTATCCCCCTCCCCTTTATTTTTTAGTTTTTGCTTGTATTGGACATTTGATTGTAATAGTTGTAGATTTACTTTTCTATTTTTCTTTTAGGGATTCTAGTTTTATTTTCCTAGAATATTATTACATATTTTTAATATAGATTTTATATTTTAGCATTTATATTTTATTTTCTTTTTAGGATATTATAGGGTTTTAGATAGAATTTTTATTCTATTTTTCTTATGCAATTTCCTTTTAACATTTGTTTAGAGATTTTATTCTAGTAGAGATTTATTTGCTTGATTTAGGAGTAGAATATTATTTCCGTTTGCTATTGGATTTCTCTCCTCATTTCTCTTGCTACCCGATTTTTTACTCTGATGTTATTCCGGGCTGGCCGTGTGCCATGATTCAATTGGAGAATGATTTTCAATATCATTTCTCTATCTTATCTTTGATACGGATATCAATACGCTACCTCTTAGAGTTTGATTTATCGTATAAGTCAAATCATGATGGTCTAAGTGTTACATTGGTTCTGATTCGAACGTCATCATCAAGGATCCAGAGAGGAGCATATTGGAATGGAGCTTGCGCATATGTCAAGGGCCAACGGAGCCGCTTCGTTTGATATCATCTTTCTTATTCAAGTCTTCGTGCAACCGTCGAGTGTTGTGAGCTATAGCGCTAGATACATGGGAAATGACAATCGAGCGGTCTCCCCTCGATCGTTTAGAGTGTTTAGTATATGTCCCTTGGGTGATATACGACGCACTCGCTCCTACGCCTTAGGTTCTCACGTGTGTGTGTCCCGAGTTCCTTCCCGTTTAGGCGTATTAGGCCCGCTTCCTCTTTGTTCTCACCCTCGCGCGATCGAAACCCTTTTCTCACGCATTCAGGCGATTGAGACCCCTTCTCTTGCCCCTGTGAAATCGAGACTTGTTTTCCATGTTTGCTATGATCTCTCGTACCAGACGAGAGTACATAGGCATAGGATTGCGATGATCCTAGCGAGCTACCTTTTTCCCTTTCTCCCTTTTCCTTTTTGCTGTAGTTAGCTGAACTACAGCTGCTCTGATTTCTCGTACCAGATGAGAATATGTAGGCATAGGATGTGATATCCTAGCAAGCACACTAACGACTAACTCTTCTGTTCTCTCACTGTCATGCGATCGAGACTTTCCCGCTGACGACTGATGTTCCCTTTCTCTTGCCCTAGCGCAATTGAGACCAGACCGTAGTTCTAAGTCCCGTAGGTCCCCGTACCTTTAAACCCGACATACTACGCTAGTTCTACCGCAAACAGGTAACGCCTAAGTCTCCGACGAGCGAGCAGCATACACCTAACTGCTAGAATGCGTACGCTAGTATCGTCAATCCTTTCTCTCACCCCCGTGTGATCGAGAACACCCCGGTTACCCGTAGTTACCCCGAACTACGTAAGCTATGATCTTTCACGCCGTGTGAAAGTACATAGGCACGAGATGCGATATCTTGGCGAGCAACCTCCCCCCGTAGTTTCCCGAACTACGTTGACTCTGACTTTCCCATTGCACGAGGGAATACGTAGGCATAGAGTGTGATGCTCTATCGAGTCAGTTCTTTCCGTTTAGACTTGGCAGCCATAGATTAGATTGTTTTCACCCGTAGATAAACCAACAAGCGTGGATCCCATCGAGTACGATGGACGTGAGGGGTGCTAATACATTCCCCTTGCGTAACCAACTCCCGAATCTAGACATTGGTTGCGATGACCTTGTCTTATACCTTTTCGTCAGGTTTTTCCAATCATTTCCTTTCCCGTTCCGATGGATAAATAACGAAAGGTGGTGACTCTTCTTTTTTGCCAGCACCTTATTTTCGCGGTAGCGACAACTGCTTCGATAGTGCCATTCATCTTAGGCTAATATGGTGAAGAGTGTGGTGCATTATCTTAAATTCTTGACACAAATCCTTCATCATCTTGTTGTTCAAGTTGCTTGCATTGTCAATGATAATACTGCTAGGAATACCATAGCGACAGATTATCTCTTTCTTGATAAATCTGGAAACCACTTGTTGTGTAACGTTTGCGTAAAAAGAAGCTTCAACCCACTTGGTGAAGTAGTCGATAGCAACTAGAATGAAGCGATGACCATTGGAAGCCTTCGGCTGAATCATTCCAATCATATCAATACCCCACATAGATCGTGTCACCATGGATCTGGCACTTGCGACATCTTCTAGAAAAGTTGTAACAATCTACCTCCATTGTTGTCCAGTAATACCCAGTTCAAAGGATCTTTTTAGCCATGGCAGGCCCTTTGGCATGTACACCCTCACAGCCTTCATGTATGGACCTTATGATTGTGTCTGCTTCGTGTCTATCCATGCATCTAAGCAACACAGAATCATAATTCCTCTTATATAGTACACCACCACTCAAGAAAAACATGGCACAGAGCCGTCTGAGAGCTTTCTTGTCAGTGATAGTGATACCCTCAAAATATTCCTATTTTTTCAGATATCTTTTAATGTCGTAGTACCAAGGCTTGTCATCAGACTCGTCCTCGATTACTAAGCAGTGTGTTGGTTCTTTTAAATGATCAATGTGAATGGAAGGGGCTTCGTTCTTCCACTTGACTTTGAACATGGGTGCCAGGGTGGCAAGGGTATCGGCTAGTTGATTTTATTCCCTAGGAATATGATGAAAAAAGATTTCATAAAAAATAGGGAATCAATTTTGCGATGTGCTTTTGGTACGGAACCAGCTTGGAATCCCGAGTCACAAAGTTTCCTCTGACTTGGCCAATCACCAGGGCAGAATCTTTGTAGACCTCAAGAAACATGACTCTCATATCGATTGCCACTTCAATTTCGTAGATACATGTTTCGTACTCAACCATATTGTTGGTGCACTCAAAGCAAAATCTGGCGGTGAAGGGAAGATGAAAACCTGTCGGAGAGATCAGGACAAAACTAATTCCACGACCTTTAGCATTAGTGGCACCATCGAACACGAGCATCCATCGCGCCGCTGGTTCGGGTCTTATATCAGGGTCTGGAGTCTCATAATCTCTAATGAACAGAACGTCCTCATTAGGAAAGTCAAATTTCATTTGTTGATAACCCTCCATAGGTTGATGAGCAAGGTATTCAGACAAGGCGCTCCCTTTTATCGCTTTTTGGGTAACATGTTGGATGTCATACTCAGTTAACAACATTTGCCATCGAGCAATTCGTTCAGAGACAACAACCTTTTTGAATATGTACTTTATCTTATCCATTTTGGATATTAATAAATTAGTATGGGAAATCATATATTGTCTTAGGGGTCAAGCAGCCCAAGCCAGAGCGCAACAAGTTTTCTCCAATAATGAGTATTTGGTCTCACAATCAGTGAACTTCTTGCTCAGATAGTAAATTACATGTTCTTTTCTGCCAGTGTCGTCATGCTGACCCAATACATATCCCATTGATTCATCGAGAACAGTGAGATACATGATTAAAGGCCTACTAGGAACCGGAGGTACTAAGATCGGTGGTTCTTGCAAATATTTTTTTTATTTTGTCAAAAGCTTCTTGACAATCATTGTTCCATTCAACCATTTGATTTTTTTCTTAGCGGATTGAATATTGGTTCACAGGTAGCCATCAAATGATAAATGAATCTGAATATGTAATTAAGTCGGTCCAGAAAGCCACAAACTTCTTTTTCTGTTTTGGGAGGTGGCATGTTCTGAATTGCCCGAACCTTGTCTGAACTTTTGGAGTCTGTCAAACAACTTCTTCAGATGATCCAGATGGTCATCTTCAGTTCTGGATTTGGCCATCATATCGTCCACATAAACCTCAATCTCTTTATGGATCTTATCATGAAATATGGTTGTCATTGGATGTTGGTATGTTGCCCCTGTGTTTTTCAAACCAAATAGCATGACTTTGTAGCAATATGTATCCCAAGGCGTGATGAAAGTAGTCTTCTCCATATCAGCTGGGGACATCTTGATCTGATTATATCTTGAGAAACTGTCCATAAACGAAAAGACAGAGAACTACGCAGTGTTGTCTACCAAGACATTAATATGAGGTAGAGGAAAATCATCTTTAGGGCTTGCCTTATTGAGATTTAGATAATCCACACACATTCTAACTTTCCCATCTTTCTTCGGAACTGGGACGATGTTAGAAATCCATTCAGGATATTTGTAAGTGGCTAGGAACCTAGCGTCAAACTGTTTCTTTACATCTTCTCTGATTTTAAGTTCCATGTCGGGTCTGGTTCTTTTAAGCTTCTGCTTGATAGGAGGACATTCAGGCTTAAGTGGCAAGTGATGTTCAACGATGTTGGTATCCAACCTAGGCATATCTTGATAAGACCAGGCGAAAATATCAACATATTCTTTCAATAACTTGACCAACTCGGAGTGTACATGCTTAGCGAAGGATGCCCCAACCTTGACCTCTTTTCTGACATCATCAGTACCAAGATTGATAGCTTCCACTAGCTCTTTGTGTGGCTAAATCTCTTTCTGCTCGTGCTCAAGGAGCCTTGCTAGTTCAGCCGGTAATTCACAATCTTCCTCACCATCTTCTTTGGCTAGGTTAATTGGAATACCAGATTGCAATAGATGTTTGCCATGTTGTTATCAATGCATTTATTTTCTTTGCATGTTTATGAATTGTATTTAGAATGAGCTATTTGAAAGGTGAAAAAAGAAAAAGAAACTCTGCCATTTATTAATTATGAAAAAGTAAAATAAATAAAGAAAGGAGAGTATGGTTTGAATGCAAAAAAAACTTTTATTTATTAATCACATAATGTTTCAAAAGCGGGAGGCCCTTACAAGCTATCCACTCGTCTCGGCTGAGGACGAAGGAACAGGAAAGCAAAAGGCATTACATGTTTGTAGGAAAAACCACAAGAATTACAATAGATGTCTAATTGTTGAGCTTGAAGCCAGGCGGACACTTGCGCACAAAGCTTGTACTTCGGCTGCTATGACCATCATCATCAATGGCTGACACGATATCACCCTCTTGGAATCCAATGCTTTTGAACTTGATTAAATTGCACTTTTGTTGACCATATGAGCTAGTTTGTTAATCAAGACGATAACCCAATCCAAATCGATCATGCTTCTCAACCACATTCATGATTTTCCCTCATCCAGGAAAGGCACCTTTCTCGATGGTCTCTTTAGTATTCTTAACAGATGACATGGTCATTTTCGGTAATCTACTAGGATTGAAAAAAGTGGAGCTAACATCTTCGAATTTAAGAAATTGCAATGACACCTTAGCTATGCCTTCATCAATCTCGACATATCAGAAGGATGATAACTCACTTACTAGCAAATCTTCTTCACCACAAACGATGACCATTTGATCGTCAAACATAAATTTCAGCTTCTGATGCAATGTGGAAGTAACTGCCCCTGCGGCATGAATCCAGGGTCGACCAAATAAGCAACTGTATGCAGGATTGATATTAATCACTTGGAAAGTAATGGTAAACAAATGCATCCCGATCTTAATGGGTAAATCCACTTCGCCAATAACTTTCCTTCGAGAACCGTCAAAAGCTCTGACAATTAAAGAGCTCGGCCTCATCTCGCTCCCTTCCACCAGTAGTTAACCCAATATGCCCTTAGGCATCACATTAAGAGAAGAACTGGTATCCACAAGAACACGAGATAGTAAAGAGTCCATATAAGTTATTGATATGTGCAAGGCTCTATTATGGGCAGTACCTTCAGGAGGCAATTATGATTCGTTAAAACCCAAATACAGACTCGCAGTTATGTTTGCGACCACATCATCAAACTGTTCTACGGGAATATCGTGCATTACATGAGCAGTGTTCAAAACCTTCAACAAAGCCAATTTGTGCGCGGGCGAGCTTATGAGTAAAAACAAGATTGAAATCCTCGAAGAAGTTTGCCCCATCTGATCAACAATCTTAAAATCGCTCTTCTTAATCAGCTTGAGAAACTCTTGATCATCCATTACATCTTTACTTTTTGTAACATCCATAGATGAAGTGACTGGCACTGATACAGCGGTTGATGCCCCTTGTTTCACAATAGGGGTTATTGAAGCAGACTTCTCCTTGGGAGGAATAACATTTGGAACTTGCATTGGATTAGATACGACCTTCGGAGCAAACACTCGTCCACTACGAGTCATCCCTCTAATGGCAGTTACACTCACAATTTCAAATTATGAAAACTGAATCTCTCGACCCCCAGAAAACATGGTGGAACCATACTTCTAAGGAACTTCTTTTGAATTTTGATACGAGAACGATTTTGGTGTACAAACAGTGATAGGTTGTGTTTTCTTCCTAGGAGCTTCCATAGGAACCTTCTTAAATATGATTGTGAATGGCTCGATAGTAGCTACCTCTTCTACAGATTTGGCTCTAGCAAACTGAATTACACCTCGGTTCATTAAGATATGAACAAAACCCTTCAACCTTCGGCACTAATCGGGATTATCATCACAGATTTGGCATTTTCCATGAAGACCTTTTAATAATCCTTGCTCTTTCAACTTCTTGATCACAATAGTCGTTAGAGTTTTCACTTTGTCAACATCTCTAATAAACTCAACCCCTTGATCATCCTTAATCATATTAACCCTAAGTCCACCATTAGTAGGCAAGGGATTAGTTTGTATATTAGGACGCTCTTTATAAAATGTCAGGATTTTCTGGTCAATAAGCTCTTAAACCTTGGCCTTAAGAACAATGTAGTCTTCGGTAGCATGTCCTATGTACCCAGAATGGTAAGCATATAATGCATTCGGATTATGCTTCAGACCAAAAGGAGTAACTGCAGGCGCGATCTTCTTGGGAAAGATTTCCCCTTGATGAATCAGATAAGGAAATAACTCTGTATAAGGCACGAGAATTCTGTCAAAATTCGGACGCTTGCGGTTTTTTTGATCGTTGTTAATTTGTTTATTCTGATGTTGTTGATTTTTATTGTTTTGTTGAGACTGTTGATGTTGTGATTGTTGTTGATTTTGAGGATGAACTTGTTTTTGTGGATGATACTGATATGGAGGTTGTTGATATTGGGCAACAACGATATAAGGATACAAATAATATGGCATGTGAGCCATGTGAACCTGATACTGAGGAGAGGCCTTTGTCATCACAACATTCGCTTTACCTTCTTTCTTCTTCGAATAACTGATCTGAGATTTCTTGGTTGGCTGTTGACCAGCGGTACCAACAATCCTACCAATTTTCATCCCATTCTCAATTCTTTCACCAATAGTCACAATATCAATACATTTTGACGAAGAACTGCCCACCATTTTTTCATAATACAATCCTTGTAAAGTTCCCATAAAGATATCAACCAACTCATTGTCGAAAAGAGCAGGTCGTACATGAGAGGCCATTTCGCGCCACCTTTGTGCATATTCCTTGAAAGTTTCAGTTTTACGCTGAGCCTGATTTTGTAATTGCAATCTGGTAGGAGCCAAATTGAGATTATACTTGTATTGCTACAAGAAAGCTTTTGATAAGTCTCTCCACAAGCGAATTTTGCTACCCTCAAATCCCATATACCAATCCAATGAAGCTCCAGATAAGCTATCTTAGAAGCAATGAACCATCAATTCATCATTGTCAATGTAGGACTCCATCTTCCGACAGTACATGGTCATATGACTGCGAGAACAATTAACCATTTGTACTTTGGCAGTTCTGGAATCTTGAATTTTTGTGGCAGCACAACATTAGGAACCAAACACAAGTCTTGGGCTTCCATGCCAAAACCAGAATAACCTTCAATCACCCTGATTCTTTCATCCAACAACTTATAGTCAACAGGCCTATTATGATCAGCAGGTCTGACAAGAGTATGTGGATTTGGAAGTTGTGAGGCAGATGGAGCAGGTATCTGAGGAGAAGAAAGTTGAGACCGATATACCAACCCAGAATTTGTCATTTGACCAGCATTCTGACTCATCTAAAAACCATACGAATAACCAGTAAGAAGTACTGCAGCAGCAGAGAATTCCCCAAGGTAGTGAACTCCAGAATGAACATTCTGAACAACAAATTAAGAAGGTTGAGACAAAACCGAAACATGAATAGGAGGACCCTTATACATACACTCGTCTTCATCAGGAATTTCAACATCAGTCGACACAGGAGTCTAGAGAATTTGCGCTTGAGGAATCTCGTGATTATCATAACTCACCACAGGAGGTGGAATTGGAGTAGGCGTGCCCTAAGGGTATACAACAAAATTACCATTGGGCATGGGTGCAATAAAAGGTTGATACAAAATAAAGGCACTACCACTGACAATCTGAGGAGTGAAATTTGGAGGCATCCCCTACAGAAAGGCAGTAGGCATTCTATTCAGACCAGTCTGAGCACTTGGTAGGTTGAAAATGGGTTGAACAACAGTCTCAACCGGCTCTTCAACAACAACAGGAGAAAAAGTGACAACAGGGGGAGGAATCACCACATGAGTGAAAACAATATCATCAGTAAAAGTTGCAAAAATAGAAGTAGCAACAGCGACGTCCTTCTGAGCACGAAGGAACTCCATGATAACATCCATGTTGGTTTGGAACTGATCCATCCGACCCTAAAATTGAGCCAAAGTCTCCTTGTAGGTAGTGTTCTCTTGTTCAATATCAGCCATGATCTTGGATTTGCTTGAGCGAGTGAAATAGTGATGTCGAGTCGTCATCTTGCTACAAGGCGGAGACAAACAATGTAAGCTTTTTAGTTTTCTGGATGAAGGACATGCATATGAGTATGATTGAATGCAATGTGTTGCACTCCAAAATTTTCCCACCCTTTTTCTAACTTTGACTGTCGTTTGCTTCGTATTTCATTTATATATCATTTAGGTCGATCATTTCTCGCATGCTGCTCATGTTATCAGACGGAAGAGATTTATTGGGATTACAACCGCTTTGTTCCCATTTTAGATTATTCAAACCAGTTCAGATGAGGAGATTTATTTTAGAATCGAGAAAAGGTTGTTCTCTTTCTGGTAGTTCAGTTTGTGCTGGTAACTTTGTTGCGTTTCGGTGTTCAACCTCCTTTTTGCATTCGTTTCGTAGCATTTGGTGTTTTTGTTTTTATTTCATTTTATTTAATAGTTATTTAGGTTTATTTTTATCTAGATTTTAGTTATTAGATTTTTAATTTATAGTTGTTTTTAATAGAAATAGATTTTTTAGTTATTTAGAATTTAAGTTTAGAATAGAACTTTAATTAGATTTTTAGAAAATAGTTATATATTAGAAATAGAAATAGATTTTATTTAGTTTTTAATTTGTTTTTTTAGAAATAGAATTTTATGTTAGAAAATAGTTTTAGAATTTTAATAGAATTTAGAATATAGATTTTTATATTAGAATTAGAATTTATTTTAATTAGTTATAGGTTTTTAGAACATAATTTTATTTTAATTAACTAGGATTATGATTTTGGTTTATTATTAACGTTAGAGTTTTAGTGCAACATTTATTAATTAATCAGCTTTCATTAATAGCAAGTTAACAGAATTTAATCAAGATTAACAAACAAATTGCATGGCCACGTGTCACTTTCCTATGTATATAACTCCTGTTCATTTTCTCCTTAATCAGAAAACCCTAAAAAAACTACCAGCTATTGTTCATGCTTCTTCTTCATTAAGAAGCAAAATCCATCCGCCGCCGGTCTTCTCCCTCATCCACTCATGCAACCATCATCATCTCTGTCCACACCTTCATCTTCATCACCCAGCCTCTCAACTTCATCATCACCCTCCAACAAAGCTTCCCCTGTTCACCATTTTCGAACCTCCAAAACATCAAATCAATAGCCAAACAGCCATCTCTACCATCACTACTACAAAAAAGTTTTTTAATAGCACTTTTTTTGCTTTTTAATAGCGCTATTAATCAAGGCGCTATTGTAAAACAAATTTTTTAATAGCGCTTTAAAAGCGCTATTATAGTTCTGGTAATTAATAGCGCTTTTTCAAAAGCGCTATTATAGGACCTGTATTTAATAGCGCTTTTACAAAACCGCTATTATAAGTCACATATTTGATAGCGCTTTCAAAAAAAACGCTATTATAGCACCAGTAATTTGCTTTAATTTTGATAGCACTTTCAAACAAAGCGCTATTATAGTACACATATTTAATAGCGCTTTCCAATAAAGCGCTATTATAAGACACATATTTAATAGCACTTTCAAACAAAGCGCTATTATAATCCACATATTCGATAGCACTTCTAAACAAAGCGCTCTTGAAATACCGGTAAATTGCTTTAATTTTGATAGCACTTTCTAACAAAGCGCTATTATAGCACGCTCTCTTCAAAACGCTATTCTAATACACTTTTTTTTTACACCAAATCATTTTATATATATATATATATATATATATATATATATATATATATATATATATATATATATATATATATATATATATATATATATATATATATATATATATATATATATATATATATATATATATATATATATATATATATATATATATATATATATATATATATATATATATATATATATATATATATATATATATATATATATATATATATATATATATATATATATATATATATATATATATATATATATATATATATATATATATATATATATATATATATATATATATATATATATATATATATATATATATATATATATATATATGACATTTGCATTTTACAACATTAGAATTCATAAAATAATTATAACTAAGTAGCTAAAATACTTGAAATTAAAATAATAATGACAAATGTGATACCATTAATTTGGCTTAAGAGTACTTCAAACCAAAATATTTTATAAACACAACTAAAGTATTTTGTCATGTAGTTATTAATTTGGCTAAGAGTACTTCAAACCAAATTCCAAACAAAAAGTACAATCACTTAGCTAGGCATATTCTCTAAACTAATGAAAAAAACATCTAAAAAAACAAGAAAAGGACAACAAAAACAAGGAATCGAGCACGCTACCAACTGTGGATATAATTATGATGTCTTCTTCACCACCTTGAAATCCATCAACAGAACGAACATTAACAGAAAACTTAGGATCTAAAATCATGTACTGCTTCACTTTCTCATGGATTTCATGAACTTGTGCCTTGTATGGAGATATGATACCTATGCTAACTCTACTCTTTGTCCTTACAAACTCTGCCACAAAAGCAAAAACATTACATAATGTATAATGTACTGTATTCATTATATACTCAATTATGCCAAATTTGATTAACAAACTTATTCATAGAAGAGAAAGAGAAACTAACCCCTTTTAAGTCTTCTAACAATCTCAGAGATAGCAGCAGCTTCAATCATATTCTTCAAACTATGATCAGGATTACACTGCTCTTTGCCTTTAGATATGTTGATGAAAGAGTATGAACCAAAAAGTTTTCCTTCAAGGAAACGTTTGTTATAGCTTTTTTCTCTTACAATCTCAGCATCAGAAAGTTGCTTATTATAGAACTCTTTGCTTGGGAACATGCTGATGGATGGATGCTTTCTATATTGGACATTAAGCATATGCTTCTTGTATCCCAACATTACTAGCCTCTCAAATAAGCTTCTTCCAAATTCAGCCCTGTCAGCAATCTGAAACAAACACAACAATCATAAGCCATAATAAAAATGTTACATGCAAAAAATCAATCTTTGTCTTATTTTTTTTAGTACCTTGCTTTTGACCATTGCAGGAAGTTGTTTCTCGTCACCAATGAGAATACAACGCTTGAGGCCAAATAGTTGCAACGGAATAGTTGATTCACATTCTTTGAGTTGAGCAGCTTCATTAATCACTAAGAACTCCACTTGTTTCATTCCTTCTGTGGACAATTTAGAAGAACTTGAAGCTGTACACAAAAGAATGCATGCATTCTTCAAGCAAAACTTTGATATTCCATGTTTTGTTGTAAGCTTAGGAAGCTCAGTCTTTGAAAGAAAACAAAGTGTCTCAAGTAACTCTTTTTCTAAACATAACCATCCAAACCAAGCAAAAATGACTTTTCCATCTTCGCAATATTCATGAAATGCTTGTTTTTGTTTGCTTTGATTCATGGAAACTTCAAGAGAGTTTAGCAACTCAAGAGGCCACATCAACTGAATTTGATTATAAGACCTGAAGGAAGCTCAAAAAAGCATATGATGGATAAATAAATTGGTGATTCTTACAGTTGAATAAGGCTGCAACACTTTTTTAATTATATTCATGTTGGATCCTTCCATCCCCGAGTTCAAGGCTTTCCAAATACGAATATTTGTGGTCATGTTTACGAGATAAACAGCATAGAGTTTCTGAGCTTTGTTCGTCCTCAAATCAAAGTTATTATGCATCTCCTTGGACAATAGTATAGTAATCTCATCAGTAAATTCATCTCTTGATCCACAAATATAAGCCTAGAGGCACCAATCCAGAGGCACCATATCAACCTCATAAGAATTACATCTAGCTGTTGGACGAACGTTGGACGAACGTTGGACGAACGTTGGACGAACGTTGGATTCTGTTGGACGAACGTTGCTCCTTCCTCCTACCTCTAGCTGCCATGTGCAGACGGTTCCATCTAATGCAGCACTGGCAAAACGATGCCCAAAGTGGTCAAATTGTAAAGCTGAAATTGACGCAAGAGCATATAGTAAGCTCAACACGTTAATTCACCTGCACTAAGTATTCACTTTCAGCATCTAAGGCACTAGTGGCTTCATCCAGTAGGAGAATTTTTGGGTCCATAAGCAAGGCTCTGGCAATTGCTATTCTCTATTTCTGTCCTCCTGAAAGCCTTATGCCTCGCTCTCCAACAAATGTCTTGTATTGTTCGGGGAATTTTGATATAAACTCATGCGCGTTGGCCATTTTCTGCTCTATGGAGCAATTGAAGAGTGTAGGCTCCTGACTCACTATACTGATCTGCAAATATGCAAGCAAACAACTCTAGTTGTTAAAATCACTAAAAGGAATTAAATATTGGAGGGTTCAATTTCTTTTGATACATAGGGATACTATATTAAACCATGATTACACGGCGGAACAACATTTTTTGTGCCCCAATATTAAAAACCAAACAAAGAAAATACCTTTCTGTGTAAATGCTTGTGTGATATTTCAACCAGAGGAACCCCATTCACCATAATCTTTCCCTTGGTTGGGTCATAAAATCTTTCAATTAAGTTTGCAATTGTAGTCTGTACAAACAAGCATGTCAAATAAACACAGGAAGAAAAGAAAAAGTAAGAGAAGATGATTACAAGACATGGACTAACCTTTCCGCCACCGCTTGGACCAACAAGAGCAACCTTTTAGCCAGGTTGCAGTTTTATATTAATACCCTAAAAACGAGCAGGGAATTATACTTCATTTTAATTATTGACCGCTGAAGTTTTTATCACCAGAACATAAATAACAATTACCTTGAGCACCATATGGTTAGGGCGTGATGGATAGGAAAACCATACATCATCTAATTCCACTTCTCCATCATGATCACTGCAATAATACACATTAAAAGGGTATGTTTAATATTTTAAGCTAATAGGATATGTTTAATTTATGCAATGTTTCTGAAATTCATATACTACAAAGAGTGAAACAAGTAGAAGAGGAGCTGAACTCTCTGCAAATAGCACTTAAAGATATATTTTAAGAAATTTATGCAACTGACCCTAGAGGACACTTATTGCCGGACTTGGGCATGGATGAGGCACGATCCAATAGTTGGAATACCCTTCTACTAGCACCAGCGGCTTTCATAACTACAGTATACAATCCTGACAAACCAGATATAGAAGATCCAACTACAAGGCAAAGTAACTGAGTCAACTTAAGTACAAAACTAGCAGTTCAAATACGACAGATCAAACCACCACTGAAATAAATCATAAGAATCCTTTCACATGGATAAGGAAAAAATAGAAAGAGGAAAATACCTGAGAGACTATAAAGAATGAAAGATGTAAGATCCCCCGAGGACATTCAAATTAGCTCCAAATATAACAACTACTATAACTGAAAGTGTAGATGCTGCATTAAGACCTCCAGAAAAGAGTCCAACAACTTTCTGCATAACAAAGTAGATCAAATTAAGTATTGTGAAGGAAATAAATCTAAACACAACCACATGGATCAAAATAAAAAATGACTAACTCACAGCTTGTTTAAGTCCAAGTGCTAGAGTTTCATTAACTTTCTCAGAGTAGCGTTCTATTTCATAATCTTCCTGTGCAAAAGATCTAACTGTTCTTATTGCACCAAAGGATTCCTAAGCAGCGCAGACAAAATTAAAACCGGTTAGTTAGCATCTCTTCTCCTATGAAAAAGAATTGAAGTTGTCCTAATATGTTTAATGGGAGAGGCATACTTCAGCTATTGAAGAAGCTACTGCAGCTGCTGCTTGAGTTTTATGAGAAAGTTCACGCAAGAAACGGCCAAACTGACGAACAGCAACAGATATAAAGGGTACAACAATCATAGCCAACACTACAACAATCGAAACCGTTAAACACCAGAAACATCCTTCCATTAACATCAAAACAGAACCGGACCTAAACCCCTCTTTTAACCCTAACTTCAACATCCGAAAATCTTCAACACATAATCCACATTCCATCTCTCACCATTAACAGAACCACACACAAAACGCCGGAAAACTCCTTCAAAACCTCTATCGGAACCACTTCCAGAAACCTTCACCTCCGACCGTTAATCCATCCCTCACTTCAAACTGGCTTCAAATCCATTTCATCCGTAAATCCAACTTCAAAACATCCCCAAAACCAGAACCGAAAGTGGAAGAGAGATTCAAAGTGAAACAACCGAACACCCAATCATAAACCCTAACCCCTCTTTCAGTAATCCAAATCTCCATTCCTTCCGCCGTAAACCTCAAACTTCAATCGATTTCCATCATCAAAACCAAACCGTTCAGAATAATCATCATCAACAAACGTAAATCAGATTCAGAAATAGAATAAGAGGAGATGGAGAGAGTTTGAAAGAGAGAGCCAATGAAACGAGATTGAGAGATAGGGGAATCCGAGTAATGATACGAAGAAGAAGGCTCTTAGCTTCTATTGTTTTTCTTTGCTGATTTATTTTTACTTTTTATTTCTTTAATAGCGTTTTTTATAAAAGCGCTATCTTAATACACAATGATAGAAACGATAGCGGTTCTATAGAAAGCGCTATTGTAGTTACATATTTTAATAGCGATTTTTAAAAAGCGCTATCGTAGTGCTTTTAATAATAGCGCTTTTATAAAAGTGCTATTGTAATACAACATTTTAATAGCGCTTTTTAGAAAAGCGCTATCTTAGTGAATATCTATAATAGCGCTTTTTTACAAAGTGCTATCAAAATCATATTCTCTGTACTCTTTAATAGCGTTTTACTATAAAGCGCTATTATAAATATGTTTGTTTCCTTTTTAATAGCGCTTATTTAAAAAGCGCTATTAAAGTAGGCGATACAAAAAACCAATTTTGGCGTAGTGCATTCTCATCCCTCACTCAACCTTCTTCAGAACAAGCAAAACCTACCGCGAAACGCTCACAAATCCAACCCATTTTCTTCTCCATCCATTTTTCTGAAACCTCAACAGTAACCTTCCGAAAAAACTCGCATTCTTCCTCCAAACCCAGTTCATCAACCCATTTCTTCAACGAAATCAACAGAAAAATGCAAATCCAACTGCGAAACCGCGACGAACCATCTTCAAACTCCAAATTCCCTTTTTCTCCCAAGCCATCGCGTTGCACCACCATCAAACTCTATTAAACTTAAAACTCTTCATCTCTTCCTCACCAACGCAAAACCTAACCATTGACAACACCAAAACCTCTCACCTTTCATTCACGAACCTTAAACCCATTTCTCCAAACCCGTAAAACTTCACTCCGTTTCCGGTGAACTCCTTCAACATAAAGCTTGCATTGCCACTTTTGATTAGAACTATTTATGAAAGTAAGAGGCTTGAATGTGATGCTGGCAGACATTTAGTTGTGTTTTGGATTTTATTAGAAGATTGGCACATTCCAAAGTAAAAAAGGATTCAAAGAGGCTGCTACCAAAGTTGAACAGAGGGAGAACGTGTTCCCTTCTCTTGAGACCCACCTTTTCTTGATTTTTTCTTTGCCACGTGAGGGTTCTGTGTGAGTAGATGATGGGCTTGTTGGAAGCCCATATGATTCTACCAACTCCCATGATTAATCTTACGCCCCCCCCCCCCCCCCCCCATTTTCGTTCTATACCCCATTTCCTTTTTTAAAAAAATGTAATATATATATATATATATATATATATATATATATATATATATATATATATATATATATATATATATATATATATATATATATATATATATATATATATATATATATATATATATATATATATATATATATATATATATATATATATATATATATATATATATATATATATATATATATATATATATATATATATATATATATATATATATATATATATATATATATATATTAATTTATTTAGTTTATAAATATTTTTCTAAACTGTTTGAGTTATTTTTATATATAATGTTAGAGTTTTTTTAATATAGTTTGTAAATATTTTTTTTATAAATAATTTAGAGTTTTTATATATATATTTATCTTTTTCAGTTTTAGTTTTTTTTTCTAGAATTTCTTTAATATTTTCTTTTAGAAGTTAAATTTTAGCATTTTCATTTTTGTTTAAGGATTTATTTTTATATCTCCTCTTTTGGGTCGATGACGAGACCTCTATTGTTTTTCTGTCAAATTATTGATGAAAAACGATAGATCCGAGACCGACTTTTCTCTTCGTTTGCATTTTCGATCGTTTATCCATCTTTGGTTATTTTCACCGCTTTTTGGTCGATGAAGAGACTTCTATGTTTTTCTGTCAAATTATTGATAAAAAACAATAGATCCGAGACCTCTATGTTTTTCTGTCAAATTATTGATGAAAAACGATAGATTCGAGACCGACTTTCTTTCTCCTTTTCATTTTTGACTTTATTTCATCTTTGTTTATTTTCACCGTTTTTTGGTCTATGACGAGACTTCCGTAAACCGTTACCAGTCAAATTATTGATGAATTATGTTGGATCCGAGACCACCTCTTTCTCTCCTCATTTCTTCTTCTTCTCGATTTTATTTTGAGTTTTCCTCGATCGATGAAGTCTTGTATTCGTAAGCGTCGGATTATCGAAGTCGATAATCTTCCTGATTTCAAATCTATGGAAAATGACCATTTGGGTCATTTTTTTTACTTTGGGATCGCGACAGGCTACCTTCAATTAGTCGATATTATATTTGCGATTAAGACAAGATCCCACTGTTTTTGGTCCGTGCGACACAATTAAGTCGGAGAATGATCCTCAATATCATTTATCTATCTTGTCATAGCACGAATATCAATTACGCGACCTCCTATAGTTCAACTTCCCTCATAAGTCGAGCTACGACGGTTTAGCGTCACATTGTTCCCGATTCGATTCACTAACACCTTTCGGACCGTACTCTAACCCATAACCGCGATGAATGTTGTGAGTCAAGAATTAGATATGTAGGAAATGATAAGTGGGGGGCCTCTCCTCACATTGTCTAGAGTGTTTAGCGTATGCCCTTTGGGCGATATGAGACGCATTCGCTCCTACGTCTTAGGATTTAGCGTAGCGCGCGTCTCAAAACGATCTGGTTCCCTTTCGTTTAGGAGTTCCAGGCCTAGGACCTTTTTCTCTCTCGCATCCATGCAATCGAGACTCCTTTTTCTCTCGTATACATGCGACCGAGACCCTCTTTTCTCTCGCACCCGTGCGATCGAGACCCTTATCCCGTAGTTAGCCGAACTACGGCTTCCCTGATTTCTCATATCTTTTGAGAATACGTAGGCAGAGGATTGTGATAATTCTAGCGAGCACTTTTATTTCTTTCCCACCTTTAGTCCTCCGTAACTTTTAACCCATAGGACATGTTACGTCCATTCTACCGCAAACAGGTAACACCTAAGTCTCCAACGAGCGAGCAGCAATGCACCTAACTGCTAGAATGTGTACGCTAGCATCGTCTACCCGAACCTCCCCATTTTTCCATAGTTGGGCGAACTACGGCTGCTCTGATTTCTCATACCAGTTGAGAATACGTAGGTACAAGACGACGATGTTTTGGCGAACACTCTTCCTTCTTTTCAACCCTTACCCAAGAGTACGTTACTTTTTCGTTCTACCGCAAACAGGCATCGTCCCTAATTGCTGGAATGGAGACTTAACATCACTCATCAAAACACTTTTACCCATAGTTGCCCGAACTACGTTTGCTCTAATTTCTCATACCAGATGAGGATACGTAGACACAAGACGGCGATGTCTTGGCGAGCAACCTTCCCCCTATCACCCGTAGTTTCCCGAACTACGTTGACTCTGACTTTCCCATTGCACGAGGGAATACGTAGGCATAGGGCGGCGATATCCTATCAAGTCTGTTCTTTTTGTTCACCCCCGTTTAGTAGTAGCATTAGATAGTTTTTCACCCATATATTAGAAAACAAGCATGGATCCCGTTGAGTACAAAGGGGTGCTCATACCTTCCCCTTGGGTAACCGACTCCCGAACCCAAGATTTGGTTGCGATGACCTTGTCTTTTCCCTTTTCGTCAGGTTTTCTTTGATCGTTTCCTTTCCCTCTCTCTAGGATAAATAACGAACGATGGCGACTCTTCTGTCTAGTTTGCTGGCCCTCTTTTTTGCAGTAGCGACAATGGTGTAATATATAAGAGGAATTATGATTCTGTGTTGCTTAGATGCATGGATAGACACGAAGCAGACACAATCATAAGGTCCATACATGAAGGCTGTGAGGGTGTACATGCCAAAGGGCCTGCCATAGCTAAAAAGATCCTTCGAACTGGGTATTACTGGACAATAATTGAGGTAGATTATTACAACTTTTTCAGAAGATGTCGCAAGTGCCAGATCCATGGTGACAAGATCTATGGTGGGGTATTGATATGATTGGAATGATCGAGCCGAAGGCTTCCAATGGTCATCGCTTCATTCTAGTTGCTATCGACTACTTCACCAAGTGGGTTGAAGCTTCTTCTTACGCAAACGTTACACAACAAGTGGTTTCCAGATTTATCAAGAAAAAGATAATATGTCGCTATGGTATTCTTAGCAGTATTATCACTGACAATGCAAGCAACCTGAACAACAAGATGATGAAGGATTTATGTCAAGAATTTAAGATAATGCACCACAACTCTTCACCATATTAGCCCAAGATGAATGGCACTATCGAAGCAGTGAACAAAAACATCAATAGGATTATCAAGAATATGGTCAAGACTTACAAGGATTGACACAAAACGTTTCCCTTTGCATTACATGGCTACAGAACTTTAGCTCGTACTTCTACTGGGGCAACTCCGTATTTGTTTGTGCATGGTAAGGAGGTTGTTTTACTTATTAAAGTCAAAATTCCTTCGCTCAGAGTCATCATGGAAGTAGATATTGATGAGGCAGAATGGGTCTAATCCAGATATAACCAGCTAAATTTCATCGAAGAAAAGCGCTTGACAGCCGTTTGCCATGGTCAATTGTATCATAGATGTCTCAAACGAGCTTTTGACAAGAAAGTTCTCCCTCGAGCGTTCCACGTGGGAGAACTCGTGCTTAAGAGGTATTCTTCTGTTCACTCGGATCCACATGCCAAGTGGACTCCCAATTACGAAGGACCTTTATTGTTAATAAGGCTTTCTCATGTGGAGCCCTGATCCTCACCACTATGGATGGGGAAGAGTTGCCACTACCTGTGAACTTTGACGTAATCAAAAAATGTTATGCCTAAAAAAATGATGATTAAAGAGCTTGCTAGATTGGCATCCGCAAGAACAATCTAGGAAAAAATGGGTGTCTCGATGGACCCAAAAAAAGAAATGTTCATGCAAAAGTTAGGGATAAAAAAAATAGCCCGCTAAGTTAAAAACCTGAAAGGGCGACTTAGGCAAAAATGGGTATCTCGGTGGACGAAAAAATAGAAAATGTCCAGGAAAAACTTAGGGATAAAGGCATTTGACTGTGAACACTTGAGCATATCTTCGTTATAGTTGGACCTCAGACGGTAAATAATCAATCAAATCATTATCAACAGACGCAAAGCATTGGGACTAAGACTTACAGTGGATGGTGGCCAATATTGTAATCAATGCAAAATCAAATTTCCCATTGTCATTTATTTTGTTTTTCAATTTATTGTAAATTTTCTCATCAAGGACTTTTGCATTCTTGTACACACCTTATGTAAAAATATTTTCATTCAATAAAAGTCATCCTTTGATTTCTCATTTGTCTCTTTTCAGTATAATTGTTTGCAAAATGAACGATTATTTGTGATCACATAATGCTATAAAGCGTTGAGAATAATAAAAAGCTAAAATCAGCCAAGAAAGTATTATGCATTGCATGCTTTACTGGAAATCCTTAAGGGATGATCGGTAGTCTCCATTTGCATGCTTGATCCCCAACAGGCACCGTTATGGTTCTTCGAAAGGGTTGGTTACCTTTCATTTCCCCAGCCGAACTATAATTTCCTCAAGTAGAGACATGTTTTCTCTTCCCCAACAAGAGCGAGATTCCTCGCATCATCCTCAAAAGATCGAAGCTATCATTTCCCAGCAGCAGTAGATGTTTCGATTTGCTTTTGTCTCACGCAATAAGAATCATCCTGACCTTGTTCTTCTCGAGAAGAGACGGTTGTTTGAAGATCACCCATGGTTCCTTCATTTCCCAGACTGAATCAGCTACGGTTGGAAGGTTCCTTCATCTCCAGCAACATTATTGGTAATAGCGTGGAAGTCTGAGATCTCTAGGCTCTTTCCCTAGTGGCATCATCATCATCCAAGGATTTCTTTTCCCCAGCTGAGGATGTCGAGTTCATTTTGCTACAATCTCTGCCTACCTGCAACACAACATCTCAACCTATACCTTTGCATAACATGATACCAAGCATCATGTAAAGAATGTCCCCAGCAGAGTCGCCAGCTATTGCTACTGCGAAAAAGGGGGGTCGACAAACTAGACAGAAGAGTCGCCACCGTTCGTTATTTATCCCAGAGAGAGGGAAAGGAAACAATCGAAGAAAACCTGACGAAAAGGGAAAAGACAAGGTCATCGTAACCAAATCTTGGGTTCGGGAGTCGGTTATGCAAGGGGAAGGTATGAGCACCCCTCACGTCTGTTGTACTCAACGGGATCCACTCTTATTGTCTAATCTATGGGTGAAAACTATCTAATGCTATTGCTAAACAAGGGTGAATAGAAAGAACAAAATTGATCGGACATCGCCGCCCTATGCCTACGTATTCCCTCGTGCAATAGGAAAGTCAGAGTCAACGTAGTTCGGGAAACTACGGGTGATGGGGGGAAGGTTGCTCGCCAAGACATCACCATCTTGTACCTACATATCCTCATCTGGTATGAGAAATCAGAGCAAACGTAGTTCGGGATTACACGACCACTAATTGGTTCAAGTGTTTTAACTGAGTAGGGTTAAATAATTGCCCTAGCAGTTAGGGACGATGCCTATTTGCGGTAGAACAAAAACTTAACACACTCTTTCTAAAAATGATTTGCAAACAATCTCGAAGGATAAAAAGCTTTGATTTTGTTTTGTGTTTTTTATGAAGAGAAGTGAATTAAGTTAGATTTGAAACTCATGTTGCACTAAAGACTATGACTTGAGAGCGAATGCGTTGCATATCGCCCAAAGGGCATACGCTAAACACTCTAGACAAGGTGAGAGGAGGCCCTCACTCATCATTCCTCAAGTGCTTAAGGCTCGTAGCATACAACAAGTGTTAACCTTTATTAAGTGTCTTATGAAGTTATGAGATGAGAAGAGAAGACACAAACTCTAAGGGGAATTGATCAACCCTAATCTTATCATGCAATGTGATCCTAAAGTTGGGATTGAAATGGGAAAATCTATCCTAATGTTATCATGCAAAGGATTGAAACCCTAATGTCTCTCCTACTCCCATCTTAAAAGATGGACTAGGAATCCTAAGGGATCATGGCAAAAGAGCACAAGTAAACACATAGCAATTCAATCACAGATGAAAAGAAAAATGAAAGATGAAAGTGACTTAAACAAGTCAAGGCAATAAGAGATGCAAACATGAAATGCAAACACAAATGCAAGAAGACTCAACAAACAAAAGAGACTCAAACACAAGAACAAGTCAACATAAATAAGTCAACAAGAGATGAGATGAAATGGGAGAAGCAAGCTCCTACAACCATCAACCATCAATCACCAAAGAAGAATGGTGCCATCCTAAGATGCACACACAAAGAAAAGAGGGAGGAAAAAGTGTGGGGCAGACACCACCACAAGCACATCTCACCCATACAATTCTTGAAACACAAGTAAAACAATGCAAACAAAACAATTCAAAATAATCACCCATGTTCATGACAAACTCAAAGTGTACACATGGACACCAAATCATCATGAACAAATGGTAAAACCACTAGGGCAAAAGTAGAACATATTGGAAATGGTCCAAATTCAAGCTCAAAGCAAAAGGGAATCACAATCATGATCATGTACAAGTGATGAACCAAAGTTCAAGCACAAACTCAACACTTAAAACAAGTGGAGAAACATGATTCAAAGATGACTTGTAATGCAAATTACACATGCCATTGAGCTTAACCACCATCATCTTGCAGTTCTACTTATTTTTCTGGAGTTTTATTGGCTTTTGCTTCAAATAAAGTGATTATCTCAAGCTTCTTCGGTGCAAATTCATGTTTGGAGATTTCGTCACATTTTCCTCGGTTTCGCTGCGGTCCGGTTGCAAATTCAGATTTCTCTGGTTTCCTTTTATCACTTTCATCACATATCAATAGCAACAATCACCAAGGTAATTATCTGCCTTATAGGTTGGAATTTCTCACTCAATTTACTGTTTTTGATCACTTTCGTATTATTCGTGATGTAGAGTCGATAATTTTCTTGCGTGCGAATTGATTGCGCAATTGTTTGATTGTTGTTCTTGATGAGTTAATTGATTCAATTGATGTCTAATTGATGATTTTGAACTTGATTTTTCGTGCACAAATGTTTACCATAGCATGTTGTTGCACCCCAAATTTTGACCCCTTAGATCTTCATCATTATTCTAGGATCATATTCATTTGATTATCTAACCTTAACCTATTTCAAGTTTGTCTTTGTTAAGTTGCAGATGGATCAGGGTTCCGTACAATCAAGAATCGAGGTTTCGATGGTTTAATCAGTCAATGTATTGGATTTATTCTTCATGAAACAAGTCTCCATATCATCAAAGATACTACATTGGGTTAAGTATGAGTCCAATTTGAGGTTGTCACCCAAAGATTAAAGACAGTGCAGTTCAGGATCCCCGATTAGGGTTTCTAATTAGGAAAAGTCAACTGTAGTTTGACTTTTGATTTAAAAGGTGTTCCAATGATGGAATTATGGTCCATGAAACTCATATGGCTTAGTGAAGACCTCTCAAGAAGTTTCAAGACCTCAGAATACCCAGAACGTCAACAGGCGATCCGGTAGTTGCCGATCGATTGTTCGTTCGACCGAAAAGTCAATTTTTCAACCATAAGGAATTTGACCTCAAAGTGTGAAGAAAAAATGTTTCTAATAACATACTACACCTATCCATGAAGTTTCATGACCATTATATCAAGGATTGAGGAGTAATCAAAAAAGTCGGGAATTAGGGTTTTGAAAAGGGCAAGACCATAACTTCCTAACCACACATCCAAATGAGGTGGTTCAAAACTTGTTGGAAAGGTCTTGGCAAGTGATAACACGAAATCGTATAGATATTTTCATGCATAATCCAACTAAAAGCTAACCGTTTTCGATCCGATTTCGGGTTATTTCCATGTATTTGTCTGATGTTTTTGCAGGTATTCAACGATCACGTCTAAACAAGGCAACATGAAGAAAAGAAGCAATCCCAGATGAAATATGGACGAAAAAGGAGTGAAAACACAATGAAAAGCGCAGCAGACAGTTTTTGCTGATGTGACGACCGTCACAGATGCATGACGACCGTCACACGGGTGACGACCGTCACACCTTGTGACGACCGTCATGCAGGCAAAAACGCCCCACTCAGATTACACGTCAAAAGAGCAGTTCCAATCCCCATTAAATGGTCCACTACTCCCTAAATTATCTGCCTCAAGGTCCATCATCCTCAGAGGTAACCGTTGGAATTCCACCTCTATAAAAAGGGAAGCAGGGGACTTCAAAAAGGGAGTTGCATTCATACCACGAAGTGCTGCCAAATTTACTTTCCAGCAAATTTACTTTCAGTTATTATTTGTATCCATTTCTCCAGTTTCATTTGTATCCCTTTTCCTTTATTTCCCTTTCCATTTTTACTCATTCCCATTTCCGCTCTTCTGTAACCGTTACTGCACTGTACGATTGAATTGGAACTAAAGACATAATCCTGCCAACATCTGTGGAGGATCTGCCCAAAGGCCAATTGGCATTTTTTACAGGTTTTCATTTTGATCGACTTTTATTTTATCATAATGCAATTTATTATTTATTATTATTATTTATGTTTTGCTTTTCTAAATTCCATGTCTAGCTAAACTTAGGTAATCGATATGTAGTAATAATTCGAATGGGACTTGATAACTCTTGTTTGAAAACTTTCTTTTCACAAAAATAACTTATGGTCTAAGTGTTTAAAATTGATTTACGAAATAAACTTCGTCGCGAAAGCGAGAACTTATTTTAAAGTAGTTTTGCCACGAAAGTGGGAAATTAATTAAGATACGAACCAACAAGCGAAAGCTGCGGTAAGGTCAGATAGTAAACACTAGGCATTTGTTTTAATAACAGCGAAAGCACTTTAAAACGAATTAGAACTTAGAGATTTCCAAAAAGTAATTTTAACCCCGAACGGAACACGAAAGTGTACGTTAGGCCCTTAGGATTATGATTAGCGTCAATAACCATTGTGAGACGAGAGTCTTCAAATCTCCATTTTCTGCTTAAATAAACTGTGAAAACTATTTCATACACCAGTCACTTATCAAGTCCCTGAAGAACAAAATTACTACGTATCGATTTAATTAATTAAAATCCAAACAGTAATCTTAGTTTCCCCTTTTAGTGACAACATTATTCCCTTAAAACATATTCTACCTAGCTAAACATAGTAACTCCCGAGAACACTAGTTTGATTACGAGTCCCTATGGGATCGATATCTTTTATTACTACGCGATAGACTGTGCACTTGCAGTTAGTTGTATTAGACATAGAAAGTCGCGATCAAGTTTTTGGCGCCGTTGCCGGGGACCCGTTTAGTCAATAGTGTAACCTTCTGTTACGCCGTATAGACTAGGTAAACAATTTTCATTTTTCCTTTACTAGTGTTGTCGATTGTATGCCAAGTGATCGCCCACAAGGCGATATCTTGAAACCTTCAGTCGCAGAACTAGAACGCTTCTTACATCTAAGAAGCCGAATCATTGAGTACCAACTCAAACATAACATTCCTGATCCTCTCACTCCCATTCCCAAATCCGAAGAAGAACCAACGATGGCTGAAGGACCTCCGAACAAACCGCTGAAGGCATACGTTACACCATCTCAGATGGAGCCTAGAAGTAGCATTGCTGCCCCAGCTATTACCCGAAATGATTTTGAGCTGAAACCATCATTGCTGTCGGCTGTACAACAAAACCAGTTCTCAGGAAACGCAACTGAGGATCCGAACGAACATCTAACGAAGTTTGTACAATACGCAGACACAGTGAAAGCAAATGGAGTAACTCCAGACGCGATAAGACTTCGTCTTTTCCCATTCTCTCTTAGAGACAGAGCGTGGACATGGTTACAATCGTTACCATCCAACTCCATTACGACGTGGGAGCAATTGAAGAACGTCTTCTTAGCGAGATATTTTCCACCAAGCAAAACTGCTATGCTTAGAGCTCAAATCAACGGATTTCGACAGAAAGATACTGAATCTCTTTACGAAGCATGGGAACGATTCAAAGATATGATGAGAACATGTCCTCACCACGGTCTAGAAAACTGGGTGACAATCCATACTTTCTATAATGGGCTTCTATACAATACTAGATTAACCATAGACGCTGTCGCGGGCGGTGCACTTATGGATAAGCCATACGATGAAGCCTATCAATTGATAGAAAACATGTCACAAAACCATTGCCAATGGGGAGGTGAACGCACTCCAAATGAGAAAACCTCAGCGAAAGGTGGGATGTACGAAATCAGCAGCCTTGAAAAGTTCAATGCTAAAGTAGATGCTCTAGCACAAAAGATCGATAGTCTGACCGTTAACCCCACTGCAACTGTCGCTGCAGTAACTCCAAATTGCGAGTTATGCGGAAGTACCACTCATAATGCACCCGAATGCCCATTGCTAGCCGGAATCCCGCCAGACCAAGTAAATTATGCTCAAGGAAATCCCTATGCAAACACATACAACCCAGGTTGGCGAAATCATTCAAACTTTTCTTACAAAAGCGAAAATGCATTGCAAATGCCTACTGCCCCGCAAGGATATCAAAAACCAGCTGCTCAGAATGCACCTAGGAAATCAAACCTCGAAATGATGATGGAAAAGTTCATAGCTACTCAAGCTCAGACGAACAAAGAATTCCTGAATCAAAACATACACACTAGCGAGCAAATTAAACAGTTGACAGGAAAAGTAGACGCTCTAGCCACCCACAACAAAATGTTAGAAACTCAAATATCACAAGTGGCTCAACAGCAAGCATCTGCTGCCGCACCTGCTGGCACATTTCCTGGACAACCCGAACATAATCCCAAAGGTCAAGCAAATGCTGTGATACTAAGAAGTGGAAAAGAATTGGACGAACCGATCGATCCGAGGACCGAAAACTCAGCCATGCAACAGAAACCAACTGAACAAGCAGAAAAGGAATCTGAGTTAGAGAAGAAGGGGGACAACGAGAAGGAGGATACCGCAAGTGAAAAAACTCAAGCACCTCCAGCGCCATATAAACCACCTATTCCTTATCCGCAAAGACTAATAAACTCTAAAACTTCAGGACAGTTTAAGAAATTTGTAGAGCTCCTTAAACAGTTGAATATTACTATTCCTTTTACAGAAGCGATAACTCAAATGCCGTCATACGCCAAATTTCTCAAAGAGATCCTGTCGAATAAGAGAAAGATCGAGGATAACGAAACAGTTACACTCACTGCAGAGTGTAGCGCTATTATTCAAAACCGCATGCCTCCTAAATTAAAAGACCCAGGTAGTTTCTCCATACCCTACGTCATAGGAAAGTTCGTAATAGATAAAGCTCTATGTGATTTAGGAGCCAGTATCAGTGTTATGCCCTTATCTATATGCAAAAAGCTGAATATGGGAGACCTCAGGCCAACCAAAATGTCCGTACAATTAGCTGACAGATCAGTAAAATACCCCGTCGGAATACTGGAAAACATTCCAGTGCGCATAGGACAATTCTACATTCCAACCGACTTCATAATCATGGATATCAAGAAGGACACTGTAACCCAAATTATCCTAGGAAGACCATTCCTAGCTACAGCCGGAGCGATTATAGACGTGAAGAAAGGAAGGCTAACATTCGAAGTAGGAGAAGAAAAGATAGAGTTCATTCTCACCAAGTTCTTACAAGCACCGACAATAGACGATACCTGCTATTTAGTAGACGAAATTGACGAATGCATAAGAGAACTTGAAAATGAAGAGACCACGTATTCAGAAATAATAAAGATTCAAATGCCCGACATTTCTGAAGACGACAATTGGCGTAAACCGTATAAAGACGACAGCCTAAGCGAAAGCTTAGCACTGACACCAAACCATATGCCAGGTCCGAAGAACCCATCTTTAGAGCTTAAAACTCTACCCAAAAACCTCAGATATGAATTTCTAGACGATGAACTAAAAAGACCAGTGATAGTCAACGCCGACTTAGGACAACCAGAAACCGAAAAGTTATTAGAAGTCCTAAAGAAGTACCCCACCGCGTTAGGCTATAACATAAGCGATCTAAAAGGTATAAGCCCTTCGATCTGTATGCATCGAATTACAATAGAGGAAGACTCTAAAACCTCTCAAGAGCATCAGAGAAGACTAAACCCCATCCTGAGCACTATAGTCAGAGATGAAGTAAAGAAATTACTAGATGCAGGAATCATCTATCCGATCTCCGATAGTGAATGGGTTAGCCCAGTTCATGTCGTACCAAAGAAAGGAGGAGTCACAGTAGTTAAAAACGAAAAAGGCGAATCGATAACAAAAAGAGTCGTGACTGGAAGTAGGATGTGTATTGATTATAGGAAGCTTAACAAGGCTACGCGCAAAGATCACTTCTCGCTACCCTTCATAGACCAAATGTTGGAAAGATTAGCCAAACATTCATATTTCTGCTATCTAGATGGTTACTCAGGATTCTTCCAAATTCCCATCCATCCTGATGACCAAGAAAAGACTACATTCACCTGTCCTTACGGTACTTTTGCTTACCGCCGAATGCCGTTCGGACTCTGTAACGCTCCAGCAACCTTCCAAAGATGCATGATGGCAATCTTCGCAGATTTCATAGACGACATTATGGAAGTATTTATGGACGATTTCTCGGTATGTGGACAAAGTTTCGAAGGATGCTTACAAAACTTAGAAATGGTACTAGAACGTTGCGTAAAAGTAAACCTCGTCCTAAATTGGGAGAAATGCCATTTTATGGTCCGACAAGGAATAGTTCTAGGACACGTCATATCAGATAGAGGGATAGAGGTAGACAAAGCCAAAATAGAGATTATAAAAGATCTCCAACCTCCAAAATCCGTACGAGAGATACGGAGTTTTCTAGGACATGCCGGTTTCTACAGAAGATTTATAAAAGATTTCTCGAAAATCACAAAACCTCTGACCGGCCTGTTAATGAAAGATGTTGAGTTCGTCTTCGACGACGACTGTCTAAAAGCATTCGAAACATTGAAATCAGCCCTTATCACCGCACCAATCATGCAACCACCAGATTGGAGACTACCGTTTGAAATCATGTGCGACGCGAGTGATTACGCTGTAGGCGCAGTTCTGGGACAAAGGAAGGACAAGAAACTCCATGCCATCTACTATGCTAGTAGAACCTTAGATCCTGCCCAAATGAACTACGCTACCACAGAAAAGGAACTTCTAGCAGTTATATTTGCGCTTGACAAATTCCGTTCTTACTTAGTAGGAGCAAAAATTATAATATACACAGACCACGTTGCCATAAGGTACCTAATAAGCAAAAAGGATGCCAAACCAAGACTATTGAGATGGATCCTCTTGTTACAAGAGTTTGACTTAGAAATCAAAGATAAGAAAGGAACCGAGAACGTTGTTGCGGATCACTTATCCCGAATAGAAGGCATCAGACACGAGCCAGTACCGATAAATGACGATTTCCCGTACGAACGTCTGATAGCCAAATTAGAAAGTGACGTACCCAACTCAATCTCAGAAGATCCAGAATTCGAAAAAGCCGTAGAAGCCGTCTATGCCCAAGTCACATTACCTTGGTATGCTGACATCGTTAATTACCTCGCTGCGGGCGTGCTTCCACCAGATCTTACTTATCAGCAAAAGAAGAAATTCTTCCATGATCTGAAACACTATTATTGGGACGAACCTCTACTCTTCAAGAGAGGGGCCGACAACATATATCGTCGCTGTGTCCCAGAGGAAGAAATAGAAAATATTATTTCCCAATGCCACTCAGCACCATATGGTGGTCATGCTAGTACATCCAAGACGTGCGCTAAGATTCTCCAAGCTGGCCTATTCTGGCCTAATCTCTGGAAAGACGTTTACATCGCTGTGCAAAAATGCGATAGATGCCAACGAACTGGAAACATCTCACGACGCGATGAAAAGCCTCAGAAGGGAATCTTAGAGGTAGAAGTCTTCGACGTCTGGGGAATAGATTTCATGGGACCTTTCCCTCCTTCTTTTGGAAATAACTACATACTCGTCGCTGTCGATTACGTATCTAAATGGATAGAAGCCATAGCTGCTCCAACAAATGACGCACGAGTAGTAATCAAACTCTTCAAGAACACCATCTTTCCTAGATTCGGTGTAACCAGACTCGTCATTAGTGACGGAGGATCTCACTTCATATCACGAATATTCGATAAACTTCTCTCTAGATATGGAGTCAAGCACCGAGTCGCTACACCTTATCATCCGCAAACTAGCGGACAAGTAGAGGTCTCGAACAGAGAAATAAAACAGATCTTGGAAAAGACTGTCGCTACCTCAAGGAGAGACTGGTCATCGAAGCTACAAGAAGCTTTATGGGCTTATAGGACCGCATTTAAGACACCCATAGGTACTACCCCCTATAAATTAGTTTACGGTAAATCCTGCCATCTCCCTGTAGAGTTAGAGCACAAGGCCTTCTGGGCCATTAAGACACTCAACTTCAACTACACCGAGGCAGGAGAAAAGCGAATCCTGAACTTACACGAGTTGGAAGAACTTCGATTAGACGCCTACGAAAATGCCCGTATCTACAAAGAACGTACTAAAAGGTGGCATGATAAACGTTCAATCAGGAAACAATTCAGTGTGGGAGACATTGTATTGCTTTTTAATTCACGATTAAAACTCTTCCCAGGAAAACTAAAATCTAGGTGGTCTGGACCCTATGAAGTGACTAAAGTACTTCAGAGTGGAGCTGTTGAAATTACCGACAAGACAAATGCACCGTTTATCGTAAACGGGCAACGTCTAAAACATTACAATAAGAACGACAACAGTCCTCAAGTTAGCAATATAACATTGCTTGAGCTTCCGGCTCAAACACCAGAATAGCTTCTCACCAAGCTATCGTCAGGCTTTAGACGTTAAAAACAACGCTTATTGGGAGGCAACCCAAATTTCCCTCGTTATTGCATTTCATTTTTCTTTAAGATTCTACTTTGAAAAATCCAACAAAAATCCTAAAATTACTACTACTTTCTACTTTCGTTCATTTTCGTACTTTTATTCTTATTTTGTTTTTCCTCTTTTACCTTTTGTATCTACCACTTTTCGTTTCTAAAAATCCTGACTTCAATTTCTTGTTTCAAACTTTTCAGGATTTTTAAAGCCTTCAAAACATTTCTTCTATTTTCTCCGAATTACCTGCGAATATGGCCGAGTACGATTTCACAAAGGTTCACTTCAAAGGACTCGCTCAAAAGGCAAGATTTGCAGCACTGACCGAAAGAGAATTCGCCTTAACGCTGTATTATGACAAGGCTACTATGGATAAACTAGGGATCACGGATAGCATTCAATACCTGTTCAATCAACTGGGTTGGGAGAACACTGCTCTGAAAACACGTTTCGCTACCTACAAGGATCTTACCTATGAATTCCTTAGCTCTTTCAGATACACACCCAACTATGGCTTTGGAACCCGCTCAGAATTGATTACCTTCAGATTGTTTGGAATGGACCAAACTCATAGCCGGATGTCACTAGCTAACCTCCTAGGATTCCCTAGCGGACCGCATGTGTTCATCAATGCAGAAGATGACGACATTGATTTGCAACTCGAGCACTTCTGGGGTAGAATCACAGGCGACTATCACTCTGAACCAGACAGAATGTACAATGATGACATTCATAACCCAGCCTTTAGATACTTCCATAAGATACTAGCTCACACCTTGTTTGGAAAAGAAGAAAATATTACCACAGTGTCTAAGGAAGAGTTATTCATCATGCTCTGTGCTTCTCAAGGACGGACAGTAAATGCAGTGCCTTTCATGATGAGAGCCTTCAAACGCCTCACGCTGGAACCTCAGACACCTATTCTTATAGGAGGACTAGTAACAATGATAGCCCACGAGCTTGGCCTTAGATTCCATCTAAATGCCAGCACTCGTTTTGGTACCATCAGACCCATGAACATACAATTCTGCTTTAACAGGCGCATCTTAGGAATTATGGGACCTGGATCGTATGAGTACCTTATTAATGAAAAACCAGTACAGCTATTCACACTGCCTGATCATCTGATGATAAGCATCCACAACAAGGATAACTGGCTCTATGAATTGGATGAGCCTATGGGACCTCCTTCACCACAGTCAACACCCCAGAACTATATGTATGACAGTGACCACATTTCTGAGGCACACGATTACGTGTACTTTGAGGACGCCGCCTCTGAAAATGAGTAGACCCTATGACTCCTCCACACTACAATACTTATCCTGAGCCTATCCCTGAGGAAACAACCGACAAAATGGATACCGTGTTACTCAGATTGGACGACATTGATAGAGCTCTGACGAATGTAAAAGCTGATATCGCAAGCGTGCATAGTGACCTGGTAGGCTTCATGGATCTAGTCTGCGACCAACTCGACTACTATTCACGGAAATTTGATGAGTTGAAGGCACGAAAAGATTAGTTATTAGCTCGTAGCAGTAGTTTCAGTTTAGTCTAGTCTAGTTTAGTTTAATTTACTCATTTGGAATTTTCGCATTGTTCGTTTCATTATGTACTACATACAATTGTTTCCATTTTATGTTATTTCAATTCTAGTTTTATTCAATTATTCTGTTTTCGCATTATTTATTGATTGTTGGATATTTATTACATCACCGTAGCAATACTAGGCTTTAAAATCACCCTGAATACGCCCTCAGAGCAAAATTCTGCGTTCTGCAGATTTTGCTGCTGTGACGACCGTCACAGCCCCATGACGACCGTCACGCAGCCCAGAACTGCAATCTGATATAGCAGGGGTCGTGTACCCTTCCACTCCCCCCATTATCACTTTCAAACTTCCAACATTCATACCCCACTACGATTTTCGTCCTCTCCATTTAAACTATAAACCTCAACTCCAAATTCAACCTCCAAACCACAGTTCTGTCACATTTCCCTCTCTTCCGAAAAACCCCAAAACCTCCGAAATCTCTCCATCTTCAACAATGGCTGGAAACGCAGATATCAGCAACATTTCCTTCCCTGAGGGTGAGTTAGGCGAGAGACAACGAGCACAGTACACTGCATTTCATCAGAGGTCTCTCCAGCCAACTCACTACCCGCACCTTCCATCACTTACGGAGCTCGGACTCCTAGAAGGTGTAACCTAGATGCTTCAACGAGCAGGCATCTAGAACCTCTGCTCCAACCCTCAGCCGACCTACGAACAGCTCACCCTTGAGTTCTTGAGTTTGTTCTCATACATCACCAGCAGCGGCGAACTCAACCAGCACTCAGGTGCCGCTTGCTTCCGGATGTTTGGCGTTAACTATCAGCTGCACCAAAACCAGATTGCCGGCATCCTACAGTTACCCCACGGCGACAACGCTCATCGCCGCATCACTGGCCAGTTCCAGCATGAAGCCTTCGCGCTGTGGTATCAGTTGACCGGCCTAAATGCCGATGGCTGGGACTCCCTACACGCCACTCACATCCATAACCCCGCCATCAGGTACTTTCACAGGGTGTTGAGCAACATCATCTTCGCCAGAGACAGCAACCACAAAGTCAACTCCAAGGAGCTCTTCTTTCTGCATTGCGTCTTCAACAATGAACCGGTCAACGCCGCCCTGTTCCTGCTGGCCCACATTCAGGCCAACTGCAACCGTGGCTCGAAGCCATTCTACTTTGGCGGGATTGTCACGGCGATTGCACTTGGGCTGAACCTTGGCGACCGCCTCCAGCACCTCCAGTCTATCCCCTCGGTGTTCCTTGACACCGACCACTGCAGGGCCTCCCATCTCATCCGCTCCCGAGCTGACGGGAAATATCATCCAGTTGTGCGTGGCAAGACCGTCAGAAGCATCATCCTTCCGTCCCGCACCCGCATCCACCCTGAGGACCGTACCAACTGGTTGTTCGACCTCACTGCCCCTCATGCTGCCGTTGTTCCTACTCAGGACCCCACACATGATTCCGAAGATGAAATCCAAGCTGAGTTGGACAGGTTCGAGCAGCCAGAGGCATCGCAGCCTCCTCCACCAGTAGGTACATCATCCCGCCGCCGCCGTCACCATCCCGTGCCCGATTACACCGAAGAGGACCTCCGTTGCTCCCTAGACCAGCAGGCACAGATACTCACGATGCTGCAGCAGCAGAACCAGCGAGCCGACTAGTTCGAAGCTTGGCACCGAACTCAAATGCAACAACTTCACACCGGCCAAGCTACGATCACTGAGAGTCTAGCGAATCTGACCCTGCAGGTCGAAGGCCTCCGAGACACGGTCTACCACACTAGAGCCATGAGCTATGAGGATAGAGTAGCCCTTGCTAGAGCCAGAGGACGCCAGCGTGGACGTGACAGGCCCCGGGACTAGATTTTTATTTTTTCCTTTATTGTTTACTATATTTCAGTATTTTCTATTTTCATTTTCAGCTGTATCTCCCTCTCGCATGCTTCAAGAATCAGTGAGGACACTGATCGAGATAGTGTGGGAGCGGAGCCTTATTTCCACTGTATTTTGAACTTCCCTTATTTACTGTATTTCCATTTCACTGCACTTTTGAATTTTAGTAAGTTCCATTTTTACACTTTCTATTTCTAGCGAATAAAGTTCGTCTATATAATTTTCACGTTATGCAAACCATCCCCACATTATTCAACGTAAACAAAAACTTTCATTTGTTCCTCAAAAGCAAAAGCATCACGAGAATGCACCTAAGTTCAAACCGAGCTTTGAAACTCCGAGGAAACGACAGTTCTAACAAAACCAGTATCGTCCAGACACCTTAGATCTCTAGTTTATGCGAGTCGGTTTCACCACCTACGTGTACCAAAGTCTCAAGTGTCTACGCAAACCCAACCCCAAGTAGTTTATACTAGCGGTCAGCACCATCCTAAAAACACCTCTAAGCGAGCGACCGATGCAAATAAGTGTATGATCTCCAAAAAGATGAAAAATCATGAAAAGAGCAAAAAAAAAAGGCCCAAGAATATAAGATACGTTTCCTTCTAAGTTAGGTGCTCCTCACCCGAGCATTTAGCCCAACGGCACGAAAAACTCATTGAAAAATCAATGACACCAAATTATGATCAATGAAGAAGATCAAAAACAAAAACGAGATCATATTCACTAACAGGTCGACTTGCCATGAGAGTGTGCGGACAACGGGCTTAATGTGATTGCGCTAGAACAAACAAGGGTGAACTTGCCACGAGAACCTTGACACCAAGATACGGTAGCATGACTGAGACCGATTTGCATAAAAGGGAGACCTCCGGAGACTTGTAGTCCAGTGTCGTCGTGATACTCGTCTTGTTCCTACCAAGAATCCCAGTTTTTCCAAACTCTGCGGACGAAGAAGCAGCCTCGTGCTTGCCGACTTTTCCACGTTTTACTTGAGGACAAGCAAAGATTCAAGCTTAGGGGAGTTTGATAACACGAAATCGTATAGATATTTTCATGCATAATCCAACTAAAAGCTAACCGTTTTCGATCCGATTTCGGGTTATTTCCATGTATTTGTCTGATGTTTTTGTAGGTATTCAACGATCACGTCTAAACAAGGCAACATAAAGCAAAAGAAGCAATCCCAGATGAAATATGGACGAAAAAGGAGTGAAAACACAATGAAAAGCGCAGCAGACAGTTTTTGCTGATGTGACGACCGTCACAGATGCATGAAGACCGTCACACGGGTGACGACCGTCACACCTTGTGACGACCGTCATGCAGGCAAAAACGCCCCACTCAGATTACACGTCAAAAGAGCAGTTCCAATCCCCATTAAATGGTCCACTACTCCCTAAATTATCTGCCTCAAGGTCCATCATCCTCAGAGGTAACCGTTGGAATTCCACCTCTATAAAAAGGGAAGCAGGGGACTTCAAAAAGGGAGCTGCATTCATACCACGAAGTGCTGCCAAATTTACTTTCCAGCAAATTTACTTTCAGTTATTATTTGTATCCATTTCTCCAGTTTCATTTGTATCCCTTTTCCTTTATTTCCCTTTCCATTTTTACTCATTCCCATTTCCGCTCTTCTGTAACCGTTACTGCACTGTACGATTGAATTGGAACTAAAGACAGAATCCTGCCAACATCTGTGGAGGATCTGCCCAAAGGCCAATTGGCATTTTTTACAGGTTTTCATTTTGATCGACTTTTATTTTATCATAATGCAATTTATTATTTATTATTATTATTTATGTTTTGCTTTTCTAAATTCCATGTCTAGCTAAACTTAGGTAATCGATATGTAGTAATAATTCGAATGGGACTTGATAACTCTTGTTTGAAAACTTTCTTTTCACAAAAATAACTTATGGTCTAAGTGTTTAAAATTGATTTACGAAATAAACTTCGTCGCGAAAGCGAGAACTTATTTTAAAGTAGTTTTGCCACGAAAGTGGGAAATTAATTAAGATACGAACCAACAAGCGAAAGTTGCGGTAAGGTCAGATAGTAAACACTAGGCATTTGTTTTAATAACAGCGAAAGCACTTTAAAACGAATTAGAACTTAGAGATTTCCAAAAAGTAATTTTAACCCCGAACGGAACACGAAAGTGTACGTTAGGCCCTTAGGATTATGATTAGCGTCAATAACCATTGTGAGACGAGAGTCTTCAAATCTCCATTTTCTGCTTAAATAAACTGTGAAAACTATTTCATACACCAGTCACTTATCAAGTCCCTGAAGAACAAAATTACTACGTATCGATTTAATTAATTAAAATCCAAACAGTAATCTTAGTTTCCCCTTTTAGTGACAACATTATTCCCTTAAAACATATTCTACCTAGCTAAACATAGTAACTCCCGAGAACACTAGTTTGATTACGAGTCCCTGTGGGATCGATATCTTTTATTACTACGCGATAGACTGTGCACTTGCAGTTAGTTGTATTAGACATAGAAAGTCGTGATCAGCAAGCCCTACAAAAGTGTAAAACTGACCCATGGGCAAAAAATTCATAGATTTGAAGTTATAGCCAAAATCATCACAAGAGGGAGAAAACACTTTGAAAAATTATAAGTTTTTGGCCATTTTGGGCATGTTTTTAGCCAACTTTGAGGAGTTTTTTGACCTAGTTCCACTTGGAATATGAAGATCATGTAAAAATGAAATTTTTAGAGCTCCATGAGGGATTTATAAAAAGTACTAGAACTCCTCCATAGCCCTTGTGAGCTAAGAGTTTTGAATCCAGCAAGTTGGGGTCCCAACACTTGAATACACCATTTCAACTTTTTCACAAATTCACTTTTTAGCCACTTGAACCATTCTCAACCATTTGATCATGTCTTGATCTGATAATTAGAGAGGTTGATGGTTAGAAATACAAAAAGAATAAGGATTTGGTAGAGATTTCAAGTTGCAATATTTTAATAAATAAAAAACAAGAAGAAAGAGAAACTTTTTGATGAGGTAACTTGCAGCTGCAGCTCCCTACACTCTAGCCTCACTTCATTCACCTCCATGTCCTTCACACCCTTGATTTATACATCACATTGAGCCAAGGAGTTGAAGGTACAACTGCCATAAATCTTGGACGCATTTTCTTCCAAAAATCTCCCTTCAAGACCACAACTCAAAATCTGCCCCAACACCTCTCATGGCCTATAAATAGAGGCATCATCCCACTCTTTTAAACACACTAGAGCTATCCAAAACACCATAAACACATAGCTCTCTTTCTTTCCCTCTTTACTTGAAAGTGAAGAAACTTCACAAAATCACCAAAAAGTGTCACTTTGCATTTTTCACACCAATCCCTTTTCCAAATATTCCACCACTTCAAAATCACAATTTGAAGTTATTCCAATAGCTAGTTTCATCAAAAAAACCTTGAATCAAAAAGTCAACTTTCACACCACTCGAGTTTGACTTTTATGCACATTTCATGCCAAGTCACTACACAAACCATTTTCTATCACCATGACACTTGGAGCACCTCACATCCATGATATGTTAGCTATCTAAAGTCTCAAATCCAAGCTGGAAGTTTATTTGTGAGATCTGTCCACAAGATTACATTCTTTTTTCAAGAAGAAGCAACTTCACATGCTTGTTCAAAGGGAATGAATTATTGATTTTTTTTGCAGCTAGACTACAAGAGGTATGTGGTCTTGAACCTTCTCATCTTTATGCATCATGTGTGTTTAATTTTTGTTGAATATGTTTACACATGTGTCATGTTTGATTTGGTTTGATAAACATGCTATAGGCCATATGCTTTTGCTAGTAAGTGACCATTAGGGTAGGGTGTGCATTTGTTTACTTTTTGTAAGAATATACTGTCAAAATGTATGATGAGGCTAGGCTTGATATGGTTATGTTGAGTTGATATTCATTACTACCAAAACCTTTTTTCTCATTAATCAAGACTTGTTGGTATTTTAACCTTTGCCAATAATGGGGTAGAGGTGTTGCCATTAAGAATGGAGGTGCTACCATTTAGAACTCATGGCTATGTCTGTTGACTTAGAACTCTTGTTAGGTTTTGGTTAGTGACTGCCATTAGGACAGTTAGAGGACATGTTTTTGAACATTGGTGTTTTAGTACTTTGAGATTTTGTTTTTATCCAGGATTCATTACTACCAAGAACATATTATCCTTGTTTAGTGACTGTCATTAGGGTTTGATTGGTGCTGCCTTTAGAGTTTTGTTTAAGGATGCTGCTAGGTGTGTGTGCGTGAATATGAGTATCCATGTTATCTTACCATTGAAATTTGTTTGAGGTGCCATAAGCCTGATTTGGTTTTACCTAGTGATTAGGTTGTTTTCTTGGAGTTGACTTCAGGCCTAGGTTTAGTACTCTGATCTTAACCATGTTACTTTCTGTGATGAACTCAACTTAGTGAATACTCAGACTTGCCTAGCATTTTGTGGTGGGCATGAGACTGTTATTAAGTTTATGCATAAGACTTTCTTTATAGGTGGTGTTAGGGCTGGATCTGTCAACTCATGGTGGTATGCTTTATGTGTAATGACTCTTTGTTTGAGAATACATCATTTTTGAGTTGGCATGGTGATGTTAAGATTGGTGGTACTGCTCAGTTCTAAGTCAGTTTCCTTGTTTGATCGGTGTGAGTTGTTAACATTGGTAAGCACCAAGATTTACTACTGCTTCTATTCAGATTTTAATCATGAGTTGTTAACTTTCAAAACATTTCACTTGACTGTTTATTTTACTATTTGCTTTTGAAGATATTATAGTTGGAATTCATCAATAAATATTGATTAAAATACCAAGAATTCTGCCAACATTTTTTGCTCTGAAGTTTGTCAACTCCTAATACCTTTAAGTCCTATCTTTAAAAAACACAACTGTAATGGCTTGACAGCTCCTCCCCCCCCCCCCCCCCCCCAGATTCTAAGTCTGTTGCTAACAGTTTGTTAGAGGTCCTTAGATGTTTTTTGTCTTTGAATCCATCCACATTATTACTATTTCTTTTTTAAACAAAGAAATCTTGATGCTAATTATGTTCTCTTCTTATAGTTACTCATGCTCCGGCTTCGACACGGTGGCGAAAGGACTGGGGGACGGGTCAAGTAGTCTTTGATTTTGTCGAAAGCCTGCTGCTGATCTTTCCCCCATTCGAACCTCACTTTTATGACTCGAAGCAATGGCGAGAAGGCCTGCGTTTTCCCACTTAAGTTTGATATAAATCTCCTCAGGAAATTTATTTTTCCCAACAATGATTGCAGTTCCTTCTTGTTTGAAGGCGCTTTCGCCTCCATGATGACCTTTGTCTTGTTCTGGTTGATTTTGATCCCCTTCTTGTGGAGCAAAAAACCTAGGAAATCTCCCGCTTGCACACAAAACGCGCACTTCAAGGGGTTCATCTTGAGGCCAAACTTCCTCATTCTTAGGAAGGATTGACGCAGATGATCTACATGATCTTTCCCTGACACGGATTTTACCACAATGTCATCAATATATATCTGCATGAAATACTCAATGTAATCATGAAAAATTGAATTCATCGCTCGCTGATACGTTGCCCCAGCGTTCTTTAGGACAAAAGGCATCACTGCCCATTCGTAAGTGCCTAAGGCCCCTGGACAACAAAACACTGTTTTGGGAACATCATCTTCGGCGATGAAAATCTGATTATAACCAGAGTAACCATCCAACATGCTAAGGTACTCATGGCCAGCGGCTGAATCGACCATCATTTCTGCCACTGGCATCGAATACTCGTCTTTAGGGGTTGCTGAATTTAAATCCCTAAAGTCTATGCATACTCTTAGAGAACCATTTTTCTTAATGACTGGTATAATATTGGCTATCCATTCAACATACCTGGTTGTACGGATGAACTTACAACGAAGGAGTCTCTCGATTTCTTCCTTTATCTTTGAGAGGATTTCAGGAGCGAAATGTCTTGGGCTTTCCTTGATTGGCTTCTTGCCAGGTTTGATTGGCAATCTATGTTCAACAAAATCTCTCTTCAAACTGGGCATCTCATCATAATCCTAGGTGAAGAAGTCCTTGTATTCTTGCAACAACTGAATAATTTTGACCCTGAGTTGAGAGTCGAGGTTGGCACTAATGTATGTTGGCCTCTTGACTATTCCTTCTCCCAGATCTATTTCCTCTAATGGGTCTTGTGCAAGCATCTTAGCATCATTCGCCAGGGGATCTTTCTCGAAACCCAGAGGTTCCTCGTCATAATTAGCGTCGAGCCTTTGATCTTCATACTGAATCTTCTCAGGAGGGCCAGGGTCGAAACCTTCAGCAAGGTTTATTCGACTAGAATTTTCACTGGCTTTTTCAACCATTTTGTTGTTGGCAGCCTCCAGGGCCGCTTGTAGTTTAGTTTCGGCCACGTAAGCTGAAATTCTTTGAAGCGCTATGGCTTCAGTCATCATTACTGAATTCGCTTCCCCATCAGTGGGGTCTATTGGAAGCGTGCCAAGGTATGGGAGCCTCTCACATGGTACTTCCTTATCCCAGTGAAAACCATCGATGGGATGTAGATAAAGTGAGCAATACACTTCATCATTTGGTACAAACTCGAAATCTACAGGCGCGCAGGGGCCTATGCCGGCCAAGTGTTTGTCAAATCACCTTTGGTCAACGTGGTTTATGGGAGCCTTAAAATATCCTTGGTCAGCTTCAATATTTTCCACGATGCCATCTGGTCTCCATATGACAATCCTCCGATGCATTGAAGATGGCACCGCGCCAACGCCATGTATCCGCTCCCATCCAAGTAACCAATTATAGTTGGCTGTTGTTTCTACCACCATGAAGACGGTTGGGCAGGTGATGGTTCCGACTGTGACATCTACCTGTATGACTCCCATGGTCGAGCTTACTTTGCCTTCGTAGTTTGACAAGACCATGTTGTGTGGTTTTCTATCAGTTTCATCTTTGCCAATATTATTCAACAAGAACTGTGGCATCAAGTTCACAGTTGCGCCACAATCCACCAGAATTTTATTAATTGGGACCTTTTCCACTTTTGCTGTGATGTAAAGAGGCTTCAAATGATTTTTCATTACCTCTGTGGGCCGTTCGAAGAATGCATTTTGTTCTTTAACACAGCCGTTATTCATAACATAGTAGCACACAGGCTTGTGCTTCACCATCTCCCAATCTGTGTAAGTATCCAGGTTTTCGACTACAGATATTCTATCGAACTCCCTTGGCATTACCGACACCACGTCAATCAATAATTTCAATGAATCGTCAGAGTCAGAATCGAAATTATCAGTCATTTCCTCGTCGACCCCGACTGGTTTCCTCTGTTCTTCGACCTGGGTAGGAAATAATCTGCGTCCCACAGGTGCTTTTTCAAATGTCTTCGACTGTCCTTCTTTATTCCCGACAGGAGCATTAGTACTTGATTCCTCCTGGTCCTTTAGTGAGCTTTCCCTGAGTGCTTTACTCCTGCGTTGCTCCCGTCTCCACTGTGATCGAGACATAGGATTATTTCCCTTGTAATTCTCAGATACGTGGGCAGTTCTTGAGGATTGGAACTCCTTTCGATAACTAACTGAAGATCCTCGCTTTACCTCAAAGTTCTTCCACTTCTGTTATCCCTGATGTCTATCTTCGTTAGGCTTTATCCACTTACCATTAGCAGCCTCATCAATGGGTTTGAAACTGGCGGGCTTAGCTGTTGGGGGCCTAATACGAGGCTAAGACCTCCTTTGGGAATTACCCCGAGTGTCGAATCTAGGCATCTCCGTTCTTTGTTTAAGCCTCAGTGTTCCTTCTAATTTCTGGGCAGCTTTTCTATCAAAAATGGCACTGCATCGAGGGTACAACATCACACTGGATCCTTTCCCTTGACAACGGTGGAGAAAATTAACGATTGATTCTTCTTGCTTTGGGTAAGCCTCTTTAGTGAGTTCGTCTTGGTAGTTTGACTCGCTATCCCCTATAGTTTCATGCTGCATGATTTCTACCATATTGATCTCGACCCCTTCGAACAGATTCATTTTCCTCAAACCTAACTCCAAACCTTCAGTGGCCTGGTCTATCTCGATAAAGTGGCCATCAGTTTCCTTAGTCACTATTTCCCAACCTGGATTATCCTTACCATTTGAACCTAGTTCATCACCAACTTGGCCTAGATCGTCAGTGGCCATCTCTACACAGTCCTCTTGTCCGAAACTCATGATAACTTTGCCATTACACTCCCATCCATGAGGTTATCAATAACCTCTACCATGTCGATCGAGAAGTTATTGCCGTCAGTAGCTTCGACCATGTTGGCTTCCAATGGTTCTGTATAATGGGTGTCTGCCATCTGCAAGGGATCCGTGTCGACCTTCATCTGGCTATTGGCCTTATCTCCAAAATTTAGACGTCCCTCTTGAATTGCATTCTGAACAAGATCCCTGAAAAGAAAACATTGAGACATTTTATGACTCCAAAAATTATGGTATTTACAAAACCCTATTTTCTTCCTTTGTTCTGCAGACGACATTTTAGCACCGGGTGGTACTATCATTTGCCTATCTTTCACTAACAAATCAAAGATTTCATCACATTTAGTGATATCAAAAGTATATGTTTTCTTTGGGAACCTATCATTCTTTTCAGATTCTACAAAATTCTTCCCTTGCGGGGGAGCCAACACTTTACAAGAATAAGGTGGGCCTTGTTTTAGTTCAGCAAGATCCACTTTGCTCTCGTCGAAGTGTAAGGGGTCATCGCATATCCCTTCGACATTTTCATTGAATTCGACAAAGGCTACCTTCTTTTTTTATTGAACTTAGCCTTTTCGTCTTTAAGTCGTTCTAGTTGTCGAACTCGATCGGCCAGTTGAGCCATGTCCCTTAGATACTGGGTGTCCAACTTCTTTCTAATGGAATAGTCGAGACCCCCCAGCGGCCATCTCGACTAACTTGTGTTCAGGGACCTATTTGAAACACCTGGCCTTAAGTAATTGAAACCTATTGAGGTACTCTTCGATTGGCTTAGAAAACTTACGCTTCACGCTAGCGAGTTCTTTTAGACTAATCTTGGTTTGGCCCATGTAAAACTTTTCATGGAATAGACGCTCTAACTGAGTCCAATTACACACCGTATTGGGGGGTAATGTTGTGAACCAAGTAAAGGCATTCGTAGTCAGAGAACTTGGGAAATATTTTATTCTAAGACTCTCATCGTTTGCTATCTCTCCAGCCTCAATTAGATAACGGGCAACATGTTCGACAGTGGACTCTGTCGTATCGCCTGAGAACTTAGTAAACTTGGGTACTTTCGTTCTAGGAGGCAAATCCGCCTGAAGAATATAGTCTACTATTGGAAATGTATAGTTTGATCGGGTGAACCCAGTGTTCAGACCATTTCGAGCCATAATTCTTTCAACCATGGCTGCTAGGTTATTATCGACAACCGCATTATTACGTCGAACCTGCTGGACAACATTGTCTGTGTTCTGGTTTCGATTCACTATAATTACTTCTGGATCCCTCTCCTCTAGAACGTGTACCTGGTCTCTCAATGGTTCGACCCTAGGTGGCTCGACTATGGGGTGACCAATCCTTTCCTGGACCCCTACTGCTGGTTGGTGTCCTAAGTCTTTTCGTACAACATTTGCCACTGGGGCCTGATTCCTGGCCAGGGGAGGTACCCCCATAAATTCAGTCAATCGCGTCAATTGTACTGCTAATTGCTGATTAGTGTGGTTCATATTTTAGATTAATGGTTGAAAGATTTCACCCATGGTTTGGGGCAGAGTCTGGACCATTTGCAAATTTCTTTCATCCATTTGTTGTCTTAAACATGCAACAGAGGTATTAGTCAAGTTAGGGCCTTGTGTCAAATACCCTAGGCTCGAACCTTGGGGATTTCGACCAATGTTCACGCCAGACCCTGATCCCTGTAATGGCGAAACCATTGCATTATCTGAGAACATAGGGGGTGCGTTTTAGAGCCCATGCATTACAGTTGTGGGCATCCCATATAGGGGGTTTCTTGGTGACTGTGAAAACCCGGGAGGAGCAAACTGCCTAGACGTCGAACTTCCTCCCAACAACATTTGCGGATTCGACATCTGGGGTCCGATATATTCCAATACTGGTTGACTGTAAGGTCTTATTATGGTTGACCCAGTCCCAAGCACTGAAGGTGTTGGCTCTGGCCTCACTAGATGTGCTATTTGTTCTCCTGTTGACAGTATCGAAGGCGGGATTACACTATTCCCCGTTCTTTCGCTAGAACTGCCTCCTTGAGGGTTAGGATTGTTTGGCTGATTTGCATCTGTCACCATATTCCTAATGCTTCGTATTGTTAGTCTCTCTTCGTTTACAGCGACAATTTTACCACTTCTTAGTAACATAAAACAAACTTTTTGTGAAAGACCAATAAAAATTGCAATTCTGCAAGTTTTGCTTATACTAGTAAAAAAAACTCTTAGCACCATCCCACTGGGCGTGCCATTTTGTTTCCCTTGAAAATCGGAAAACAACCGCTGATCTTCCAAATCTAACTTTGGTGACTCACAGGATCGATCAGATTGATCCTAGGACATGTGCTAAAAAGGGTTTTTTCTTCATAAATCTATCTAAGTTTCACACTTAGGAAATATTGGAGTAAAAGGTTCTACAAAGCACCTATTCGACTAAAAAGGAAAGAAGATAAAGTTTTCAGTGATAAAAGATAAAAGATTTAAAAGAAGGGGTTGAGAATGAAGGTGAAGTAAAATGCATAGAAAAGGGGGAAGGTTGTAAGAAAGATAAAGAAAGCTTTATAAAGTCTGAACAAATAAAATAAATTTCATTAGAAAGTAAAGGACGGTGTGTTTACATCACGTACATTCTCTTCGATACTCTCTTTCTCTACACTTGGATACTTGGAGTATTTTTAAGAGTAACTTGTACAACAGTAAATTACAACACACGATTCTATGCCTAAGACTTCCTATTTATAATAGTAGAAAAAAACTACCAATAACTTCCTCTATCATCATCTTCCGCCACTTGTCACCATGCATGAGTCTGTTGCCCATATAACGCCACATGTCCTCTTAGTCATCCAGCGAATGAAAACATTCCCTCCAATTTATTTAAATTTTAAATATGTCGGATAACTACCCAACAACATCACGGTCGAAGCTTCCAATGATGTTCTTCAAGTCTTTGTGGCTGCTTCGACTTTTCTTCCTCAAATGTCCTGCACTCTTCGACCAGCTTTCACCTCTAGCAAGATTCTAACACTTTCTTTACAACATTTTAGCTTGCAAGAGGGTGTCAAATTTAGGAGCTAACACAAGTACATTGAACTTTTAGTCCACACCATTTGGGGATGAGTAGACCCTTACTTCATGCTCGTTGTTTTCAAACCTAGGTTTAATGTTTTGCTTGAATGTATATATTTGTGGATCTTTGTTTACCTGCGTTTGTGCATCCCTACATTCATAAGCATCATTTTACATTGGTTTCATGGAATTCAGAGTTTTATTTATGAACATTGTAGGACCATTATGGATTGCAAAAGGAAAAATACTTTGAAATACTCTTTCAAGAGTCTTAAATTGGATGACCTAAGGAAGTTAGGAGCTCTGGTTGAAGATCAATAAACGTTCAAAGACAAGTATGGGAAGCTATTATCATTGTTGAAGGTTCAGGTGGACAATGGACTTATTTCCACCTTACTCCAGTTCTATGATCCAGATTATTATTGCTTCACTTTCTCAGACTATCAGCTTATGCCTACCTTAGAAGAGTGTTCTCAGTTGGTTGGTTTGCCTATTCTGATTGAGTCTTCTTTCCCTTTTCTGGAAAAGGACCCTAAAGAACAGGACATTGCTAAGGCTATATATATGAAATTATCTAATATCAAAGCTAATATGACTACTAAAGGTGGAGTTTTTGGAGTAACGACGGATTTTATGATTGAGAAAGCCTAATATTACCCCGATCATATAAGCATGAATACATTTGAGGCTATCCTTGCTTTACTCATCTACGGAGTGTTTCTTTTCCCAAGCTTTCAAGGATTTATTGACCTTAATGCTATCAAAGCTTTCATGAAGAATAATTCAGTACCAAGTTTGCTAGTTGATGCTTATCATTCAGTTTATCTCCGAAACTTTCATGGTGAAGGAATGATTACGTGTTGTGTACCCTTATTGTACAAGTGGTTTATTTTGCACTTGCCCAAGTCTGGTTTCTTTTGGGATCTCAATAAAGGTCGTTGGTCATAGAAGATTATGGCTCTTAACCACTCGGATATTGATTGGTACAACTGTGTCTATGATGAGATACCAATCATTGACAACTGTGGAGATTTCTCTAATGTGCCTCTCCTTAGTACTAAGGAAGGAATTAGTTACAATCATGTCCTAGCTCGCCATCAGTTGGGATATCCTCTGAAAGATAAACCCAAGAGTGCTCACGTGGAAAATATTTTTTTCAAAGATAATAAGGAGCTCTAGAAGAAGATTATGATTGCATGGCGTCATCTGCACAAAAGAGGAAAGGAAAGCTTGGGAAGACCTAACTGTGTTTCTCTGGAACCTTATCTCCAATGGGTCCAAGATAAGGCTATCAAGTTGAAGATGCATTATACCCGACAAGAGCCCATACCTCTAAAGAAAGAACCTGTTCTAATTTTCATATCTGAAGCAGAAGAATTAAAGATCGCTTTGAGGAAAGCACAACAGGAAAGATAAGCTTGGAAGAATAAGTATTAAGTGGTTGTTAAAGAGAATGCTGAACTCCAGAAACCGCTACAACTAAAGAGTGAAAAAGTACTTTCTTGCAAGAAGAGAAAAGCACAGGAGGATTTATTTTCCTCTAGCCCTCAGACCACTCCTTGGAAGTTGATCGTAGATAAGCTTATCTTCGAGAAGGCCCAGTTGGAGAAGCAGATCAAAAAGCTTAACACAAGACTTCCTTAGGACTTTATTAGCTTTTATTTAGCTATTATTTTTAAGGCTCTTTTAAGATGTATTTATTTGTAATACTTTATTGAATAATAAATGAATTTCTTTTGGTATCCTATGATGTTTGTAAATACTTGAATTCCATGAAACCTTTCGCATTTGCATTCCTGCATTTTGTTTTTTCTCTAACCCTTTAAGAAACCCAAATTGTTTTGCAGACATTGTGAAAATGGATTTTAGAAGAAGAGAAACAATGAATTACACCTTCAAGAGTCCGAAGCTTGAAAGTCTAAGGGAACTAGGAAGTCTAATCAATAATCATTTGACCTTCTTGGATGAATATGGAGGAATCTTTCCACTATTGAGGCTCAGGATGATTGATGGATTACTAGACGTGCTCGTCCAGTTCTACGATCCTCTTTACCACTACTTCACTTTTCTCGATTACAATTGATGCCTACTATGGAGTCATATTTTGCTTTGATGGGATTGACTGTCACATTTTGACCTCTTTTCCCTGGATCAGAAGACACGCTAAGTGATCAAGATATTGCAAACGCTACGCGCCTGAGTTTGTTTGATGTTCAAACTCACATGACTACTAAGGAATGGTTCCTTGGATTTTCGGCTAAATTCCTAATAGATAAAATTCATTATCATGCTGATAAGAAGAATACTGAAGTGCTTGAAGCCACCTTCGCACAATTGACCTATGAGATTTTCTTGTTTCCAAACATTGACGACTTTGTTGATATGGATGCCATCAAGATCTTCATACTTAAGAATCATGTTCCCACCTTACTGGATGACACCTATCATTCCATTCACTTAAAGAATTCAGAAGGAGGGGTTCAGATAACCTGTTGCACTGCTCTTCTTTACAAGTGGTTTATTTCTCGCTTGTCAAGATTAAAAACTATTTGGGATCCGAAGGATGCCCCTTGCTGGTCAGAATTAGTCATATCTCTTACCCATTCTAACATCGTGTGGTATGATCCTATGTACGGTGGAGTAAGAATGATTAATATCTGCGGAGATTTTCCCAATATACCTCTTATTGGAACGAAAGGATGTATCAATTATAATCCTGTTCTGGCACGTAGACAACTCGGACATCCAATGAAAAAGAAGCCGGACCAGACCCTTCTGGAAGGAATTTTTCTCAAGGAAGGAGAAAATCCAGAACTCAAAGCTAGGATTGTGCAGGCTTGGTGTCACATTCATAAAAAAAGGAATGACCGTGTTAGGATATCTTGATTGTACCATCTCAGAATCTTATCTGCGATGGGTACGAGAGAGGGCTTTTGAGCTGAAGATGCCTTATCCTCGACACGAACCCATGCTGCTGACTCCTCAGGACTCTGCCTGGACTGTTACGAGTGAAGAAGGAAAACTGAAAAGCGCTTTGGAAAAGGCTGAAAAAGAAAAGAATGCTTGGAAGAATAAGTATTACATCCTCAGTCAGGAGAACGAAAAACTGCAGAAGCTGCAACAGTAAAGGCATGATGAAGAATCTTCTAAGAAAAGGAAAGTACAAGAGGATTTATTTTCCTCTCGTGCATCATCAGGATCAACTACTAGCTTTGGTATTCCTCCGACTTTGGTGGCTTGGAAATAGTATGTGGACAAGCTCATCCTCAAAAAGGCGAAGATGCAAGAGCAGATCAACCAGCTTACGGAAGAACTTCATGGAGAGAAAGGGTCGTAATTGTTGCACCCTAATTTTTGACCGTAAGATGCCACCTCTTTTTGAGCATTTTCTATTATTATTTGACTTTACTTAATATTTATGTGACTAACCAATTTGTGCAGAGAACGGTAATATCGAGTGGAGATAGTGTCATTCTCACGATCAATCATCCACATTACTAACTATCTTAACCATTTTGTTTATTTTGCTTTGTGAGATTAGGTCCGCTACTAGAAGTTCAAGGAATTTAAAGATGATAAATAGCTCTTTTTTTTTACTTAAAGATCGAGATACATTGGTCCATATGCTCTACAAATTGCAAATGTTCAAGAATGCCGAAATTACCACTTCAAAATTCGAAGATATCATCACAAAGCCAATCAAAGTTCCAAGTCTATCTTATTTAAGGTTGGGTTTGCAAGATCATACCAAGGAATTCACATGTCTAAGTTCAAATTCATTGACCTTACAAAATGAACTCTATTAGACTAAAAAATGAGAATTGAAGAATCAACGGTGTTTTCCTTTTGCAAAACCATGATTTCATTTATAAGTGAGGAGGATCCTATTAGTATTTTAAAGCGCATACCAAGAGCAAGTTTGAAACAAGCTGAAGAATAAATTAACATAACCACTGCATTACAATCTTTCATAAGCTACGAGATACTTCATGTTCTTACAGGATACAGTTGTTTCATCAACTAAGTGGAAGATTCACACTTCTTCACATCAACATCGGTTTCAAACTTTTATTACAAAATCCTGTTGATTACAAGCTATTTGTATATCTTATGCAAGCCCCCAACAAGTTTCAAGCCACAAAGTTATAGTGTGTTAATCATTTGATACAAGGGCAGGCCCCAGACCAAGGCAAAAGTACAAGACCATTAACAGTTTATTTCTACAGGAATTTTGAGAAGTAAAGATGAGAATTTTCGAGCAAATATTCTCAAGACGTCGCCGGTAGCCGAGGATTGATTGAGGCACACACCAGGGCCAGCAGTACTTGCTTCACGATTTACCCATGGTTTAGGCTTTGTTTACTCGAGTGCGTCTTTGTGCCGTCTCTGCACACTTGCCAGCATGCTGCCGTCATCACGTTTTCTCCACGACCTCTGAGTGATGTCATTTCAACCTGCAAAAATTTGGGCACGAGGTTAAGATGTCATGACCACACAGTATAATATCTCGTGCTAAGCAGTATCACAACGGCATACCAGTGGCCGACCCAACCCGCATATGGTCCTCCTTGCAATCTTCAGGCCGTCACTCCAACCTGTCAAAGCCATACAATGTCAACCTACAAAATACAACGTAGCCGACAATCAAATTATGCCGTTATCAAAAATGGAATTGAAGTATAAAGAACAGGAACATAATCATCCGGCACAACAACCTGCAAAATATAAGAACGAATCATTGATTGCACCTAAAAAAACAAGTGTCAAGGATAGAAGAAGATAACACAAGTATCAACTACGACCGCATTCGCCGACAATTAAACACAATCTTAAAATGATGGCTTACCGGGTATAGTACCAAAATCGACATGTGATAGAAAATCACCCGGGCTACCGCTGCTGTATCAATCCATTTTCCTCAGAATTAGTGTTATTGATAAAGTTCTGTCAAGGCTGCAACTAGAACATTATGCCATTACAATTAAGAAGGTTTCATATTTTGTAACTTCGAGAATGTCGGCATCCAGCACACCAAGAGTACAAGCGGGGCTGACTCCGCTCATAAGACACTCCCCTGTTCAAAAGAAACTTTCAGTTCCTTTTCAAGACATGACAGAAGCTCGAAGTGAAGTTCGTAATATCACGCATCAATCCCGTGCCTCTCCCAATTTCACCTGCAGGATACGATAAGACAGTGAGGTTATCAACTCAATACGGTACTTGCTACCAAGCGAAGAACGAAAAGAGATTACCACCTAGCAGAAGTTGTGGCCAACCTTTGCTTTGAACGACCACGAACGCCTATCCGAGCAGCTCCAAGTGTTGTTGTCAAGAGTAACTGAAACAAGAAACCAGGATGGTTATAAAATCAGAAATCCTCCAACAGAATCTGCATAATCAATAAAATAAACAAAGCCATGGCTGACACTTTTAGATGCCGAGAAAGTTACGAAATATACTTATGCAGTGATCCAAGAGCCTATAACAGCAAGCAATGTTAGCAGTCTGAAAACAAATCATCAATATTTTATACAACCATATTGAAACAACACATGTTTATGGACTTCGACAAAAATTTAAGACAGTTCGACAAGAATCTCAAAGGAAAAAGCGACCTAATTACCAATGGTAAATAAGATACAGCGTAAAACCCCATCATCGTTACGCACGAGCAATACCCTTAACATCATCTAGCGGTCAACACGAGAAGCATAACACGGACATAATATTTGCTAAAATCATAGCGCAGAACTCACAACTTCATAGACAGTAAGTATCACGTATGAATCAAGTCATGTAATAGTCACTTCCCAGACCCAGCAAGCCCTGATTGTAAGCTACGATCGTTGCGGAGTCGTTAACCAAGCTACGTGACACATGACGAGTTGACTAACAAAATGGAACGAAGCGTGCGAAAACGACAACATGCTGCTAATCCCTGTTGCCGGTTATCTTTGTGGCTCCTCATACCTCTGTTTGAAAATTCTGCATAGCATCATGAAAGCACATACACTAAACATTTGCAAACTGAGGAAAAGATGATTAAAACTAAAGAATTCATGTCAGGCTCACCTGTGACGACATTTCGAACTACGAGGGCTGCAACATCACAAACACAATCCCACAATCTTCACTTTATTACAACTTCATCCTGGAACAGGACGTACATGTATCAGAGCACCGCCTCTATTAATCTAGCGGAATTTCCACTTCAAACTCCTAATCATGCCAGGAAGACAAGAGTTCTTTATGCTGCACCATTCAAACCGTGGAATACGATCATCTCATATCCAATCACCAAGCTGACTGAACCTACTGCTTTACCAAATCCTGTTACAACAAAAACAAGAATCAAAATAGAAGGTTGCGCGACGCTGTTAACGGAACCCTGTTAGTGTTCACTACGACTAGTAAGATTTGAAGTCAACACTATGTTCAAGACAATCCACAACAAAGTTATTTTGAAAATGAAGGAAGTTTTTTGTCGAGAATTTTACCTCCGACAAATCTATTTGAGAAAGACTTGAAGACGTGCAGACATCGGTTTGAAGAAACTCCTCCTCCTCCGAATCATCTTCTGATTCCATCACCAATTCATCGTCAGCAAGACACTTTGTTGTGCAACAGCAGGAATACAATCCCACTCCAACTCCCCAAGCATCATCCCCAAGCACATGAAAATAAACTGAGACAAAGCGTTAGTAAAATGCAAGCCGGCAAGAACATGTATAATTCAAAACCAATGGACGTGAAAAAGATGGAAGACAATTAAGAGTAACAAAGATAACCACATGCTTTGGTTAGAAAGAATCATAGTAAATCAAAACATTTACTACCTTTCAAAGTACAACCGAGCAAGAGTAAATCCAAACAGGAAAAGAGCCAGGATCACGATTTTTTTCCAATATACGGGTAACCTGTCAAACACAAATCAGACAATAATTACGACCTTCCAAATTTACATTGACAAAGCCTTAAACCTTCCCAAAATAGACTCAGACATATCAAAACGAAAAGATAAAGAATCATGGAGTACAGACATATCTAAGCGAAAATGGAAGGACGATTACCATACCTTTGAGACAGGTTTTGAACATGTTAAAACGAATTCAATTTCTTTCCGAAAAGAGCCCAGACATGTATAGCCGAAGATGGAAAGTTGTGAATGACCATTGAATCCAAGTTTGCCTATAAAAGGAGAAGAGCTCGAGAGTAAAAAAAAAAACAGACACATACAGAGTACAGAAATCATACAAATTCAACAGCCACAAAAATTCACGGCAAGTTCATCACAAAAAACCCCAATCCTCCACCGAATCCCTAAGTCGGAACCCTAAGCAAAAAGAGAACTTATCTTTTGATTCCACCGTGAAACAACCCTAAAGCCCTTATCGTCGTTCCGCCAACAGCCACGCAGCGCCGCGCCTTCACCACAAACTATCCGTTGGATCCGTCGCAAAGTCACCGGCGAAGCCATGACTATCATCCTGGGTAACGTTTCTTCACATGATATTTTATTGCGGGATTGATTTGTGTTTTGTATTTTCAGCTAGGTTTCACAAAAGGAGAAGTCGAAGGAGAGGAAGCGGAGAGAAAGAATCAAAAAATGAAGAAGATGGAGACGAAAGTAGAGAGAGACGGCGGAGAGTGATCGACGGAGAGAGAAAGGGGGGGGGGACGATTTGGGGGGGCTAGGGTTCTTGTTCTATCTTTTTTTGTTTATTTTGTAATTCAGTGATCACATACACAACACACACTGCCATACACCCTCACCATACGATCCACCACCATTAGCATTTTTTTTTAAAAGTTAAACCACCCATTAATTCTTTTAAAAACTAAACTATTCCTTTTAAAGTTAATTAAGTCTTTTATTTAATCACCTTTTTTAAAATAGTCAATAAACTATTTTCTTTTTAAATAACAATATGCTTTTAAAATCATTTCATATTTAAAACAAACTTTTAAAAATAAATAAATTATAACAAACCTTTATTAATTATTATCTAAATTGATAAGTGGATTATTAATTTTCTTAAAATCTAATCAATCCCAAACCTTTTAGTAAAAACTAATAAAATCAATCAATCTTTTCCTAAAATCAATTCACCTAAAGAACTTTTTATTTAATCTCATCTTAAAATCAATCCAACTAAAATTAGCCTATCTCATTATTAATAATCAAAACACAACTCTTTTACTAAAAATCAACCATATCGTCGTGCACGCTTGCACCACATTCACGATTCACACACACTTAGCGCTTTCATGCGTATGTATGTTTTATTTCATCCACTTTTCTTTTATCCACAATTCACACACTCACTTAGCGCTTTCATGCGTCTGTGTATGTCTTTATTTATCTGCTTTATCTGCAACTTTTATTTACCGCAATTTATATTCATCATTATCTATCCTTGTTGCATCTCGCATCGCATTCTGTCCAAAGGGAAAACCTACACATAATTCAACGTTGTGTGTAGTTGCACATCATTTGCATCATACTCCCCCATGATCCTTGATCCCATTCAAGTCGATCATTTTAGGATAGGACCTACCCTATAGGAAGGACCTTGTCTTATCTTTACAACTTAGACAAACAAACAATCAATTCAAAACAATCATTCAAACACCTTAGAGAAAGATGCTAAATCATCTTAAGCGAGATAGAATCTTCACCCCCACAACAATATAATCAAGTCGTAGGGACTTTGCCTTAAGAAAGATAGAGGCATACTCGTCATACAATCCGAGTACTTAAGCCCTTTTCTTAAGACGATGCAAAGACTATTTCCTACAACCTGTGGCGGTTAAATCTCCCTTAAAATGAAGACACATCTCCTCTCCTAAAATCAATCAATCAACTACCCTAAACCCGTAGGAACTTTGACCACAGTCAAAGAACTCCTCAAACCCTTTAGGGGAACTACAGATACTCTGATTCCACTCCCGTAAGGATATGTAGGCATAAGATGCGATATCTTATCGAGTATACTTAGATATAAACCACTAGATCTTTTAAACCATTAAGCAGATAAACACTTAGCAATAAACAATAAAACAAGAGGTTCCTGTAGAGTACTACAGAAACTTAGGATGCTAGTACATTCCCTAAGTTTAACCAACCCCCGAACCTATAACTCTATAAACCTTGCATTTGCATTGCATTGTGGGAATTTCGATCTTTATCCCTTCCTTTGGACAAATCAAAGTTTGGTTGCAAAATGAATTAAAGATTCAAACTAATCAATAGTTTGGTATCCGATTTTCACCGCGACAGAAATGGCGACTTCACTGGGGATGGACAAAGTGGGTTTCCCTAACTTGTTTATTTTTACTTGCTTATTGTTATATTTGATTATCTGCTTATTTGTATAATTGTTTATCTATTTACTTTTGGGTTATCATCTTTGAGTGGTGAGACAAAGTCCTACACCCGGACTTGAGAGAAATTAAGATAGGATGGTGATATATTCGACGAGGCTTATAGGGAGTGAGTCCCGACTAAGTTAAATCGAGAATCCCGCTTAATTGAGGCCCTCTCGAAATAGTATTGTTGAACGAGTAATCGTGAAGACACTCACTATTTTTGACCTTGGAGCCTATGATATTGAGGACCGTAGTTACCTTAACCCAACTTTGGCCTTTATTAGGACGTAGTGCGGGACTATGAGGGAGTACTCCCAAAATAGTGCTACGTGATGCTACACTCAAAAGAAGTTCTCTTGAGAATATTATTAACCCCCGAGTTAGTTGGGAAGTTGACAATATCCGAAAGATGGGCTAATGACTTTGGGAACCTTTTAGAACCTTGTTCTGCAGATACAATCAACCTTTAGTCCACAACCTCTGGGAATGGGTATACCTTTGCTCCATGCTCGTTGCAAACCTAGGGTCCCCTTGCTTGTTTATCCTTGTTTATCTATGTGCCTACTTGTGTTTACTACATTCATATAGCATCATATTACATTGGTTTCATGGAATTCCTAGTGTATTTATAAAAATTATAGAACCAATAGGGATTACATAAGAAAATATTCTTTTAAGAGTCCTAACTTGGGTGACCTAAGGAAATTAAAGGCGCTGAATCAAGAAACTCAGAAGGACAAATACCAAAGACTTCCCTTATTACCGAAGAACAGATTAAGTTCAAAAGACTCTCACTAATATTAAAGGTCCGAGAACACAAGGGATTCATTACACACTTTCCAACAAGAACAAAAGAAGAGATGGAAGATTTATTTTCCTCTATCAATTTAATCTTTAGACGATCCAAGTGGAGGAACAAATCAACAGGCACAATGAAGGATTTCCTTGGGGCTTGATTTAGCTTTTATTTAGCTATTATGTTGGGACTCTTATAAGAATATTCACTTGTAATCCAAATAATTTTACTTAGTAATTCTGTAACGTTTATAAGAACTTGAATTCCATGAAACCTTTCATTTCTGTATTAGCATCTAGCATCTTGCACATGCATGTGTCTCTTCTCCGTTGCGTCCTCATCCGTCTTTCTGTCTTTGTCAGTTGACATCTCGACCATCTGACCAAGCTCGAAGTATTTCCGAAGGATAGCAAAGAGAACAAAGATATGGATTCTATGACTGGCTTTAGAACAAGGACTAATCCGTTATTCAATCTACCCTCTGATAATGTTCAACAAGTGGATATTTCTACACAACCTCAGCCCGTGCAAGATAACTCGGTTGTCCAAGTTGATAAAAGAGTTTCCCAGTTTCCACAGTGTATACCGAATCCTCTGAATGTTCATGCTAAGATGAAGGTGGATGACCCTAGATTCATAGCAATGGAGAAAGAACTTCATGATTTCAAAGAGCAAGTGAAAATGATGAAAGGAGCTGATGCATCCGATTTTAATGCTCGGGAGTCATGTCTGGTTCCAGGTATAATTATTCCTCCGAAGTTTAAGATGCCTGTCTTTGAAGTGTACAAAGGTACTAGTTGTCCAAGAGATCATTTGACGAGGTTCTGTCGGAAGATAGCTTCTTATATTGACAACGACGAGTTGATGATTCATTGCTTTCAAGAAAGTTTATCTGGGGCATCCTTGATATGGTATATGAAGCTACAAAGGAATTGTATTCAGTCTTTTAAAGATTTAGTCGATGCTTTTATAAAGCAGTACAATTATAATTTGGACGTGGCTCCAGACAGTGATCAATTGATGAACATGAGTAAGAATGACGGCGAATCTTTCAAGGAATATGCTCAACGATGGAAAGAGTTGGCAGCCCAAGTTCGTCCACCGCTTCCAGAGAAAGATTTAAGCAAGATGTTTCTAAGAACACTGCCAGACTCTTATTATGTCAGGATGGTAGGCGTGGTGCCATCAGATTTCTCTAAAATTATAGAAGTGGGAGTAAACATTAAGAATGCGCTCAAAAGTGGAAGAATTCAAGATGATTTGAATAACCAAACTGACGAAGAGATTTCAGTTGATGATCCCCTAGAGGAAGGAAGTGTTGATGTTAACGCAATCTTGCCAGATCCAGTTCCAGTACCTTATCCTCAACATCAGTATGTGGCGTCTGCTCAGCGTAAACGACGACTACCTCGTAAGCGAAGATTAACTTCCCCAAATCAGCATCAGAATCGACAGGTTCGAAGACGGTTTCAGAATCAGAAGACACCTCTGGATATTCCAAAAGAAGAAACTCGCTGGTTTGATCTTATCCCAATGACTTACCGTCAGCTATGGTCTTACTTTTCCAGAAACTCAGTGATGACACCCAGAAAGACTAGAATCATGAAATCTCGTCCACCGTGGTTCGACTCAAATGCCAGCTGTGAATTTCATGATGGAGCATTGGGGCATTCGATTGAAGAATGTAAAGTTTTCCAAGGGAAGGTTCAAGAAATGATTGATAATAAAGAGCTGACTTTCAAAGGAGGAAGCCCGATCGTGAATGGAACACTGTTATGTTGATCAGCTGTTTATTTGCTCTTGTTATTTTCTTTGGTTAAAAGCATAATTAGCATGTGAGAACTTGTTTATTTTTGAACATTAACGCAAGTAAATGTCTGTCTTGAATAAATCCATTCGTTTTCACTCAAAAAAAACCATTTTCATAAATCATAATGCCAATGCTACCCAATCTCTTGCTTAGGCATGAAATTGGGAGGAGGATGACGAAGTAAAACGTAAGATCTCTGGATGTATGCTTTTGAAAAAAACCTACTGATGATGTAAGGCATTCTTTTCAAACCTCCTAAACACCAAAGACATAAGGAAGTTAAAATCCTTTTTAACCTTTTCCAACCTCATTTTAAACCCGGGGCAGAAAATTTTCAGTCAGCTCGATTGAACATGTAAAACCTTTCAAAATAGTGAACATCTTTCAAAATGGGTGGGTACAAATACGCTTTGACCCTTATTCCTTTGTTTTACAAATCATCAACTAAACCACAATATAACCTTTCAAAGTCCTAATTGAAGTAAGGTTAGTTCGAAAGCATACTCAGTGAGATAACGTTTCCTGACTCCTATTGAGTTATACTCAATTTTCGGTGGCTTTATAAAAAAATTAATTTATATCCTAACTAGTGAGTTCGGTCACCAGTTTTTGGAATATCTATTTTCAAAACTTCAAGACAAACATATATGTTGCATTAGCGGTTTCAGAATCAACATCTCATACGTGTTGATCTTTGCCGAGGTCATAGAAAGTTTACACATGAGTATCAACATTGAGCTTGTTCTATTAAAGATTGAAGACTCTGCTGACCTGGGGCAAGTTATTCCCCAGTGGTTAGTCTATGCAAATTTGACTTCTTCTAGAGATCTATTTCTGAAGACTTATTCGTGGTACCATCAATCAGAGCCGGTTACGTCGAGATTCGGTGAATCTCTCGAAGAGTTTGAAAACAATGGGACGCCATGTTTTCTATAAAATCCTCTTAGAACGACTTCTTCTCGTAATCATGTGACTTGGGGCACCTGAGAAACGAAGATTATCTTGTCCATATGCAACAACTATCGTTCAAATGGCGACTACCACGCAATCTTCAGTACCATTTTTCAGCAATTTCACCACATTCCTCATGTCCCCGATAAATTTTATTTTTGGTGGTCATGACATTCTTCGATGAAGCTTTTCGATGCAGGATTCCCAGTGATTTGCTTAACTTCACTTCCCCAGTGAAGTGCGTGAGGTCTCAATCCTCAGTAGATCTTTTCCAACTTCACCTTCCTAATGAAGTGGACATATTTCACTCCCCACTGGACCTTCTACAGCGACGACCTTCTCCAGCATGAGTCTCTCCAGCGAGACAGATATTTATTTTATCCATGGCTATCCAGTTATAAGTTTGATCCACCCCTAGTAGATCCTTTCTTCAACAAGACAACCATGATTCATCATGATAATTCCTTCGATGTAAGATCAAGATATTATATCCCCAAGTGGAATGATCTCTATTCCCCAAGAGAAATTTTGAAGCCCTGAAGCAGGAATGTGATCCCATATTCAGTTCTCTGTCTATCCCCAGTGATACTTCTATCTTTGAAGATTAGTCGGATGTTTGTTCCAAGATGTTTCATCTCTGGTTGCCTTTGTTCGTTTGTTTTGTCAGCATTAGACATACGCATATCATATAAGTAGATAACATAACATTTGCATTTGTGCATCCTTGCGTGTGTGTTGTTCTGTCGCTTTGGTTGTGTTTGTCCCCGAGTGGTTGGGTGTGTCTTTTCCTTCCAATTAGAGTTGTCAGCCCTAGGCAGAAAAAGCGCAATATTTCTATTTTCCCCACGAAGTTCGATCCTCGTGGAAGACGGTTGCTTTAGTACATTCCCATTTGAGTTCATACCTCAATGGTCCAGTCTTACTTGACAGTTTCTTTTCAGTTATTTCCTGAATTGAACTTCGGTCCTTGATAATCACGCTTCTTCAGACATTTTCCAACTTTTGAACCATGGATCAAGTGTGCATTTATTTTGCACTGTTCTCCGCAGAAAGGTCTTCATGAAGATAATTATTGAAGACGGATATCTCTCCAACAATATTACAAGACATCTTTCCAACAATCTACATCTGGTTTGTAAGTAATCTCTTTATTTGAGCAACTCGTTTTGATCAGGATTTCTATTAAAACGACGAAGGGTAGTCTCTTCAAGACAGTTTGTACATCCGCAATGGTTTATCAAGATTATCAACTCACAGCATCTCTCCGGAAATCCATCAGAGTGGTTTATCGAAGACTTCACAGATGTTTTCTCTTTATTTGAGAAACGACCACCTCAAGAAGTTCACATATTTACAACTACAACAAGATACTCTTCAGGAATTTATTCCCGAGTGAGTTCATCACACAAGTTTACTTCCGTCCAATGACATCTCCCCGAAGAAGTCGAAGAAGTTTATCACAATAGTCTCTCTTTATTTGAGAAGACATGCATTACAAATCAACCGGCCCACATCTCTTCCGAAGGTCCCCGGTAAAGCTTTACAAACTACATCTACAATTTACAACTACAGCTGCAAATTACATCTACAGTTCTACAAATTACAATATACAATCTACAATGACATTATGGCTTACAGCCAGAGCTTCACAATTACGACTTACAATCTACAACATCTACAACCCCTCTTTGTGAAGATGCTCTCACGAGTTTCCATCATTTTGGGCAGGGACTGAGACTAACTCATGGTTCCCATACCATGACGCAAGGGGAAGTTCTACATCAGAGACTGAGACCAACTCATGGCACCCATACCATGACGCATGGGAAAGTTTTTCAACAACAACATTCAAACATCTTACAGTTCCTGGTTAATCTTGACAATAGATTCCCGGAAGACCTCGACAGTAGGTAGTACCATTACATTTCCTGGTTAATCTCGACAGCAGATTCCCTAGAATTTCTTGACAATAGATACTTTGACAAAAGCATCCTTACATGAAGTTACCAGACTCGACATAGACTTCTCCGAATGATATCTTGGGATCATTACATTTGACATAGGCAGTAGGATCTTCAATTGGATTTTTCTCACTAGTGCTCTTCACAATATACTTACAAACACCTTGTGATTATCAATCTCCTCCCCGTGCAGTCTCGTTTTGTTGAGCCTGTTTCTTCCCGTGTGTTGTATCTAGTTTCTCCCCTGTGGCGCCATTTCCCCACGGGACCATGTCTTGCATTTCCCATAGCATTTCATATCATTTGCATTCGGTGGCCTCTTAAGGCCAAAAATTCGCGCAATGTTTGTATTTAAGTCCCTCCTATCTCGTCGAAACGGAGATTTCGATCTCCATATCTCCGGATAGAAGTAACTTAAATAGGGGCATCTGTTGCACCCTAATTTTTGACCGTAAGATGCCACCTCTTTTTGAGCATTTTCTATTATTATTTGACTTTACTTAATATTTATGTGACTAACCAATTTGTGCAGAGAACGGTAATATCGAGTGGAGATAGTGTCATTCTCACGACCAATCATCCATATTACTAACTATCTTAACCATTTTGTTTATTTTGCTTTGTGAGGTTAGGTCCGCTACTAGAAGTTCAAGGAATTTAAAGATGATAAATAGCTCTTTTTTTTTACTTAAAGATCGAGATACATTGGTCCATATGCTCTACAAATTGCAAATGTTCAAGAATGCCGAAATTACCACTTCAAAATTCGAAGATATCATCACAAAGCCAATCAAAGTTCCAAGTCTATCTTATTTAAGGTTGGGTTTGCAAGATCATACCAAGAAATTCACATGTCTAAGTTCAAATTCATTGACCTTACAAAATGAACTCTATTAGACTCAAAAATGAGAATTAAAGGATCAACGGTGTTTTCCTTTTGCAAAACCATGATTTCATTTATAAGTGAGGAGGATCCTATTAGTATTTTAAAGCGCATACCAAGAGCAAGTTTGAAACAAGCTGAAGAATAAATTAACATAACCACTGCATTACACTCTTTCATAAGCTACGAGATACTTCATGTTCTTACAGGATACAGTTGTTTCATCAACTAAGTGGAAGATTCACACTTCCTCACATCAACATCGGTTTCAAACTTTTATTACAAAATCCTGTTGATTACAAGCTATTTGTATATCTTATACAAGCCCCAACAAGTTTCAAGCCACAAAGTTATAGTGTGTTAATCATTTGATACAAGGGCAGGCCCCAGACCAAGGCAAAAGTACAAGACCATTAACAGTTTATTTCTACAGGAATTTTGAGAAGTAAAGATGAGAATTTTCGAGCAAATATTCTCAAGACGTCGCCGGTAGCCGAGGATTGATTGAGGTACACACCAGGGCCAGCAGTACTTGCTTCACGATTTACCCATGGTTTAGGCTTTGTTTACTCGAGTGCGTCTTTGTGCCGTCTCTGCACACTTGCCAGCATGCTGCCGTCATCACGTTTTCTCCACGACCTCTGAGTGATGTCATTTCAACCTGCAGAAATTTGGGCACGAGGTTAAGATGTCATGACCACACAGTATAATATCTCGTGCTAAGCAGTATCACAACGACATACCAGTGGCCGGCCCAACCCGCATATGGTCCTCCTTGCAATCTTCAGGCCGTCACTCCAACCTGTCAAAGCCATACAATGTCAACCTGCAAAATACAACGTAGCCGACAATCAAATTATGCCGTTATCAAAAATGGAATTGAAGTATAAAGAACAGGAACGTAATCATCCGGCACAACAACCTGCAAAATATAAGAACAAATCATTGATTGCACCTAAAAAAACAAGTGTCAAGGATAGAAGAAGATAACACAAGTATCAACTGCGACCGCATTCGTCGACAATTAAACACAATCTTAAAATGATGGCTTACCGGGTATAGTACCAAAACCGACATGTGACAGAAAATCACCCGAGCTACCGCTGCTGTATCAATCCATTTTCCTCAGAATTAGTGTTATTGATAAAGTTCTGTCAAGGCTGCAACTAGAACATTATGCCATTACAATTAAGAAGGTTTCATATTTTGTAACTTCGAGAATGTCGGCATCCAGCACACCAAGAGTACAAGCGGGGCTGACTCCGCTCATAAGACACTCCCTTGTTCAAAAGAAACTTTCAGTTCCTTTTCAAGACATGACAGAAGCTCGAAGTGAAGTTCGTAATATCACGCATCAATCCCGTGCCTCTCCCAATTTCACCTGCAGGATACGATAAGACAGTGAGGTTATCAACTCAATACGGTACTTGCTACCAAGCGAAGAACGAAAAGAGATTACAACCTAGCAGAAGTCGTGGCCAACCTTTGCTTTGAACGACCACGAACGCCTATCCGAGCAGCTCCAAGTGTTGTTGTCAAGAGTAACTGAAACAAGAAACCAGGATGGTTATAAAATCAGAAATCCTCCAACAGAATCTGCATAATCAATAAAATAAACAAAGCCATGGCTGACACTTTTAGATGCCGAGAAAGTTACGAAATATACTTATGCAGTGATCCAAGAGCCTATAACAGCAAGCAATGTTAGCAGTCTGAAAACAAATCATCAATATTTTATACGACCATATTGAAACAACACATGTTTATGGACTTCGACAAAAATTTAAGACAGCTCGACAAGAATCTCAAAGGAAAAAGCGACCTAATTACCAATGGTAAATAAGATACAGCGTAAAACCCCATCATCGTTACGAACGAGCAATACCCTTAACATCATCTAGCGGTCAACACGAGAAGCATAACACGGACATAATATTTGCTAAAATCATAGCACAGAACTCACAGCTTCATAGACAGTAAGTATCACGTATGAATCAAGTCATGTAATAGTCACTTCCCAGACCCAGCAAGCCCTGATTGTAAGCTACGATCGTTATGGAGCCGTTAACCAAGCTACGTGACACATGACGAGCTGACTAACAAAATGGAACAAAGCGTGCGAAAACGACAACATGCTGCTAATCCCTGTTGCCGGTTATCTTTGTGGCTCCTCATACCTCTGTTTGAAAATTCTGCATAGCATCATGAAAGCACATACACTAAACATTTGCAAACTGAGGAAAAGATGATTAAAACTAAAGAATTCATGTCAGGCTCACCTGTGACGACATTTCGAACTACGAGGGCTGCAACATCACAAACACAATCCCACAATCTTCACTTTATTACAACTTCATCCTGGAACAGGACGTACATGTATCAGAGCACCGCCTCTATTAATCTAGCGGAATTTCCACTTCAAACTCCTAATCATGCCAGGAAGACAAGAGTTCTTTATGCTGCACCATTCAAACCGCGGAATACGATCATCTCATATCCAATCACCAAGCTGACTGAACCTACTGCTTTACCAAATCCTGTTACAACAAAAACAAGAATCAAAATAGAAGGTTGCGCGACGCCGTTAACGGAACCCTGTTAGTGTTCACTACGACTAGTAAGATTTGAAGTCAACACTATGTTCAAGACAATCCACAACAGAGTTATTTTGAAAATGAAGGAAGTTTTTTGTCGAGAATTTTACCTCCGACAAATCTATTTGAGAAAAACTTGAAGACGTGCAGACATCGGTTTGAAGAAACTCCTCCTCCTCCAAATCATCTTCTGATTCCATCACCAATTCATCGTCAGCAAGACACTTTGTTGTGCAACAGCAGGAATACAATCCCACTCCAGCTCCCCAAGCATCATCACCAAGCACATGAAAATAAACTGAGACAAAGCGTTAGTAAAATGCAAGCCGGCAAGAACATGTATAATTCAAAACCAATGGACGTGAAAAAGATGGAAGACAATTAAGAGTAACAAAGACAACCACACGCTTTGGTTAGAAAGAATCATAGTAAATCAAAACATTTACTACCTTTCAAAGTACAACCGAGCAAGAGTAAATCCAAACAGGAAAAGAGCCAGGATCACGATTTTTTTCCAATATACGGGTAACCTGTCAAACACAAATCAGACAATAATTACGACCTTCCAAATTTACATTGACAAAGCCTTAAACCTTCCCAAAATAGACTCAGACATATCAAAACGAAAAGATAAAGAATCATGGAGTACAGACATATCTAAGCGAAAATGGAAGGACGATTACCATACCTTTGAGACAGGTTTTGAACCTGTTAAAATGAATTCAATTTCTTTCCGAAAAGAGCCCAGACATGTCTAGCCGAAGATGGAAAGTTGTGAATGACCATTGAATTCAATTTTGCCTATAAAAGGAGAAGAGCTCGAGAGTCAAAAAAAAAACAGACACATACAGAGTACAAAAATCATACAAATTCAACAGCCACAAAAATTCACGGCAAGTTCATCACAAAAAACCCCAATCCTCCACCGAATCCCTAAGTCGGAACCCTAAGCAAAAAGAGAAATTATCTTTTGATTCCACCGTGAAACAACCCCAAAGCCCTTATCGTCGTTCCGCCAACAGCCACGCAGCGCCGCGCCTTCACCACAAACTATCCGTTGGATCCGTCACAAAGTCACCGGCGAAGCCATGACTATCATCCTGGGTAACGTTTCTTCACATGATATTTTATTGTGGGATTGATTTGTGTTTTGTATTTTCAGCTAGGTTTCACAAAAGGAGAAGTCGAAGGAGAGGAAGCGGAGAGAAAGAATCGAAAAATGAAGAAGATGGAGACGAAAGTAGAGAGAGACGGCGGAGAGTGATCGACGGAGAGAGAAAGGGGGGGGGGGGACGATTTGGGGGGGGGGGGCTAGGGTTCTTGTTCTATCTTTTTTTGTTTATTTTGTAATTCAGTGATCACATACACAACACACACCCTCACCGTACGATCCACTACCATTAGCATTTTTTTTTAAAAAGTTAAACCACCCATTAATTCTTTTAAAAACTAAACTATTCCTTTTAAAGTTAATTAAGTCTTTTATTTAATCACCTTTTTTAAAATAGTCAATAAACTATTTTCTTTTTAAATAACAATATGCTTTTAAAATCATTTCATATTTAAAACAAACTTTTAAAAATAAATAAATTATAACAAACCTTTATTAATTATTATCTAAATTGATAAGTGGATTATTAATTTTCTTAAAATCTAATCAATCCCAAACCTTTTAGTAAAAACTAATAAAATCAATCAATCTTTTCCTAAAATCAATTCACCTAAAGAACTTTTTATTTAATCTCATCTTAAAATCAATCCAACTAAAATTAGCCTATCTCATTATTAATAATCAAAACACAACTCTTTTACTAAAAATCAACCATATCGCCGTGCACGCTTGCACCACATTCACGATTCACACACACTTAGCGCTTTCATGCGTATGTATGTTTTATTTCATCCACTTTTCTTTTATCCACAATTCACACACTCACTTAGCGCTTTCATGCGTCTGTGTATGTCTTTATTTATCTGCTTTATCTGCAACTTTTATTTACCGCAATTTATATTCATCATTATCTATCCTTGTTGCATCTCGCATCGCATTCTGTCCAAAGGGAAAACCTACACATAATTCAACGTTGTGTGTAGTTGCACATCGTTTGCATCATACTCCCCCATGATCCTTGATCCCATTCAAGTCGATCATTTTAGGATAGGACCTACCCTATAGGAAGGACCTTGTCTTATCTTTACAACTTAGACAAACAAACAATCAATTCAAAACAATCATTCAAACACCTTAGAGAAAGATGCTAAATCATCTTAAGCGAGATAGAATCTTCACCCCCACAACAATATAATCAAGTCGTAGGGACTTTGCCTTAAGAAAGATAGAGGCATACTCGTCATACAATCCGAGTACTTAAGCCCTTTTCTTAAGACGATGCAAAGACTATTTCCTACAACCTGTGGCGGTTAAATCTCCCTTAAAATGAAGACACATCTCCTCTCCTAAAATCAATCAATCAACTACCCTAAACCCGTAGGAACTTTGACCACAGTCAAAGAACTCCTCAAACCCTTTAGGGGAACTACAGATACTCTGATTCCACTCCCGTAAGGATATGTAGGCATAAGATGCGATATCTTATCGAGTATACTTAGATATAAACCACTAGATCTTTTAAACCATTAAGCAGATAAACACTTAGCAATAAACAATAAAACAAGAGGTTCCTGTAGAGTACTATAGAAACTTAGAATGCTAGTACCTTCCCTAAGTTTAACCAACCCCCGAACCTATAACTCTCCAAACCTTGCATTTGCATTGCATTGTGGGAATTTCGATCTTTATCCCTTCCTTTGGACAAATCAAAGTTCGATTGCAAAATGAATTAAAGATTCAAACTAATCAATAGTTTGGTATCCGATTTTCACCGCGACAGTAATCAAGAATATTAGACTCCTAGTTTCCTTTGCTTTGTTTTCTGTACATTTGATGTATTGGCTCTTGAAGGATTACTATTCGCTTTGTAAGAACTCCTCAATTTGATTAATAAAATGAGATTTTCAATTATCTTGAAGTCCTATTATTACAATATTTGCAAATATACTTTTTGAGTTTCTTGAAGTTTCATTTGCATTTGTGCATATGCATTTGCATTAGCATGGCATCCTTTGCATTCCAGGTTCTTACTCTTGCTTCATCTTCACAGGCAAGCTGAATCATCAATATAACACTTGAGCCAACCATCATCGAAGAATGGATCAACTAGAGCGAGAGAACAAAGTGCTCCGTAACGAAGTTACAACTTTGAAAGAGAGTTTGGAAAGGCTTAATGGATTGGTGGAAGCATTGACGACTACTCAAAATCAATCATCGCATAATTCTCAAGAGAACTCTCAGAGGACTACTATTTCTAAAATCATATCTGCACTGATCCCAGTGGTGTCTACAATTAATGAACCTCCATTCAGTATGCCTCTAGGTTTCCCGTGGGGGATTCCTCCCTTCTTCACTTCAGCTGGATATCGTCCACCGGTCCCTGAAGTTCCTGTTGTGACTACCGTGACTACCATTCCTACTGTGACTACAATTCCTGCCACCACTGGTGTGATGTCTATATCATCGTCGTATGTGAATACTACTCCCTATGCCTTGGAAGAACCAGTGTACCATGGTGCGCCTAGCGAGACTATAGGATTTGATGAAAGAATGGATGAATTTCAGGACAAATTCTTAGAAATTCCGAAGGAACTCAAAGCCCTCTGTGGAAAAGAGTTTTTCGGGAAAAGTGCTTCTGACCTCTATCTGGTCCAAAATGTCAAGGTCCCTCCAAAGTTCAAGGTTTCGGACTTTGAAAAATATAAAGGCAACACTTGTCCGCAGAGTCATCTCGTTATGTACGCCCGAAAGATGTCGGCACAAATAGATAATGACCAGTTACTCGCGATAGTTTGACTGGTGCAACCCTCAAATGGTATATGGGGTTGGACGACATGAAAATTCAGACTTTCAACGACCTCTGTGAAGATTTTATCAAGCAGTATAAATACAATGTTGACATGGCACCTGATCGAGATCAACTAAGGGCCATGACCCAAAGAGACAAGGAAAATTTCAAAGAGTACGCCTAGCGCTGGCGTGAGGTAACCGCTCAAGTTACACCACCGTTAGAATAGAAAGAAATGACTAAGATCTTTTTGAAAACATTGGGTTCATTTTTCTACGAGAGAATGGTAGCTAGCGCGCCTAGTAACTTCACTGAAATGGTGAACATAGGGATGCGTTTAGAGGAAGGAGTCTGTGAAGGAAGATTAGCTAAGGAAGGAAATACTCCTAACAGTGTGAAAAAATATGGAAGTAACTTTCTAAAGAAAAAGGAATAAGATGTGAGTGTCGTGCATCAGGGACGACCAAGAAGGAGGTACCAACAACCTCAACATGTTGCTGCTGTAACACCGGTAATCAATACTCCAGCCTACCAGCCACAGTTCACCCAAACATATCAACCACCTCAAGCTCCGCGAGCTCCGCAGCAACAACGACAACAGTATCAACAATCCTCTCAACAAAATCAACCGCAGTTCAATAACCAGGGTTGTGTGCATAGAAAACTAGATTTTGATCCTATTCCTATGACTTATACAAAATTATTCCCAACTTTGTTACACAAGGGGCACATTCAGACCAAGGCTCCATCAGAGGCACCTAAAAGTATTCCATATTGGTATAGAGCAGATAAGTTTTATCTGTATCACCAGGGTGCTCCGGGCCACGATATTGAGAATTGCTATGGGCTGAAAGCAGATGTTCAAAGGTTGGTTAAATGTGGAATCTTATCTTTTAAATATTCTAATCCTAATGTGCAAGACAATCCCTTGCCTCAACATGGGTCGTCTACTGTAAATATGGTTCAAGGGTGTCCAGGAAAGTACGATGTATTTGATTTGAAATATATTCGAGAACCCTTAGTAAGAATGCATGGTGGTCTGACGAGAATGGTTTTCTTCAATCATGAGTGTCATAACTATGCTGCTTGTTCCATTTATTCGTAAACTCTCGAGGTTGTTGCCTTGTGAGAGAAGATATTCAAGACCTACTGGATAGAAGAGTTATTACAATTACATATGACAGAGATCTAGCTCCTATGGAAGAAGACGAGGAAGTATTCGTTATAGTACCCCACTTCAAGGAAGTAGAACACATTGAAATCACATATGATAGTAGGAGACCTTCTGCAACTCCCCTGATTATTAATGTTCCTGGACCGGTCCCCTATGCTTCTAATAGGGCAGTTCCATACAAGTATAATGCCACAATGATGGAAAATGGAAAAGAGGTGCCTTTACCTGTTCTACCATCGGTTGTTAATATTACAAATGTTAGTAGATTAACCAAAAGTGGTCGAGTTTATCCCTCAACGCTTCCGAAAGACAAAGAGACTTCATTTGAACAACCAATCGCAAAAGGTTCGACCGTGGGGTAGTCCAATGGAGCTAATTCTTATAAACCTGATGAATTCCTGAAGTTGATCAAAAGGAGTGAGTACAAAGTCGTGGATCAATTGTTGTAAACTCCTTCCAAGATTTTTGTATTACAGCTACTGATGAGTTCAGAGGCCCATAGAGAAGCATTATAGAAAGTATTAGAATAAGCTTATGTCGAACATGATGTGACTATTGAGAAGTTTGACGATATTGTGGGTAATATTACTTCATGCAATAATGTTGGATTTTGTGAAGAGGATCTCTCGGAGGAAGGAAGGAAGCATAATATGGCGTTACATATATCCATGAACTGTATGAACAATGTGTTATCTAGTGTGCTGGTTGACACTGGGTCCTCGCTAAATGTAATGCCCTGAACTACTCTTGCAAAATTTTCATACCAAGGGCCACCTATGAGGCCAAGCAATGTTATTGTTAAAGCTTTTGATGGATCAAGGAAGACAGTGATCGACAAAGTTGATCTACTGATGAACATTGTATTGCAGGTTTTCTAATTACATTTCAAGTCATGGGTATTTGCGCCGCCTATAGTTGTTTATTGGGCAGGCCGTGGATACATGAGGTTGGGGCAGTTACATCTATACTGCACCAGAAATTGAAGTATACCTTTGAAGGAAAGACATTTATGGTTTGTGGGGAGAGAGCCCTGGTGGTAAGCCATCTTTCTTCATTCTCTTATGTTGATGCAGAGGAGGAAGTTGGAACTCAGTTCCAAGCACTTTCAATTGCTGATAATGATACCCGAAAGCCTGGAGTTTTCATTTCGTCTTTCAAAGATGCACAACAAGTCGTGAAGAGTGGTTTCCAAGAAGGGTGGTGAAAGGTGTTATCTTTACCTGAAAACAAGAATAGGAAGGTCTTGGTTTTTCTCCCACCAACTCCAACAAGCAAGTCACTAGAAGTTCTTCTACTCCACCAATCGAAATTTTTTTCTACAGCGGAGGGGTCATTCATCCTCCCCATGTCAATGTTGTATCTGAAGATGATTTGAGGGTTATATATCAGATGGTTCTGAATGCCTCTCCATTCCTTATCAATATTATAAGCCTTACCTATAGTGCCTTGGTTATGATTTTGAAACTGAAGATGCATATGTGCCTTTCTATTCTCCCAGATCAAGACGCAAAGAGTACCATTTTGAAGTCAATGCTATCACCATAGAAGATTCTGATGAAGACCTACCCAACTTCGTGACGCCTGGAGCAATCGCCCGAAATTGGAGTACTGTTGACGTCTCTGTTATTATCCATATATGAAAGTAATTGTCCGTTTGTTTTTTAGTTTTTCGCTCTGCCCAAGGCGAAAAAGTTGTTGTGTGAGGATATTTTAATAATTCCATTTTGCTCTGTCCAAGGCAAAGGTGATCTTGCATTAAGGCATGTTGTTTGAAATCTGCTATCATTAATAAAAGCACCATTTTGTGTTCCTAGCTTTTTCTTTTATCTTTTTCGCTTCTTTAAGCAATAATCACTTTGCGTACACACTTTCACTTACTAAATCTAAAATAAATCCATATCACATGCGCAGATTATTGCACGAACAAAATATCAGAAATAATGATCCATTGCCTTCTCTAAACTTTGAGTTTCATGTGTTTGAAGCCGAGGAAGAAGAAAAAGAGATCCCTGAAGAGATTTCCATATTGCTTGAAAGCAAAGATAAAGCCATTCAGCCTCACAAAGCACTTGTGGAAGTTATTAATCTAGGTACGAAGGAAATCCGTAAAGAGGTGAAAATTTGAGCTCTGCTCAAGTCGGACGTGAAAGAAAGGTTGATAGTGTTTCTCAAGGAGTACGTCGATGTGTTTGCTTGGTCGTATCAAGATATGTCTGGTCTCGACACTACTATAGTGGAACATCACCTGCCTTTAAAACCAGAATGCTCACCGGTCAAACAAAAACTCAGAAGAACTCATCCCAACATGGCTTTGAAGATTAAGGAAGAAGTATATAAGCACATCGATGCAGGTTTTCTTGTCACATCTGAATACCCATATTGGTTAGCTAATATTGTGCCTATTCCAAAGAAAGATGGAAAAGTTCGTTTGTGTGTTGACTACCGAGACTTGAACTCGTCCCTTCCAGTAACCTCTAATGCCTTCTTCATTCCCTATCATTGTTATTGCATGCAGATATTGTCAACATAAGTTATTTTCGACATAATAATCCCAATTATTCACCAACAACGCAATCAAAACAAAGGTTTAAATTTGAAAACAAAGGCTTAAATTTGATAAACTGTTGAGACAAAACAATAAACAGATGTTGTCCAATTATAGTTGTAACTTGAATACAAAGAAAAGAACATTTTTTTACAAAACAACAATAAAAATAATATGAACATGGGCCAATAAAAATAAAAGAATACCTTGGAGCAAAATATTTAGATATTTAGAGTTGTTACTCAATGACTACCAATATTTAATATTTGTAGAATCCATTAAAATCATATACATATACTAATCAAACTGCACATCAACTCAGAGCATATCAAAACATTTTTTGTTTAACGAGAGTTTCATCGAACAAGTGAAATGCATTATTATTCAAAAATAAGAAAAATATTTATGAAGGGCTTTTCTATTATTTTCATATCCTCTAATTTCTTATCAATCAAGTCTGGATCTGTTTTGTCATATTTTATGACTATGGTTCGAATCAGCTGTCAAATATGAATATCAGCAATAACTCAATTTCTTTACCTGAAACAGAAGAGTTTAGGCAAAACAATAATTGGTATTACCTCCTTATCAATGATTTATATAATCTCGACATGACGTGGAAGCAGTTTCTCCATAAGGTCCATGTTCCATTTCTCTAATGCCTCTGGAAGAATAGTATGGTTTGTGTATGCATATTTCTCCATAAGGTCCATGTTCATAAAATATGTGAAGTTTTTAGCTTTAAAAGAGGGGGAAAAAAATCCTAAAACATACTATTTAGAATCAGATAAGTAAACATTCAACACATAAAATAATAGGTTAGGATCAAGAAAAAAAACAAGCAGATGTCAAAGATCAAGCAGAATGGAAAAGGACATTTTTTTTTGAAAAATAGAAAATCAAGAAGAATCAAGATGAACGAAGAACGTTAGTGTGATAAAATCGAGATGTTCGGATGGACACATCACCTTACAACTTCGTCTTTGTTCCGAAGCACTGATATTCATGTTTGCATAAATTGATTTGATTGAAAAGTGAGATGTTAAAGTTGGAGAAAGATAAGTTGAAAGAAACGATGAGGCCAAAGAGAGAAAATAGAGGGTTGGTAGCAATGTTTGTTGGGTAATGAGAAAAAATTGAAGTATGTTGTTTAGATTTTTTAGTTGTAAAGTTTTGCATTGGAAAAATTAAAGCTCAAAAGTTTGCAACTCAAAATAGTTTGTTTACAACTACAAATTAAAGATATAAAAGTTATTTGAAATAAAGCATAAATAAATATAGTTGATAGTAAACAATATCTTTAGAAATGATAGTTTGATTGTAAAAATATAAATTTTGGACACAAAATATCCTCAATTCAATGATGTGTCAAATTTAAAGGAGAGAACAATTGAGTATTTTCAACAAGATTAAGTGAAATATTTTAAAATTAAATATTATTTTCTTGTTATATTGAATAAAGTTGGACATATTTATACTTTTTAATATAGGTTTTGTTAGAATCCAATGGATTGGATTAGAGTCTAGCGGTAAAATCTACTAGCATGTTATTCTAAAAAAGTTTTTGTTCTGATTTTAATTAGACTATTTACTATCATTTATATTGCTCTACTGTTGAACTAACTAAATAATGAGATTTAAAAAAAAAATATTGAGATTTAAAAGAAACGAATATTTTAAATGGATTGCTGAACAAATTGGTGATGATATTGGATTATTGATCAAATTAATGTGTTATCGATCGAATCACATATTAAACCGAATTAAATCGGATAGTTCAGTTAAACAAAATTAGTTTTTATAATAAAATAATATAGTTATTAAATTGGTTGAATTAAATGATTCTGTCTCTAAAAAATCATGAGACCAATAAATTTTAAAATTTCTGAATATCACAATTTTATAAGTTTATTTTTTAAATTTAAATTATAAATATAATCATCACATCCAATAAATAATATAAAATTCAAATTCAAATAAGTTCAAAAATTTTGAACTAAAATCTAATAAGATAAAATACAAATTTAAATGAATTTCAAACAAAATCTAATTAATTTAATTTTAAAAGAAAAAGAATCATTTTAAATAAGTTTTAAACAAAGTTTGTTTATATTTTAGTTTTATTTATAAGAAAATTTATCAAAAGATATTGTTTGGTTTAATAAAAAAAATCAAGCATTTAATCCATTGATTTTTTTAAAATATTCGGTTTGTCAATTTTTAAGGGTTATAACATATTTCTATTAATTCAATAGTTTATCCAATTCAACAATCACATTAGATCAATAACTCCTTTGATTTTTTTGATTCGATCTATTAGACCAACCGATCAATTCAGTTTCTTAAAACACTAAAATATATATATATATATATATATATATATATATATATATATATATATATATATATATATATATATATATATATATATATATATATATATATATATATATATATATATATATATATATATTTGGTGTATTACAATATTTTATATTTTGTAGACTCGGTTGGTTAAGTCCATGCTACTACTATACACATTCTTAAAAGTTTTAAAAAATAAAATAAAAAAATAAGTTAAAATATTATTTTTGGTCCTTTAATTTTATCCATAGATTTAGATCGGTCTCTTACTCATTTTTTGTGTTAAATTGATCTTTTAACTATTTAAAACGTGTCATATTGCTAATTTTTGTCTAATTAACAACAAATTTTTAAATTTTTTTCGTTTGCTAATTAGACTAAAAAGATCAAAAGAGTCTAGAGATTTATTTGATACAAAAAATAATTAAGAGATCAATTTAAATCTAAAAATATAATTAAATATAATTAAGGGAAAAAATATTTAGCCACAAAATAAAAAAATATAGTAGTTTTGTGCAAGATTAATATAAACTTCAAAATATTCACCGTTTAAATATTTATCCTGTATATCTAATATGTGTTGGTTCCAATCTTTTGCCTATCATAAAATCAGCTTTTTTCTTTTCACAAACCCCTACATAAAACTTTTCATTTTAAATTTTAATTATTTATTTCAATAGTCTAAACAAATAGTATATTTGAAAAACACTATATGGATTTATTTAGTGACTTTTTTTCTCATAAAATAAAATATTCTAATTTTAAATGCTAACTAGTTTTTTTTTCTTGACAGTATATTAACTAGTTGTTAAAACTAACATTTGCAATTTTTCCGGAGAAGTAACCAAAGTACCAAACTAAAAGATCTATTTTCTTGTAAAACAAATATATATTTTTTCAACCAATTTAAATTTAAAAAATTAAAAAATATAAAACGAAAAACAAAAAAATAACTAACCAAATATTTAGTTTCAACCTAAATATATAAATTGATATCCTCTTGATTCTTTTATTCTCCGCCCCCACCCTACTGTCACTTACATCACATTCGGTTTCGAGGAAATCCGAGTTGAATCAGTGAGTCGAGTAGTTGAATCAGTGAGTCATCATGTCCGACGAGGAACACCACTTCGAGTCAAAGGCCGATGCCGGAGCTTCCAAGACTTATCCTCAGCAAGCCGGCACTATCCGCAAAAACGGATACATCGTTATCAAGAATCGTCCATGCAAGGTCATCATCTTTTTTGTTCAATTTCGTTTTCATATAGTTTCGTTAATTTGATTTTAATTTTATGCTTTGTTTTTTTGCTAGGGTTTGATGGTTTTTTGGTTACAATTTAGTTTGTGTTTTATGGTTTAGGTTTTCGAGATCTATTGCTTGACTTAACCTAATTTATGGCTTGTTGTTGTAACTTTAGCTAAATTGAATAAAAAAGATGAAAAATTATGTTACATAATGTTTCATTTTCTTTTTTAGGGTTGAATTTGTGATTGTTCATCTTGTATTGTATTGTTGGTTGGCAAGGGTTTTAATTATGGTCATTTCATAACTCTGGAACACCGGCACCTCTGCAAAAGGCCTTGTAATTACCGAGTTACTTTTAATTTATTCAATTTATCTTCACCTGACACGACACTGTGTCACCGACAATTGTAATTTATTCAATATTTTCAAATTAATACCGGTTTCAACATGTTAGTGCATGTTAGTATTAGTGTCGGTGTTGTGTTTGGTGACCTGTCTGTGTGCATGCTCATTGCTTGATAATCCCCTTCATATTGAGGAGAAAAAATCTAGTCAAATGCAGCAGATATAATAAATTTTACCCTAATTTTGCAGTGTATATAGTGTAGTCACGGAAACTTATTTAAAACCTTTTGTAATGTGGCTTTGGTTGTGTTTGACTGGATTCGTGTGTGGTTGAGTAGTAATTTTGGATTTATGGTTGTGTTATTGTTTGTTTGGCTGTTTTTTTTTTCCTTCAATTTTTTGGTATTTTGGTGGTTTATTTGATTCTGTTATTGATGGGTGTGGACAGTTTCTGTTATGCCTTCTCTTTAGGATTGTATTTGTTAGTATGTGTTTGGATGGCCATTAATTTGATTAAAATCACGTTTAAAAACCACGTTAACTGAAAAGCTTCAAATAGTTGTTTCATTATTTTTCACGTTTTTTTTTTTTTTTTTTTTTTTTGCATTAGGATGTGGTTTTTCACAGTGATTTGGTTCTCTAACGTGAATTCAAACACATAGGTATTGAGTCAAATTCAACCAAATCACAACTAAAAGTCACCTTAACGGAAAGGCTAAGATTTAGAGCTTCTCAAAATCACTTTAAAAAGTACATTGGGTTGTGGTAATGGCAATTGAAATGCTGATCCAAACATATTAGTGTTCTTGTTTGGCAAGGTTTTAAATTGTGACCGTGGTGCGATCCTTTGATATTGCAGAGAGTCCATTCAAAATGCAACTGATGTGACCATGATTATTTGTAGTAGCTAGACATCAAACAATCTAATGTTGCTGTCTGTCATGGTTGCAGCTTTTTATTTGAAACCTTTTAGATTCGACTGGATTTTAGTGATTTTGAGTATTGTTTTGAATTTATAATTGTTATTGTTTTGGACTTTGGTGGTTTACTTGATACTTCGATTAATGGGTGTGGATGGATTCTTGTATGGCAGGTTGTTGAGGTTTCAACCTCAAAGACTGGTAAGCATGGTCATGCTAAGTGCCACTTTGTTGGAATTGATATTTTCACTGCCAAAAAGCTTGAAGATATTGTGCCCTCTTCCCACAATTGTGATGTAAGTACTAGTACACCTTGTCATTTATACGATGTTTCTTCACTTCTAAGATTCCTTTCTTTGATGACATTTTTCTTTGTTTTTCCTTCTAGGTTCCCCATGTGAATCGTACTGACTACCAGTTGATTGATATCTCTGAGGATGGATTTGTGAGTTGAAATATTGTAGTATTTTTGGCAATTACTTACGAATCAGTGACTTATCTAGAACTCTATTTTTGAAACTTTACTTGAATGTTGTTGTTTTATAGGTGAGTCTGCTCACTGAAAATGGCAACACCAAGGATGACCTGAAGCTCCCTACCGATGACAGTCTGCTTACTCAGGTTTGTAGAAATCTACTGCTTTGTATGTTAATGGATTCTCATCTTGTTTAAGCATGCTATAATATGTCATTACTGTTTTACCTGAATCTTATTTTCATATCAGAATGATCATTTTAATTGAGAATTATTTGACTCAATTTGGTTTGACTTCTAGCTAATATGAGCTCTTCCTATGGTATAAACATATTTGAAAACAATGAATAAGGGTAAATCTTTGAAAACAATGAATTCGGGAAAATCTTTGAAAACTATAAACTGGTGAAAACAAAGTAGTAGTTTTGTGATTAACAATTCATAACTATTATAAGATGTTTTTAATATTTCTATTTCCTCAAGTATTCAATGGGAATTTTATCCAATCATGTTCATTGTTCGATTTTTATTCTTCTCAATATGTCTAAAATGTATTGAACATTGCAGATAAAGGATGGTTTTGCTGAAGGTAAAGACCTCGTTGTGTCTGTGATGTCTGCAATGGGCGAGGAGCAGATTAATGCCCTGAAAGATATTGGCCCAAAGAACTAGCTTCAAGTCCTGCGGCTAGTTTCTTGTTTCTATTTAAGTAAAAGATATTTTTGCATTGTCTTGTTGTTCAACCCTTTGGTTATGGACACTGTTCATACTAGTAATATTAAATGTGTTTATGGATGCCATTCAAACTATTTAGCAATATTAAATGTGTTTATGGATGCCATTCAAACTATTTAGCATTTTTTGGTTTTCATGCTGTCCTGCGATTTTCTTATAAAAAATACAAAAAATTCAAGTCCGCTATTATAAGTAAAAAACATTTGAATAAACATGCATTTGTAGGGAAATAATAATAATTACCAGGATTTTATTGGAGTTAGTAATTAGAAAGATTTATTTGGAATCTGTTTCGGTAAATATATGTTGAAGAACTTTGTAATTTAAGTACTGTTTGGAAGCTGGGGAAAGTGCTTTTGTTTCTAGTATAACATCAAATCCCTTTCAGCTTTTAGTTATGGAATGGAAGTATGGAATCGGTTGGATTGTTAACTGATAAAAGTCACCCTATCCTTAATTGAGGGGATAGTCTTGTTTGTTGTTCTGTGATTTGCTTTCTTTTTAATTTTTAATTTTTATTTTTTTCACAAATTTAATGTGGTATAACCATGGAGACTTACATTTTGCTCTGGGCTTGATTATATCCTTTGATCTGTGTTAGGTTAGGTTAAGTTTTAGAGGGTCCACAAGATATCTTATACGACGTTCAAATATGAACCAAATATTGACTGCATACATAGTTTTTAGAGTCACCGACATCTTTTAGTGTGGGTATATGTGTTTGTTGAGATGTCTTATGAAGTGTGGGATTTTTTACACATTCAATGCAGTTATTTAGCTCATTTAGTATTATTGAGATGAACGTAGTACAGAAAAGTGTAAATCAGGACTTTCATAAGAGATGAGTTTCATTTTTGGACTAGAACTAGAGGTGGCAATGAAATCAATTTAGATATTATCTATCTAATAATTTATCCATCCAATTCATTCATAAGACAAAATAATTTAATGGATTTGGTCAAATTCATCCACTAACTCATATGGATGGATGAATTCAATCCATCCATCTCATTTTATAAATCCATTTGATATTATGTTGTCACTTATTAAATTAAGAATTTTTAAATTAATTTTTTGGATGGATGAATTTGATAGATTTTATCTTTTAATAGATGGATTTGATTGAATTTTTATTAAGAGAGTTTAGTGAATTATTAATGGATTAATGAATTGTTTTGATCTATCTATTAACAATCCATATCCATTCAATCCATACATTTTGGCACCTCTAACTAGAACATTTGAATATCTCTTTTCCATGTTGAATGCTCTGTTACAAACTCAAGAATTCCTTAAGCTTGTGAATTGGTACTTTAAAAAATAACTACCCATATCAAGAAAAGGTAGTCTTAAACCAAATGGTGGAAACTTTGAAGCAAAAATTGGAGCTTAGATTGATCAAATATTTGATTCAAATCGAAGGATGATGAAGGGATTGTGTGTATGACAATTCCAATAGAATCATTGAATTGTTTAATGTATTTTAAGGATTGCTTCCTCATGTTGTGAAAAATAAAAAATATTTTTAAAATTTAAAAATGTATTTTTGAACACATTTCATACACACGAGGTAGATCTTAATTCTATGACTAAATTTACTTATGGAAATGCATTTTCAAGAACTTATTGAATCAGAAAATATGTATAAACTTGTTTAAATGATTTTTTTTAATTACAAAAATTAAAACTAAAAATACCTTATATTTTAAGATAAAACATATTTCATGTTGAATAAAAAAACATTTAGTATCTTATTATTGTATAGAATTTGAACTTAATTTATTAAAAATAGGGAGAAAATCTATAAATTCAAACGTAATTTTAGTCCTAATTTAATTGTATGCTATTAGAAGTACACGTGAATTGTAGTCAACTCAATAGTGTATTACAACTTGGAAAAAAATATCTTAAACTATCTTTTTTACTACGCACTACACCAAGTAGTCATTAGAGTGGTTGAAATTTCATTTGTTATTTTGCTCTAGTAAGACAAACACTAAAAACAAAGAGGAGAACATGGTAGGTCTATAGATATATTTCTGGACTAAATTTCGAAGAAAAAAAATTAGGGTGAGAATTAGTTTGGGCATGTTTTGGTGTGATTAGAGTGTGTTAGAAAACGCATTTTCGTATTCTGTCGGAAATGAATCTAAAGGTGCATTTCTAAATCAATTTATCTCAAAATGAGTGTGTCTTAGTTAGGAATAAATGGGGTGTGTATATGGTGAATCTAAAAATGCATCTTCAGGTGCGTCCAGATATGTATTTTCAAAATTAGAAGGACCTTTTCAAAAATTTTATAGGATGTTTTTATACTTTGGTTGTACATTTTGTCCCATAAAAACTTGGCCAATTCTGTTTAAATCTTGAAATAAACCAATGATGCATATCACACCCTTCACATCTTATTATTTGCTCAAAGCAAGTGTTTGATAATTTTGATTTTTAAATTAAATATTTAAGAGAGGTGGTGAGCTTAAATTCTAATAATGAAAAGAGATTTCTCTAAGATTGTTACTAGGACGAGGGCGATTGTAGATCTTTAATTCTTAGTCATATCAAAGATACGAAATTAAGTGGTTAAATGAGGAAAATGTCAAAACTGCTTTTTTTATTCCATGTGTGTGTGTTAATAGTAGAAATAGGCAAAATATTATCTTAGTGCTTCTTATGATTGAGTTGAAAGGGCGTCTAAAATTCGTTAGGGAGTGGTTAATTATTTTACAAATCATTTTAAGGAACTTCTTATTGACCGACCTCGACATGATATGACTTTTTTCACTCCTTTTTGATTGGGGATAATTTTGTTCTTTCTGTTTTTTTTTCTTCTCACTAAAATTGATTAGGCGGCCGTCCAATATAACGGTATAAAGGGTCCCAAACCTATGGGTTTAAGATTTCCTTTTTAAGAAGATTTACGCATCTTTTTTTGGGATGATTTGAGTGTTAGGTTTCATCAGTTCTATTGTTTAGCTTCTATGTTTGATCAATTTTTCGTTGTTTAGCCTTTCTCATTTGTAACTTTTCCTCTTATTTTGTTATCTTGGATTCCAAAGGTGGAATCCCCAACTCAGGTGGGTGATTTTTAATTTATTTCTCGGGTTGTTTTCTTTTAGAAGCTTGTCACTAAAGTGTTGGTGCATATACTGGTTGAGGATATGAATAAGCTTGTTATACCTAATCAATTGACATTCTTTAAAGAGGGGTTGTCAGTTGATGAGGGTGGTTGTTATGAATGAGTTGATTGATTTAGCGAAAAAAAACCAAAAAAACATGTCTCATTTTATAGTGAACTTCGAAAAAGTGTACAATTTAATTAGTTGGAATTTTTGAATTATATGTTTATTAGATTTTGGTATACGTTAAGTGGCAATTTTGGATGCGCGCTTGTGTGTGTGTGTTTTTATAAAAATTTTGTGGTGTTGGTTAATGATTGTCTGACCTAAAAAAATTAGCATTCAAATGGGTTAAAGCAAACAATCTCTTTGCTATGTTTCTTTTTGTATTAGTAATGGAATGTCTTAGTGGGTTGTTTAGTTAGGAATGAAGTTGGATATCTTCTTTGGCTTTAAAATTGACTTGTTAGAGTTGGTAGCCTCTCAGTATGTGATACTTTGATCGAGAAGCTTTGGCTAATAAAGGACTTATTTGTTTTAGTTTAAGAAAACAATTTTTTATTTGTATTTTCAAAAGTGATTTTTATGAATATAAATTTTAAAATTTTAGTTTTTTTAAACTCATTTTTTAATAAATTAAAAGACTAATTTTCACATCCAAGAACATAAATATACATTATTAAAGATTAAAATATAGTTAAAATCACATAATTTCTAAAAAAGATACGTCTCAAAAATGATTTTTATTAAAGTTATTCAAAACAGATTCAAATTTAAATATTTTTTTGAAGTTTTGATATACAAATAAAGTTATAGTAAACGGAAGAAATACCTAAAATTATATTTTATGAATAACTAATTAAACCAATTTTTCATTTGAAGTTTTTTTAAAAAAATATGTAACACTATAAAAATTATTTAAAAAAAATCTAAAACAAGCGAGTTTAATCTGTATATGGACAACCAACCCAATCTATGTATGTGTAAGAGTTGAGCTTGTCAATGGATGAAGGATACATTTGGAAGCTGAAGTTTATGATACCTAGAATATTTCAAGTAATGTGTTCCAAAGTAGACATGTGTTGTGTTTTTGGATCATACATAAAAAAACACACATGTTGAGCGACATATGAGATGTATGGTTGAGTAAATGTCAAGTATTGCAATGCTATAGTAAGACTAAGATATTATGTTTGATCAAGGTAAGGGTCACTTGAAGAACCACTGAGTTCCACCTTTGTGTCTACTAGTGTAAATGATGGCTTGTAAGACGACATGCATGCTCTATATAATTTCTTCTGCATATTTCTTTTGAGAAGATAAAAGACCTTCGAAATGTATGGTAACAAAAATAATATTAAAAAAACTAAGATGACCTAGATCCTTCATGGCAAATTCAGAACTCAGTTGTGCCATAATAGATTCACTAAGTGTGTCAAATGATGCAACAAGAATAATGTCATTGACATACAAAAGAATATAAATGATGTTATTGCCATCATGATATATAAATAGAGAGTGATCATAAACACTGTGAGAGAAACTCATTGTAACTATATACTCAGTAAAATGTTGGTACCAGGTGCGAGGTGCGTGTTTGAGACCATATAGAAATTTCTTTAATAAACAAACATGATCAGGAAATTGAGGATGACGAAATCTAGAATGTTGATGCATGTTTACGGTTTCATCAAAATTCTCATGTAAGAAAGCATGTTTAACATCTAATTGGTAAAGAAACCATAATTTAGATAGAGCATGTTTAACTTTGCAAACACTCGAGGAGGTCAAAGTATGGAAAAAAATCCCCATAATCAATTAACTCTAGGTAGCTACAAAGAACTCCTCACGAAGTTGGAAGGGTTGAATCAAAAGTTGCACGGAGTCAAGAAAAGTAAAGAATCTGTATGTGAAGTAATGTTTGTATTATGTACTAACTGTGAGAAATAACATTTTGTAGGTAAATGTACTAAAGAACAACCTACAGAGGAAGCGCAAGCCATAATCAATGCATCACCAACTACTATAAAAGACAAACTTGTATAATTGGAAGAAACCTTAGCTAAATTCATAATGACAACTTAAGATGAACTCGTAAGGATGAATAAATCATATAACAAGCTCAACGAACTGTATGAGGAATTAATGAGAAGAATGGGAGAGAAAATGTGACATCTTTCACAACAATTGACATTATTGCTTCAAGAAAAGAGAGATTGTGATGCAATAGAATTGAGGAACCGTACAATTCCCTCAGCTCCGATTGGAAGCACATAGACAAAAATAGTGGAAAAGAGTAAGGATAAGGAGGAAGAACCAAACCCAACTCAACCGAGAGAGATGTCCCAAGCAATGATTCTAGGGAATTAGATACACTAGATAAATTGATTAATAAAGACTCACCTTTCAAGAGAACAAAAAATCAAGTTCTAAATGAACCAAATCCTCCTCTACCGAATTACATTCAACCACCCTACCCTTTAAGTAAAAAGAAACCAAAAATGGAGATGGAAGTGGGGAAATTCAAAATGTTCAAGGAGATGCTCACCGCATTACAAGTGAACATACCTTTTTGTGAAGCTTTGGAACAAATGCCAGTATATGCTAAATTCATGAAGGAACTTCTATACGAAAAATGCAAACTAAAGGGTGATGAGAATGTAGCCTTGGCAGAAAAATACAGGACCATCATTTAACGCAAGTTTCCACCTAAACTTACAGATCATAGTAGGTTTACTATCCCTATTTCTGTAGGCCCTATAAAAATTGGAAAAGCCTTATGTGATTTAGGAGCAAGCATAAATTTAATGCCATTGTCTATGATGAGTAAACTAAATTGTGGAGAACCTAAACTAACCAAGACGACTCTTACTCTAGCCGACCGATCAGTCACTTATCCATATGAAAGTTTGGAAGATGTTCTTGTTAAGGTTGACGATTTACTATTTCCAACCGATTTTGTCATCCTAGATATGCCTGAAGATGCAGAAAAACCCTTGTTATTGGGAAGGTCGTTTCTTGCAACTGGACGAGCTCTAATGGATGTGGAAAGAGGGGAGTTGATTCTCAGATTTAATAAAGAGTAGGTAATATTTAATGTTTTTGAAGCTATGAAACATGCTCATGAAGATTTTCAATGCTACCAAGTTGATTTGATTGATGAGTTAATAGAGAATATTGCAAAAGGAGAAAGTTCATCATCCCGACGAAAAAGGTTTTAGTACAATCGATGGAAGAAATGGTACCCGACAATGAACACAAAGAGGTAAACAAAGTAGCGGTTCAATTAAAAGTTGCACAACGGGATCGTGTCTATAGAAAATTTAAAGAATTGAAAGGAAATGGTGAAGAAAAACCATTCTATCCTGAACTAAAGGAACTCCCAACACATCTTAAATATGTCTTCCTAAGTCAAGGATATAAGCAACCAACAATCATTAGTAGCAAGTTGTTAAAAGTCGAGGAAGAAAAATTGTTGCAATTGCTAAGAGAGAATAAATAAGCATTGGGATTGAGAGTATAAAACCAAAAAGGAATTAGCATGTCTTGCAGTGAGAATCAGATATCAAGCTATTAATTAACTTGAATCTCAAATCTTTAAATATTCACCACCGAGCTTTGATTTATCCAAAGGAAAGGGTAAAGATCGAAGAAAACCCTAAGTGCGCTACGTTACAACAAAGCTAAGAGATCGGGGGGTTCGGGGGTTGATTATACTAAGGGAAGGTATTAGCTTCCTAAGTATCTGTAGTACTTTACAAGAGCCTCTTGTTTGGTAGTTGTGTTTGTGTTAATGTCTGGTTTCTAATGGTTGTACTAAGGTAAAGACCTATGGGTTTGTACACTAAGTATACTCGCCAATACGTTGCATCTCATGCCTACGTATCCTAACAAGGATGGAATCAGAGTAACCGTAGTTTTCCTAAATAGGGAGAGAACTCTTGACTATGGTCAAGGCTCAAGGGGAATAAGCATCCATAACAATGATACTTATATAGAGTTAACAAACTCTCTAAGTCTACATTGAAAGACTAACTGGGGGTTGACTTAAACAAAAGCCAAAAGGGGGAGGCGAGTACTCATAATAATGGTACACACAAAGAGTTAACAAACTATAATCCTAAGTTCTAAGTTGAAGGACTCCTAACAAGGTATGCTAAAGGTCTTGACTTTAACAAAGTCAAAAGGGCATATGTTTTCTTAAAAGTCCTAATGACTCTAACACGGTCAAAGGGAGACTAAATAGGTGATGAGCTATCTATGACATTGAGTCAATAGAGAGACTTTCCTTTGGAAGAAGGGACATGGGGAAAATCTTGAGGATGAAAGCTAACAAGCTACATCACATGGGGAAAATTGCATATATATACATTCAAACATGATGAAGATGTAAATATCAAGAAAGTAAATACAAGCGTGTAACAACATCAAGCAAAGACAATAACAAGGTCACAACCAAGTATCCAAAAAGGTTAGACTCAAACCGAATAGTTACAACCAAAGGTGAGCATAGATGTTACAACATCCAAGTGGAGAAGATGATAAGGTTCTTACAAGACCAAACATCACAAGCATCATGCATAAGTCAAAACATCACTTACCATGGCAAAGTTACAAGATCAACATACACAAATCATAACAATATTTAAGCATGGAACATGTATAAGTCAAAACATTACTTATCATAAATATCAAAGGATCAATATCCATAAATCATAACAATATTCAAGCACGGACATGTATAAGTCAAAGCATTACTTATAAAAAAGATCAAAGGATCAACATGCATAAGTCATAACAATATTCAAGTATGGACATGTATAAGTCAAAGCATTATTTATCACAAATATCAAAGGATCGACATGCATAAATCGTAACAATATTCAAGCATGGACATGTATAAGTCAAAGAATTACTTATAATAAATATCAAAGGATCAACATGCATAAATCATAACAATATTCGAGCATGGAAATGTATAAGTCAAAGCATTAATTAAACATAGATACAATCAATAAGACATGAGTAAGTCAAGACATTACTTAAACATGCATACAGTCAACAAGACATGAGTAAGTCAAAATATTACTTAAACATGAATACAAATCATGGAGAGGTAACAACCAAAACAACTTGAAAAACCATCATGTAAAAACAAGAGTGGTCAAACAAACAAGGTTTGGGTTCATACAAACAAGATATGCAAGGTGAATCAAGAGAATCATTCAAAAGAAATCTCATACAAACCCTAAAAGCAACATACTTTGTACACACACAAGTGAAAGGAAAATAATTATTTTTGTAAATTTCTTGATGCAAATGAAAAATAGACATTATCATGAATATTTATCAAGAATAATGGCATTAAAATGATAAAAATCAAGGAAGTTATGATTAAATCAAATTGCAAAGAAAATCCTGAAAATAAGTGATAAAAAGGTAGGAAAGGCACTCCAAGGGGCTTGAACCCACGCACCTGGGCTTGCAAGTCAAAACATTACCAAGATGGCCAATGTGAACTTTGTGAATCATAGTGAAAGCATAGCAATATATGTCAAAAGCATCAAAATATCACAAAAAATGAACAAAAGGTTGATCCACAAGATCGAACCTATGACAGGCAAGGCGGAGTATAAATGAAAGGGTATGGTAAACCACTGGGGTGGTGATACATCCATTATATCACCCCTAGTCATAAATTAATAAAGCAAAAAACATGACCTGAGGCCCATAACACACGCCATGGCTGGCTGGGCAAGGTGAGATTAGACCAGTTGCAAAAGCATACATAACTTTCTCAATTCTCCATGGATTTCAATGATCCAAAGATCAAAATCACCCAGAATTTCACAAGGACCATGATGGTGCCATTAGTTGTGTCAAACAATAACTCCATTTCAAAACACAATAGTAGGATCAAAATGACATTCACTTTGCATTTTCAACAGCATAAACTTATTCAAACATGATAAGCCTCAATAAATGTTCCAAACACATTATTTTCAACATGACAAACATGTTCAAAGTCAATGTACATCAAAGCATTGTATGGTATGAAAAGTTCAAATTCAAGTACACTTACCTCTTGAAGCCAAACTTAAAGCTCCAAGAAAGCTGCTTACCGAAATGATATGATGCTTTAGACAACTTCAATACACCTTTAGAAAGTTGTTGGGATGTTTGGAATTAAGTGGAAATCTTCAGAGCAGAATAGTCTTTCTTCTTGCAAAAGTATGGAAGATGACCAATAAGGACCTTCAAGGAAATAAAGCTACAGATGGAAAACTTATTTTGGAACAACTTGGTGATGATTTATGGAAGGTGTTTGAAGGTTTGGCAAAGGCTTGGACAGTGACTTGGCTTTGAAAATGCAGAAAAGTCAAGTTTTGGTGGTTTGAGAGTTGACTTTCTGTTCTAGCAGGTTTTGGATGGTTGTGATGGTTTTAACACCTTTAAAACATGTTTTGTGATATGTTAGGGTGATTTGTTAGGTGGTTTTGTGATTGGAAAAAGTTTTGTATGAGTTTATGCAAGATGATGGTTTTTGGTACAAGTGGTGTCTTGTAAAACCAATTCTGACGTGGGAACTTTGAAGTGTGTTTTATCTTCAATTCCACCTCTCTAAACTTTCTTGTACTCCTGAATTCTTGACTTGCACCTCTATTTATAAGGCAGGGTTGGGAATCAGAATTTGCAACTTGTTGCAACTTGGTTCTAGTTGAAATCCAACTTCGTGGTTTGGATGGTTTTCATAGTTCCAAGGCAAAGTACGATAATATCTTGAGTACTTGATATGTTTCTGGCTTTGAAAGAGTGTTTGAGTGCAGAGAAGATAGTTTGAGAGGCTCAAGACTGATTTTATGGAAAGCGTTATGCTTTATGCAAATTGAAGTCACACCTTTATGCCAAAACTTCCATAAATGGTATGAATCTTGAATTATGGCTTAATCTGTGTAATGACCTCAAAAGTAGTGTAACATTATTATTAGAGGTGGATATACAAGTTTCAAGGTTGGTACTCAAAGGATCTTGCAGATTTGGATGGTTTTGCAACTTGTCTTGGCATGAAAATGACTTGGAAATCAAGCTTTGGACCTCAACTTCCTCTCTTCGAAACTCCTAGCTCACAAATGCTACGAAGGAGTTATTGTACTATTTGGAAAGACCGAACAAGATCTACAACTTTTATTTTTGGTGAAATCCTTGAATCTAAAGGGATCTTGGTGAAAATTGACATTGAAGTTGACTGACAATTGGAGTAACAAAGCTGTCTTGAAAAATTCTAAGTGTTTTTGAAATTCTTCCAAAGTTTAAAGCTTCATAACTCAAAATCTAAGCATCTTTGCCTCATAGGTCATGACACTTTTGTATTACATGATGAGATCTACACAATTATCATTGGAACTCATAAAATGGATGTGTGGATTGGAAGTTATGGCCTTTCAAAGTTGGTACCAAAACTAGGGTTTTTCCACACTTAGAAAAATTCCATGTTTTCTTCTTTTGCAAGAAACTTCTCAAATCTTGATTTATCTTTATAAAACTCAATGATTGAACATGTCTTGATGAAATTTGTCTTGGATGCTCTAATTTGAACCAAAAACCCTAAAAGTCAAAGAGTTGACTTTGTCAGATGAACTATGAATCAGATGAATTAAACTGTGTGATCTTTAAGGAAATTGCCACTTGGGACTTCTCAAACACCATGAGTAGGCTTCAAGGAAGTATATGAAAATATTTAATCATGTCTCAGGGCTTAGGATCATGCTTGGATCAAAAGTCAAAGGCACCGTTGACTTTCCCTGATGAAAACCCTAATTTGCGGCCAGATGAAATTGGACTTCAATTAATTTGCAATGAGATCAATTACCACTTTATTCTTGTATAATATAAGCTCATTGAATACAGGGAAACTTTATTTGGTGATGATCAATCCAAAACATTGACTGATTAGGCAATAATCTTCTTGATTCCATAGGTGCAAAACCCTAATTCAGATGAATTTAACAACAATAAACTTGAAACAAGGTTAGGGTTAGGAAACAATGATTGATGCTCCTATAATGATAATGGAATCTAGGGGTCAAAATTTGGGGTATGACAACATGTCCTACAACATACATAAAATCAAGCTCGAGGATGAATTCAAACCAAGAGTTCAAACAACGACGACTAAACCCAGTAATGAAGTAAGTGGTAAGAATAAAACTCCTTAAATTGTTAGAAGCATGTATGATTTACCCTATTTCTGATAGCTCATAGGTAAGCCCAATGCATGTAGTCCCGAAAAAAGGGGCACCATTGTTATTCGTAATGAGAAAAGTGAACTAATTCCAACTTGTACTGTGACGGGATGGAGAATGTGTATTGACTATTGCAGGTTAAATCTAACAACTTGAAATGATCATTTTCCATTACCATTTACAGATAAAATGCTTGAAATGCTAGCTGGACAAGCTTACCATTGCTTCCTTGACGGGTATTCAAGATACAACCAGATAGCCGTGGATCCCACATATTAAGAGAAAACCGTGTTTACATGCCCATTTGAAATCTTTGCTTATAGTAGGATGCCTTTCGGATTATGTAATGCACCCGCAACATTTCAAAGGTGCATGCTTTCTATTTTCTCTAATATGATTGAAAATTTGATAGAGGTATTCATGGATGATTTCTCTGTTTTTGGTAAGTCGTTTGGTAGTTGTTTTTGATCGATTGGACAAGGTCCTTAAGAGATGTACCAAAATAAATTTGGTTTTAAATTGGGAAAAATGTCATTTTATGGTCATTGAAGGTATTGTTCTTGGTCACAAAATCTCTACACAAGGCATAGAAGTCGATCAAGCAAAAATAGAAGTGACAGAGAAACTTCCACCCCCAATAAATGTCAAGGGAATAAGGATTTTTCTAGGACACGCAGGTTTTTACGGAATATTTATTAAAGAATTTTCTAAAATTTTAAAACCTTTGTGCAACCTGCTAGTCAAAGAAAACAAATTTAATTTTGACAAGGAGTGTCTAAACTCTTTCTCTATAATCAAACATAAATTAGTCACTGCTCTAGTTATTGTGTCACCAAATTGAGAGCTTCCTTTTGAAATCATGTGTGATGCTAGTGATTAAGTTGTTGGCGCAGTACTTGGGCAAAGACATGCAAAACATTTCATGTAATTTACTATGCTAACAAAGTCTTGAATAAACAAGTTAATTACATCACTATTGAAAAAGAATTGCTAGCGGTGATATTTACTTTGGGAAAATTTCGGCCATATTTAATTGGTTCCAAAGTTATTAATTTTATAGATCATGCAGCGCTGAAGTATTTGTTCAACAAGAGTGATTCCAAACCAAGATTGCTTGGATGGGTGTTATTATTGCAGGAGTTTGATTTAGAAATTAAAGACAAAAATGGAGTGGAGAACGTGGCGTGGTGGAGGATCATTTTCATACCCTAATTTTGTCCTACCTATATAATATTACATTCATTTGTATGCATATAACTATTTCATTTAGTTTTTTTTCATGTTCTCACCAAAATCACCTTTATTTCCTATTTTTTTTCTTGCTTGCGGCCTCTGTAAATTAGGTTTTTTTTATTATTCTTGTTGCATCATATTTACTAACATGTCATCTAACCATTATGCATATAAAATATGTGCATTGGCTTCCATTTCTTTCTTTGTGTGGATTAGGGTTTGCAAGGAGGTATCAAGGAAGGATCGTTATTTCAGGTCAAGGGTGTTAATATTGCTTCAATGGCCATTCATTCATGGTTGAATCCAAGGTAAAGTTTAACCTAGTCTTGGTCAAACAAAATGAAATTGCTTCATTTACAAGTCATCTTTGTTATAGGCCATTTTGAAGACAAATGTGTATCAAAATTCAAGGTATTTTGTGGGAAATCATCATTGTGATCAAGTGGTCATATGTTCAAGTTTGTTTTCATTCCTCAAGGCATGACTCTAATTCTAAGGCATGTTCATCTTAGTCATAATGTTTTTCAAAGAAGGTTCAAAATGAGGATTTTAGTTCATCATGTTCAAGATTGATTCATTTTTGGTTTCATTTATCAAGGATTAATTCAACTGTGACACCATGAACAAAATTGAATCAAGATTAAACATGGAGTTACAATGGCCACGAATAAGAAGCAACATCCATTTTTGCCAACATAAGCAAAGTGCAATAAAAAAATTTCTTGCAACATGAATCATGAATCAAGACACACTAATTAGTCAATTTCGAGCATTATCCAAGCAAATACAAAGGTGTAATAACATAAGAGTTACAAGTACAAGCTGCCAAAACCAATATTCAAAGGCCCAAAAGTTGAAATGTAGAGGCAGTATAAGAAAACGCATATGCAAAAAAAAAACATTCAAATACAAGGCAAATGTATTCAACATTCTTCAACATTACAAGTCCAAAGTCACACAACATAATTCCAATTACAAAGGTGCAAATAACATAAGAGTTACAAGTACAAGATGCCAAGGGTCATACCCTAAAATTTTCCTACCTGTTTTAAAATTTCACTCGTCTGACTTTATTTTCAATTTGCACCACTTGTACAACATAACGTGCATTTTACCGTAAATAATTCCTAAAAATATTAGGCAGGATAAATCTCTTGGATATGTGGATGGAATGACCGAATTGTGCCTAAAATATACGAGAAAAATCAACGATTGAAAAGTTTTGAATTTAAGCTCGCAGGCGTTAATGATTTTGATATACTTTCCATTGAAACTTGACCTAGCGCGCTCGTCTTATCTCTCAACGAATTTTTAATCACTGTTGATCAATCTGAGCCTTTTACCAGTCCCTGTCAATTCTTAAAAGTTGACTGAGTGCTGCATCTTTCCAAGTTATTTATTTTGCGTTAATCTTTTGTATACAATTAATTTAATTTTGTAAGTTGCTTTATCGCCTGATTTCTGTTTATTTTCACCTGATTTATTTTTATATTTTTATCAAAATATTTAGAATAATTAATTAGAATTTTCTAGGCTTGCATTTTATTTTTAGCATATTTATTTAATAAGATTGTGAATTTTCTAGTGGTTTTTAATTGATTTAATTCTATTAAATTAATTAAAGCTTCTAGAAAGGGCAATTTTGGAATTTTAAATTAGGTGTGCTGTTTTGATTAAATATGGATCGTCATATTGAAAATTAATCAAGGGTGCACATGCATGATCCTCATTTTTTTCTATTAACCAATCACATTTTAGCATTTTATTGTCACCTGAAGATTAAAAACAATGCAGTTCAGGATCCTCGATTAGGATTTCTGATCAGGAAAAGTCAACTGTGGTTTGACTTTTGATTCAATGGTGTTCCAATGATTGAATTATGGTCCATGAAGCTCATATGACTTATTCAAGTCCCCTCAAGAAGATTTAAAGCCTCAGAAGACCCATAACAACAACAGTCGATCCGATCGTCATCGATCGATCGTTTCGTTAACCAAAAAGTCAACTCTCCAACTATAAGGAATTTGACCTCAAAGTGTGAATAAAAAATGTTCCTAATGTCATATTACACCTATACATGAAGTTTCATGACCATTGTATCAAGGATTGGGGAGTAATCGAAAAAATCAGGAATTAGGGTTTTGAAAGGGGTCAGACCATAACTCCCTAACCACACATCCAATTGAGTTGGTTCAAAGCTTGTTGGAAAGGTATTGAAAATTCCTACAAAAGTCTCACAGTGGTCCATGGGCATAAAATTCATAGATTTGGAGTTATGGCCAAAATCATCACAAGAAGGAGAAAACACTTAAAGAAATTCTAAGTTGCTGGCCTTTTTAGGCATGTTTTCTGCCAACTTTGAGGGGATTTTTGACCTAGTTCCACTTGGAATATGAAGATCATGAAAACATGAAAGTTGTATAACTCCATGAGGGCTTTCCAAAGAGTACTAGAACTCTTCCATAGCCCTTGTGATCTGAGAGTTATGAAGTGAGAAAGTTAGGCCTGTGTACTTATTTGTCAACTTGCCAAAACCCAACATGGATTTGATTTCCAACTATGAACTTCATCTCTAACCATGTAATAACCTATGATATGATGTATTATAGGGTGAAATGAACTAAGTCAGAAGATAAACAAAGCAAATCCAAAGAATCATCCAAGATCCATTTGTTTATTAAGGAAAAGTACAAAAGGTACACATGAGAGAGAGTGTTTGGGGGCTGCAGCATGGGAGGGTGTCCTTGTAAACTCTTTGGTCACTTCTTAAAACTCATTTTAGATGGTTTTAGGGGGGGGGGGGGGATAAGATCTTTTAAAGCAAGCAAGAATCTGCAGAACCAAACCATCACCTAGGTTCATGAGATCTTTTCACAAAAAACCATCTTTGAATAATACAAATCCAAATCTGCCCAAAATCTTCTTTTAGCCTATAAATAGAGGCTTCATCACATTGTATACAACATACAAGAGCCCTCTAAAACCCAAGAGAAAACATAGCTCTCATTCTATCTTGCTTTGCTTGAAAGTAAGGAAAGATAAAACCACCAAAATTGCCTTGTTGCAAGTTTCACACCAGCACCATTTCCAACCATTAAACCACTTCAAAAACCATATACACAAGCTTAAAATGTCCATTTGAAGCTGTTCCCATCATTACTTTCTCCAAAAAACCCTTGAATCAAAAAGTCAACTGTCCACACACCATAGTTTGACTTTTATGCACATTTCAAGCCAAATCACTACTCAAGCCATTTTCCACCACCACAACACTTAGAGCACTTCATATTTGTGATATTTTAACTGTCCATGACATCAAAAAGCAGCTGGAAGTCCATTTGGTCTAACTGTCTTAAAGGCTCCTTGGTTTCTTCAAGAAAAAGCTACACTCACAAACTTGCTCAAAGGAAGGGAGAATCTCTGGTTTTCTTGGCAGCTAGCATAGTAAGGATCTACAAGAGGTATCTCATTTTAAGTTTTATTCATCATTGATGCCTCATGTATGTATGGATTTGGTATGCTGAACAAGTTGAAACATTGTTGTGTTTAGAAGTGCAATTTTGCTGTCAAAACTATTCTTCATGTTTGGTTCTATCTAGTAACTGTCAGGAGGCATTGGTTTGCATTTGTTTGGATTTGTACTGGTCAAGTCCATCTTGGATTTTAACCTTTGTGCTTGTTTAATATCTAGTTGACTTGAGCATTTGATTGGGGGGGAACTACGAATGCTCTGATTTCTCGTTGAGAATACGTAGGCACAAGATGCAACGTCTTGGAGAGCCAACTTCACATTTTCCCAACCTTTTCTTTCTCCCTCACTAAAAAATAACTTCCTGTTAACATTTACAACTTAGAATTGGAGTCTCCGTGCTTTATTTAGTCGTCCCGCCGTGGATATTCCCCATGTTTACCTTTGCAACTTAGGCTTGGAGTCGTCGTACTCTATTTAGTTGTCCCGCCGTGTACATTACCTTCTTTTCTAACTTAACTTTAGTTTAGAGTCTCCGCACTCTATGTAAGTGTCTCGCCGCAGACATTTACTTTCCCTTTTGAACCTTGACCACAGTCAAGAGTTCTTCCCCCCTAACCAGGGGAACTACGGTTGTTCTGATTCCATTCCCATCAGGATATGTAGGCACGAGATACGATGTCTTCGCGAGCAAACTTTGTACATACTTTATACTTTATATCTCTTTACCCTAGCACTTTTCCTTTAGCAAGCAAACTTTAGAATAACATAAATATTAACAAGAGGTTCCTATAGAGTACTACAGATGTTTAAGATGTGAAATACCTACCCTAGGCATAACCAACTCCCGAACCTTTAGATCTCTCTTTGCTTAGCTTTAAGCCTTGCTTTTTTGCTTTGCATTTTTATAGGTTTTTCTTTCTTTAAACCTTTCCTTTTTGGATAAATTAAAGTCCGGTTATGAATTTAAGAATTAAAGATTCAAGTTAATCAATAGCTTGGTATCACGATTCTCACCGCAACAGAAATAGCGACTTCACTGGGGACATCCCCTAAGAGGGTTAAGCCCACCTTGTTTATATTTGTGTTTGCTATATGTTTGCTTGCTTGTATATTTATGTATATTTGTCAATATATCTATTTGATTTGGGTGCCTTGAGTGGTGAGATAAATCCTAACCCAGATTTGAGTGACACATGAGATAGGATTGTGATATGATCAATAGTTGGGCTATTGGGAGTAGTCCTAATATGTCTGACATATGATGTAATCACGCTCAGTGAAACTCTTTAAGATGGTTAGTAATGCATGAGTAGTTGTGTATTCACTAATTATTTCAATATGAGTCTGCGAAGCTGAGGACTTTTAGTGACACGTTTACCCCACTTGGCCTTTTTAGGCGTAGAACGGAAATTGTTAGGGAGTAGTCCCTCAATAGTTGTCACGCGATGCTACAATCAGACGAGTTTATCTTGAGAATATTATTGACTCACGTAAGTAGTTTCGTTAGTTGACAATATCCGAAGGATTTACTATGACTCTGGGAAATTTGTTAGAACCCGTTGTACAGGTGCTTTATCCCTAGTACACACCCTATGGTTGGTTCTTTACCCAGACTCCATACTGTGATCTTGAACCTTTGATCCTGTTATGGGTGTTTTTGCATCCTGTCCTGCATTGCATTGCATTTGCATCTTTGCATGGTTCATTACATACCATCTGTTGGTCCAGTCGCTCATCTCCAGCTGTCTTCATCATTCTATGTGCCTTTGAGTCGTCAAGCTGATTCCTCGACACCGATATCAGAGTAGAGCTAATTACAGACGCAAGATATCAGAGCAAGAAGTGCATAATGTAGAAATCCAAATGGAGATCTCTGATTTGAAATCAGACAGGACAACTCATTAATCACTAAGCCATGTTTCTTGTTGTTTGCACTTTCTTTATTTTGTACTAGCTGTTCGCTTTCAAATTATGTTTGTACTTTTGTGTTAATGAAACAAGCATTGCAACTTTTGATTCAATTTATTTTGTCTAATATTTGCATCTTTATGCTTTATCTTTTAAAAAAATATACACCTTTTGTTCAAACTTTTGATATGCAAATATTTGAGGGAGGATGATGAAAACGTTATACCCATAACTGTTGTCAGTATGCTTTCAATCAAACTTTGTTGACGATGTAAGGCATTATTTAAACTCCCAAACACTGGAGAAATAAGGAAGATAATCCCTCGTTAACCCTTTTGAGCCTAGAAGTAAGAGTTTCTTTATTTACAAAAAACTGTAATCTTAACCTGGGGCAGGGTAGTTCTCAGTTAACTCGGTTGTTTGTTCCAGTAATACACCTTTTATATAAAGGTTGCACTCACAAGTTTTCCTTCACACACTGTAAGTAAGTGTCGAAGATGTTTTCCAAGTCAAAAGTCGATGATGGTTCACCGTAATCATTAAGCCAGGCGGTTATTTTCTTTCCAAAAGAAACAAAAGAAAAAAAAGCCCGCTAAGTTAAAACCTATGAAGAAGACTTAGGAAAAACTGGGGCATCCCGCTGACTGTAATCTTCACAAGAAACAGTTCAGGCAAAAGTTAGGGATAATAAAAAGAGGAGATCTTTAAATCCTTTCACCCTGAAAATCCTCAATGACAAAAAACAACCAAATGTTATAAGGAAATAGTGGCTTCCGTCCCAAGAGTCCTTGGACCGCTGAACCATCATCATGGCTATAATCAGTGCAATTCCTATAGGAACCTGAGTGTATATTCTGAGTTAGCTGAGCATAGGACTGAAGATCATCACGTAGATTGGGTGAGCACAAATAAACTTTGAGCCTTTATCCTTTGTTTCTTAAACTGTGAACCAGGCCACACTACAACCCTCAAAAGACCTAACTGAAACAAGGTTATTTTGAAAGCATACTACAGCAAGGTTGCGTAAACTGACTCTAAAAGATCTTTGCGGATTATTTGTTTTGGCATCATACCTTTTTGTTTTACCTTTAAACTTTGGGTGTCTTGAACCACCGTGTTCTAACCAATGACTCATTTATTTTGCATCTTTCAAAAATGATTTTGATTTCAAAAGTTGCATGAACTTTACATTACCGTGTTTGTATGAATACTTTTGTTTGCAAACTAGATTTCCTCTCAAGGAATTTTCAAACAATGAGAAACTTGGTCGGTGATCCTATCAGGGGCAAGTTCTTTTCACATCCTGCCGAAGAATCAGTTCAATATTTGTTCAGGGAAAGGTCTTCTCAAAATTTGGTTTATCCAGAAGATATTTCAAGACTCACACTGGGGCAAGCCTTCCAAGCACCCAGCGGATCCATCATTTTCAACATCTTCAACAAGCTGAAGCAATTATCAGTTCATCTACAACAGACAGCTAATCTGGGGCAGTTTACTTGAAGAATCCCCAAGCAGCTCCTCATCCTTCCTACAAGGATCATCAACTTGACACAGTTTACTATTGTGGCAGGGATGTGCCCAACAGTAGCATCTTTATTCCCCAAGCAGAATGACAGTGATATCCGTGTTGAGGAATCAGTTCTCCAGTCTTGTCATCTCACCAAAAGAGACGAGCCTTGTCGCTGGCGTTTGCATTTACATTTTGATCATCTATCATCTGCATAATTCATATACATATGCATAACATGAGTGTTTCATCCTCATTTGCATTTCTCCCGAGGTCGTGTTGTTAACAAACTCTTACCTTGTGGTCAAAGTCCAACTCACTTGGCACCTACCAAACAGATTTTGTCGTGTCTATCTGACGTTCTCCCAGATATGACATTTCTTATCCCATTGTTTTTCCGGATATGTCTATTCCTATATACATCCAGTACTATTCTCAGATACTATGTTGATACCTTTCATTCAAAGCCATTATTGGGTGTCTGGTTTCCTTTTATCCAACACTATTCTTGAATGTCACCTTTGTTTGTCTCTCTCGGATGTTTTTCCAGATTGAGTCTTTGTTATGATATTTTTCCAGAACTTATCTGATGGTTTTCCAGATATTTACCTTGATTATGATGTTTTTCCAGAATCTATCCGATGTTTTTCTGGATATGTTTCTCTCTCTAATGTTTTTCCAGATTGAGTCTGTGTTCTGATGTTTTTCCAGAACTTATCTGATGGTTTTCCAGATATTTACCTTGATTCTGATGTTTTTCCAGAATCTATCCGATGTTTTTCCGGATATGTTTCTCTCTCTGATGTTTTTCCAGATTGAGTCTTTGTTCTGATGTTTTTCCAGAACTTATCTGATGGTTTTCCAGATATTTCCCCTTGATTCTGATGTTTTTCCAGAATCTATCCGATGTTTTTCCAGATTGAGTTTGTGTTCTGATGTTTTTCCAATACATATCTGATGGTTTCCAGATATTTACCTTGATTCTGATGTTTTTCTAGAATCTATCCGATGTTTTTCCGGATATGTTTCTCTCTGATGTTTTTCCAGAACTTATCTGATGGTTTTCCAGATATTTCCCCTGATTCTCATGTTTTTCCAGAATTTATCCGATGTTTTTCCGGATATGTTTCTCTCTCTGATGTTTTTCCAGTTTGAGTCTTTGTTCTGGTGTTTTTCTAGATACCCCCTTTAAATTCTGATGTTTTTCCAGAATCTTTCTGATGTTTTTCCGGATATATATATCTTTGTTCTGATGTTCTTCTAGAACTCCTTTTTTGCTTATCTGATGTTGTTCCAGATATGTCTTCAAACCTTTTCCTGTACATTTAAAGCTCTCCTAAAATGTTTCATATGAACCTTCAAAATATATGTCTTTAATATGCTTCTTTGTATATGTTCCGGAGTTTATTCGATGTTTTTCCGAGTATCTCTGGTATATTTTAGAGTTCATTCGATGTTCTTCCGAATGTCTCTGATGTTTGTTTCTGTGTCCCTGTTATATTTCTTAGGTTTCTCCTCACCTCATTCATTGATATTTTGAATGTTGTGACTCTTTTCCATCTAGTTCCATTCATGGATGATGTATGGTGGTTCCCTAGTGTGTCGGGTCCCCTGTGAGTAATTACTCGTCGTATTGTCGTTCTTTAATTTTTGCTCGTGTGTCTGCATTTATCTTGCATCCAAGCATCATAAAGCATAATTTAGAATTCATTGCATTTAAATATTTGTCCTTTTGCATACCATCCAATCTAAGGGACAAAATTTTTGGTTTGCTATATTTAAATACCTTTCACTACGATTCTATGAGGATTATCATCTCTCATTGCATCTGGTGAAGATATTTAAATAGGGGCAACTTTTACACCCCAAATTTTGACCCCCTTAGATCTTCATCATCATTCTAGGATCACTCCCATTTGTTTATCTAACCATAACCTATTTCAATTTTGTCTTTGATAAGATACAGGTGAACCAGGGTTCCGTACAATCGGAAATTGAAGTTTCGACGGTTTAATCAGTCAATGCCTTTGATTAATTATCCATGAAGAAAGTCTCTACACCATCAATAATATTCCATTTGGTCAAGTATGAATCCAATTTGAGATTGTCACCCGAAGATTAAAAACAGTGCAGTTCAGGATCCCCGATTAGGGTTTCTGATTAGAAAAAGTCAACTGTGGTTTGACTTTTGATTCAAAGGTGTTCCAATGATGGAATTATGGTCCATGAAGCTCATATGACTTATTCAAGTCCCCTTAAGAAGTTTCAAGGCCTCATAAGATCCATAACAACAACAGTCGATCCGATCGTCATCGATCGATCGTTTCGTTGACCAAAAAGTCAACTCTCCAACTATAAGGAATTTGACCTCAAAGTGTGAATAAAAAATATTCCTAATGTCATATTACACCTATCCATGAAGTTCCATGACCATTGGATCAAGGATTGGGGAGTAATCACAAAAATCGGGAATTAGAGTTTTGAAAGGGGCCAGACCATAACTCCCTAACCACACATCCAATTGAGTTGGTTCAAAGCTTGTTGGAAAGGTCTTGATAATTCCTACAAAAGTCTCACAGTGGTCCATGGGCATAAAATGCATAGATTTGAAGTTATGGCCAAAATCATCACAAGAGGGAGAAAACACTTAGAGAAATTCTAAGTTGCTGGCCTTTTTAGGCATGTTTTCGGCCAACTTTGAGGGGATTTTTGACCTAGTTCCACTTGGAATCTGAAGATTATAAAAACATGAAAGTTGTATAGCTCCATGAGGGATTTCCAAAGAGTACTAGAACTCTTCCATAGCCCTTGTGAGCTGAGAGTTATGAAGTGAGAAAATTAGGCCTGTGTACTAGTTTGTCAACTTGCCAAAACCCAACATGGATTTGATTTTCAACTATGAACTTCATCTCTAACCATGGAATAACCTCTAATATGATATGTTAGAGGGTGAATTGAACTAAGTCAGAAGAGAAACAAAGCAAATCCAAAGAATCATCCAAGATCCATTTGTTTATTAAGGAAAAGACAAAACCAGCAAAATTACCTTGTTGCAAGTTTCACACTAGCACCATTTCCAACCATATAACCACTTCAAAAACCTATACACAAGCTTAAAATGTCCATTTGAAGCTGTTCCCATCATTACTTTCTCCAAAAAATCCTTGAATCAAAAAGTCAACTATCCACACACCATAGTTTGACTTTTATGCACATTTCAAGCCAAATCACTACTCAAGCCATTTTCCACCACCACAACACTTGGAGCACTTCATATTTATGATATTTGAATTGTCCATAACATCAAAAAGCAGCTGGAAGTCCATTTGGTCTAACTGTCTTAAAGGCTCCTTGGTTTCTTCAAGAAAAAGCTACACTCACAAACTTGCTCAAAGGAAGGGAGAATCTCTGGTTTTCTTGGCAGCTAGCATAGTAAGGATCTACAAGAGGTATGTCATTTTAAGATTCATTCATCATTGATGCCTCATGTATGTATGGATTTGGTATGCTGAACAAGTTGAAACCTTGATGTGTTTAGAAGTGCAATTTTGCTGTCAAAACTATTCTTCATGTTTGGTTCTGTCTAGTAACTGTCAGGAGGCATTGGTTTGCATTTGTTTGGCTTTGTACTGGTCAAGTCCATCTTGGATTTTAACCTTTGTGCTTGTTTAATATCTAGTTGACTTGAGCATTGGATTGGGGGGAACTACGAACGCTCTGATTTCTCGTTGAGAATATGTAGGCACAAGATGCGACGTCTTGGCGAGCCAACTTCACATTTTTCCAACCTTTTCTTTCTCCCTCACTAACAACTAACTTCCTGTTAACATTTACAACTTAGAATTGGAGTCACCGTGCTTTATTTAGTCGTCCCGCCGTGGACATTCTGCATGTTTACCTTTGCAACTTAGGCTATGAGTCGCCGTGCTCTATTTAGTCGTCCCGCCGTGGACATTCCCTTCTTTTCTAACTTAACTTTAGTTTAGAGTCGCCACACTCTATGTAAGTGTATCGCCACAGACATTTACTTTCCCTTTGGAACCTTGACCACAGTCAAGAGTTCCTCCCTCCTAACCAGGGGAACTATGGTTGCTCTGATTCCATTCCCGTCAGGATACGTAGGCACGAGATACAATGTCTTCGCAAGAAAACTTTGTACATACTTTATACTTTATATCTCTTTACCCTAACACTTTTCCTTTAGCTAGCAAAGTTTAGAATAACACAAATATTTACAAGAGGTTCCTGTAGAGTACTACAAATGTTTAGGATGTGAAATACCTACCCTAGGCATAACCAACCCCCGAACCTTTAGATCTCTCTTTGCTTAGCTTTAAGCCTTGCTTTTTTGCTTTGCATTTTTATAGGTTTTTCTTTCTTTAAACCTTTCCTTTTTGGATAAATTAAAGTCCAGTTGTGAATTTAAGAATTAAAGATTCAAGTTAATCAATAGCTTGGTATGACGATTCTTACCGCAACACTGGCTTTCTGACAGCCATGCCTTCGGCTCTTCGCAAAGGTAGCACCCTTGATTTAAAATTCATGGCGCTAAAGGATAGGGTGTTCAGCTTGATGCCCACCCCAGGAAACAAAGACTACCTTTCCTGGTTGAACAAGGTTAAAAATAAGCATCAGGCCCAATGGAAAAGGTCTGACATCTTAGACGCCATCCAGCTGTCGAGGATTGCTCACAGGGTCAACCCCTGCCTCCTATTGGCGTCGATGTTCTTTTGGGAAGGTTCGGCGAACACCTTCCAATTACCCTCTGGGATGTTGTCTCCTACTCTTTTCGACGTGACAGTTATTACTGGTCTCACTCTAGTGGGTAAAATCTTCGACCCCACCACTGAGACGGAGGCATCTTTCAATTTCGATCGTGCTGGTTTTTAGAACTTTATCGAAGATCATCACGACACAGACTTTGTCGAGGTGTCTAACGAATAACACATTGCCTTCCTGATTTTGTGGCTTTCGTATTACCTTTTCTGCCTAGGTTCTTTGCAGATAGCCAAAAGCTATAGCAACTTGGCTATTCAAATCCATGAGGGTCGACAGGTGGCCCTTGGCAAGCTCCTTCTAGCCTCTCTGTATCACTCTGTGGGGCTCTCTATGACACCAACAAGGCCATGAACGTGTCGAGACCGATGTGGCTACTGCAACATTGGCTAAATGCCACTTTTGAACATCAACATGGCTAACTAGTATCGGCTAAGATGCAACATTTGAACAAAGACCGGCCGGTGGAAGGAGTTCGACTTTCTCTTTTGACCATGCAGGAGACCCTCAACAAAACCCTTTTCCTGAAATACCTTATTATGTTTGCCGTGGCAAACCTCTTTGTCCTTGGGATGGCTTCTTTCGCCCATCAAAAATTTGGGCCGACTTGGTTCCAGAATCCCTTTCCTGGTGCTTCCCCCAGCAGAGCTGCAGTATCCAACTCCATCTGGAGAGCTTTCCTAACCCCGACAATGCTGTCATTTCGTATTGACTCGAGCAACATTGGTTACGAGTTCATGAACTATCAGCCCAATCTGGTTGCTCGAAAATTTGGCCTGAGCCAGATGCTGCCAAAGCCATTGGTTCGCCATCATGATGACATCGTGTGGGCTGGTCGAAAGCTTAACCAGACGGGTCATAAGAATTGTCTCAAGTTTGCTAAGTCGACTCAACATCTAGAGTTGCATGTGTTTCGTTACAATCCTTCATTCTTTACCACCGAGAGTTTCAATGTCTGGTGGTCGAAGTACCAAGCGCAACACTTCGACCGTGACCTTTTCCTAGAAAACATGTGTCGCGGTGAAAATCGGATACCAAACTATTGATTAGTTTGAATCTTTAATTCATTTTGCAACCGAACTTTGATTTGTCCAAAGGAAGGGATAAAGATCGAAATTCCCACAATGCAATGCAAATGCAAGGTTTAGAGAGTTATAGGTTCGGGGGTTGGTTAAACTTAGGGAAGGTGCTAGCATCCTAAGTTTCTGTAGTACTCTACAGGAACCTCTTGTTTATATTGTTTATTGCTAAGTGTTTATCTGCTTATGGGATTTAAAAGACCCTAGTGGTTTATTTCTAAGTATACTCGATAAGATGTCGCATCTTATGCCTACATATCCTTACGGGAGTGGAATCAGAGTATTTGTAGTTCCCCTAAAGGGGTTAGAGTAGTTCTTTGACTGTGGTCAAAGTTCCTACGGGTTTAGGGTAGTTGTTTGATTGATTTTAGGAGAAGAGATGTGTCTTCATTTTAAGGGAGATTTAACCGCCACATGTTGCAGGAAAATAGTCTTTGCATCGTCTTAAGAAAAGGACTTACATACTTGGATAGGGATCGACGAGGTACACCTTTATCTCTCTTAAGGCAAAGTCCCTACGACTTGATTGTATTATTGTGGGGGTGGAGATTCTATCTCACTTAAGATGATTGACATCTTTCTCTAATGTGTTTGAATTTTGAATTGAGTTGTTGAATGTTTGAATATTATTGTAGTGTTGATTGAGTTTGTTTGTATTGTGTTTAATTGTTGATTGTCTAAGTTGTAGGAGAAAGGTCCTTCCTATGAGGTAGGATCTAACTTAATTGATCAACTTGAATAGGATCAAGGATCGAGGGAATAATGATGCGAATGAGATGCACTACACACAAGTGTTGACTCATGTGTAGGTTTTTCCTTTGGACGGATGCGATGCGAGAATATAAATTGTTGTAATGTTAGATTTGCGAAAGATAAATTGCGGGAAAGTAAATCATACACACGCATGAAAGCGCTAAGGTGTAGGTGCAAGTGTCGTGAATTGTGAATGTGCACGGTCAAATTGTATTTTACGCTGTTGATTGATTTTAATTGTTTGATTTGAGGAGATTGATTTATCCCTAAGGTGAAATTGACTTTAGCGGGAAAAGTTGTATTTGACTTTTTTTCTTAAGGTTAATTAATTTGGTGAGGTTGATTTGAGAAAAAAAGGTTGATTTAATTTTAGGAATTTATCTGATCATTTTTAAGAAGATTATTTTAAGAAATTATTTTAGGAGGAATATGTGAGATTAATTTATTATTATTATATTTATGTGAAAAGTTTATTATTAAAGTTTAAAATTTAATTAGAAGAAAGGTTTTAATAATTTGAGTTTTTATTTATTTATTTTATTAAATAAAGTTTATTTAAAAATATGACATGAGTTTTTTAAAATAGATAAAAAAATAAATGAGTAGAATAGATCTTTTTTCTTTTAAAAAACACATGCTAATTATTTAATCAAAAGGTTAATTAAAGTCTATTAGTTAAATTATATTAAATAAAAAAGATTAATCAATTAGTGATTTACTAAAAAAGAGATTTAATTGTTAGTTGAATAAATTAAAGGAAATGATTAATTAAGTTATTAAATAAATGATTATTAAACAGATTTTAAAAAGGTTAAGTGAGTTAACGGTAGATTAGAGGGATGATAAGGGGTATGTGTGTTAGTGGTGTGTGTGTGATTTAATTATATTACAAATAAAACGAAATAAATAAAAAAGAAACGGAAACCCTAATTTATCTTCTCGACCCCCTTCATTCCACCTTTTCATCATCGATCCCTCCCGTCTCTTTTCTTCTCCCTTTATCATTTCCGTTTTCGTCTTCGACCTGTTTCCTCTTTACTTCCACCTACACAAATCAAACACCAATCAAGCAAGAATATCAAGTTGTTTAAAAAATAAATCTTACGATTTCGTATGGCTTTCTCGTAGGTTTCTGAAAATGGTGGCGATGGAATGGGGATTTGCGATCGTTGGTGGAGGCTTGAAGTGGAAAAGAAACGATTTCTGGAGAAGATTGAGGGGAATTCGCGATGGATGGACGATTGGTGGTAAGTCTCTTTGCGACTTTAGGTTTTCTGGGGTTTTGATTTGGGGCTTTTTCTCTGTTTGTGAATTCTCGTGGATTCTGGCTGTGTTCCCCCCCATTTTTGGTTGTCTTGTCTTCAATATATAGGCCTCATGAAATCTCAATTTAAGTTCTGAATCAATGTCGTCCGCTGGTTTTGGAAGAAAAAAAATCATATTGAATGCGCCTTCCTTTTTTATTCTGACATGCTTGCAATCTTCTTAAAGAAATTTCCTTTTTCCTGATTGTGCCACAGACATGTTTTGAATGCTTTGGGAAGGTTTTGATTATCGTTGATTTGCGTTGACAGGTTGATTATGATTTCACTTGCAGCATTTATGGAAATAGGGACTTGGCAGATTCTTCGTCCTTCAACGAGGAGGCTTGGTGAGTCTGAGACAACGTTCTGGAAGACGTGTTCTTCATCAAAATATGGTCACAGACTTCGCCGATTCTCTTCTATAACGCTGCCATGGGATTTTTCCTTAAAAGTCTGATAGTTTCCATGAGGAGGGGTTTACTAGTAAATCTGATGTAGCCTGAGAACAACGAGTGATCTTCGTCGCACGATTTCCCGGAGGCTTCAATGTTGTTGATAACATCGTTCCCGTCAAGATTGACAGCTCCGATTGAGGGGTAGAAATCTTGACTTCCTTAATTAAACTCCCCTTAATTGTTGTTTCGAATGCTGACCTGAATTGAATTTGGAGTGGCTTTACTAGTCTGTTCATAATGTGATTGTTGTTTTATAACATTTCCTTATGATTGCAGTCTGTTTATTTCGTAGGGATTTCTGGGGGTGTCGTGGGATTGAACCGAGTTCGAGATGCAACAATGAGCAGGGGTAGCATTGATTTCATTACGCAAATTGCCGGATACGACATCCAGATTATTGTACTGACTGCACTAATCAACAGAAGTATTGTGCAACTGCGATAATCAATAGAAGGAATTCCAAACTGCTTGTGATGGTTGGTTTGATAAGGAGTATCATCTTTGAATAAATCTTTGGGAAGGACCTTTTCCACATCCAAAGGCACCTCTGCGACCTTCAACACATCCTCGCACTCCTGATGTGTGTGCGTATTGTTAGAACACAGATTGGTTCTTAATAATTACTCTTTGTTTTGATGATAACTGTTAGGAAATTTATATTTAAGAATTATATACTCTAAAATTTGTTTGAGAGTTTTACTGCAGATTAAAATTATATTAACTCTCTAGAAGCAAATCTGCCTTGAATACAAGAAGCTATCCTGACTCTGAAGCGCCAGATGCACATTACAGAAGAATCTGTTTGCTCCTTACAGAAGATCCTGAGCGTAGTCTCCAGAAGGATCTGAAGCAAGAAGCTCCAGAACATTCTGAGTCAGAAGCATTTGAAGCTGAAGCATCAGAAGTATAGAAGAATATTGATTGAAGAGTTTCTCAAAGCATTAGTCTACAGAAGTTTCTGAAAGTACCTACGCTGCCAAGTACTGAAGTTCTGTGTCAAAATGCTCTGATGATCAACACGCTAGAAGCACACACGCTGCAGAAGACTCTGATACAACATAGTTCTGAAACTCATTAGAAGACTCTGATCCATTCAGACTCTGAAGAACTTGCTGAAACTGAAGAAGTGTTTTCAAGAATATATCCGTTGGAACTATTCAACGTCTCTTTCCTTATTTGTGCTAGACACACTTACACAGACAAAAAGGATTTTTCTGTGCCATCTATTTCAAGGAAAGGTCAGTGCATGTGAAGACAAAAAGGCTCAGACCTTTTGAGACTCTCTTTTCAACGTTCAGCTTGCATGATTCAGCTGCCTATAAAAGGAGTTCTTCATTTCATTCTTCAGTTACACACTTGCTGAAAAGAAATCACAATATTCTATAAGCTCTCATTCTTATTCTTCATAGAATCTCATTGTACTTAAACTTAAGAGAAAAATCACTGTTGTGATTATAACTTTATAGAAGCATTAAAAACTCTTGTATTTAATTTACATTGATTGTAAAGGATATTCCTTAAGAGGATTCAGTGTGAATCAGTAGCTCTTGAGAAGACTAAGAACTGTAGTTCTTAGGTGATACTATTGTAATCAGTTTGATTTAATAGTGGATTAAGTCCTTGTTGAGAAAGGCAAATCACTCTGGAAGGGTGGACTAGAGTAGTTGTTTAACGAACCAGGATAAAGATAATTGTGTGATTATTTTCAAGTATTAATTTTCCATACTTATTCAACCCCCCTTCTAAGTATTATCTCACCTTCAGTTGGCATCAGAGCTCCGGTTCTGAGTGTGCTATCACTTAACAGTGTCAGTAAAGATCCAGAGAGAGATATACTTTGATCTATATATTTATTTGTTATCATGGATGATAATTCAATGTCTAATATCAACAATAAATATGAAGAGAGGGATAGGATCAGTACCAAACCTCCAATGTTTGATGGAGAAAAATTTGACTATTGGAAAGATAGAATAGGAAGTTTTTTTCTTGGGTATGATGCTGATCTTTGGGATTTGGTCATTGATGGATATGAACATCCTACTGGTGAGGATGGCAAAAAGATTGATAGAAAATCAATGACTGAAGTGCAGAAAAGAGACTTCAAGAATCACCACAAAGCCAGAACTATATTGCTTAATGCAATCTCTCATACTGAGTATGAGAAGATTACTAACAGAGATACTGCTCATGACATGTTTGAATCACTCAAAATGACTCATGAGGGAAACTCTCAGGTTAAAGAGACCAAGGCTCTAGCACTCATACAGAAGTATGAGGCATTTAAAATGGAAGAGTCTGAAAATGTGGAAACTATGTTTTCTAGATTTCAGATTCTTACAGCTGATCTGAAAGTTCTGGACAAGGGCTACTCAACGTCAGATCATGTCAAGAAAATCATCAGAAGTCTTCCCACCAGATGGAGACCAATGGTGACTGCATTGAAGATGGAAAAAGATCTGAACAAGATCTCTTTAGAAGAACTTATCAGTTCTTTGAGAAGCCATGAAATTGAGCTGGAGGAAGATGAACCCCAGAAGAAAGATAAAGGTAAATCCATAGCTTTAAAATCTAACAAATCTGCTAAAGCTTTGCATGTCATTCAAGAAAGCTCTGAAGAATCTTCTTCTGAAGAAGAAGATGAGTTGTCCATGCTGTCCAGAAGGATTAACAAACTCTGGAAGCACAAGGGAAAGAAGTTTAACAACTTCAGAAGATCTGATAACAGAAAGGAATCTTCTAGTCACAGAAGATCTGCCAAGAAAGAAGTGGTGTGCTATGAGTGCAAAGAACCTGGGCACTACAAGAATGACTGCCCCAAACTTCTGAAAGAAAAACCTAAGAAGAAGTTCAACAAAAAGAAGAAGGTTCTGATGGCAACATGGGATGACTCAGATGAGTGTGAGTCATCTTCTGAATCAGAAGAAGAATGTGCAAATGTTGCACTGATGGCCAGGACAGAGGATCAAGAGGAAGGTACCTCTGGATATGAATCAGAATCTGAATCTGATGATGATGCAGAAGAGGTAATGGCTAAACTTACCAAAGAAGAACTCATTAAAGTTTTAACAGAAGTTCTTAAAAGTTATAACAACATCAAACTCAAATACAAGAAGCTGAAAAGCAATCTTGAATCTGAGATTGATCTTCTGAAAACAGAACTTGTTGAGCAGAAAGAAATAAATTTAAAAATCAAAAATGACTTTGATAAAACTCAACAAGAATCTGATTCTGAGACTAAGTCATGTGAAAATATTTTAGAAAAATATGACTCTAGTTTTCAGAGGTTTATCACTAAGAGCATAGACAGAAGCAAGATGGCTTCCATGATCTATGGTGTTAGTGGAAACAACAGAAGAGGCATTGGATATGAGTCTTCATCTGGAAGCAATCCAAAACCTGTTGACAAACTTTTCATCAGGAAGACACCTCTGTACTCTCAATTCAAATTTGGTCACTTGAATGACATTAAACACACAAGCTCTGAGAAGAGTACTTATGTGTTTAAACCAAAGGCAAGTTAGAATAAACACTATGTTGCAAAACAGAAGTTTAGACAAACCTGCAAACCAACTAACCCCAAAGGACCCAAGAAGATCTGGGTACCTAAAAACAAAATAATTCCTGTTGCAGATGTTCTTAGCAGCAAGGTCAGGACACCAATCATGGTACCTGGACTCTGGATGCTCACGACACATGACAGGAGAAAGGTCTATGTTCCAAAGCCTGGAACTTAGATCTGGAGGGGACGTGAAGTTTGGAGGGAACCAGAAGGGCAAGATCATTGGATCTGGCACTATTGGAAATGGTAAGCTTCCCTCTATTACTAATGTTCTGTTAGTTGAAGGATTGAAACATAATCTATTGTCCATAAGTCAATTAAGTGACAATGGTTATGATATAATCTTTAATCAAAAATGTTGCAAAGCTGTATGTCAAAAGGATGGTTCTATCCTATTCAGTGGAAAGAGGAAACACAACATTTATAAAATTAACCTTTCAGAACTTAAAGTTCAAAATGTAAAATGCCTCTTATCTGTGAATGATGAGCAATGGGTCTGGCATAGAAGATTGGGGCATATTAATATGAGACGTATATCTCAGATTAATAAACTCAATCTGGTCAGAGGACTTCCTAAGTTGAAGTTCAACTCAGATGCTCTGTGTGAAGCATGTCAAAGAGGTAAATTTTCAAAATCTCATTTTAAATCAAAAAATGTTGTTTCTACCTCCAGACCATTGGAATTACTTCACATTGATCTGTTTGGACCAGTGAAAACTGCATCCATCAGAGGCAAGAAGTATGGGTTAGTCATTGTAGATGACTACAATAGATGGACATGGGTAAAGTTTCTAATACACAAGGATGAGTCTCATTCTGTGTTCTTTGACTTCTGCAATCAAGTCCAGACTGAAAAAGATTCCAAAATTATTAAAGTCAGAAGTGATCATGGTGGAGAATTTGAAAATAAACATTTTGAAAAATATTTTTCTGAAAAAGGCATTGCACATGATTTCTCCTGCCCTAGAACTCCACAACAAAATGGAGTTGTAGAGAGGAAAAATAGAACATTGCAAGAGATGGCCAGAACCATGATCAATGAGACAAATCTGGCAAAACATTTTTGGGCAGAAGCAATTAACACAGCTTGTTATATTCAGAACAGAGTGTCTGTAAGACCTCTTCTGGAAAAGACTCCCTATGAATTGTGGAGAAACAGAAAGCCTAACATTTCTTATTTTCATCCTTTTGGATGTATTTGTTATATGCTTAATACCAAAGATAATTTGAACAAGTTTGATTCCAAAGCACAGAAGTGTTTCATGCTTGGTTATTCTAAACGCTCTAAAGGCTACAGAGTATTCAATACTGAAACACAGATTGTTGAAGAATCTATTCATGTTAGATTTGATGATAAGCTTGGCTCTGAAAAGCCAAAGCAGTTTGAAAGTTCTGCAGATAGAGAAGTGATTCTCATAGACTCTGAAGGCTCAGAGGCAGAAAAGGCAAAAATCAAAGAATCTGAAGTAACCCCAGATGCTACACCTTTGACTTCCCAACTAAACAACTTGCATATTTCTGATAGACCAACTGTCAGAGGATCTTCTTCCAGAATCAAATCTTCTCATCCAGAAGATGTGATAATTGGAAAGAAAGATGATCCAATAAGGACAAGATCGTTTCTCAGAACTTCTGAATCTTCTTTATTTGGCTTAGTGTCAATAATAGAACCAACATCTGTAGATGAGGCTCTGGAAGATAATGAATGGATTATAGCTATGCAAGAAGAGCTGAATCAATTCACTAGAAATGAAGTGTGGGATCTGGTTCCTAGACCTAAAGGATTCAATATTATTGGAACAAAATGGGTTTTCAGAAATAAGCTGAATGAAAAGGGAGAAGTAGAGAGGAATAAGGCAAGGCTGGTTGCTCAAGGATACAGTCAGCAAGAAGGTATTGATTACACTGAGACTTATGCTCCAGTGGCAAGGTTAGAATCTATACGCCTTCTTATTTCTTTTGCTGCACAGAATAACATCACTCTGTATCAGATGGATGTTAAAAGTGCTTTTCTTAATGGTATTATAGAAGAAGAAGTATATGTCCACCAACCTCCTGGTTTTGAAAGTGAAAACTTTCCAAATCATGTTTTCAAATTAAAGAAATCCCTTTATGGATTAAAACAAGCTCCCAGAGCTTGGTATGAGAGGTTGAGCAACTTCCTTCTGAAGAAAAATTTTATCAGAGGAAAAGTGGATACAACTTTATTCTGTAAAACTGTTAAGAAAGATCTGTTGATTTGTCAAATTTATGTAGATGACATTATTTTTGGATCAACAAATATTATTCTTGGAAAGGAGTTTGCTAAATGTATGCAGGAAGAATTTGAAATGAGCATGATGGGAGAATTGAGATTCTTCTTGGGAATCCAAGTCAACCAGACTCCAGAGTGCACCTACATACATCAAACCAAATATGTTAAAGAGGTTCTGAAGAAGTTCAACATGGTTGATAGCAAAATGGCAAAGACTCCAATGCATCCTACAAGCACTCTAGGTAAGGAAGAGGTAAGTAAGAAGGTAGATCAAAAACTCTACAGAGGTATGATAGGATCTCTTCTATACTTGACTGCTTCTAGACCAGATATTCTGTTTAGTGTCTGCTTATGTGCTAGATTCCAATCAGATCCTAGAGAATCACACTTAACAGCTGTTAAGAGGATTCTAAGGTATCTGAAAGGTACTGCTAACATGGGTTTGTGTTACAGAAGATCTGATGAATTTTCATTAGTTGGATTCTGTGATGCTGACTATGCTGGAGACAGAGTTGAACGTAAAAGCACTTCTGGAAGCTGTCAGTTTCTTGGAAGTCATCTGATCTCATGGTACAGCAAGAAGCAACCTACCATTGCACTATCAACTACAGAGGCAGAATACATTGCTGCTGCTGGATGTTGTACTCAGATGCTCTGGATGAAGAGTCAATTAGAATATTATCAAATCTATGAGAGTAATCTTTCTATCTTTTGTGATAATACTTCTGCTATATGTTTGTCAAAAAATCCAATCTTGCATTCTAAGGCAAAACATATAGAAATTAAACATCACTTCATCAGAGACTATGTTCAGAAGGGTGTAATTAATTTAGCTTTTGTTGATACAGATCATCAATGGGCTGATATTTTCACAAAACCCCTTGCTGAAGATAGATTTAAGTTCATTCTGAAAAATATTTGTATGGATTTTTGTCCAGAGTAATATTTATCAGAGGCAACCTCTCAGATGCAAAATGTTTAATGATCTGAAGTATTTCTTCTGTTCATTTATTCTATTCTGATTATTATTTCTGATGTGAAAATCTGAACTAACCATCTTTAGAAGATCTGAACGTGGCTAACGTTTCATTTCTTGAGAGAATTCAGAACAGCATGCAAGCAAACACGTGTCCCACAAAATCTGATGAGGTGGCGTGTGGACAACTGAAAAGACGTTTGAGGTGAAATTTGAATAGTAAATATCTTGGTTTTCCCCCCAAATCTGTCAGAAGCATTTATTATTTGAAATGATTTTATTCTCTTCATTTAATGCTGCTCAAACGTGCGTTCTTTCTGTCTTTTGGTGTGCCTATGTGATTAGTATAAATACATGTTGTGTATTCACTTTCACACTTTTCACTCTCAGAATTTATATGCATTTTCATCTTTTGTTCTCTCTGCATAAAAACTCAAAACCTAAGTGTTCTAAAAAGCATTCTTCAATGGCGTCTTCTTCATCAACAGCTGCACAGTTTCAATCAACAATGGCTGTTGTGACTTCAGATAATCTAGGTGCTGCTTCATATACTCCTCCACAGAGAACTCTACTCACACCTGTTGATAAGTTAGAAGTTTTATGTGAATCCATGGTTGAATTTGATTCTTTGGCTGATAATGGGTTTGATTTTCGCTCCATTGTTAGAGCTCAAGGTTGGGTGAAATACTTTGATAGATTGTTTGGACCAGTTTACCCTCTACTTGTTAAGGAATTCTGGATTCATGCATCTGTGTATCCCAAGTTTATTTTATCATCTGTGATGGAAAAGGAGATCATAATCACAGAGGATCTGATTAGAAGACTGATTGGTTATGAAGAAACAGATGGTGTTTCACATCTGCCAGCTGGGCGTGTTGATATGGATGAAGTTTATGAGGAGGTTATGACTGCTGGACAAGCCTCTAACAGATTCAAAGATCTGAAGCCTGATTACAAGATCTGGGCCAAGATCTTCATGGGATGCATACATCACAGAAAGTCAACAAATTCCCCAGATTATGTCAACAATGAACAGATCTATTTTATGTACTGCCTGAGTCAGAGCAACAAGGTAGATCTGCCTTACATTTTGTTCATGCATCTGTGGAATCACATCAACGCATCCAGAGAATCTGTAAAAGAAAAAGGCCAGAAGATCAGGACTTGGATACCTTTTGGAAGGTTGCTCTCAGATCTTCTCACTGAAAATGGTTTAGTGGCTGCTCTGTATGATGCTGGTGTTACAGAGGAACTAGAGTTCATTATGGGAAAGCCTCTGAACGCTAAGAGCCTTCTGATACTCAAGATTGTAGATGAGCTCACTGCTGCTCCAAAGAGGTTAAATATGTCTGATTTGAATAAAAGGGTTCCAGTATCAGACTTTCCTCTATTCTTTGCTGAAGAACCTAGACACATTGTTCTGATGTATATAGAGGAATGCAAAAGGGAAGGAGTGCCTGTTCCAGCCAATGTGTTTCAACTTGTCAAGCAACCCCTGCCAGATGCAGGAGAAGAAGAAGAAGAAGAAGTTCCACTTCAGAGGAAAAGATCTCAGCCTGTAGCAGAATCTGAACTTGTCCAGAAGAAGGCTAAGATTGCTGAGAATCCCAAGGATCTTCTGAAGAGAAAGGACTCTGGAGAAGCTGTCTCTGCTAAAAGGATTAAACTCAAAGGTACTAAAGCTTCTGTTACTTCTAAAAATGTTGTTATTAATGATTCATCTATTAAGTCTGTTCCCAAACCACCTGTCACTCAAACAACATCTGTTGCTGCCCCCAGTTCTGTATCACCTCAGAAACAACCTACTGCTTCTGTATCAACACCACCTCAACCTAAATTACACATCAAACACTTCACTCCACGTCCATCACCAACTATTCCACAACCAACAGAATCACAACCAACAGAACCACAATCAACAGAACCACAACAAACAGAATCACAACCATCAGAACTACCACAAAATTCTGATAAACAAAACTCTGCTCAACCTCAAACAGAAAATCAACCAATAACTTCTGATCATCCAGAAAAACAAACCACAGAAGATCAACCAGAAAAAGACTCTGTCATTCCACCATCAACAATTCTATCTTCTGAACCTGTAGCAACTGCTACTTCTGAACCCACTAAAGTAACTTCTGCTCCTGTTTCATCTGAACCACCTACTCAACAATCTGATACCCCTTCAGAACCATCTCATATCCCTGAGACAGAAGTTCTTGATATCACTCCATTAAAAACAGTGTTTCAAGTTTCTTCTACCTCTTGTACACATGAAACATCTTCAAATTCATCTGAATCAGAAATTCATCCTGATTTTCTGATTAATCCATCTGACAAATACCCTGTTCATGAACCTGAACCTGAATCAACCTTACCTACCAAAACTACCATTCCAGAACCTATGCCTCCGCCTGCACCTTCATCTGAGATGATTGTTCCTACTTCTAATCCATCATCATTTGGAATATCTTGTGCCCAAGTGTCTTCTCTTTATCATAACTTATCTTATGGTTTCAAACTGAAAGATTTTTATGATAGAGTTGAGCCTTCTGAACCTTTGAAACCCCTTAAACCAAAACTCAAACCAACCCTTCCATCTGTAATCCTTTCATATATTAAATCTATGGAAAATGAAGGATCCTTAGCCCCCATATCTGCTACATCTGGTAAAGCTGCTGTTTCAGCTCTGCATCCTGCATCTGATAACACAGCTGCATCTGATAAACCATCAAACTCTGCTTTCGTACCATACTCCAATGCATTCTTTGATGTTGTTTACCCACGCACAAGACCTCAACCAAATCTGCTTAATGCTTTAAACAGATCCTTACCTCAGAAACCAGAAATTCCATTCTTTCCATATGTTCCCCCTCCTCTGATTTCCATTCCAAAATCACTGATACCACCAACTCCAAAACCTAAACAGATGACTCTGGAAACCTTGCTTAAACCACCACCCAGACTTAATATTGAACATTTATTTCAAACGTTTTTGCAAGAAATACAGATGTCTTTAGGTACTGTTCAGAAAAGATGTTTTGAAACTATGGATGCAAATGAGACTGACATCATCTAGAAAGGATTTCTCAATAGATTCAACACTGTGGCTTCTAATATGAAGAACATCTGTTCTGATGATGCAAAGCTCAGAGCTGAAAGAACTCAATTCTGGATTGTAAACAAGACTGAACCTCTGCTGTGTTTGGATGCTCCTCCACCTCCTCCTCCACCAGAACCAACTGCCACTACACTAACTATGACTCTGGTAGAACCCTCTTCAGGATCTCCAGAACATATGGAAATTGATTCTGTTCAAGCTGCAGAACCTCCATTTCCTTCATCAGAGACAAAGACAGAAAATCCAGATTTTGGAGAAAAGATTGCTGCTCTAGAAGCTGGTCAATCTGAAATAAGATCTTGGATGGCGAAGCAAGACAAGAAATCTGAGGATATGTCAGAGTGGATGTCTAAACAAGATGAGAAGAATGAGACAATAACTAAGTTCATGTCAAAGCAAGAGCAATCACAATCTGAGATCACAGACCTATTGAAGATGCTTTTGTCAAAACACTCTTAGATTTTTTTTTCTCATCTTTATGCATCTGTTGTTTTGCATCTGAATGTTTTTTGTTATATCTTCTGATATTTTCCAATGTACTTTTGCTCTGTTATGTTAAATGAATCAGCTTGTTATTCTCCATTGAATTATCTGCTATTGTTCCTTTTATTTGTCTTTATTAAAAGTTTTTTACTTTTTGCTTATGACAAAAAAGGGGGAGAAAATAAAGATCTGAACTATTTAATATAATTTCACCAGAATGAATCTTCAGACATATCTACTCTTTCTAATATCTAAATTGATTATTTCAGAACTTTTGATAAGAACACTCTATAAAAGAATCTCTGAGTTTCTCAGATCATTTATCTTTTTATCAAACTCTGAATCTTATATCTGCAAGATAGTCTGACCCTTGATTATTACAAGACAAACAAGATCTGACTCTGAAGATTTCTCAAGATAAAAAGGGAAGTTTCTATTCCTTTTTCATATTTAACTCAGGGGGAGATTCATCATCTCAGGGGGAGTTATAATTCTTTATGTTCAATTAAATAAAATTTCTGATACTTTTTGTCATCATCAAAAAGGGGGAGATTGTTAGAACACAGATTGGTTCTTAATAATTACTCTTTGTTTTGATGATAACTGTTAGGAAATTTATATTTAAGAATTATATACTCTAAAATTTGTTTGAGAGTTTTACTGTAGATTAAAATTATATTAACTCTCTAGAAGCAAATCTGCCTTGAATACAAGAAGCTATCCTGACTCTGAAGCGCCAGATGCACATTACAGAAGAATCTGTTTGCTCCTTACAGAAGATCCTGAGCGTAGTCTCCAGAAGGATCTGAAGCAAGAAGCTCCAGAACATTCTGAGTCAGAAGCATCTGAAGCTGAAGCATCAGAAGTATAGAAGAATATTGATTGAAGAGTTTCTCAAAGCATTAGTCTACAGAAGTTTCTGAAAGTACCTACGCTGCCAAGTACTGAAGTTCTGTGTCAAAATGCTCTGATGATCAACACGCTAGAAGCACACACGCTGCAGAAGACTCTGATACAGCATAGTTCTGCAACTCATTAGAAGACTCTGATCCATTCAGACTCTGAAGAACTTGCTGAAACTGAAGAAGTGTTTTCAAGAATATATCCGTTGGAACTATTCAACGTCTCTTTCCTTATTTGTGCTAGACACACTTACACAGACAAAAAGGATTTTTCTGTGCCATCTATTTCAAGGAAAGGTCAGTGCATGTGAAGACAAAAAGGCTCAGACCTTTTGAGACTCTCTTTTCAACGTTCAGCTTGCATGATTCAGCTGCCTATAAAAGGAGTTCTTCATTTCATTCTTCAGTTACACACTTGCTGAAAAGAAATCACAATATTCTATAAGCTCTCATTCTTATTCTTCATAGAATCTCATTGTACTTAAACTTAAGAGAAAAATCACTGTTGTGATTATAGCTTTATAGAAGCATTAAAAACTCTTGTATTTAATTTACATTGATTGTAAAGGATATTCCTTAAGAGGATTCAGTGTGAATCAGTAGCTCTTGAGAAGACTAAGAACTGTAGTTCTTAGGTGATACTATTGTAATCAGTTTGATTTAATAGTGGATTAAGTCCTTGTTGAGAAAGGCAAATCACTCTGGAAGGGTGGACTGGAGTAGTTGTTTAACGAACCAGGATAAAAATAATTGTGTGATTATTTTCAAGTATTAATTTTCCATACTTATTCAACCCCCCTTCTAAGTATTATCTCACCTTCACGTATCGCTTGGTATTGACGTTTATAACTTAATTCCTTGCCCTATTTTGTTATTCCACAATCATGTAACTCGTGGTTTTTTCAAATAAATTGATCATGCTTTGTCTGTTGCCTGAATTAACTTAATGACTTACTAGCTCCATTTGTTTCTCTTAACAGGCTGTAACGGGATCGCGGAGGCAGGAGTCGCTCTCTGGAGGCTCTTCCATAAACCGTGTTGGTCATGATGAATGACTTGAAGCAACCTGAGGTATACAACTTATGTCGTTCAATTGTTTCTGTTATAACCTCCCTCAAGAATTCTGCGGTGAATTAATCTATTGTGCTGATACGCAGGTGTGACCCGAGTTCCTGTATTAGGGTCATTGGTTCTTCTTTGATGATCGAAGGTGAACTCAGTCCTGTGACTTCTTGTGGAATTCTGTCACGAATCAATCTCGTGGTTGATTTCAAACAAGAAAACTCTCGGGATTGTGCGGGCGGGATTGTTTGGTGAGTCAATGGTGCTTGCTACTGAAGATGTAAAGGACTGAGGCTTCCTGATTGTTGCAGATAATTGAAAGGTTGCAAACCAGCGCCTTGAAAATTCAGTCTCGAAAAGCAACCTAGAACGCATACCAACAGAAACGCGTGTATGGTACACAACTTTGATATATTTTGAAAGGTGTACGACAAGCCCGGAAGGACTAGCCCTTGGATTTTAGAACACTGTAAAACAATTATTAGTTGCAGAGGCAAGGGCTGCAGTTGATTTGTAGAGAACTCTGTCATTGTCAATGTTGTGGGTACACTTAATGATGTTAGTTAATTGTGCAGGTTACGAGTTGGCCGCGGTGGGAGTTAATGAGTTAATCATCCAAAGCTTCATGCACCAGAGCTTGATCTTTCTTCTCTGTTGTTCTTGTTCCGTCTTTTTTCAGGAAAAGACTTAAGTTCAGAGGTTGCCAGCTTGAGAATTCATGCTGCATCAATAAAGGGGCGTTTAACAATTTCGCTTCTGCTTCCACACTTTTGGTCGCTATACACTTAACAAATAGGTAAGCTATCTTTAGAGATGATACATCTATCTTCGGTTACCGAATAAAACTGTCACTTCGAGAATATTATATGCCAATACCACAGTTACTGGTGCGTTAGATAAACCATTCGCGTATTGCCCAAAATGGTTATTTCCAAACTTCTTATAATATGATGCTACCACTGTTATGCAGGTCGAAACCGAACGGAAAAACTGGACGGGTCAGAGCCTGCAGGGTTACCCAGACGGCAGATACTCGGGTTGTTGCTCATGCAGTTTTTGATCTAACAGGTTCTCCTTGACTTTGCAGGTGGGATACTCCTTCTCTACTGGTGGTATTAATAGGGTATTGAGGAATAAAAACCGGCCAAGATGAGGAATTAACTTGAGATACTCCAAAACCAATGTCACGTTGCCATTCTTATCTCGAAGCTAATGTGACGAAGGGTCTGTGGCGGCGCTCGGATGACTGTAGTCTACCTTGACGAGCTATTTGATGTAATTGTCCATATGTACCCATCATTGGGGTGTATGTCTTGAATAAATGATGGTTGCATATGCCGAGTGATGACTGATAGTAGCAGTCCTTCTTTAGGCGAGTTGGCATTTTTTTTAGCTTACTTTGTAATTCTTTTGGCAACAATTTGCACCAGTAGTAATCATTGCGAATGAAAACATCCTAGTGGCTTACTGGTACCTTGGTACTAATTGCTTAAACTCTTGTAATAAAAAAAGCAATAGCTGAGTTTCTCAAACGGTTTGTAATTCATGCATACTGTTTTATGATCTTACGGTTGAATAGGAAAATCATAAATCAGGCTGAATCAGGTTATGCCCCCCGTCAATCGCAAATGTTGAAATATAAACACGCTTAAATGAGTCTTCTAATATCAACTCGGACCCTTATAAATAACATGGATAGGCTTGAGTAATTGCGTAAGAATCCCCTTGTTCTTATAACTTGGATTGTTAACTTGAGTTCATGTCTTTGAATTTATAATAAATCCTCTTATAGACTTGAGGTTGACTTAAGAATGCGGACTTCTAATTCACATCTTCTTGAGTCCATAACTTATATGATACCAAAATACGAGCAGGGCCTCGATCTTCTCATCGGAAAATTCGGGATTTAAGACCTTGGACTACTTCCTTCCGAACATATTTCAATATTGCTTATCTTCGAAATTATGCACCTGCACAAACTGGTTAGCCGTAAAACATAAATATTAAAAATAAAGCCAAGTAATAATAGAAAACACGCAAAAGGGGGTGGTATCTTGTGGTCAAAAATTAGGGTGCAACAGATGCCCCTATTTAAGTTACTCCTATTCGGAGGTATGGAGATTGAAATCTCAGTCTCGACGAGATAGGAGGGACTTAAATACAAACATTGCACGGATTTTTGGCCCTAAGAGGCCACCGGATGCAAATGATATGCAATGATATGAGAATGCAAGACGAAAGGTCCTGTGGAGAAATGACGCCACAGGGGAGAAACTAAACACGACACACGGGAAGAACAGGCTCAACAAAACGAGACTTCACGGGGAAAGATTGACAATCACAAAGTGTTTGTAAGTATGTCGTAAAGAACTTGTGAGAAAATCCACTTGAAGGACCTGTTGTATAGGTAAAATGCAATTGATTCGAGATATCATCTGGTGAGGTCTACTGTCGAGACTTGTAGCTGTAATTGAGGATACTTTTGCCAAAGTATTTGCTGTAAAAAAACTGTGAGGAATCTACTGTCGAGATTCTGTGTTGAAGTCTATTGGAGAAATACTTCTGACGAAGTCTTCTGGAAATCCCCTGCCGAGATTAACCAGGAATTACCTACTGCCGAGGTCTTCTGGGAATCTACTACCGAGATTAACCAGGAACTACCTAATGTCGAGGTCTTATGGGAATCTACTGCCGAGATTAACCAGGAACTACCTACTGCCGAGGTCTTCTCTAGGAATCTACTGCCGAGATTAACCAGGAACTACCTACTGCCGAGGTCTTCTGGGAATATACTGCCGAGATTAACCAGGAAATGAGATAGGACTACCTACTGCCGAGGTCTTCTGGGAATCTACTGCCGAGATTAACCAGGAACTACCTACTGCCGAGGTCTTCTGGGAATCTACTGCCGAGATTAACCAGGAACTAAAAGATGTTCGAATGATTGTCGTTGTAGACTGTAGTTGTCGTTAATGTAAATGTTGATGTAGTTGTAAAACTTCCCCGAGCATCATAGTATGGGTGTTATGAGTTGGTCTCAGTCTCTACTCGAAATGTTTGAAAATTCTGTAGATTGTAGAATTGTTGTAATTTGTAGTACTTTGTAAATTGTCATTGCAGATGTCGATGTAAATGGTTGTAAATTGTAAATATTGATGTAATTTGTTGTTGTAGGACTGTAAATGTAATTTGTAGATGTAATGTGTAGTTGTAAAGCTTTACCGGGGATCTTCAGAAAAAATGTGAGCCGGTTGAATTGTAATGTATGTCTTCTCAGATAAAGAGAGACTATTGCAATAAACTTCTTCGACTTCTTCGGGGAGATGTCGCTGACGGAAGTAAACTTGTTTGATGAGACTCACTGGGGAAGTCATTCTTGAGGAGCATCCTTATCGTAGTTGTAAAAAGTGTGAATTCTCAAATAAAGAGAAATATCTGTAATTGTCTTCTCTGATGAATCAATAATGTTGGAGGCACGACCCACTAATGCCCCTGGGGACGCTCAAAAAAAGGTAAACTCATTCCTCTTTGTCTTTATCTGCTTATGTTGAGTCTTTGCATAGTTTCCTGAATGTTTCTTATCTTTTTCAGGGGCACAAGAGGGATCCCCCTGTGGCGTCGACTTCGACCCAACCAGCCAAAAAACAAAAAAAATTTAATGCTCAGGTATGACATGTTTCCTTTTTATTTTTGTTTCGCTTGTCCTTGTCGACCGACTTACGTGAATTGTTCTAACCAGAATCCTGAACAAAAAATCATTCCTGACATGGTTGTGTCGGACGAGAGTACCCGTTCTCGGGTTTTTCCTTCTGAGCCATCGGAATTTCCCTCGGCCACTCCTCTGAGGTGAAAAAAGAAAGCACCAATAAGAAACCCCCCTAAAAAGGGACTGTTTCGACTCCAAGACCTGCCATACCAGAAGACTTAACTGAAGTCTTCCATACCGTTGGTACCAGAACTTCTCCTCCACCCATAACTTCTGAGGTAGTTTTCTTTTCGCCCCCTCTTTTTCAATATGCCTCTCGTGTCTTCTTATCGACATTTTTGCCTTGTTCGTTTCGCAGGATGCCGAAGATCCAAATTTTGCAATGCTTGCCGAAGAGATTTTAAAAGCTCTCCTCAAGCTTTTAAAAGCACTCCTCAAGCTTCGTGGGATTGTCGAACCCTGCAGAGATTTTAAAAGCTCTCCTCAAGCTTCGTGGGATTTTCGAGGTCGTTACTCCTGCAGGGTCGAAGAATACAATTAATCTGGCCGAAGACATAACTTTCACCCTTAAGCTGCAGGCGTTGAAGGCCTACTTGTTTGGGGAAGAGTTTGTCGAAGCGGCCGCTGAAGCCCCTGTGGCTCGAGACATCTTCAAGATTCTGGATGCGCTTTCAACATTCGACGTACCGGCTTCTACAGCCGCATATCTGATCGAGTTTGAAGCCTTCTTCACCCAACTGGCGAAAGATGTGACTTTGTGCAAACATGCTGATGCTCAGATCCGAGCTTAAATAAACGAGATGAAGCGAGAATGGTATCTTAGCGATGTTTGTGAAAATAATTTGAAAGATTATAAGGCCTCCTAGCAGACACGCTCCGACAGACGCCTTGCCCTCGACTAGCAGATATCTGGCTATCGCGCCCAAATAGCGTAGCTGGAGCAAAAGATTGTCAATGTCGAAAGGGAGAATGCTTCTTTGGATGTTGAGGCACCCTTGCCAGCCAAGGAGGCTATCGACCAAGACGTGGCTAAAGGGATTGCTTATGTCGAAGCTGCTTTGAAGATCAAGACCGCTATTGAGTAAATGCGTCAGAAGAAATTCATCTTAGAGAGTCGGATAGACCATGAACGGACCTTACTTGAAGGCTTCAAGGCACGGTTCTCAGAATGATTAGGTTTTTTTTAATTTCTGTATTTTGTGTTGGCCGTCCACATTCGTCGGCCTTTTAATAAAATCATTATTTTTCCCTCTGAATCTCTTGTAGCATAGGTCTATAAGCTTTTAAATATTTTCCATTTATCCAGATGACCCGCCGGTCTCCTCCAATTTCTTGGACCTCATAAGCGTTGTGACTGAACGCTTGGGTCACCTGGAATGACCCTTCCTAATTTGGGGACCATTTCCAAACCTTTGGTCTATTCAATCCATCGGAAGGATCGCTTTCCAAACATAGTCACCGACCATGAAGACCTTCTTCCGGACTTTCTTGTTGTATGCCTGGGCCACTTGAGCCTTCTGGTGTAACAACGCATCGAGTGCCTCTACCCTTTCTTCGTCTAGGTCCACCATCTCGTCCATCATCATATTCCAATAATGTTCCGACGGAATGTCATGTTGACGCTGGATACATACTGACTGTAAGCAAACTTCTGCTGGAAAAATGACGTCATGTCCAAACATCAAACGAAACGGTGACGACCCGCTGGACTCCTTTGGAGATGTTCGACAAGCCCATAATATCTGGTCTAACGTCTGGTGCCAATTCTTTGGTTTTTGGGATATTTGTTTCTTAATGAGCCCAATTATTACCTTGTTGGATGCTTTGACTTGACCGTTGGCTTGTGCGTAATAGGGGGTCGAAGTAACCAGCTTAAACCCTTTCTCTGCTGCGAACTCCTGCATTTTTTGGCCGACGAACACTGACCCTTGGTCTGTAGTGATCGTCTCAGGAGTGCCAAACCTGTACAAAATGTGTTTCTAGACGAAGTTGATGACACCTTCTTGGTCTACTTTCGACAATGGTATGACCTCAATCCATTTTGTGAAATAATCTATTCTGGCAAGGATGAACTTATGCTGTCTGGAGGAGGCTGGTTGAATTTCTCCAATTATGTCTAAGGCCCACCCTCGGAAAGGCCATGGCTTGACCATAGCGTGCAGTTCGTCGTTCGACACCCATTGTATGCCGACGTGCTTTTGACACTCTTGGCAACCTTTCGCGAAGTCTATGCAATCTTTGAGCATCTTTGGCCAGTATAATCCCAGTCTGAACAGTACCCACCTCATTTTTTGCCCGACATGGTGGGCTCTGCATGCCCCACCATGCACCTCCTATACTGCCAAGTATGCGTCTGCTTCCCCCAGACACTTAAGCAACACTCCTTCGGGTGTTTTCTTGAACAGTTCGTTCCCCATTAGGACGTAGCTCAAGGCCTGATATTTGATCTTACTATCGGGAGTCGCTGTTGGCTCCTTTAAATACTCGACCAAAGGCCTTCGCCAATCCGTTGGAGACAAGTTGTCCACCATGCAAATTGCGCCATTTATTCTACTGTTATCCCCTATTTCCGTTAGGTCATTTCTTTCACCAGCTTCCTGCCCTCCAAATGACTTGACTATCGTTTTACCTTTGACTTAAATGAATTCTTTCAGTCTGTTTTCTGAAACTTTATATCCAGAGGCGATTTGTGCCAGCTTGTTGGCTTCCTGGTTGTGTACCCTGGGTACATACGCAATGTTGACCACTTAAAATCGCTCCAACAAACTTTTTGCCATAGCGAGGTACATCACCAGATGTTCCTTGACACATTTGTACTCATTGGTGAGTTGCTTGATGACCAGTTTGAGTCGCCCTTAATGTCGACACTCTTGGCACCCAGTCCTTTGAGGATTCTCAGACCGGAAATCAAGGCCTCGTATTCTGCCTCGTTATTTGAGCATCTGCCTTCGACCCTACATTTAAACTTGGTCGGGTGACCCTGAGGGGAAATGATTATGACGCCTATTCTGGCTCCATTTTTGTGACTTGACCCATCAAAGTGCAATTTCCAAGGGTTTGTGCTAACTGGACAAAGCGGTTATTCGGTCATTGCATGGTCGACCATGAAGTCTGCCACTATCTGTCGCTTCATCGCCCTTAAAGGGACATAGGTAAGGGAAAATTCCGTTAGTGCCAGATTGTAGAAGTGAGCTTCAAGTGCATAAACGTTTTGATGAAGACAACAAGTTTTCTACGCAACATGTGTATGCAAAAAGCAAGAGACTCAAATGACATCAAGTTTCAAGATGGTGTTCTAGCATATGTCAAATGGATCAAAGATTCACATACATACTAATCAAGCTTCAAGTATTGAAGATAGAATATTGAACAACAACTCAAAGGTATACAAAATATCATTTAAAATACTTATACAAGTGTTCAATTATTCATCTCTCACTTCACATATATCATAAGACTTTTAAAACACCTTTAGTAGCTCACTCTTTTTAAAAATGAATTGTTTTGAAAAACTTTCAGTGTTAACCGATTAACTCCTATGGTTAACCGGTTAATGGTTTCTAAAATTATTTTTTTGCTGAATTACTTACAGTGTTAATCGATTAACCTATATGGTTAACCAGTATTTTCTAACGTCAAAGGGGTGTTAACCGATTAACCCTGAAGCAGTAAGCGAAAAATGACAGCTTTTCATGAAAATATGCATTGTTTTCATTTGTTTTCTGACAGTTTTGCTGCATAAAATTATACCCCTCTGTAGAGGTGTATTATACAATATAAATACATATCAGTTTTCAAATTTCAATTTACCTCAAAGAAACTTAATCATCAAATTCACTCATTCTTTTCATCTTTCAATATTTCTTAAAGTGTTCACACAAACAGATTTTTGAGAGAAACTTTTGAACAAATTTCACACATTATCACAACTTCATCTCATACTTTTCAAAGAACACTTGTATATTTCTTTTGAGTGATATTTGTTTCAAGGAGAAGATCAATCGTGAAGATTGATAGCATTATACTCTCAAGACGTCAAATTTATATCAAGATTATCTTTTGTATTACCTTGTTGTCCAGGATTGTTAGAAACAAGTGAGTGTTTGAAGAGGATTGTTCTTCCTACACTTTAGTTACCTATAGATTAGATAGTAGGCTTCACCTTTGGTGTGATTAGTCTATACAATCATTTTAAACTATTGTGAAATCTCTTTCGATTCGAAAGGGGAGTGGAGTACTCTCGGAGTGTGAGGGGAACCACTATAAATCTCTTGTGTCATTTTTTTCCTTTCCGCACTTTACTTTCAAGTCCTTAACATCTTAACCGAAAAAGAATCAAGAATCAGAAAAAGATTGAAGACAATTTTTGAGAACCTAATTCACCCCCCCTCTTAGGCGCATTTACAAGTTACAATTGGCATCAGAGCAGGTGATAGGTAACATGTTCCTATTCGATCCAGATGGCTTCCAAAAATAACAATCTAGTATTCAGAGACGGTGGTAGTAGCAACAAGCCTCATTTGTTTTATGGCGAATATTTCGACTTTTGGAAGATCCACATGAAGGCACATTTAGAAGCACAAGGAAGTGAAATATGGGAGGTTGTTCAAAATGGTATTTTTATTCCTACAACGGTTGTCAACGGAGTTGGTTCAGCAAAACTGGAAGGATCATGGGATGATGATGATAAGAAAAAGGTTCTCTATGACAAAAAGGCGACAAATATCTTACAAAGTGCACTTGGAATGGATGAATTCTTCCGCATCTCAACATGTACAACGACCAAGCAAATATGGGACACTCTTGTTGAAACTCACGAAGGAACTGCCAAAGTCAAACGATCCAGATTAAATACATTAAGTCAAGAGTACGAGTTATTCAGAATGCAACCAGGAGAATCAATCCTAGACTTGCAGAAAAGATTCGTGCATTTGACAAATCACTTGAATGCACTTGGTAAGACACTAACAAATGATGAACTTAATCTTAAAGTGCTTAGGTCTTTATCAAGAGAATGGCAACCCAAAGTGACGAAGATTTCTGAAAAGAAAAGTCTATCAACAATGACATCCGCTACTTTATTCGAAAATCTCGAAGAATATGAGACAGAACTTGGACGATTGGAGTAATATGAAATTCAAGAGAATAAATCCAAGAGCATTGCCTTAAAAGTTGAATCCAAAGAAGTGGAAAAAGAAGACAATCCCGAAGAGGACGGAAATTTTATGCTTCTTGTAAAAAGACTAGGAAAATATTTTGGTGCAAAAAATAATATTAGAAACTCTAGTTATATGAGAAGAAAGAAGTTTTCAAAGAACAAAGAAAAAGAAACATCAACATCCAATGGAGACATAATATGCTATGAATGTCGAAAGTAAGACCACATCAAACCAGAATGTCCTAAACTCACAAAGAATCGTGACCACAAAGGAAGGAAGGATTACAAAAAGGCCTACATTGCTTGGGATGACAACAAAATAAGTTCTTCATCAGACTTCGATAGTGATCAAAGCGTAAATCTAGCATTGATGGCATCACATCATTCCGACGATGAAGACAATAAGGTTAGTAGTAATTTTTCAATTTTTGATAGTGATGCTCAAGGAGCAATTGATGGACTTTTAAGTGAATGAAAATTTTTATATAAAACTATTTCATCTCAAAAGAAACAAATATCAACTTTAGAAGAAAATATTGAGAAAATGGAAATAATTTTAAAGATGAAAAAGAAGAATTAATTAAGAATTTTGCATGCACTAAATGTGAGTCAATTTCTTTTCAAATAGTCCAATTAAAAAGGGTCCTAGAAAGATATGAAAAAGGACAAATTTGATTGGAATGTGTTCTTAATAATCAAAGATACTCAAATGATAATAGTGGTCTTGGTTACTCAAAATTTTCTAAACAAACTTCTAACAAGACCATCTTTGTCAAAGCTAAAGAACAAATTCCTATGGAAAAAGGTGACAATCATAAAATGATTCATCAATATGAAAAAAAGAAAAGAAACAATAAGAAGAAATCTTATCCCCGTAGATATAAAAGCAACTTTGAGCCTACGTGTTTCTATTGTGGTATAAAAGGTCATACTCCAAATGCATGTTATGTTAGAAATTTTGGTGTTGCTCAAGGCCATTATGTATGGGTAAAGAAAGGAACTAACTTTGAAGGACCCAAGGCAATTTGGGTACCTAATAAAACTTAACTCTTTTTTGTAGGTATGCTTGAAGACCTCTTCAAATCAATGGTATCTTGATAGTGGATGTTCGAGGCACATGACGGGTGATTTAAGCAAATTTTCACATCTAACGCTTAAGGCCAAAGGATTTGTTACCTATGGTAACAACAACAAAGGAAGAATCTTTGACGTAAGCATCGTTGGTTCACCACCTTCAACAACTATAGAAGATGTCCTATATGTGGAAGGTCTAAAGCATATTCTCCTTAGCATTATCCAATTGTGTGACCGAGGTTTCAAAATCAACTTCACTAAAAATGAATGCTTGATTAAAAACGAAGTTACTCATGAAGTTATGCTAAAAGGTAAAAGAGTTAATAAAATTTTATTAATTTCCTTAGGTAACTTGTCTTTGAATGTTAGGTGTCTCTTGGCAAGAAACAATGAATCATGGTTATGGCATAAGAGGTTTGCTCACATTCATATGGAACACTTGAATAAATTGATCAAACATGACTTGGTTATTGGATTGCCGAAGATCAAATTCATCAAAGATAGGTTATGTGACGCTTGTCAAAAAGGAAATCAAACTAAACCAACTTTCATATCCAAGAATGTGGTGTCCACAACTAGGCCACTACAATTGTTTCACATGGATCTCTTTGGTCCATCAAGAACAAAAAGCTTCGGAGGTAATGTTTATGCATTAGTAATTGTAGATGATTTTTCTAGATACACTTGAACTTTCTTCTTAATGCAGAAAAGTGAAGCATTCAAAGAATTCAAGAAGTATGCAAAACAAATACAAAATGAGAAGTATCTTACAATTGCCTCCATTAGAAGCGACCACGGTGGAGAATTCCAAAACGCCTTATTTGAAGAATTTTGTGAAGAACATGGAATTTCACACAACTTCTCTGCACCAAGAACTCCACAACAAAATGGTGTCGTAGAAAGGAAGAATAGGACATTGGTGGAACTTTCCAGGATAATGCTAAGTGATTCAAATCTTCCTAAGTACTTTTGGGTGGATGCAGTGAGTACGACATGCTTTGTAAGTAACCGTGTTAATATTAGGCCTATTCTCAAGAAAACTCCTTATGAACTCTTCAAAGCGAGAAAACCAAATATTTTATTCTTCCATATTTTTGGATGTAAGTGCTTTGTCCTAAACAACGACAAAGACAACCTTGGTAAGTTTGACGAGAAATCCGATGAAGGTATATTTCTTGGTTACTCTCTTACTAGTAAAGCTTTTAGAATTTACAATAAAAGAACTTTATCTATAGAAGAATCTATGCATGTCAAATTTGATGAATCTAACCCCTCCAAGGAGGATATTATGGTTTGTGATGATGATGATGATTTTGTAAAAATTCCCGAAGAAGATACTTCTAAAGATATCATTAAAGAACATTAAGATAGACCGGTTCAACAAGATTCTAATGTCAATGATCTACCAAAAGAATGGAGGATTCATAGAGATCATCCTATTGACAAAGTGATTGGAGACATAAGTCAAGGTGTTGCTACAAGATTAAATCTCAAAGATGCATGCTTGAACATGGCATCCGTGTCTCAAATAGAACCTTGCAAAGTTGATGAAGCTCTTGAAGATAATCAATGGATTATTGCTATGCAATAAGAATTAAACCAATTCAAGATAAATCAAGTTTGGGATCTTGTTTCTAGAGCAAGAGATAAACATATCATCGGAACAAGATGGGTGTTTAAGAACAAACTTGATGAGAATGGAATAATTGTTTGAAACAAAGCAAGATTGGTGGCTCAAGGGTACAATCAAGAGGAAGGAATTGACTTTGAAGAAACCTTCGCTCCGGTTGGAAGCTATTCGTTTATTACTTGCTTATGCTTGTTCAATGAACTTTCAGCTATTTCAAATGGACGTCAAAAGCGCCTTCTTAAATGGATACATCAACGAAGAAGTCTATGTCAAACAACCCCCGGGTTTTTAAGACTTCAAGCATCCTTCACATGTATACAAATTGAAGAAAGCCCTCTATGGACTAAAACAAGCACCAAGGGCATGGTATGATCGTCTAAGTAATTTCTTATGCGAAAAAGGTTTTTAAAAAGGCAAGGTAGACAAGACTTTATTCATTAAAAAGATAAAGGATAATACCTTACTTGTTCAAGTTTATATGGACGACATCATCTTCGGTTCAACAAACAAGGAACTATGTGAAGAATTTGCGTCAATGATGCAAGGCGAGTTTGAAATGTCTATGATGGGTAAGATGAATTACTTCCTTGGATTGAAAATCAAGCAACTAAAAGATGGAATATTTATCAACCAATCAAAGTATTGCAAAGAGTTGTTAAAGACATTTGATATGGATGGGTGTAAAGCTATGTCAACACCAATGGGATCCGGAACCTACATCGATCAAGACAAATTGGGAAATCCAAAGGAGTCACATCTCACGGCAGTCAAAAGAATCATGAAGTATCTCAAGGGAACGATGAACGTTGGCTTATGGTATCCTAAAGGTAGTGTTTGTACTTTAATCAGTTATTCTAACGCGGATTATGCAGGCTGTGAAACAGATAGAAAAAGCACGAGTGGAACATGTCACATCCTTGGAAATTCACTAGTTTCATGGTCATGTAAGAAACAAGCATGCGTTACTCTTAGTACGGCTGAAGCAGAATACATAGCAGCGGGAAGCTTTTGTGTACAAAATCTTTGGCTAAAGCAACAATTAAGCGACTATGGAATTGATCTTGGATGCATTCCTCTCCGGTGTGACAAACCAAGTGCGATCAACATTACAAAGAATACGGTCATGCACTCAAGGACCAAACACATTGACATTTAACATCATTTTCTCCGTGATCACGTGCTTAAAGGAGATGTTGAAGTCACTTTTGTAGATACGCATAATCAACTGACAGATATCTTCACAAAATCACTCGCGAAAGAACCGTTTTTCAAGACTCGGCGAGAACTCAGAATTCTTGATGAAGGTGATATCTAATATTTCAAAAGTTGATCATTATAGCATCTATGAGTATCAAGGCATGCAAATATGAACTTATCTCTTTTTGGAAACTTTTGATGCTATATTAAATTTACCGTGTCGGCAAAATTTTTCAATCTTTCCTATTTTCGCACATCATTAAGTTATTCTTTTTCAAACTTTTTTTTATCAAAAGTTTCCTCAAGATATGTGCTAACATGTTCTATAATTGTTATATCAAGAACCTTCATGATTTTGGAGCTATTTACTCACTGTTTTTTGCATTTTCTGAAATTTCGAAGGCGTTAATCGGTTAACCCATATGGTTAACCGGTTAACACTGTTCGTGTATATTTTTTTAAAGGAAAATTTATTCAATTCTGTTTTTAATATGTGTGTTTAAGTGTTTTTGTTGCATGTGCTTTATGTTCATTCTCACCAACATTTCTTGGGACTAATCTTCTTCTCTTTGACTCCCCATTAAAACACTCTTCCAACTTATACCCATTCAAAATAACAATCAATCTCACTTTAAAATCCCACTCAAACATTACTCTTTATAAACCACTTCAATTTCTCCATCTTTGTCACAACATCCAACCCTAATCCGAAAATTCATCTTCAAACCCTAGAAATCCCAAATCTTCATCCATGGCTCCATCAAAGAAAGGAAAAGGAAAGATGCCAGAAAGTAGCTCAGCTGTCGATGAGGAAAATGCTCCGATGGAAACAACTAAGAAGCGGAGAATGGATTTCAAGGTTCGAGTTCGACAACTTCTCAAGGTAAAATATGTCAATCTCAAAGCTTTTCAAGCACCTACTTTTGATTTTCCAGCAATGCTAAAGTATCAAAAGATTGATAACTTTGTCTCCGATAATGGTCGGTGTTACCCTGATTTAGTGAAATCTTTTATGCACAACTTATCAATTAATCTGAATGATGCTGGACAACATATGCTTAAGACTAGTGTTAGAGACTTTGAGCTGAGTGAAGATTTGTTGAGTATTGCTGCTACACTCAAAATTCCGTATACCGACTATTTTCTCCAAAAAAGAGTTAACCATAAAGACGGACCATGGGCTCAATACAACAAAATGGAATATTATTATAGTATTTGCAGGTTTCCTAGAGAAGTTGTGGTAGCTGGACAACGCATGCCTCATGTTTTATGCTATGTTAAGAATTTGTCGGTGAATGGCCGGATGCTTCATTACATTATTTGCTATGTCTTGCTTCCAAAGGATTCAAATCATTCCCAAATTAATGATCTCGAGATGCAAGTGTTGTTTGCAATTAAGAACAAGATCAAAGTTAATTGGATATTGACAATGATGTACCATCTTCAATAACAACTTACACTCTCTACCCGACTTCCTTATGGTTGCCTCATTTCAAGCATTTTGGAGTTAACAGATTTGGATCTTAATAGGGAACCATCTATTGAAATGAAATCAATGGCAAATGAAATTAATGAGATCACTATTATGAAGAACACCAGAATTGTTAAATGTAATGATGGAACATACAAGTACAAAGATGGGTCGTTTACCTCCAATTATCCAATCCTGGAAGGCGGAGTTTCCAATGAGTTCCTCTATATCACCATGATGAATCAACACCGAGAAACTATCCAGGACATCAATTCTCTTCGAAGGCTTGTCTTAAACTCTCAAAACCAAAATTCCGGTAATGATGAAGATGAAGACGGAAGTGAAGAGGATGAGGACGAAAGCGAGGAAATGTCAGAGGATGATGACTAAAACACTTGTTTTATGTTCTTTGTTTTTGTTCTAGCTATTGTTTAAGTTTATTCTTAAGTTCTAGTTCTTTAATACACTTGTGGTTTTATATGTATGTCAACTTTCATTATTGTGTGCTCCTCTTCCTTTTTGCTAATGCCAAAGGGGGACAAGGATTGGTTTCTCTAATGTTTCTTTGTGCAGAAAATTTATACCTCTTGTATTAAGGGGAGCTTTATCTTAGGGGGAGAAACAAGTTTCTAGAAACAAGTCTCAAAGCAAGCTTTCAAAGATTGGTTGTCATCATCAAAAAGGGGGAGATTGTAGAAGCGAGCTTCAAGCGCATAAAAGTTTTGATGAAGACAACAAGTTTTTTATGCAACATGTGTATGCAAAAAGCAAGAGACTCAAATGACATCAAGTTTCAAGATGGTGTTTTAGCATATGTTAAATGGATCAAAGCTTCACATACATACTAATCAAGCTTCAAGTATTGAAGATAGAATATTGAACAACAACTCAAAGGTATACAAAATATCATTTAAAATACTTATACAAGTGTTCAATTATTCATCTCTTACTTCACATATATCATAAGACTTTTAAAACACTTTTAGTAGCTCACTCTTTTTAAAGATTAATTTTGTTTTGAAAAACTTTCAGTGTCAACCGATTAACCCCTATGGTTAACCGGTTAACGGTTTCTAAAATTAATTTTTTGCTGAATTATTTACAGTGTTAATCGATTAACCTAAATGGTTAACCGGTTAACATTTTTTGTTTTTGAATATTTTCTAATGTTAAAGGGGTGTTAACCGATTAACCCTGAAGCAGTAAGCGAAAAATGACAGCTTTTCATGAAAATATGCATTGTTTTCATTTGTTTTCTGACAGTTTTGCTGCATAAAATTATACCCCTTTGTAGAGGTGTATTATACAGTATAAATACATATAAGTTTTCAAATTTCAATTTACCTCCAAGAAACTTAATCATCAAATTCACTCATTCTCTTCATCTTTCAGAAAAAGATTGAAGATAATTTTTAAGAGCCTAATTCACCCCCTCTTAGGCGCATTTACAACATGTATTTGATAATATCAAAGTGCGATGAAACGTGAAGTTCGACTGGTTTAATATATTGTTTTAATTTAGTACATGAAAAATACAAACATAGGCATAACTTCTCAATCATGGAATACCTAATTTTAGCATCGACTAACATTTGACCAAGGTAATAAATGGGCCTTTCGACGCCATTATCATCCTCCTGAGCTAACATACTTTCTATAGTTGTGTCGGACGCTGCAATGTATAGCTTCATGTTTTTATTTGGACTTGGTGGCAACAAAACTGGAGGCTTTATGAGATATTCCTTGATGGTGTCGAAAGCCTCTTGTTGATATTGTCCCCAACGGACCTCACTTTCCTTCTTGACTTTCAACAATGGCGAGAATGCTTTCATCTTTCCACTTAGATTTGATATAAATATTCTCAAGAAGTTCACCTTCCCGAGCAGGGACTGGAGTTGCTTTTTCGTTGTCGGGGGTTCGAGGTCTCGAATTGTCTTTGTTTTGTTTTGGTTTATTTCGATGCCCTTCTTATGCACCACAAAACCCAAGAAATCCCCTGCATGTCTGCAAAAAGCACATTTTAGTGGATTCATTTTCAATCCGTATTTTCTTATCCTTTCGAATGATCGTCGAAGGTGATCTAAGTGACCGGCCTCGAACGATAATTTTATGACTATGCCGTCAATATATACCTGCATGAAATGTTCGATGAAGTCATGAAAAATAGCATTCATGGCCCTTTGGTATGATGCTCCAACATTCTTTAGGTCGAACGACATGACCACCCATTCATAGGACCCCAAGGCCCCTGGGAAACAAAACGTTGTTTTAGGAACATCTTCTTCGACTATGAAAATCTGGTTATATCCCGAATATTCGTCGAGCATGCGCAGATACTTGAAACCAGTGGCTAAATCGACTAACATCTCCGCCACGAGCATGAAATACTCGTCCTTAGGAGTGGCACTGTTTAAGTCTCTGAAGTCGATGTAAACTCTCAGAGCGCCATTTTTCTTGACAACTGGGACTATGTTCGCCAACCATTCGACATATCTTGCCGTGCGGATGAAACGACTCTGCAGTAACCTTTCGATCTCCCTCTTGATTTTCAACGTCACTTCTAGGGCGAACCTACGTGGCTTCTGCTTGACTGGTTTCTTCCCTGGTTGGATGGGCAGGCGGTGCTCCACAACCTCCCGACTTAGCCCTAGCATTTCGGCGTAGTCCTAAGCGAAGCATTATTTGTACTCTTTTAATATCTCGATCAAGTTGGCTCTCATCCTCGATCCAATCTTGGTGCTCATGTATGTAGATCTCCTAGTGGCCCCTTCCCCCATATCTATCTCTTCCAGGGGGTCTTGCGCCTGTATTTTCTGTGCATCGAAGGTTAGGTTCCTTTCGAACCCCAAAGGCTCGTCTTCATAGATGCAGTCGAGCCTGTTGCAGTGAGAATCGTGATACCAAGCTATTGATTAACTTGAATCTTAATTCTTAGATTACAACCGGACTTTAATTTATCCAAAGGAAAGGTCTAAAGAAAGAAAAACCCTTTTCGCGATGTAACGACAACGCTAAGAGATTCGGGGATCGGGGGTTGGTTATATATAGGGTAGGTATTTCACATCCTAAACATCTGTAGTATCCTACAGGAACCTTTTGTTTGTTTGCATGCTAAGTTTGGTAAATGTTTGCTAAGGTTTGGGATTTGGGTATATGGTTAGGTAAAGACCTAAGGATAATTTTTAAGTTTGCTCGCAAAGATATCGCATCCTCTGCCTACGTATCCTAACTAGGATAGAATCAGAGCAATCGTAGTTCACCTCACTAGGGTTGAAGAACACTTGATTATGATCAAGGTTCAAAGGGGAACAAACATTACAATGCTTGTGTAGAGTTAAAGAAAAATCTCTAGATCTACATTATAACACTCAAGAGGGGAGTAAGTAATCATTACTATGATTCTTACATAGAGTTAACAAACTCTATCCTAAATTCTAATTGAAGAACACTCCTAATGTAGGTAAGGCTTTCTAGACTTTAAGCAAAGTCTAATGGCTTGTATGTTCTAACTTAACTAAGCTAGGGTTTAAGATGACTTTACAAAGTCAAGGCAGGGTAATGAACTATCCCATGACACAAGGGTCAAGGGAGAGACTTTTCCTTTGGAAGGAGAGAGAGAGAGAGAGAGAGAGGCAACTTGGATGAGAACTAAAAAGTTCCATCACTTGGGGAAGAAATACTTAACAAAGCAAATGAACAATTTAAGCAAGCATGAATAAGATTACAATCAAGTAGGCATGCATATCACAATAAGCAAGGATCAAATAATACAAATGGTTACAACCGATAATCAAATATCTTAACAAAGATGAAAACAATAATCATACAAATAAGTCACAACTTTAAGATGATCATGTTATTGGTTCAAGGTATAACAAATGTAACAACAATATGCATTGATGACAATCAAGTACGCAAGCATGTCATAATAGTTTAAACTCAAGTTTAGGAGGAAAGTAATATGAGATCATGGTGACAACCAAGGGAGAACAAGCCCTAACATGTTAACTAACATATGGGAAATAATCACAAGCAAAATCTTACAAGACAATTCAAGGGATTCGAAAATATGCGAGATAACGATCTTAACAAAGAATCAAAATTTCACATAGACAAAAGGTATCACAATTATGAACAATTAGGAATATTTTTGCATCACATGAAATTAGACATTAAATTAAACATGTTGCAAAAAGAATGAGTTAATAAAGATGAAAGATGAACAAGTTATGATTTTTGAAAGTTTGAAGTTTTTATGAAAATAAAACCACACAAATGAATAAAAAAGAAGGAGAAAGGGCCAAGCTAGGAGTTGAACCCAGGCCCTTGTGTTTACAAACACATACAACAAACACTGGGGCACACACGCGCGCGCTGGCAAGGAGAGGACAAGATAAACCAAAATAAATTCAACACAATTGGAAAATAAAATAACAAAAAGGGTTGATCCAAGGATCGAACCCTGGACAGGCAAGTGAAAGGTGAATAAGGCGCAAGTTGATTACCACTGGGGTGGCTGTACATCCAAGTACAAGGCCACCCCCATAAATAGATAAGGAAAATATGGTGGATATCTGGGCAAAATGAAACAAGCCAAACAAGCCAAAACGTGAAGGATTCAAACTCTATCAATTCTTAATCATTTTTGATGAAATCTTAGTCAAACCTGACTATTTTTTAACAAGGATTAAGATGGTGCAGTTGAAATTTTGAAATGAAGCCTCATACAAAAAACACGATGCAAGATGCAAGATGATGACATGAGTTGCATTTTGAAAACCACACATCAAATCTGAGTTCAAATCCAACAAAGAGCATTGTGCACAAGTTAAACATGTCATAACAGAGGTGTTGCACCCTTAAGGCTCAAGCAAAGATCAACAAACATGTAATTGGCACATGAATTGCAAAGATAACATAAAAAAATAAAACAGGCTGTCATAACAGATGGCATTTGGAAGCTAAAGCACATGTTGATCTGATTCAAACTTAAACAAACATCACACACATGCTAATAGAGGGTTTCAACACTCAGAGATCATCAACATGAATTAAGCAAAACATGATGTTGTTTTATTGATTGCAAATACAACATGAAAATGCAGGCACATCTGGCTTGATGATGCATCATGAAAATGAAAAGGCCAACCAGGTGGTAACAGGTCATACAACACATCATACACATAATGACATATGAGATTCATTTCAACAGTTAAGCATATGACAAAAACTGGTATGTGGTACAGATGCAAGAAAAACTGTCTTGATAGTGCAATATGTGTGATTTCAAAAGATGTGGTTTCATGCCAAAACAATGATGCATACATGTCATAGATGTCATAACAGAAGTGTAGGATACCTAAGGCTACAGCAAAAACCAGTAGAATGGAAATAACACATGAGTTGCAAATAATGACATGAAAGTGCAGCAAGTGTCCTAGCAGATGGGAAGATTTCAAATCAATACCTATGGCATATGAGTCCTAATCATGTTAATGAAGATGCACTCAAATCAAACAAAACAATTCAAATGCTCAAACAGAAACAAGAAGATAGCATGGCAATGAACTTGAGTGAACTTCTTGTAAATTTGTGAAAAACAGATGAACTTGTTTTCAAAACCTCAATGATAAAAATGGCTTCAACTGAACACTCTAAATGTCTAGAAACTGCACAGGTAACATTTACATCATACACAAATGGCTAGCTCAAAATATGACATGAGGGAGGATTTAACAGTTGGCCAACAACAGCAGCAGGCCACAAACAAAGGGCCTTGCTGCCTAGATTCAAACAGCACATCAAACATGAGTGAAACAACTCTTTTATCAAAACTGAATCAACATAAGCATGAAGTTAAGAACATCTAGAATGCAATGGGAAAACAAGGAAATCACAATGCCAAGATTACACACAGAGCACAGCTGTTATGCCAAGTAGAAATTGGAGAAAAGTGCAAGTTGAAGGGAAAATCAAGAAACAAGCATAATTAGGTTGGGCAGACCTCACACACAGACCATAGATATAATATTAAGTATGCCCAATCTTCAAAATTGACCATAAATATCATAGAACTGAAATTCACAAGTCAGCTGCTTGATTAACACATTGAAATGCAATATTGGAATCAAAACTGGTTTGGAAACAGATGAGGTCAAGAAAATGTCATATACAAGTCTCAAATATATTAAGGAATGATTCTAGCACTTAAGATGATCATGAAATGCACAAAACCAGAAAATGGCTATCAAGCTACAATTGTATCAAACATGTGAGGCAGGATGTCATGACAGAAAAGTAAGACATACAAAGTTGATTGATTCATGTACACACCAATCTTAAAACACTACCAGAGATTCAATGCTAGATGAGCAGCCCTAAGACAATCAAACAAAAGAAGTGAAGTGTGTGCAATTGATTTCAAAACAGTTTGGCAGCAACAAGGCACAAACTAGTCTAACTATGATCAAATGGTCTCATGTCAAAGGGATAGCACATACATGTTAAGAATGTAAAGACAAATGAGTCTCAACTCAGAAAATCATCATATTGCAAGCAGGGAAGAATTTGGCATATTCATGGCAAATTTAGTGTGAAAGTGCAATTGGAAGTGAAATTGAGAAAGCAGGCAAGAATAGATCAAATAAACAATGTGTACACATCAAAATCATGAGGGTGGATGAGTTTCAACTCAAAAAAATAAGCATAGGACAGTTGGAATGAAAATTGGCATGTTGTGGTAAGAAATGTGAAAAACTGCCTTGGCAAGTTGATGTGGCAGCAGGTGCATTTTTAAGACAATGAGTTTTATGTTGAAACAAACAATATACACATACCATGAATATGCTAACAGATGAGGATATGCTCTAGAAATAGCTTAAAATAGTACCAAACAGAATGCCACATATGAAGCTTATGAATATGCACAGAACCAATCTCAATTATGCAGCAAGCAAGTTCATGATAGTTAGGAAGTTTTGATAGCACACACAAGTTTCAAATAAGTAGAGCAATGAATCCATGCACATAGATGAAGTAGAATGCAGTTGAAACAGAATATGGTATGTGTTTGGAATTATGAAATCTTGAAAAATGCAAGTGAAGCATGACAAAACAGTTTGAACAAGTAAGGAGATTTTGAACTTACAAGCACCTCATACAATCTCAAAACATAATGACAAACGAGTCTACTACTAAAAAACAAACACCAACTGCTCCAAACCAGAAATGGTATACCTATCCAAATTTGACAGCAAAACCAACAATATCTCATGACAGAACCTAATGGCAAATCTCATGTTTCTCATATTTAACCAATTCAAACACGCAAGTAAGATCATACAAACATTAACCAATGATTTAGAACATTTGAGATACAATCATAGCAAGCACAAACAGTCCAATGGTAATGATAGAGTAGAATGACACAAAAATAGCATAAGTGTGAAACAAGTGCCACAATAGATTCAAACATGATCTAGGGCAGGGGATTTCATGAAATAACTTACAATTTATCCAAATCTCACTAATGAACCAAGGCTAACAGAACTAGGGGAGGCACACCACATTTTAATGTTGGATTCCTAAAACTACCACATAACCAAAATCTTCAAAGATAAGTCAAGCATGATATCTAAGTACAATCTTGGTAACATATCATCAACATATCATTTACAAATGAAAATACATTAACAAAAACAAATATCATGACCATGAAACAAGAGTTCTTGACAAAGAACTAAAATGGGGCAGCAAGACTACATTTTCACAAAATCACCTCAAAATGATAAAATATGATAATGTATGATCAATAAAGAGTTTGAACATCACATACCTCTTGTAGACAAGTCTTGAGCAAGCTAAGAAGCTGAGAAACCCAGAGACTTCCTTCCTTGGCAAAGATTTGAAGCTTGCTTCCTCTTGAAGCAATAAACCACTTTTCAAGACAGTTGGAGTTATGTAGTTTCCAGCTGGTTTTTTGGAGTTTGGACAGTTGAGATATGATGTATATGAGGTGTTGGGAGTGTTAGAATGGTGGGAAGTGCCTCAAGTGAAGATTTGGCTTTCAAAGTGCAAGAAAGTCAAACTACTAAGGTGTGAAGGTTGAATTTTGTGAAAATGAGATTTTTGAGAGGTTTGAATGTATGGACACCTTCTACATAATGTTTATGGATTGTGTAGATGGTTTTGAGTGATTTGGAAATGGTAGAACTGAGCTTGAGCAGAGTTTTGCTCAAGACAGCTTTTTAGTGAAATATGGAAGTTTTGAAAAATGAGATTCTTGAGGAAATGAAAGAGAGTTGAGAGCTATTGTTTCTCTTGGTTTTTGAGATTGCTCTGGTGTGTCTAACATCAATGAAGATTCCTCTATTTATAGTGAAAACAAGAGTGAGGGCAGCTTTGTATTTTACCACTTTTGGAGGGAGTTTCATGAGGTTTTCAAATGAATCTTGCCAAATCTCTTCCTATCAGTTCCATGGCCCAAAGAAGATCAAAAAATTAAATGGAATGATGGACATGAAGTGACTGAGGTGAGCTTAGAGTTTAGAGTGCAGCTGCAACAGTCCTTGAGTGAAAAAGTTTCTCTTTCCTCTTACACACATTTGATTATTTTATTACACAATTCTTGCAACTTGCCTCCCTCTCTTCACATCTCATTTTTATGCATTTTCCTTCAAAGACACATCAAAATATCAAGGATAGTCCAAGTTATGAAAATCTGAATTTTGAGAATTGTTGGATTGGTGATCTCAAGTGTTGACAACCCTAACTTCCTGCTCACACATGCTATTGAGGAGTTCTACCACAACTTAGAAAGCCCTTAAATAGCTCTATAACTTTCATGTTTTGGAGATTTCCAAATTCTATATGGAACTACGTTGAAAAACCCTTCCAAGTTACTGAAAAAACTACTTAAAAAGGGTAAATAACTTAGAATTTTTCTATGTTATTTCCCTTCTTAAAATGAATCTTGTCATAACTCCAAATTTATGAATTTTTTGATCATGGACCACTTTGAGACTTTTGTAGGATTTGTCAAGAGCTTTCCAATGAGTTTGAACCACTTCATTTGGATGTGTGGTTGAGGAGTTATGGTCTTGCCCCTTTTGAAACCCTAATTCCTGATTTTTGCAATTACTTCCTAACCCTTGATCCAATGGTCATGAAATTTTATGGGGAGGTGTAATATGACATAAGGAAAATTTTTGAATCACATCTTGAAGTCAAATTCCTTGTTGTTGAAGAGTTGACTTTTCGGTCAACCGTTCGATCAATCGGTGACTACCGAGTCGACTGTCGATGATACGGGCATTCTGAGGACTTGAAACTCTTTGAATAGACTTTACTAAGCAATAGGAGCTTAATGGACCTTGATCCCATAATTGAAACACTCTTTAAATCAAAAGTCAAATTACAGTTGACTTTTCCTGATCGAAAACCCTAATCGGGCGTCTTGAATTGCACTGTTCTCAATTCCCGGGTGACCACCTCAAATTGAATTCATACTTGATCCAATGGAGTATATTTGATGATGTGGATACCTAATTGAGGTTGAATCAATCCAAAACATTGATTGATCAGACCATTGAAATCTCGATTTTGACGGTACGGAACCCTGATTCATCTGCATCTTAACAAAGATAAACTTGAAATGGGTTAAGGTTAGTTAATCAAATGAAATGATCCTAAAATGATGATGAGGATCTAAGGGGTCAAAATTTGGGGTGCAACAGATGCCCCTATTTAAATATCTTCACTAGATAATAATGAGAGATGACAATCCTCATAGAATCGTAGTGAAAGGTATTTAAATATAGCAAACCAAAAATTTTGTCCCTTAGATCCGATGGTATGCGAAAGGGCGAATGCAAATATGCCATGAATCTAAATGATGTTTTATGATGCTTGAATGCAAGACAAATGCAAACACACAAGCAAATATAAAAGAACGGAAAAACGACGAGTAACCACTCACGAAGGACCCAACACACTGGGAAAAGATTCCAAGCGAAGTAAGCAAGATAGTTCAGACATGACTAAAGATGCTTTTTCAAGGAAATCTTTCACGCAGGGGACACAAATTCCATCAGGGAAGACACATCTTCATTGGGGAAAGGAGATACGAATCTCACTGGGGATAACCAGATGAGGAAGCCCAATGGGGAAGATGACAATTCTTCACTGGGGAAACGAAAGAAAAGAAATGCAAACCACACTGGGGAAGAAACCCACTGGGGAAAACTTTCCTGGGGAACAAAATCACTAGGGAAGCAAAGCTTCATCGGGGAAAAGACGGAATGAAGACACGAATCTCACTGAGGATAACCAGATGAGATAATTTCCTATAATGAAGAGTTCAAACGGGATCTTCAGGAAAAGGTTAGAAACAAGACCGGGCGTGCCGGGGAAGCTAGTATCCACTAGTTTGATTGGAAAAGCAAAAGCTTCAACTGGGGAGACTGGTGACGACCAGAATAACAAATAGCCTCAAGCAGTGCTAGTTTCCACTACACTTACTGGGGAGGATGGTGATGACCAATCCAAAGTTCGGTTTCCAAAAGGTGCTAAATACCATTAGACTTCCTAGGGATATGGTGACAACCAAATCGAAGTTCCAATTACAATTGGGAGTTCCAATCAACATTGATAAAACACAGGACTTCGGCTGGGGAAGTTGGTAATAATCAACTTTCGATACTAATAACGATTAGTTTTAAAGCAATGTCAGTAACTACTGGACTTAGAGGGGACTGGTGATGACTAAATCAGGATATACCAATAAAAATTGGTTCTGGATAATGCTAGTAACCACTAGACTTAACTGAAGACACTTCCTTTTTGGCGTAGATAACGATCTTTCCAATAATATCCTTCTAATTCCTGCAGTGGAGAAGTCTTGGCTTAAAAGCCGAAATTGCTGTCGGACACATCTAGTTTGGTCAAGGGTGACAACAAACCTTCACAACTTTGAGAACTGTGTAATGTTATCAGATTACCTCTAGAACTCTTCAACTGTTTTGTCAAATTGTGTCTTCTTTTTAAAACAAGACATAAGTTTTTTAAAACACTTTGCTTTCAAGAAAATTCTTATTAACGAATAAGTGAAATTGCATAACAAAAACAGAGGAACATAACAATGATTGGCCAAAATCTGATTTCATTAATAGACAAGAACTTTACAAAGGGCAAAGCCTCAGGAACTTTATATTTGAAAAATATGGCACACAAAAAAGGTTACAGAATCCGATAATAATTCGGTCCTTTTAACTATTAGTTTACTTGCTTCGCTGCTTCTGACGAGAATGACAGATGTTGATCTTTCTTCTGATACCTTGTACAAGACTCTGCCCTGGCGTCCGCCAGCTTTTAATCATTAGGCTTCCATCTTGTTGAAGCATTGGAATCTCCTTTCTAGGTCTTCTGCTTTAGGCATAGTACTTTCTCACTGCATCTGAGTTGATGGGATACTTGAGTTGTTCGCCATCCATGGTCTCAAGAATTAGAGATCCTCCGGAGAAGACAGTTTTTACAACGAATGGGCCATCATAGTTGGGCACCCACTTGTCGCGCATATCCTTTTGAGTTGGTAGGATTTTTCTGAGCACAAGCTCTCCTTCCCTATACTCTTTGGGACGAACCTTCTTGTTGAACGCTCTTATCATTCTTTATTGATAGATTTGACTGTGACACATGGCCGTCATTCTTTTCTCATCAATGAGGTTCAATGAGTCGAACCTTTCTTTTATCCATTCGTCTTCCTCAAGCTCGGCTTCTGTCAAGATCTTTAAAGAAGGTATTTTGACTTCAATGGGTAGCACAACGTCCATCCCATATACTAAGGAAAAAGGAGTTGCCCCTGTTGAAGTTCGCACTGATGTTCAGTATCCATGTAGAGCAAATAGTAACATCTCGTGCCAATCCTTGTAGGTTATGACCATCTTTTGTACTATTTTCTTGATATTTTTGTTTGCAGCCTCAACTGCGCCATTCATCTTAGGTCTGTAAGGAGACGAATTGTGATGTTTGATCTTGAAATCGTCACAGAGTTCCTTCATTATTTTGTTGTTTAGATTCGACCCATTGTCAGTAATGATCTGGTTAGGAATACCATATCGACAAATGATTTCCTTTATGATGAAGTGAGCAACCACTTGCTTTGTTACATTCGAATACGACGCTGCTTCCACCCATTTGGTGAAGTAATCGATTGTAATCAGGATGAAGCGATGGCCGTTGGAATCTTTTGGCTCTATTGCCCCAATCATATCTATGCCCCACATTGCAAAAGGCCATGGTGATGTCAACACATTGAGAGGATGTGGAGGGACATGCACTTTATCAGCATAGACTTGGCATTTATGGCATTTTCGAGCGAAGAGGATGCAGTCCATCTCCAAAGTTAACCAAAAGTAGCCTGCCCTTAAGATTTTCTTAGCCATGACATGGCCGTTGGTATGGGTGTCGAATGTTCCCTCGTGTACTTTAGTCATTATGAGATTTGCCTCTCTTTCGTCGACACATCGGAGTAGAACCATGTCGTGGTTTCTTTTGTACAAGGAACCATTGCTGATGAAGAATTTGGCCGACAATCTGTGTATAACTCTTTTGTCAATTCTGGACGCGTCAGCTGGATATTCTTGATTTTGAAGAAAGTTCTTGATATCGTGGAACCATGATTTCTCATCAACTTCTTCATCTATTGTCATGACATATGCAGGTACTGTCCTTCTTTCAATGCGGATCAGAGGTGCCTCGTTAACAAACTGGACCTTCCACATTGATGCCATCATGGCTAATGCATCAGCAATGTGATTTTGCGCTCTCGGTACATGCTTGAAGGTAATTTCATCAAAATATTCAGCCATCTCTAAGATATGAGTTTTATAAGGGATCAATTTTTTATCCCTGGTTTCCCATTCTCCTTTGAGCTGGTAGATCACCAAAGCAGAATCTCCGATCACTTCTAAGATTTTGATGCGAAGATCAATAGCAGCTTCCAACCCTAAGATGCAGGCTTCATACTCGGCTATGTTGTTTGTACACGAGAAACAAAGTCGGGCTGTGACGACAGTATACCCTCCAGTTGGATTTTTCAAAACAGCTCCAACACCATGTCCATTCTTGTTTGACGCTCCATCAAACATCATTTCCCAGCGGGATCTAGGCTCGGGACCTTCTTCCGGACCAGGCTCTGGTTTTGTGCATTGAATGTACATCACATCTTCATCAGGCAAATCAAACTTGAGTGGTTGATAATCTTCCATAGGATGCTCCACGAGGTGTTCTGACAAGACACTTCCCTTGATAGATTTTTGAGCAACATACTGAATATCATACTCTGATAAGAGCATATGCCATCTGGCCAATCTTCCTGTTTGAGCTGGCTTTTCAAAGATGTACTTGATGGGGTCTATCTTAGAAATCAACATTATGGTATGACAGATCATGTACTGTCTCAGACGCTTGGCGGCCCATGCTAAGGCACAACAGGCTTTTTCCATGGGAGAGTAACGACTCTCGCAATCGGTGAACTTCTTGCTCAGATAGTAGATTGCATGTTCTTTCTTTCTTGATTCATCAGTCTGACCTAAGACACAACCCATTGAATCTTCCAATACTGTCATATACATGAACAAAGGTCTTCCGGGTACAGGAGGAATCAACACCGGAGGCTCTTGTAAATACTGTTTGATTTTCTCAAATGCGGCCTGGCAGTTTTCATTCCATACCACCGTTTGATCTTTTCATAACAACTTGAAGATCGCCGTGCAAGTAGGAGTTAAATTGGAGATGAATCTGGAGATGTAATTCAGACGTTCAAGGAAGCCTCTGACTTGTTTCTCTATTTTAGGAGCAGGCATCTCCTGGATTGCTTTGACTTTATCGGGGTCTACTTCAATTCCTCGTTGACTAACGATGAAACCAAGTAACTTGCCTGAGCGAACTCCGAAGGTGCATTTTGCTGGATTTAACCTCAGTTGATACTTTTGGAGTCTCTCAAATAGCTTCAACAGATGATCCAAGTGGTCTTCTTCACTTTGGGATTTTGCGATCATATCATCCATGTATACTTCAATTTCTTTATGCATCATATCGTGGAAGAGTGTGACCATGGCCCTCTGATACATTGCCCCTGCATTCTTCAAACCGAAAGGCATGACCTTATAACAATAGGTGCCCCAAGGTGTGATGAAGGTTGTCTTCTCCATGTCGGTTGGATCCATTTTTATCTGATTATAACCAGAAAATCCGTCCATGAATGAGAATATTGCAAAGCTTGCTGTATTATCCACCAAAGTGTCAATATGTGGTAGAGGGAAATCGTCCTTCGAACTTGCTTTGTTTAAATCCCTGTAATTGACGCACATCCTGACCTTGCCATCCTTCTTTGGGACTGGTACAATGTTTGCCACCCATTCTGGATATTTAGATACTGCTAAAAATCCTGCATCAATTTGTTTCTTGACTTCATCTCGGATTTTAAGAGCCATGTCTGGTCTTGACCTGCGAAGTTTTTGTTTGACCGGAGGACACTCTGGCTTCAGGGGGAGCTTGTGCATAACAATGTCAGTATCCAACCCGGGCATGTCTTGATAAGACCAAGCAAATATGTCGACATAATCTCTGAGGAGCGTTATCAGCCTGTTTTTGATCTCTGGCCTCAATGATGCCCCAATATTGACTTCTCTTTTTTCTTCTTATGACCCCAAGTTGATGACCTCGGTCTGCTCTTTGTATGGCTGGAGATAAACATCTTCGTACTCAGCCATTCTCTTAAACTTTTATGGGACTTCTAACTCTTCATCATTCTCTTCTTTAGCTTGAAAGACAGATGAACCACTAGTAGAAGGAGCCGAAGGATCATAGGATTCTGTGGTGGATGGAGGTATTTTGCATGTTTTATTTTTTGGAACAATTAGACACACACACACACACAAAGACATGCAGATGAAGGGTTGTTTTTATTTTTTCAAAAAGATTGCCATTTTTCCTTTTAACTAAAAGAGTGAAAATGATGCGCAAAAATAATAAACAAGAGTTTTAACAAAAACACTTTTCATTAATGATTTTCAAATTGCAAAGTGGCCCAATACAAAATAATTCGCAGGCCTTGGGCAAGACCAGGAATTTTAAAGAAAACACAAAGCTAACAAGCAGAGTGAATTATTCTAAAGGTAAAAAGACGGGAATTTCCACAGCCTCCCAGTTGCGCAAAGCTGCTCCTCCCCTAGTTATTATATGATCTAGATTACCATCTTCATCTTCAGCAATGATGGTGTTTATTTGTATTCCGCCACTGGTGAATATTTCCTTCAAAGACTTCTTCTTCATGGTGCTTTCCTCTGGCTCGCCTTCTAGAGTTGGTTTGTAACCCAACCCTTGTCGATCATTTTTGGCTCGAGCGTTGACTTCAATGACCTCCCCCCATCCCAATGGGGTTCCAACTTTCAGTTCTGCCTTGATACTCTGAACAGAGGTGAATGATGGCCCACAGGTTATGTCTGATTCGTCGACTAGAACAGCGTGAGCTATTTCTAGTGCTTGAAAGGCTGTCTCAAGGGAATCCTCGTCAGCTTCAATATACTGAAATGAGGATAAGTTGCTTACCATTAAGTCCTCTTCTCCATGAACAATGACCAACTGGTCATCCACAACAAACTTCATTTTCTGGTGGAGAGTAGAAGTAACAGCGCCAGCTGCGTGGATCCATGGCCTTCCCAGTAAATAACTGTAGACCGAATTAATATCCATCACCTGAAAGGTGACTTCAAAGATTTGTGATCCGATCATGATAGGAAGATCAACCTCCCCTATCACAGCTCTCCTCGATCCATCAAATGCCTTCACTATGAGAGAAGTTGGCCTCATGGTAGCGCCCTGATAAGCCAGCTTGGCTAGTGTCCTTTTTGGCATTACGTTAAGCGTTGATCCTGTGTCAACAAGAACCCTGGACAATGTATCTTTTTCACATTTGATCGAATCATGTAGAGAACGATTGTGATTACGTTTCTCAGCTGTTAGATCGTTGTCGTCAAAGCTTAACGTGTTGCAGGCAGTGATATTTGCTACAATGAAGTCAAATTGCCCCACTGTAATATCTTTGGTAACATGGGCTTGTGTCAAGATTTTGAGCAAAGCCTGGCGATGCGCCGGAGAGCTTAAGAGTAAAGCCATGACCGAGATTTTAGATGGTGTTTGGATTAGTTGGTCCACCACCCTGTAATCACTTCTTCTGATGATTCTCAGGAACTCTTCTTCATCGTTCTGAGGCTTTCTTTTCCTTTAATCAAAGGTTCTTTAGTGACGACTGCCTCTGGAATGGGCTTCTAGGGAACAACAGCTTTTGGAATAGAAATTTCTGGTGGAGGAGCCACATTGTATGTCTGAGGTTGGTATATGCGACCACTCCGGGTCATCTTGCTTCCACCGGCAATGTTAGCCACATTTGCTGGCTTCTTTTCTTTGAAGATTCCCTCGCACCATGAGTAGTCCTGCTTTGGTGTCATAGCCCTTGGGTGAGGTTTGGATCCTCCCCTTGGTTCAAACCTGGCTTGTCCCCTCCCGAATTTCAGGGGTGCATCGTCACAGAATACCGGCCGGACGTTCTTGTAGTTGTTGTTGCTATTATTTCTGAACACAACTCTTTTGTTGGGCTCTTCTGGCATGTTAAACACAGGTTCGATGACTGCCACATCTTCCCCTTTTTTCCTGTGAGTGATCTCTATCATCCCTTGTTCGATCATTTCTTGAATGTCTTTTTTCACAATGTCACAACCTTCGGGGTTCAGCATGCATTGTTCGCAGTTTTCGTGAGATGTCTTAAGCGCCCATAATTGAGCGAGACGTTTGTGTAGGTCTGCCAATGACACTTTGATCTCACCAATAGTGGTAACTTTCTTGTCTTCTGACCCCTCACCTTCTTTGGTAATGACATTGAATCCACCATGATTTGGCAGAGGGTTGTTCTTTACATTTGGATGATTATCTTCAAAAGACAGAATTCTTTTTTCAATCAATTCTCGAACTAGGTGCTGAAGTGTGAAGCAACCTTCAAGATCGTGGCCTGGAGCATTCTCATGAAATAGGCAGCGAGCGTTGGCATTGTAATAGAACGGGAGTGGATTAGGTGGAGCACCTAATTTTCTTGTTTTGACCAACCCTCTTTCTATCAACATGGGGAACAGATTGGTGTAACTCATGGGAATCAGTTGTATTTTTGGCCTATTCGCCTGGTAATTCGCCCTTGGGGCCCTGTTTTGAGGCTGTTGACCTTGCGGCTGATGGTATTGTTGTTGATTGTTTGAGTGATATTGTTGCTGATTGCCGGAATGATATTGGTGTTGATTACTGGATGCCCTAGGCTGGGGACCCTGCTGTGATGACGGTTGAAAAACGGGAGTCACCGCTGCTATATATGATGATGGATGGTACTGTTGGCGATAGCTTCTGGAATTTTGCGCCTTTTTCCCATATGTGATCGCACTTACATCCCCCTCTTTCTTTTTGTGAAAATTGCTGACCGACTTCTTTGTTGCGCTGGCGCTTGAGTTAATATTTGAGGTAGCCACTTTTCCACTCTTTAAACCAGCTTCAATTTTGACCCCTACTGCCACAATATCAGAGAAATTGGTTGTGACACTGCTGATCAGTCGTTCATAGAATTCTGGCCGAACTGTATCTACGAACCAGTCTACCAACTCCTTTTCAGTAAGGGGGGGGGGGGTTCTACTTGAGCAGCGGTTCCGCGCCATCTTTGCGCGTACTCTTTAAAGGTTTCAGTATTCTTCTGTGTCATGCTGAGAAGCTGACGATGGTCGGGAGCTAAGTCCATGTTGTACTTGTCCTGCTGAATAAAGGCATCTGAAAGGTCTTGGAAACCGTGGATCTTTGCTTGATCCAAGCTGAGATACCATTTTGCCGAAGCTCCTTTTAGATTGTCTTGAAAACAGTGTACCAACAGCTTGTCATTTTCAATATGCGGAGCCATCCGCCTGCAGTACATGATAAGGTGCACTTTGGGACAAGTAGTCCCCTCATATTTGTCGAATACTGGCATTTTGAATTTCTGAGGAAATACCAAACCAGACACCAGACACAGGTCCTTGGCATCAGACCCAAAGACGTTGCTTCCTTCAATAGCCCTCATCCTCTTAGCCATAATGTCCATCTCTACCCTCAATTTTTCGTGCTTTTCATCCTCGGCTTCAGAACCGTCAGGTATGTCAAAGATTTGTTGTTGATTGTTGAAAACAGGTCGTACTGTAGTGGGCCCACCCGCCTGAGTAAAAATAGGATTCCTGATTGTTGAATCAAACAGTGGATTAAGACTTGAAGATTGCATATTGTTGAATGGTTGCACAAAATCCCGAGACATTCCATAGGGAAATTCTGCAGTGGTAACTGGAGCTACTGTGACATTGGCTGTTGTCGTTGTGACTTCGGAGATTACCGTAGACTGTGTGTCCATCTTTGCCTTGATTATATTGAGAACTTCCATAATCTGGCTGACGTCACCCTTGATTCCTTCAATGTCGTTGTCCATCTGATCGAACCTTTGTTCATTATCTGCCATCTTCTTCTGAGCTCTGGATCGAGTGTTATATCTGTGAGTATTCAACGTGACTCCTTCTCTCTTTCTGAACAAGAACAAAGGATGAGTTGCGGAACCCAGATGCAAGACCAATGCAGGATGAAATGCAAATGCAAATGAAAATGCAGATGCATAAACCATTCAAGGAAAAAGCAAAATTTTGTTTACAAACAAAAAAGTTGGGACAACATGTAACGACATGCTTAAAAAGCATTTTTTCATTCATTGATAGCTGGAAGTCTATTACAATAGGTGGCTCTTGCTGAAAAGCAAGACCTTTCTTACAAGAAGTGAAAGTAAATGCAATATTAGGATTACAATCCTTTTAGGGAAAGCAGGGAAATGGTGAAACAAAGATCATTCTAACAAGATGATCCTTCTCCTTCTTGGACTTCAACATGAGCTTGGTCCTGTCGGATGATTTCCCACAGGTCTTCGTTCTCTCGTTGCACTTTGATCAAAGCGTATTTTAGCTCTTCCCTAGTCGTGGGGACCTCAGGTTCCATAATTATCTCATAATCATGAGTATAGAACATGGTCAAGGCAATTTCTTTCGACCATAGCAAATACCCTCTGGAAGTTAAACAACTTGCATTCTCCATTGGAGTTAGGCCCAAAAGGTGAGGATCTCTTTGAGCATATTGAGCACGGGCTTCTAGTTCAGGGTTGCGACCAGTTTCACAGAAGCAGGGTCTCAACAGTTCCGGTTCGAGCTCTGGTCCAGTGGGATACCCATATTGACGCCGGGCAAGAACAGAATTGTAGGTGATAACCCCCTTCGTCCCAATGAGAGGCACATTGCGGAACTCTCCATAACTAGGAATCATGACTAGATCACCAAGGCTGATGTCATACCATGTGATGTCATAGTGCTTGAGAGTGATGAGTTTAGAAACCCATGCGCTTTTGCTGGGAAGCCTCCAAAGGATATGGGTCCTGGGCAGATGAGAAGTAAACCACCGGTCAAGTAGTGCGAGGCAGCACGAGAACTGCCCGAGATCGTACAAGATGAAGCGGTGGATAACCATATAAGTATCAGCTAGTATCTCGTTTACCGGATTTTTTATGATGAAGAGGCGGATCGCCTCCTCACTGATGAAGTCATAACGGCTTGGGAAGAGATACAACCCATATATTAGAAATGCCTGAATTGCTTCAAAGATGCCCAGATTTCTATTTTCATAATGATATTCGGCCATCTCCATTAGAGGGTCTGCCTCCATTCCGTACCATCCTCCTTTCGCTTTCATTGGTGGTAAATCCTCTTGCTTGATATGAAGGGCTTTAGCCAAATCCCTTTTCTTCGGTTTTCCATAAGGAAGTGTGAAAGTCCATGGGATCTTTAAATAGTCGGTGTACTCCTCTATGGTTGGGAGTAGCTGAAAGTCTGGAAATACGAAACAGTGGTAGGTTGTAGAGTAAAACTCAACCAAAGCTTGCAGCATGGGCTCGTTGACCTGAGCACTTATTAGTGGTAGGAGGTCTCCATATATGGCATTGAAAGCAGCAGGGTTTCTGACAAGTCTCGCCAACATCCTGAGACGGCCCAATCTTAAATCTGGGAACGGAAGCATGTCTCTTCTCACCATGTTGTTGTCTGTAAAAAGAAAAGTTTGAATTTCCTTGAATGGTTAGAAGAAATGCAAATGCAAATGCAAATGGTGTCATGGAACTCAGACATTTACGAACATCAAAAGTCGCCATCTCATTGATCAATAAAATAGGTTTACAAAATATTGTTTCCTCTTACAAGATTTTTAAACATAAACAATAGCTAAGTGAATCCTAACAAGGTTCCCCTAGCAGTCTCAAGTTGAGCTTCTCGATTTTTCTTTCCATCTGAGTTTTCTCAAAAATGAGCTTGTCCATAATTATCTTCCAAGGAGTAGACTGGGGCTCATAAGGTTCTTCTTGTGCTTTCCTCTTCTTACAAGAGAGTACTTCTTCGTCTTTTAACTGGAGTTGTTTCTAGAGCTCCGCATTCTCTTCGACGACTACTTGATACTTGTGCTTCCAAGCTTCTTCAGTTTGTTGTGCTTTGACTAAAGCAATCTTCAACTTTTCTTCTTCAGACATGAAGACCAAAGGGTGTTCTTCCTTCAAAGCCATAGGCTCTTGCTTAGGATAAGGCATCCTTAGTGTGATGGCTCTCTTTCGAACCCATTGGAGGTAAGGTTCCAAAGAGACACAATTGAGTCTTCCAAGATCCTTTTTCCCTTTCTTGTGTAGATGCTTCCAAGCCTCTAGAATCTTTCCTTTTAGTTCTTGACTATCTTCTTCTTCTTTGAAGAAAATGTTTTCCACTTGAACACCATTGGGTTGGTCCTTTAGAGGGTATCCCAATTGTCGGCGGCGCGAGTATTGGATTATAATTGATTCCTCCATTAGCACTGGGAAGAGGTACATTGCCAAAATCCCCACAATTGTCAATGATCATTGTCCCATCATAGTCACGACTATACCAATCAATATCGGAGTGGGTGAGAGCCATGATCTTTTGTGACCACCATCCTTTCTTTGGATCCCAAAAAGCGTTGGCTTTGGGTAAGTGTGAAGTGAACCATTTGTATAACAGAGGAGCGCAACAAGTAATCATCCCTCCATTGTGAAAGTTCCTCAAATGAATAGAATGGTATGTATCTGCTAGCAAGGTAGGCACAGGATTCTTCTTCAAGAAAATTTTAATGGCATTGAGGTCCACAAAATTCTCAAAGCTAGGGAACAAGAAGATGCCATAGATGAGTAAGGCAAGGATAGCCTCGAATGCATCCATGCTTAAATGATCCGCATAATACTGAGCTTTCTCAACCAAGAACTCTGCTTTTAGCCCAAAAACTCCTCCTTTTGTAATCAGATTCTTTTTAATATCAACCAATCCTAAACGTGTGGCCTTGGCAATATTTTGCTTTTTAGGGTCCTCCTCCACAATTGGAAAAGGAGAATCTTCAAGAATAGGCAATCCAACCAACTGGGAATACTCTTCTAGTGTGGGCACTAGTTGATAATCGGGAAATGTGAAACAGTGGTAGAGCGGATCATAAAACTGGAGAAGAGTAGAAAGGAGTCCACTATCCATCTTTATCTTCAAGAGTAACAAAAACTTCCCATACCTGCTTTGAAATCCTTCTGGATCTGTCACTAAGGTGCTCAACCTTTTCAAGTCATATAGGTTAAAACCCTTGTAAGTGTACTTCAAAGTTTTCTTTCTTTCACTGTTCATAACGACCTCTGATGTTTACAAACAACAAAGTCTGAGTTCCATGAAACCATATGATGATATGATGTTATGAATGCAAAATGCGCAAACACAGGCAAATGCAAAGACCACACATATGCACACAACACAAGATTAGGTTTAAGGACGAGCGTGGATTCAAGGTTTACCCATCCCCAAGGATTGTACTATGGATTGGTTGTACCTACCGAACGGGTTCTACAAATTTCCAAGAGTCATTAACCCATCTTTCGGATATTACCAACTTCCCAAATCACTTGGTAATTGATAATATTCTCAAGAGAATCTTGTTTGAGTGTAGTGTCGCGTATCAACTATTTCGGAAATACTTCCTTATAGTCATCGCACTACGTCCTAATAAGGCCAAAATGGGGTAGAATGTATTCTAAAAGTCCACAGTGTCATGGGCTCCTTCGTTGAAAGTAGAATTGTTTTCACGAATACTCGATCAACAATACTAAACTTTTAAAAGGGCCTACACTGAGCGGTGGCTTCTCAAGTTAGCTTGGTCGGGAATCAACTCCCTATAAGCCTTCTTGAATATACTACCATCCTATCATAAGTGCGCTCAAGTCAAGGTATAGGACCATCTCACCACTCAAAACACCCAATACCCATCATCAAACAAATATATTGACAAATATACATGTTAAGAAAATATTCACAAATATAGAATGCAATCAAACAAAATAGGCTAAACCCTCAAGTTCTAAGCAATCATCCCCAGTGAAGTCGCCATTTCTGTTGCGGTGGGAATCGTGATACCAAGCTATTGATTAACTTGAATCTTAATTCTTAGATTACAACCAGACTTTAATTTATCCAAAGGAAAGGTCTAAAGAAAGAAAAACCCTTTTCGCGATGTAACGACAATGCTAAGAGATTCGGGGAACGGGGGTTGGTTATGCATAGGGTAGGTATTTCACATCCTAAACATCTGCAGTATCCTACATGGACCTTTTGTTTGTTTGCATGCTAAGTTTGGTAAATGTTTGCTAAGGTTTGGGATTTGGGTATATGGTTAGGTAAAGACCTAAGGATAGTTTTTAAGTTTGCTCGCAAAGATATCGCATCCTCTGCCTACGTATCCTAACTAGGATAGAATCAGAGCAATCGTAGTTCACCTCACTAGGGTTGAATAACACTTGATTATGATCAAGGTTCAAAGGGGAACAAACATTACAATGCTTGTGTAGAGTTTAAGAAAACTCTCTAGATCTACATTATAACACTCAAGAGGGGAGTAAGTAATCATTACTATGATTCTTACATAGAGTTAACAAACTCTATCCTAAATTCTAATTGAAGAACACTCCTAATGTAGGTAAGGCTTTCTAGACTTTAAGCAAAGTCTAATGGCTTATATGTTCTAACTTAACTAAGCTAGGGTTTAAGATGACTTTACAAAGTCAAGGCAGGGTAATGAACTATCCCATGACACAAGGGTCAAGGGAAAGACTTTTCCTTTGGAAGGAGAGAGAGAGGCAACTTGGATGAGAACTAAAAAGTTCCATCACTTGGGGAAGAAATACTTAACAAAGCAAATGAACAATTTAAGCAAGCATGAATACGATTACAATCAAGTAGGCATGCATATCACAATAAGCAAGGATCAAATAATACCAATGGTTACAACCGATAATCAAATATCTTAACAAAGATGAAAACAATAATCATACAAATAAGTCACAACTTTAAGATGATCATGTTATTGGTTCAAGGTATAACAAATGTAACAACAATATGCATTGATGACAATCAAGTACGCAAGCATGTCATAATAGTTTAAACTCAAGTTTAGGAGGAAAGTAATATGAGATCATGGTGACAACCAAGGGAGAACAAGCCCTAACATGTTAACTAACATATGGGAAATAATCACAAGCAAAATCTTACAAGACAATTCAAGGGATTCGACAATATGCGAGATAATGATCTTAACAAAGAATCAAAATTTCACATAGACAAAAGGTATCACAATTATGAACAATTAGGAATATTTTTGCATCACATGAAATTAGACATTAAATTAAACATGTTGCAAAAAGAATGAGTTAATAAAGATGAAAGATGAACAAGTTATGATTTTTGAAAGTTTGAAGTTTTTATGAAAATAAAACCACACAAATGAATAAAAAAGAAGGAGAAAGGGCCAAGCTGGGAGTTGAACCCAGGCCCTTGTGTTTACAAACACATACAACAAACACTGGGGCACACACGCGCGCGCTGGCAAGGAGAGGATAAGATGAACCAAAATAAATTCAACACAATTGGAAAATAAAATAACAAAAAGGGTTGATCCAAGGATCGAATCCTAGACAGGCAAGTGAAAGGTGAATAAGGTGCAAGTTGATTACCACTGGGGTGGATGTACATCCAAGTACAAGGAAACCCCATAAATAGATAAGGCAAATATGGTGGATATCTGGGCAAAATGAAACAAGCCAAACAAGCCAAAACGTGAAGGATTCAAACTCTATCAATTCTTAATCATTTTTTATGGAATCTTAGTCAAACCTGACTATTTTTTAACAAGGATTAAGATGGTGCAGTTGAAATTTTGAAATGAAGCCTCATACAAAAAACACGATGCAAGATGCAAGATGATGACATGAGTTGCATTTTGAAAACCACACATCAAATACGAGTTCAAGTCCAACAAAGGGCATTGTGCACAAGTTAAACATGTCATAGCAGAGGTGTTGCACCCTTAAGGCTCAAGCAAAGATCAACAAACATGTAATTGGCACATGAATTGCAAAGATAACATAAAAAAACAAAACAGGCTGTCATAACAGATAGCATTGGGAAGCTAAAGCACATGTTAATCTGATTCAAACTTAAACAAATATCACACACATGCTAACAGAGGGTTTCAACACTCAGAGATCATCAACATGAATTAAGCAAAACAGGATGTTGTTTCATTGATTGCAAATACAAAATGAAAACGCAGGCACATCTGGCTTGATGATGCATCATGAAAATGAAAAGGCCAACCAGGTGGTAACAGGTCATACAACACATCATACACATAATGACATATGAGATTCATTTCAACAGTTAAGCATATGACAAAAACTGGTATGTGGTACAGATGCAAGAAAAATTGTCTTGATAGTGCAATATGTGTGATTTCATGCCAAAACAATGATGCATACATGTCATAGATGTCATAACAGAAGTGTAGGATACCTAAGGCTACATCAAAAACCAGTAGAATGGAAATAACACATGAGTTGCAAATAATGACATGAAAGTGCAGCAAGTGTCCTAGCAGATGGGAAGATTTCAAATCAATACCTATGGCATATGAGTCCTAATCATGTTAATGAAGATGCACTCAAATCAAACAAAACAATTCAAATGCTCAAACAGAAACAAGAAGATAGCATGGCAATGAACTTGAGTGAACTTCTTGTAAATTTGTGAAAAACAGATGAACTTGTTTTCAAAACCTCAATGATAAAAATGGCTTCAACTGAACACTCTAAATGTCTAGAAACTGCACAGGTAACATTTACATCATACACAAATGGCTAGCTCAAAATATGACATGAGGGAGGATTTAACAGTTGGCCAGCAACAGCAGCAGGCCACAAACAAAGGGCCTTGCTGCCTAGATTCAAACAGCACATCAAACATGAGTGAAACAACTCTTTTATCAAAACTGAATCAACATAAGCATGAAGTTAAGAACATCTAGAATGCAATGGGAAAACAAGGAAATCACAATGCCAAGATTACACACAGAGCACAGCTGTTATGCCAAGTAGAAATTGGAGAAAAGTGCAAGTTGAAGGGAAAATCAAGAAACAAGCATAATTAGGTTGGGCAGACCTCACACACAGACCATAGATATAATATTAAGTATGCCCAATCTTCAAAATTGACCATAAATATCATAGAACTGAAATTCATAAGTCAGCTGCTTGATTAACACATTGAAATGCAATATTGGAATCAAAACTGGTTTGGAAACAGATGAGGTCAAGAAAATGTCATATACAAGTCTCAAATATATTAAGGAATGATTCTAGCACTTAAGATGATCATGAAATGCACAGAACCAGAAAATGGTTATCAAGCTACAATTGTATCAAACATGTGAGGCAGGATGTCATGACAGAAAAGTAAGACATACAAAGTTGATTGATTCATGTACACACCAATCTTAAAACACTACCAGAGATTCAATGCTAGATGAGCATCCCTAAGACAATCAAACAAAAGAAGTGAAGTGTGTGCAATTGATTTCAAAACAGTTTGGCAGCAACAAGGCACAAACTAGTCTAACTATGATCAAATGGTCTCATGTAAAAGGGATAGCACATACATGTTAAGAATGTAAAGACAAATGAGTCTCAACTCAGAAAATCATCATATTGCAAGCAGGGAAGAATTTGGCATATTCATGGCAAATTTAGTGTGAAAGTGCAATTGGAAGTGAAATTGAGAAAGCAGGCAAGAATAGATCAAATAAACAATGTGTACACATCAAAATCATGAGGGTGGATGAGTTTCAACTCAAAAAGATAAGCATAGGACAGTTGGAATGAAAATTGGCATGTTGTGGTAAGAAATGTGAAAAACTGCCTTGGCAAGTTGATGTGGCAGCAGGTGCATTTTTAAGACAATGAGTTTTATGTTGAAACAAACAATATACACATACCATGAATATGCTAACAGATGAGGATATGCTCTAGAAATAGCTTAAAATTGTACCAAACAGAATATCACATATGAAGCTTATGAATATGCACAGAACCAATCTCAATTATGCAGCAAGCAAGTTCATGATAGTTGGGAAGTTTTGATAGCACACACAAGTTTCAAATAAGTAGAGCAATGAATCCATGCACATAGATGAAGTAGAATGCAGTTGAAACAGAATATGGTATGTGTTTGGCATTATGAAATCTTGAAAAATGCAAGTGAAGCATGACAAAACAGTTTGAACAAGTAAGGAGATTTTGAACTTACAAGCACCTCATACAATCTCAAAACATAATGACAAATGAGTCTACTACTAAAAAACAAACACCAACTGCTCCAAACCAGAAATGGTATACCTATCCAAATTTGACAGCAAAACCAACAATATCTCATGACAGACCCTAATGGCAAATCTCATGTTTCTCATATTTAACCAATTCAAACAGGCAAGTAAGATCATACAAACATTAACCAATGATTTAGAACATTTGAGATACAATCATAGCAAGCACAAACAATCCAATGGTAATGATAGAGTAGAATGACACAAAAATAGCATAAGTGTGAAACAAGTGCCACAATAGATTCAAACATGATCTAGGGCAGGGGATTTCATGAAATAACTTACAAGTTATCCAAATCTCACTAATGAACCAAGGCTAACAGAACTAGGGGAGGCACACCACATTTTAATGTTGGATTCCTAAAACTACCACATAACCAAAATCTTCAAAGATAAGTCAAGCATGATATCTAAGTACAATCTTGGTAACATATCATCAACATATCATTTACAAATGAAAATACATTAACAAAAACAAATATCATGACCATGAAACAAGAGTTCTTGACAAAGAACTAAAATGGGGCAGCAAGACTACATTTTCACAAAATCACCTCAAAATGATAAAACATGATAATGTATGATCAATAAAGAGTTTGAATGTCACATACCTCTTGTAGACAAGTCTTGAGCAAGCTAAAAAGCTGAGAAACCCATAGACTTCCTTCCTTGGCAAAGATTTGAAGCTTGCTTCCTCTTGAAGCAATAAACCACTTTTCAAGATAGTTGGAGTTATGTAGTTTCCAGCTGGTTTTTTGGAGTTTGGACAGTTGAGATATGATGTATATGAGGTGTTGGGAGTGTTAGAATGGTGGGAAGTGCCTCAAGTGAAGATTTGGCTTTCAAAGTGCAAGAAAGTCAAACTACTAAGGTGTGAAGGTTGAATTTTGTGAAAATGAGATTTTTGAGAGGTTTGAATGTATGGACACCTTCTACACAATGTTTACGGATTTGTGTAGATGGTTTTGAGTGATTTGGAAATGGTAGAACTGGGCTTGAGCAGAGTTTTGCTCAAGACAGCTTTTTAGTGAAATATGGAAGTTTTGAAAAATGAGATTCTTGAGGAAATGAAAGAGAGTTGAGAGCTATTATTTCTCTTGGTTTTTGAGATTGCTCTGGTGTGTCTCACATCAATGAAGATGCCTCTATTTATAGTGAAAACAAGAGTGAGGGCAGCTTTGTATTTTACCACTTTTGGAGGGAGTTTCATGAGGTTTTCAAATGAATCTTGCCAAATCTCTTCCTATCAGTTCCATGGCCCAAAGAAGATCAGAAAATTAAATGGAATGATGGACATGAAGTGACTGAGGTGAGCTTAGAGTGTAGAGTGCAGCTGCAACAGTCCTTGAGTGAAAAAGTTTCTCTTTCCTCTTACACACATTTGATTATTTTATTACACAATGCTTGCAACTTGCCTCCCTCTCTTCACATCTCATTTTTCTGCATTTTCCTTCAAAGACACATCAAAATATCAGATTGAATCATGATACAAGGGTCAAGGATAGTCCAAGTTATGAAAATCTGAATTTTGAGAATTGTTGGATTGGTGATCTCAAGTGTTGACAACCCTAACTTCCTGCTCACACATGCTATTGAGGAGTTCTACCACAACTTAGAAAGCCCTTAAGTAGCTCTATAACTTTCATGTTTTGGAGATTTCCAAATTCTATATGGAACTACGTTGAAAAACCCTTCCAAGTTACTGAAAAAACCACTTAAAAAGGGTAAATAACTTCGAATTTTTCTAAGTTATTTCCCTTCTTAAAATGAATCTTGTCATAACTCCAAATTTATGAATTTTTTGATCATGGACCACTTTGAGACTTTTGTAGGATTTGTCAAGAGCTTTCCAATGAGCTTTGAACCACTTCATTTGGATGTGTGGTTGAGGAGTTATGGTCTTGCCCCTTTTGAAACCCTAATTCCTGATTTTTGCAATTACTTCCTAACCCTTGATCCAATGGTCATGAAATTTTATGGGGAGGTGTAATATGACATAAGGAAAATTTTTGAATCACATCATGAAGTCAAATTCCTTGTTGTTGAAGAGTTGACTTTTCGGTCAACCGTTCGATCAATCGGTGACTACCGAGTCGACTGTCGATGATCCGGGCATTCTGAGGACTTGAAACTCTTTGGATAGACTTTACTAAGAAATATGAGCTTAATGGACCTTGATCCCACCATTGAAACACTCTTTAAATCAAAAGTCAAATTACAGTTGACTTTTCCTGATCGAAAACCCTAATCGGGCGTCTTGAATTGCATTGTTCTCAATTCCCGGGTGACCACCTCAAATTGAATTCATACTTGATCCAATAGAGTATATTTGATGATGTGGAAACCTAATTGAGGTTGAATTAATCCAAAACATTGATTGATCAGACCACTGAAATCTCGATTTTAACGGTACGAAACCCTGATTCATCTGCATCTTAACAAAGATAAACTTGAAATGGGTTAAGGTTAGTTAATCAAATGAAATGATCCTAAAATGATGATGAGGATCTAAGGGGTCAAAATTTGGGGTGCAACAGATGCCCCTATTTAAATATCTTCACTAGATAATAATGAGAGATGACAATCCTCATAGAATCGTAGTGAAAGGTATTTAAATATAGCAAACCAAAAATTTTGTCCCTTAGATCCGATGGTATGCGAAAGGACGAATGCAAATATGCCATGAATCTAAATGATGTTTTATGATGCTTGAATGCAAGACAAATGCAAACACACGAGCAAATATAAAAGAACGAAAAAACGACGAGTAACCACTCACGAAGGACCCAACACACTGGGAAAAGATTCCAAGCGAAGTAAGCAAGATAGTTCAGACATGACTAAAGATGCTTTTTCAAGGAAATATTTCACGCAGGGGACACAAATTCCATCAGGGAAGACACATCTTCATTGGGGAAAGGAGATACGAATCTCACTGGGGATAACCAGATGAGGAAGCCCAATGGGGAAGATGACAATTATTCACTGGGGAAACGAAAGAAAAGAAATGCAAACCACACTGGGGAAGAAACCCACTGGGGAAAACTTTCCTGGGGAACAAAATCACTGGGGAAGCAAAGCTTCACCGGGGAAAAGACGGAATGAAGACACGAATCTCACTGAGGATAACCAGATGAGATAATTTCCTATAATGAAGAGTTCAAACGGGATCTTCAGGAAAAGGTTAGAAACAAGACCGGGCGTGCCGGGGAAGCTAGTATCCACTAGTTTGACTGGAAAAGCAAAAGCTTCAACTGGGGAGACTGGTGACGACCAGAATAACAAATAGCCTCAAATAGTGCTAGTTTCCACTAGACTTACTGGGGAGGATGGTGATAACCAATCCAAAGTTCGGTTTCCAAAAGGTGCTAAATACCATTAGACTTCCTAGGGATATGGTGACAACCAAATTGAAGTTCCAATTACAATTGGGAGTTCCAATCAACATTGATAAAACACAGGACTTCGGCTGGGGAAGTTGGTAATAATCAACTTTCGATACTAATAACGATTAGTTTTAAAGCAATGCCAGTAACTACTGGACTTAGAGGGGACTGGTGATGACTAAATCAGGATATACCAATAACAATTGGTTCTGGATAATGCTAGTAACCACTAGACTTAACTGGAGAAATTGGTAACGACCGAGTCCAGGGAGACCAATGACCATTGGATTTTCAAAGAGTTTGGTAACGACCAAACCAAAGTGGTGATAATAATCTGATTTAAGAGATGCCAATAATCATTGGACTTAGGCTAACTGGTGACGACCAAATCCAGGTATACCAATAACAATTGGTTCAGGATACTGCTAGTGAAAACTAGACTTTCCAAACAATGCTAGTGACCACTAGACTTAGAAAGATTGGTAATAACCGAATCAAGAGGTACCAATAACAATTGGATCTGAAGGTAATACTTAGTAACTACTAGATTCAGAAAGACTGGTAATAACCAACTCAAACAGGCACCAATAACCATTGGATTCCTGGCGATGCCAATAATTATTGGACTTTTAGGGAATTTTGGTGACGACCAACTCAAGTACCAATGACCATTGGTTTTAGAAGGCAATACTAGTAACCACTATATTTTTTTAGCAAAGATTGGTGAAAACCGAATCAAACGGGCTCCAATAACGATTGGTTGGCTTTATAACAGAATTAGTGACGACTGGGTTTGGAAAATTGTTGGTGACGACCAAATCAAGATACCGAACATAAATGGTTCTGAACAGGTGCTAGCTAGTGACTACTAGTATTTCAAAGATTATTAGTGATGACCAAATTAAAGATGAATATTGGTAACAACCGCCCATTTGTGTAAATCGGATACTGCTAGTCACCACTAGCTTCCTAAAGAAGGTAAGTAACCCCAGGATGTCAACTTTGAAGCGAAACTTGTTGCACAGGATGAAAGATAAAGGTAATGACCAAAGGATCTCAAAGGCAACAACCAGACAAACAAAGACCAAAACCCAATGCAAACAAATGCGTATGCTGGTATGATGCTGTTTGTAAAATGCAGACCGACCCGCAGGAACAAAGGAAAGAAAAACAAGGAAAACACAGAAAGGACTTGTCACGCTGAGTCTCAAATGCCTCAAGTCAGGAGACACTTCCTTTTTGGCGTAGATAACGATCTTTCCAATAATATCCTTGTAATTCCTGCAGTGGAGAAGTCTTGGCTTAAAAGCCGAAATTGCTGTCAGACACATCTAGTTTGGTCAAGGGTGACAGCAAACCTTCACAACTTTGAGAACTGTGTAATGTTATCAGATTACCTCTAGAACTCTTCAACTGTTTTGTCAAATTGTGTTTTCTTTTTAAAACAAGACTTAAGTTTTTTTTAAAACACTTTGCTTTCAAGAAAATTCTTATTAACGAATAAGTGAAATTGCATAACAAAAACAGAGGAACATAACAATGATTGGCCAAAATCTGATTTCATTGATAGATAAGAACTTTACAAAGGGCAAAACCTCAGGAACTTTATATTTGAAAAAAATGGCACACAAAAAGGGTTACAGAATCCCATAATAATTCGGTCCTTTTAACTATTAGTTTACTTGCTTCGCTGCTTCTGACGAGAATGACAGACGTTGATCTTTCTTCTGATACCTTGTACAAGACTCTGCCCTGGCGTCCGCCAGCTTTTAATCATTAGGCTCCCATCTTGTTTAAGCATTGGAATCTCCTTTCTAGGTCTTCTGCTTTAGGCATAGTACTTTCTCACTGCATCTGAGTTGATGGGATACTTGAGTTGTTCTCCATCCATGGTCTCAAGAATTAGAGATCCTCCGGAGAAGACAGTTTTTACAACGAATGGGCCATCATAGTTGGGCATCCACTTGTCGCGCATATCCTTTTGAGTTGGTAGGATTTTTCTGAGCACAAGCTCTCCTTCCCTATACTCTTTGGGACGAACCTTCTTGTTGAACGCTCTTATCATTCTTTATTGATAGATTTGACTGTGACACATGGTCGTCATTCTTTTCTCATCAATGAGGTTCAATGAGTCGAACCTTTCTTTTATCCACTCGTCTTCCTCAAGCTCGGCTTCTGTCAAGATCTTTAAAGAAGGTATTTTGACTTCAATGGGTAGCACAACGTCCATCCCATATACTAAGGAAAAAGGAGTTGCCCCTGTTGAAGTTCGCACTGATGTTCAGTATCCATGTAGAGCAAATGGTAACATCTCGTGCCAATCCTTGTAGGTTATGACCATCTTTTGTACTATTTTCTTGATATTTTTGTTTGCAGCCTCAACTGCGCCATTCATCTTAGGTCTGTAAGGAGACGAATTGTGATGTTTGATCTTGAAATCGTCACAGAGTTCCTTCATTATTTTGTTGTTTAGATTCGACCCATTGTCAGTAATGATCTGGTTAGGAATACCATATCGATAGATGATTTCCTTTTTGATGAAGCGAGCAACCACTTGCTTTGTCACGTTCGAATACGACGCTGCTTCCACCCATTTGGTGAACTAATCGATTGTAATCAGGATGAAGCGATGGCCGTTGGAATCTTTTGGCTCTATTGCCCCAATCATGTCTATGCCCCACATTGCAAAAGGCCATGGTGATGTCAACACATTGAGAGGATGTGAAGGGACATGCACTTTATCAGCATAGACTTGGCATTTATGGCATTTTCGAGCGAAGAGGATGCAGTCCGTCTCCAAAGTTAACCAAAAGTAGCCCGCCCTTAAGATTTTCTTAGGCATGGCGTGGCCGTTGGCATGGGTGCCGAATGTTACCTCGTGTACTTCAGTCATTATGAGATTTGCCTCTCTTTCGTCGACACATCGGAGTAGAACCATGCCGTGGTTAAGGTTAGTTAATCAAATGAAATGATCCTAAAATGATGATGAGGATCTAAGGGGTCAAAATTTGGGGTGCAACAGATGCCCCTATTTAAATATCTTCACTAGATAATAATGAGAGATGACAATCCTCATAGAATCGTAGTGAAAGGTATTTAAATATAGCAAACCAAAAATTTTGTCCCTTAGATCCGATGGTATGCGAAAGGACGAATGCAAATTTGCCATGAATCTAAATGATGTTTTATGATGCTTGAATGCAAGACAAATGCAAACACACGAGAAAATATAAAAGAACGGAAAAACGACGAGTAACCACTCACGAAGGACCCAACACACTAGGAAAAGATTCCAAGCTAAGTAAGCAAGATAGTTCAGACATGACTAAAGATGTTTTTTCAAGGAAATCTTTCACGCAGGGGACACAAATTCCATCAGGGAAGACACATCTTCATTGGGGAAAGGAGATACGAATCTCACTAGGGATAACCAGATGAGGAAGCCCAATGGGGAAGATGACAAATCTTCACTGGGGAAACGAAAGAAAAGAAACGCAAACCACACTGGGGAAGAAACCCACTGGGGAAATGCTAACAGATGAGGATATGCTCTAGAAATAGCTTAAAACAGTACCAAACAGAATGTCACATATGAAGCTTATGAATATGCATAGAACCAATCTCAATTATGCAGCAAGCAAGTTCATGATAGTTGGGAAGTTTTGATAGCACACACAAGTTTCAAATAAGTAGAGCAATGAATCCATGCACATAGATGAAGTATAATGCAGTTGAAACAGAATATGGTATGTGTTTGGCATTATGAAATCTTGAAAAATGCAAGTGAAGCATGACAAAACAATTTGAACAAGTAAGGAGATTTTGAACTTACAAGCACCTCATACAATCTCAAAACATAATGACAAATGAGTCTACTACTAAAAAACAAACACCAACTGCACCAAACCAGAAATGGTATACCTATCCAAATTTGACAGCAAAACCAACAATATCTCATGACAGACCCTAATGGAAAATCTCATGTTTCTCATATTTAACCAATTCAAACAGGCAAGTAAGATCATACAAACATTAACCAATGATTTAGAACATTTGAGATACAATCATAGCAAGCACAAACAGTCCAATGGTAATGATAGAGTAGAATGACACAAAAATAGCATAAGTGTGAAACAAGTGCCACAATAGATTCAAACATGATCTAGGGCAGGGGATTTCATGAAATAACTTACAAGTTATCCAAATCTCACTAATGAACCAAGGCTAACAGAACTAGGGGAGGCACACCACATTTTAATGTTGGATTCCTAAAACTACCACATAACCAAAATCTTCAAAGATAAGTCAAGCATGATATCTAAGTACAATCTTGGTAACATATCATCAACATATCATTTACAAATGAAAATACATTAACAAAAACAAATATCATGACCATGAAACAAGAGTTCTTGACAAAGAACTAAAATGGGGCAGCAAGACTACATTTTCACAAAATCACCTCAAAATGATAAAACATGATAATGTATGATCAATAAAGAGTTTGAATGTCACATACCTCTTGTAGACAATTCTTGAGAAAGCTAAGAAGCTGAGAAACCCAGAGACTTCCTTCCTTGGCAAAAGCTAAGGAACATTTTTGAATCATATCTTAAAGTCAAATTCTTTGTTGTTGAAGAGTTGAGTTTTCGGTCAACCGTTCGATTAATCGGTGACTACCGAGTCGACTGTCGATGATCCGGGCATTCTGAGGACTTGAAACTCTTTGGATAGACTTTAATAAGCCATAGGAGCTTAATGGACCTTGATCCCACCATTGAAACACACTTTAACTCAAAAGTCAAACTACAGTTGACTTTTCCTGATCGAAAACCCTAATCGGGGCGTCTTGAATTGCACTGTTCTCAATTCCCGGGTGACCACCTCAAATTGAATTCATACTCGATCCAATGGAGTATATTTGATGATGTGGAGACCTAATTAAGGTTGAATCAATCCAAAACATTGATTGATCAACCACTGAAATCTCGATTTTGACGGTACGGAACCCTGATTCATCTGCATCTTAACAAAGATAAACTTGAAATGGGTTAAGGTTAGTTAATCAAATGAAATGATCCTAAAATGATGATGAGGATCTAAGGGGTCAAAGTTTGGGGTGCAACAGAGCCTCAGACTTTCCGAAGCTGTTGTCTGGCCTTGTCGGCCATTTTTACATGTGTCACTGGCGGCATCTCCGTATTTTTCTTTTTCGAGTACCGCTTTTCTTTTGTTTTCAACCACATAGGCCGAAATTCGATTTAGACTTTATGACTTAGCAGCCATCTTCGTCTATAGGGGGCCACCCTGTAGGTGGACAACTCTGCGATGACTCTACTAGGGGATCAGCTGAGTCCCAAACGAAACCATGATCTGGGTCCAAATTGAGGGTACGACTGGTATTGACGAAGGTATAAGAACCCGATTCATCGTCACATGGCGCCCTGTCCGCCAGGTGTTGGTCGAAATACCTTTTCGTCCCTTTGGTTTCCTCGAGCCTATAATAACTTTGGTCGGCCTTGACATTATCCATGATGCCGTTATTCCTCCAAATAGTCAGCCTTTGGTGCATCGTCGAAGGTACCGCTCCGATTCCATGAATCCGTTCCTGTCATAACAGGAGGTTAAAGTTTGCCTTTAAATTTATGACCATGAAGAGTGTCGACCTTGTGGTGGTTCCAACAACTAATTCAACTTGGACCACTTTAAAAGTGTACAACATGCGTCGACCGTTGCCCTGTTTTGGTCGACTCATAGTGAGTAAAAATGTAGATTTTCACTTTATGTCATATATAAAGCCACATTTGATGCTTACTTACAATGCCACAACATAATTTGCATCTAAAACACATAGTACTTGAAGAAAATGTCATATATATAAATACCATGTCAGTCAAACGGTATACTGATTTAATCATGAATATTTAGAGAGAGAGAGAGAAAGAGAGAGAGAGAGAGAGAGAGAGAGAGAGAGAGAGAGAGAGAGAGAGAGAATATGAAACAACATCACCTCTATACCGAAAACACTTGATAACAACATGCTTGTGCTTGCAACAAAACTTAACTTGTTAGAAGTACAAGAATATAGTTGTAAACAAGGTAAGATGAAACAACAATCATTATACTCAATCCGAAATATCGAGAATGCCAAGTTCTCGACAGATATGAAAGAAAGGTTCAGTGGCTAGCGGCTTTGTGAAAATGTCCGCTAGTTGATTTTTGGTGTCAACGTGTTCAAAAACAACGTCACCTTTCTCTACATGATCCCTCAGAAAATGGTGTCGAATTTCGATATGTTTGGTACGAGAATGTAACACAGGATTTTTGGTGAGATTAATAGCACTTGTATTGTCACAAAAAATGGGAACACGTTCTAGTTTTAAATTGAAATCCAATAGTTGCTGCTTAAGCCATAGGACTTGCGCGCAACAACTACCGGCGGCTACGTATTCCGCTTCGGCGGTTGACAAAGCAACAAACACTTGTTTCTTGTTGTGCCAACTAACCAAGGAGTTTGGAAATAAGTGACAAGTACCACTGGTGCTTTTCCTATCCGATTTGCAACCGGCAAAATCGGAATCAGAGAAACCTACCAATGAGCAATCATTACCTTTGGAATACCATAGTCCATACTTCGGAGTACCAGATAGGTATCGAAGTATACGTCTGACAGATTTTAGATGAGATTCCTTAGGACATGATTGGTATCTTGCGCACATACACACGTTAAAGATAATGTCGGGACGAGAAGCAGTAAGATAGAGAAGAGATCCAATCATACCTCTATACATTTTTACCTCAACGTCCTTACCGCTTTCATCTTTACTCAGGTTTACACATGTTGGCATAGGAGTGTCAATGGCCTTCGAATTTGCCATGTCAAATCTCTTGAGAAGCTCCAAACAGTATTTTGTCTGGCTCACAAATGTTCCTTCTTTCAGTTGCTTGATTTGCAATCCGAGAAAGTATGTGAGTTCACCCATCATAGTCATCTCGAATTCACCCTGCATAAGGTCAGAAAACTCTCACGAGATTCATGTTAGTCGATCCAAATATGATATCGTCAATGTAAATTTGTACAAGAATTAAGTGCTTTCCTTGACGTTTAATGAAGAGAGTAGTGTCAACCTTTCCTCTTAAGTAACCTTGATCTAGTAAAAATTTACTTAGTCGCTCATACCAAGCTCTAGGAGCTTATTTGAGACCATATAACGCCCTTTTCAGTTTGTAGACATGATCAGGATACTCATGAGACTCAAAACCAGGAGGTTGCGCAACATAGACTTCTTCATTTATATATCTGTTAAGGAATGCACTCTTAACGTCCATTTGAAATAACTTAAAATCCTTCGCACAAGCGAAAGCAAGCAAAAGGCGTATAGCCTCGAGTTGGGCAACCGGCGCATAAGTTTCCTCATAGTCGATGCCTTCCTCTTGGTTATACCCTTGTGCGACTAAACGCGCCTTGTTACGAGTTATTACTCCGTTTTCGTCCAACTTATTTCTAAACACCCATCGGGTGCCAATTACTCGATGTCCTCGCGGAGGAGGGACAAGGTCCCATACCTCATTTCTCGTGAACTGATTAAGTTCATCTTGCATTGACAAAAACCAGTTTTCATCGAGTAAGGCCTAGGGTTTTTAGGTTCCATTTGTGAAATGAACACGAAGTGATAACAAAAATTACTTATCTTAGATCGGGTAGTAACACCCTTTGATATGTCTCCGAGAATGTTGTCTATTGGATAATCTTTAGAAGACTTCCAAGCTTGAGGGAGAGCATCACTTGTAGATGGATGATCTACCTTAGTGTCGCTACCGCGAAAATAAGGTGCCGGAAAAACAGAAGAGTCGCCACCTTTCGTTATTTATCCCTCAGAACGGGAAAGGAAACGATCGGGGAAACCTGTCGAAAAGGTATAAGACAAGGTCATCGCAACCAATATCTGGGTTCGGGAGTCGGTTACACAAGGGGAAGGTATTAGCACCCCTCACGTCCATCGTACTCGATGGGATCCACGCTTGTTGTGTTTATATGACGGGTTGGTTTTATCTATCTACCTATCAAGGCTGGCTTAAAAAAAAAAAAGAAAATGACTCGGCAAAGCGTCGCACTTTATGCCTACGTATTCTCATCAGAGAATGAGAAATCAGAGTCAGCGTAGTTCGACTAACTACGGGTTACGGGGGAGGTGGCTCGCCAATACGTCAATATTGTGCCTACGTACTCTCAACAGGCTTGAGAGATCAGAGCTTACGTAGTTCAGGATAATACGGATTACGGGAATTCAGATTCATCTGTTTTTTCGAGTAGGGTTAACAAACAGTTCTAGAAGTTTGGTGCACGCAGCTCGACCCTTGGAGACTTATGCGTTACCGTTTGCGGTAGAACTGGGAGTTAACGACACTCTTTTCTTCAGAAAAGCTTCCTTTGAATTATGGGCCCACGGGGCAAAAAGGTTTGAAGTTTGTTTTCTGTCTTTTACGGAAGAACTGTTTTTTATGGATGTTTGCAACAGATATCGCACTAGAGACTATGACCTGAGAGTGAATGCGTCACATGTCACCCAAAGGGTGCCATACTAAACATCCAGACTGTTGAAAAGAAACTCTCCAACAATCCTTTCTCAGATAGCTTAAGGCTTGTAACGTACGACGTCAGTTAACCTTTATTACTGTATTTTAATTTGTTTTGAGATGAGAAGAGAGAACGAACAGGTTCAACTAAGGGGAGACTATCAAGTCCTAATGTTGTCATGCCAAGGATTCATCCTATGGTTGAGGTTTGAAACAAGGGAACTCCTAGAAGTTATCATGCATAGGTTTCAACCTGAAGTTCTAATCATCACTTCCTTATCAAAGGAAGTGAGATTCCTAGGGGATCATGTCAATGATAAACAGAAACAGATAAAGCATCAGCTTAACAGTAAACAGTAAACGACTATAAAATGCAATGCAATGCAAGTGAGGGAGGAAATGTGTGTGGGGCATCAGCCTCCACAAGCTCATCTCAACCTCAAGCCAGATATGAATAACTGCAATCATACAGAAAGAATAAAATAAAGTGCTATCAAGCAAGATACAATAACTGCAACCATACAAAAGAAATAAAATGCCATCAAGCAAATCACAAACCACATAGGCAAGGGAGCAGAGCTCTACCAAATACCCGCAAGCAAAGCCATACAGTAAAAATACAAGCAGAGGGAGCAACTCAACCTCTAGTGCAATCATGCTCCTAGCTTGAGTCAGTCTAAATATGAACTTATTCTAATGCATCAAGCAAATCAAACAAGTCACATCAATACAGTTGCACAGCAAGAAAACAGACAGGAAAGAAAGCAGATCAACAGCTTCCCCAGCTTCACAGCAAAGCTCCTCTGACATCAGTTCACCTCTCAGTCTGTAACTGTTCTTCAAGGCTATCATCTTCAATAGCAAGTGTCAACTTGCTTCTTCAAGCTTCTAACACACCAAACATAAGTATCAACCTATTCCCTCTTCCTCAACTTCAAGCTTCAGCTCTTCAGTCAATTCCACCTTCAGGCTTCACTCCTAACTGCAAGTATCAACTTGGCTCCCTCAGGCTCTCAATGTACCAACATGAGTATCAACTTATCCTTTATTCTTCAAGCCTCAGCTCTTCCTTCAATCTCAATTTGATCTTCTTCACAAGTGTTAACTTGGTCTTCAAGCTTCAGCTCTCTCCTCTTTACCAATATCAACTTGTTCTTCTTTATCTTCAAGCTTCAACTTCAATGGCAATCCTCAAATACAAAGAAGTGGCAGCTTCTAGAATCTTCAATCTTCTAACAAGGAACTCCATCCTCTAACAAGGGAGAAAGATTCATCTAACAAGAGCAAGGTTTGGATGATTGACAGCAGAGTGAAGACCAAAGGTCACCACTAAGCATCCCATCATCAGAGAAAGGGACCCTCAAAGGTTCTACCAACTTGCAAAGAGCCACACATCCTACCAAAGGAGTGATGAGGCCTCTACAAAGGGACCTTACATCATAGGGAAGAATGTAAGTGATCAACATCTTCCATGTTTATGAAGGAAGAGAATCTATCTAGAAGCTCTGCCTACAAACCCTAATCTTAACACCTAATCAAAACTATACCAAAAGAAGGGAAGATCTTCACATCCAAACCTCTTCATTCAATCCAATGCATACTCAACTTGCCTTAATCATCATCCAAGAGCAAGAGAGCCAAAACCCTAATCTAAGGGAACTAAGTCATTCTAGTCAAATTAGTGCCTTAGAATCATCTAAAGCTAGCACTTAAACTAAAATCAAACAAAAATAGTAAACTACATTAAAAATTCCTACAAAAATTCCTAAGGGACCCTAATTCAATCATGAATCTTCCCTACAAAAATAAGAGGTTGAATCATCCACCAAGTTCTAAAAATAAAATCTAAATCACAAGGTATCAACCATAAACCCTAAAAATAGAGCTCCTAAAGGTTCAACCTAAAACTACCACTTACATTCATCACAAAAATGTGAGAAAAATCTAAGGGTAACATGCATATCTATGCTAGCTACTCACAAAAAATCAAGGCCAAAATCATCATCACATGATCAAACCAAATTCAATAAAATCAAGCATCAACCGTGATTATTTTAATGTCAATAAAAATGGAAAAATGCACATAAAATTAAAAAATGCATGGAATATTAATATATTTTATCTAAAAAAAAAACTAGATTCAATCATGAATCCATGGAAAAATGAATGGGATTAATTGAGTTATTTTTCCATTTTTTATGAATTAATCAATAACCATGAATAAAATGAAAAATGAGATGAAAATCAAAATAAAATGAACATGCGCGCGGTGTAGATAGCAAAGCAATTCAGTTCATATTATGATTGGTCCCAAAAAGGGGTGCAAGTATCAACTATCACTTAAGCCCATTGCCACCAACTTAATGAAATGCAGCGTATGATAATAGTTCAGAATCCTTCACAAAATGAGGACCACTCGTGGCCGTTGGATCATGCCTTCAGTCAAAGTCCAACCAAGATCTGATGGCTATCAAGTCATCTTCTCCATTTGAACTCCTGAAACACGCGCGCAGCCATGACCATCGCCGGTGGTTCTCCGGTCATAACCCCCAACCCTAACTTTCTCTAGGATCCTCCATTACAAATGGTCTCTACACGAAACTTGTCCCAAATCTCACAAGGAATCTTCCTATACCACTTAATCATCCTAAAAGTTCAAGATTCGTAAGAACAAAATCTCAACCGAAAATGGTAACAACCCTAATTGGTCACTAACTCTCAAATTGATGATCCAAAAACCTTCCTACACCATTCTACTATGCATCTAACACAATAATTCCTCTTAATTCTACCTAATTGAAGCCATAGAACAAGAACTGCATACCTGGTAAAATTGAGCAAACAGAGGGGTTGATTCTTCAATTCAACCTTCAAGAGCTTGCAGAATCCTTCACTAGCCTCTAATCAAACTTCTGTATGCAATGAAAAGAATTGAAACGCCCTGAATTCTTGAAACAGATTCTGAGTTGCAGATGAAAAATTCCAATGTCTATCACACGATTCTCCACCAATCTTGCTCAACTCTCCATCTGGAATCATCCACACATGCTAGAGCAAGCTTCTGAGATTGAAATCTTGGATTGAAATGGCTTCAAACCTTGTAACCGATTTTGATTTGCAATGAGAAATTTCAAAGTGCAATCTCACTCTCCTCTATCAATTATCACCAACCTTCACTCTGAACCCCTTCTAAATCATATATAGAACATGTATGGATGATCTAGAAAGTTCTAGATCAATCTAATGAGAAATTCAATATCTCACTTCACTTGAAAATCCAATCTCATGGTATATTCATAACAGCTCATGTTGGCAGCTTGTATTCACCCTCATTCTCTTCCAATTTCTCTCCTAATGGTATTTTGGATGTGTTTGGATTGAAAGGAACCTTGGTTATGCCTTGAATATTGGTTTGGCAATTATTACTTAAGATGTAAGTAACTACTTTTCAAAGCAAGTCCACAAATTAACCCTCAAGTCAAAATTGTGGCAATGTCAATGTTCTTAAAATGTGTTTTACAATCAAAATGACATATTACATGCGTTGGTTTGGACATGTAGATCAAAAATCCCAATTTCCATCTTTGGTTCATTTGAAATTCATCCTTATTTTAGGCCATTTTTGTGATTTTGACCTACAAGCAATTCCAACCTCTCATGACCTATTGACTAGCCTTAAAACATCATTTTGAACAAGTTTGATGTTGAACATTTTCCCATTTGAAGCTTGCAAATAGGAGTTATGGCTTTATGATTGAAATGACCTATAATCTCCAAATAACCAAAATACCCTTGACTTGTCAAAGCCATAACTTGAGTTCTACAAATCCTATCAAGGATTTATAGTACTCTCTAGAAATCTAAGAGGATAAGGAACAACATTCATGTTAACCAAAAGTTCATAGGAATCATCCTTCTAGGGAAAACGTTTCATGCAAGTTGGACAACTTTCAAGCTCCAAATTCACATGCCTCAGATGACCTGTAACTTGTCAAAGTCATAACTTGAGTTCTAAAAATCCTATCAAGGACTTATAGCACTCAAATTAAAGCTAATATCATGCTCTACAACTTTCATGTTGGGGGAAAGATGAGATGACAATCACATCTTGAGCTAAATTGCCTTGAAGATAGGGGTCAAACTAGGGGATTTTACACTATCAAGCCTTAGAAACCCTGCTTGAAACTTCTCAAACTCTTCAATCATGATGAGTTGACCTTGGAATCATACTTATAACATCTCAATGAATCAATCCATGATCACATGGCTCTTGAATTAGGTCTCAACCTCCTTTAAATCATCAGTTGACTTAGGGTTGACCCAGTCAAACCCTAGCTGCACCACTCATGGCTGAGCCTTCTTAATCTTGCACAATGACCTATCTAGGCTTCAAAGTGATATTCAACACTTCTAATGAGCTCTCTCAAGACCTCAAGTCTAACTTCATGGCCTCAGAATCATCTGATGACTTTCCACCAACTCTTAAGTTAGGAGACACACACTTGGCTTCAACCACTCTCTCTGAGGATCTTTTAACTTCTCTGACAAGGATATCAACCCTTGGGCACTTGAATAACCTTCTTAGCTAGATTCATAGTCTTGTATATCTCTTAATTGGTGATCATACCTCTTGATCTCCTGCACACATGTCAATAAAATGCAAATGATAATGCTAATGTGAATGAAATGAAACACAAGCTAGGTGAAGAAAAGTTGGGCAAATTTTGGGGTGCAACAGCTGCCCCTATTCAAACGGCTTGGACCTGACTGGGTGAGAAGCGAACGACTCTCAAACAATCAAGGTAAAAGACGGTTGAATACCCACAAACCCGGAAATTTTCCAACTGCCCAAGTACACGGTACTCTGAGGGGATAAATCTTCGGAAACTGAAATATTAGTTGTACGGCAACTAGCTGGGGGATTGGTCACACGGCAACCGGTGATGCATGGTCGACCATGCCGTCAGGCATCAGAATCCCTCGGGACTCATCAGGTCAACAATCAAGTTAATCATGCCATCGGGCACTCAAAGAAGTTTTTGGGCGTCAGCCGAACTTCGTCAGTAAGTCAGGAACAGAATTCTCGGTCAATCATGAACCAACTAGGGGTATCTAAGCCATTGCCACTAGGCACTCCGCGTCAACTGAGATGACTGCTTTGACCTTGTAGTTAGACTTCATCAGTAAGTCAGGGGTTTTGGCACTACTACCAGACTTCAATCATCAAGTCTCCAAGGGGAAGCTTCAACTTCGCTGTTCAGAACCTGCTGGGGATGACACGTCTCCGCTGGGGATTCTGGAGAACTATCATGTAACTCTGCTTCGGGGATCCAGAAATCATTCTGGGTGAATCAACTCTTCCGAGGACTTCAAGAATCATCTTAGACAAATACATCCATCGGGAACTTCAAGAATCATCTTGAACTAATAACTCTGCTGGAGATTTCAGGAGTCATCCTGAGCAAATACTCTGCCGGGGATTTTAGGGATTTTAAGAATCATCTTAAGCAATCACTTCGATTGGGAGTTCAAGAATCATCTTGGGTGAACGACTTTGCTGGGAAGAATTCAAGAATCATCTTGAGCAAACCATTCTGCGGAGGAACACCTGCAAAACAAGAACGGTAACGACCTGGCTCATGTTTCGTATGCATATGCTTTGACAATGGCGTAATGCTCCACGCGGTGGAAATGCTACGCATTTAGGGTAAATGCTATGCAATCATGCAAGATGCTATGACCCCATCAGCAAAATAAATGCTGAAGGGAGAATCCTCCTGTCAAGGAGAAAGGACCACTCTGGTGGAGGAAGGACTCATCCTGCCAAGGAGAAGAAATCACACCAATCTCAATTGGACCCCGCCTGGGGAAACAAACTTCAGACGCCTGCTGCAGGGGAGTAAAGCTCTCCGAGAACCTGGATCAACTCATCTGAGTATTCAAACCACTAACTGCTGAGGAAAATGATGTCAATCGCAGGAATAAACTGCACGGCCTTCACGGCTACAACTTTCCTGGAGATAACGACTCCGGTGGGGAAATATAGCATCAGCTATTCCACACTCTACTGGGGAAAACCAATCATGGCCTGAACGGCTTCCAAGGACTCGGCTCTCTTGGGGGTTTACAAACTCGGCTGGGGAAGAAGGAATCATTCTGCTTACTGGGGAGAGTACGACTCTGCGGGGACTTTCAATTCCGCTGGAGACTTCGGTCTGCGCTATCGGACGCTGCACACTTCAGTATATTACTCAGCTGGGGAAGCGACGCTCCTTCAGGATACATCTGGTTGGGGAGAGAATCTTCTCTGCTCGGGGAAACACATATCAATGCTTATGATCTCGTGTTCAAACTCCACAGGGAGGTGCTACTGAACTTGTTGAAGAGGAAGGAATCATCCTGCTTGGGGACGCATACGACATACTGCCTGGAGTATGCTATACCTGCAACAACACAAACAAACAGACAAGATACCCTTCTCAAAGGGATCTATCAAGGTTATCATCTTGTGACAATGTTCAAGTAATTCTTTGTTTCAACAATCAGTGGCCTAGGCCAGTAAGTTTATGTATGCGCATTTTATCAAAAACATCGGCGTTCTTTTTCCGCAAACAAAACAGATAAATGCTAAACAAACAAACAGAATTGCTGAATAGTATACATTTTATTGATAACGAACCCCTGAATGGGTAAAAATGTTTTACAACAGATGCAAGCTCCTGGAATGAGGAAGTTGCGCAAAAATAAAACATAAATATACATCAGTATATACACAAATGTCGGCAATGAGGCGTAGACAAACACCATGAGTTGATCCCTCTATGACCCACTCGACTTCGATACTTCTTCGACGCTTCAGCTTCAGAAGAGATTGATTCAGATAAAGGCCTTCAGGTCTTCCGAACCACTAAACAATGAAAGTCCATACGTGGAACGCAGTCATTTGCTTTTTCAAATCCCTAACTTTTTCCTGAATCGCCCTTTCGGGTTTTCGATTCACCAGGATACCCTTTTTTGCCAAAGTCGCCCATCCGGGTTTTCGACTTTGCGGGTGTACATTCTTTTCTTTATATCCCTAATTTTTGCCGGAACCTTTTTCCTTTTTTATGGTTCGCCGGGATGCCCCATTTTTGCCTGGATATTCTTTTTCTTTCCAGCGGGCCATTTTTTAAGCAAAGTATTTCTTAACTGCGTCCGTGTTCACCGGGGATGCAAAATCTTCACCATCCATCGTGGATAACAACAAGGCTCCTCCCGAGAAGACCTTGCTGATGACGTATGGACCTTCGTAATTTGGAGTCCACTTGCCCCGGTGATCGGAGTGTGGAGGAAGAATCTTCTTCAGGACGAGATCACCCGTCTGAAAGCTTCTAGGACGCACCTTCTTATCATAAGCTTTCTTCATTCGGCTTTGATACAGACGACCATATGCAATCAATGCTAACCTCTTCTCGTCCATCAGGCTGAGTTGGTTTAGTCGGTTCTTAATCCATTCTGCCTCATCGAGTTTCACATCAACCAAAACTCGCAAAGAAGGAATCTCAACTTCTAACGGTAGGACAGCTTCCATACCGTACACCAATGAGAAAGGAGTTGCCCCGATTGACGTACGTACCGTTGTACGATAACCGTGCAGTGCAAATGGCAGCATCTCGTGCCAATCCTTGTAGGTCACAACCATCTTCTGTACAATCTTCTTGATGTTCTTGTTGGCCGCTTCAACGGCGCCATTCATCTTCGGCCGGTAAGGAGATGAGTTGTGGTGTTCAATCTTGAAACTCTGGCACAGCTTCTTCATCATCTTGTTATTCAGATTCGAACCATTATCAGTAATGATCCGCTCGGGAACTCCGTAACGACAGATGATGTCCCTCTTTATGAATTTAGCCACTACTTGCTTGGTCACGTTAGCATATGAGGCTGCCTCCACCCACTTGGTGAAGTAGTCAATAGCTACTAGAATGAAGTGATGACCATTAGATGCAGTGGGCTCGATCTTGCCTATCATGTCGATGCCTCACATGGAGAACGACCACGGGGAGGACATGACATTCAACGGGCACGGTGGCACATGAATTTTATCAGCATAAATCTGGAATTTATGACATCTCTTCGCGAATTTAAAGCAATCTGACTCCATCGTCAGCCAGTAATATCCTGCTCTCAGGATCTTTCTCGTCATAGCTGCCCGCCGGCGTGCGTACCAAATGTGCCTTCATGGACTTCTTCCATGAGCATACTCGCCTCTTTCTCATCTACACATCTGAGTAGCACGAGATCGTGGTTTCTCTTATACAAAACTCCATCAGGATTGAGATGAAAATTTCCAGACAGCCTCCTCAGAGTCTTCTTATCCTGGGTCGACGCTCCCGCAGGATATTCCTTAGTCATAAGGAAGGTCTGGATATCATGGAACCATGGCTTGCCGTCGGAGGCTTCCTCGATTCCAAAGACGAATGCAGGTCTATCAAGACGAGAAAGGACAATTCTTGGAGCTTCATTCCAAAAATTGACTTTATACATCAAAGCCAACGTGGCTAAGGCATCAGCTATCTGGTTTTCAGCTCTGGGCACATGATGGAATTCCACTCGATCGAAGAACGGAAGCAGCCTTCTGGCATAATTCATGTACGGCACCAAATTCGATTGACGAGTCTCCCACTCCCCTTTAATCTGGTTAATCACAAGTGCCGAGTCACCATATACATCTAGGTTCTTGATTCTCAAATCAATTGCTTCTTTTAGACCCATGATGCATGCCTCGTACTCCGCTTCATTATTGGTGACCGGAAACGTCAGTCTCGCAGTGAACGGGATGTGGGATCCGTGGGGAGTCGTGATGATTGCCACAATGCCACTTCCATAAGAATTAGTCGCCCCGTCAAATATTAATTTCCATTGGGATTTCCTATCTGGCCCCTCGTCGGGCAACGGTTCATTGCAATCTTTCGCTTTAAGAAACATGATATCCTCATCAGGGAATTCAAATTTCATCGGCTGATAATCCTCGATCGGTTGTTCGGCAAGGTATTCAGACAATACGCTTCCCTTGATGGCCTTCTGGGAAACGTACTGAATGTCATATTCCGTCAACACCATTTGCCATCTGGCAATCCTGCCCGAAAGCGCTTGCCTCTCGAAGACGTACTTGATCAAATCCATCTTCGAGATTAGCATGGTTGTATGATTGAGCATGTACTGTCGTAAACGTTTGGCAGCCCAGGCTAGTGCACAACACGTCTTCTCCAGCATCGAGTAACGAGATTCACAGTCTGTGAACTTTTTACTCAAGTAGTAAATGGCATGCTCCTTTCTGCCCGTCTCGTCGTGCTGACCGAGAACACACCCCATACTATTCTCAAGAACTGTCAAGTACATGATTAAGGGTCTTCCGGCCACTGGGGGTATCAGGATTGGAGGTTCCTGCAGATACTGCTTTATTTTATCGAATGCCTTCTGGCAATCCTCGTTCCAGATAATCGCCTGGTCTTTCTTTAGCAGCTTGAACATCGGTTCACACGTGGCCGTGAGCTGAGAGATAAACCTTGCAATGTAGTTTATTCTGCCCAAGAAACCATGAACTTCTTTTTCTGTTCTTGGCGCTGGCATTTCTTGTATCGCTTTTATCTTCGCAGGATCAACCTCAATGCCTCTTTCACTCATGATGAACCCCAGTAGTTTTCCAGATCGTACTCCGAAAGTACACTTGTTAGGATTCAGCCTCAACCTGAACTTCCTAAGCCTCTAAAAAAGCTTCAGCAAATTGACCAGATGTCCTTCCTCCGTTTGGGACTTCGCAATCATGTCATCAACATAGACTTCAATCTCATGATGAATCATGTCATGAAACAAAGTGACCATCGCTCGTTGGTAAGTGGCCCCTGCGTTCTTCAGACCGAAAGGCATTACCTTGTAGCAAAATGTTCCCTAAGGCGTAATAAACGTAGTTTTCTCCATGTCCTCCGGCGCCATCTTGATCTGGTTATAACCGGAGAAGCCATCCATGAACGAAAATATGGAGAACTGAGCTATATTGTCGACCAACACATCAATATGAGGCAGCGGGAAATCATCTTTAGGGCTCGCCCTATTCAAATCCCGATAATCGATGCACATTCGCACCTTACCGTCCTTCTTCGGTACAGGCACTATGTTGGCGACCCACGGAGGGTAAGTAGTGACCGCTAAGAAGCCAACATCAAGCTGTTTTTGCACTTCTTCTTTGATCTTAACGGCCATATCTGGTCGTGTCCTCCTAAGCTTCTGCTTAACGGGAGGACAATCTTCTCGCAGCGGCAAGTGGTGGACCACGATGTCAGTATCAAGTTCGGGCATATCTTCGTATGACCAAGCAAAGATGTCACTATACTCTCTCAGCATCTCGACCAATCTCTGCTTGACATCACTCTGCAATGCAGCCCCTATCCTGACGTTCCTGACAAGTTCTTCAGAACCCAGATTCACAATCTCGATCTCTTCTTCGTGAGGCAGAATAACTTTCTCTTCTTGTTTCAACAAGCGGGCCAACTCTTCGGGAAGGTCATCGTCTTCATCAATATCTTCTTCGGCTTGATAGATCGGGCAATCGAAGTCGAAGTGAGTCGTAGAAGGTCCAGAGTCGATGTCATCTGCTATGTGGATCTCTTTGTCTGTCATTTGGATGATATCCCTGACGGACCAGTTGTTGAGGCTCTCGCCTGGTTTGCTTGGCTGGATCCAAGAGTCTAGGTCGCAGTCACTATCTTCGCCGTCTTCAGACACCGCGTTGACACTTTCAAATATCACCCCGCCACTAGTAAACTGGATCGGCCCTTTACCTCGCGACGCACTGCCAGAAGAAGAGGCTTCAGCCTCAGGAGAATATCCCAACCCAAACTTGTCCTGCTTGTTGGGTATCTCTAGAATCTGCCCCCAACCTGAGGTAGATCCGGCTTGAACAACGGCCCGGGCTTCCTTGAAGGAAGAGAGAGTCATCTCTGGTTTCTCGGTGATTACAGGAGCTACGTTCTTGACTTTAACAACTTCGAACGCCTGACATAGGGTTTCGTGGATTTCCCCATCCATCTCAACGTACTTGAAGGACGACAAATGGCTCACCATTATGTCTTCCTCGCCACAAACAGTCACGATGCTTCCTCCAACAGCATACTTGAGCTTCTGGTGCAACGTGGAGGTCATGGCACCCACAGAGTAGATCCATGGCTGGCCTAAGAGACAGTTGTAGGCGGGCGTGATGTCCATAATGTAGAAGACTGCGTCGAATGTTTCCGGCCCGACTTGAATTGGTAGGGTCACCTCCCTGAAAACATGTCGTTTGGTTCCATCAAACGCTTTCACCACCAGGTCACTGGGTGTGCAAATCAATCCTCGAGTATCTAACTTCATCAATGCTTTCTTCGGAAGAACATTGAGTGATGACCCTGTGTCTACCAACACATGAGACATAATTGTTCCCCTGCACTCTATCGAGATGTGCAGGGCACTATTGTGGTTTCTTCCCTTCGGCGTCAGCTCCAGGTCGGTGAACCCTAACCCATTTCCAGCATTTACGTGGGCTACGACCCCTTCCAACTGGTTGACCAATATTTCCTGCGGTACATACGTGGCATTCAACACCTTCAGCAGCGCGTTGCAATGTGCCTCAGAACATAGCAACAAATTCAGGATGGAAATTTTCGAGGGTGTTTGATGGAGATGATCCACGATCTTGTAGTCACTCTTCTTAATCAATCTCATAAACTCTTCGGCGTCTTTAACAAGTAAGTCTTTCTCTACCCCACGAGGGGTCTCTTCAACGACTTTACTCTTTCCTTTATCAGTTACATCAACTTTGTCCGCTTTGTCTGCCACAACCTCAGGTGGAGCAAATACTCTTCCGTTGCGAGTAATTCCGCCAATGCCCACTAGGTTATCCACACATGACCCTGAGGGTTCTAGTTCCAACTTCTGTCCGTTGCAGTAGACGTCTGCCCCATAATGCCATGGGACAACGTTGGTGCTTTCGAAAGGTATCGGCCCAGCTTTGGTGATGGTAATCGTGGGCGGTCTGGGTGCAGAAATAGTTATCGTCCGACGAGGGATGGTGATGGTAGCAACCACATCATCTTGCTTCAGCATTACCTCTCCCGATCCGCTTTCGGCCCTTCGGCTAAACTGCAGGATTCCTTCGGTCATCAGACTCTGGATCCCCTCTATCAATTGTTCGCATCTATCAGGACTAGTCGCACAGCCCATACGCAGTTCTCTACAACCTGGGAAGAAACCTCTTTTCATCAGCTTAGCTTTAACGAAGCTAAGCAGTGTCTTTAGATCCTTGACGTCAGTCAACAAATCCAAGCTCTCGTCTTCAATAATGGCATTTACTCCACCTCCACTATGATTCGGCATAGGGTTCTTCGTGACGTTTGGCACATTATCTGAGAAATTGATGATCTTAGCGTCCACCATATCCTGCACCTTGTGCTTGAAGGCTTTGCAATTTTCTATCGTGTGGCCTGGTGCCCCCGAGTGAAACTCACAGGTTGCGTTTGCAGCATAACCTGGCGGAGGTTCCCCTGTCAAGGGAGCCAGGGTCCTCTTCTGGATCAGCTGTAACTGGAGCAGAGTATGTAATAGCTGAGCATAAGACATCGACGGAGTCTCAAGGTGACGGCTCGACAGCGGTGCCCTGTTCTGATACTTTCTGTACCCTTGTTGGTTCGGCTGCTGCTGCTGCTGCTGTGGCTGTTGGACTGCCGGGATAGTTATGCTGGCCACCTGCTGGTGCTGGCCTTTGCCTTTCCTTCGAGCGTTGGACACGGCGCTCGTCTCTCCTTCCCTCCTTTTGCCACCATAAGGTTTCTTTCCTCCTCCAGCTGAGGACAGATCACCTTGAATTTTCCCCAGTTTGATCCCATTTTCAACGTGCTCACCCGTGATAATGAGATCGGGGAAGCTTCCAGACATACTGCTGACCAATTTCTCATAATAAACCCCTGGGAGGGTGGCTACGAACATTTCCACAAGCTCCCGTTCAACCATCGGCGGCTGAACCCTAGCTGCCAATTCACGCCACCACTGGGCGTACTCCTTGAACCCTTCATTGTTCCTTTGTGAAAAATTCTGCAGTTGGACTCGGTTCGGAGCCAAGTCACTGTTATATTGGTAGTGGTGCACAAATGCTTCAGCAAGTTCCTTCCACGTGCGCACACTGGTAGGTTCCAGACTCATGTACCATTCCAGGGAGGGCCCGGACAGACTGTCCTGAAAGAAGTGCATCAGCAACTTCTCGTCCTCAGAATGAGCTGACATTTTCCGGTAGTATGATCTCAGATGGACGCAGGGGTAAGTGGTGCCCTTGTACTTTTCAAAGTCGGGTACCTTGAACTTGGGAGGCACCTTGAAATCAGCAATCAGTCCCAACTTGGACATGTCAACACCCATGGTGTTCTGGTTCTCGAAATTCCTCATCTTGTCCTTGAGTGCTTTAAACCTCAGACGTGCTTCAGCAGTCAGCTCCCCTTCAGCACCTCTCTGCGAGAACACATCGTCTTGACGGTCTTCTAACCATGGCTGAGGCCCATACAGATTCCCAACGCCTGTGTTGCCGTTGCCCAGTCCAACATTGACATTAGCTTCAAAATTCCCATTACCGACGCCCGTCGTATTACTGTTGAGTCCCATGTTAGCAATTACATTGTCGTTGGCACTGCCATTCCCCTCGGTCACGGGGACGCCGTTCTGAGGAGTTTCAACAGGTGGAGGGGTTGGCACAGTCCCACCATAGAGTACGCCATTGCTGTCAACCCGTGAAATCAGAGGCTGAACCAAGGTTCTGAGCTGATCCTGGCCATTGGCGACCACTTGCATGAGCTCCATGAAGCGGTCCATCCTTTCGCGGAGTTCTTGAACGTCAGTTTGCATTTGCTCCATAACTCTGGCTTGATTTGCTCTGGTCGGATAGTGGTGGATAGGTCTCTGATCAATCCTGGAACAACCTGAAACAACCTGTATACACAAAAGGGTTAGAAAAACGACAAGGTGCTCGTTATACAAATGCTTCATGCAAATGTAAACATGTGTTTGTGCGTTAGGGAGATTTCTCCCGATCCTAGTGCCTGAGTGCCAGTGCTGATAATAAGAAGTCTGAGTCGAGTCATGGAAATAACATCTCATATATATAAAGACATCCCATCAAGGCGGTACACAACGTCACTGAATACAAGATGAATCAATAGCATGACCTCGACCAACAAGCCTGGTGATGGTCAGCATACAACAATGATCAAAACAAAAGGAATACCAATAGTCAAGCACGGCCACGGGCGCGAAACTCTTCTAACAACCCCTTCGTTTCTGGATGATCAGGCCGAGTGAGCAACCCTTTGACGAGTAACTCCCTCTGCATAATGGTGTATTGAAGACCTTCGACCGAATCTTCCCATGCTCCTTCGCCGAAACAATCTTCTAACTTCCGCTTCTTGGACTCAAACGTCAGTTTGCGCTCCTTTAGGTTAGCAAGAGCCTTGTTGAGCTGGCCTTCAGCGGCATATCTGCGAGCGGTTTCTTCATCAAACCTCTTCTCACTCGCCTTCACCTGGGCTTTCAACTTGGAGATCTGTTGCTTCAGCTTATCCTCCTGTTCTTTCCCGTTGGCTAGGGTGGCCTTCCAATGCTGATTAAACTTGGATATCCTCCGGTACGTTTCATCCAAGTGCTGCTTCTTGGTGGCCAATACGTCATTGACAACTTTGAAGTCCCGACCCAAACGCTCACGCTCAACCATCTGCTTAGTCAAATCTATCCCTAACTGGTTTACCAGCTCTGTCTGCCTCTTGAAAGAATGAACGGCTTCGCTTCTCTCGCTCCTGAGCTGAGCCAATTCTTTCTCCAGTTCTTCATTTGCCTTCTTCAGCTCATCTCTCTCAGCTAACACCTGATTATGCTGCTGAATAGGCACGGTGGTAGGCTCTTCAATCACTGAAGGGCTTTCTGGCTTGGCAGGAGGAAACGGCATCCCTACAGCATCTGCTCTGGCTCTGATCCAAGTCACATATGGAGCGTAGGCCTGGCTATTACTCTTTCCCAGCAATGGTTTTCCCCGCTTACTGATACCATTCCAAGCGTGCTGAAGCTTAGATAACATATCCCCCTCTAGAAGACCAGTGAGGTACAGAGATTCCTGCACCTCTTCATCCTTCGGCGGAGTTCTCAAAGCATAAGCGAACTGTCGGACCAGCAGAGATGGATTATAATTGATACAACCCTTCCTTCCTATCAAAGGCACATTCGAAAACCCCCTGCAGCTGAAGATGATCTCGGTGCCTAACCTATCTCTATCAAACCAGGCAATATCCTCCGCTGACAGACTCATCAAACGCTCGGACCACTCAGCTGTGGCTGCAGATGAAGCAAAGGGACCCTTCTTGGGTAGATGACTATCAAGCCATCTATAGAGCATGGGCACACAGCATGAGACATTCTTGCCCCTTCTGTTCTCGTTTTTGTAGTGGACAGAATGATAGACATCTCCTATCAAGGTAGGGACTGGATTCCCTGACGCAAAGATGTGAAATGCGTCGAAGTCTACAAAGTCGGGCATATTGGGGAACAGAATGATGCCATATATACACAGTGCAAGGATGGCGTTGAACACGACCCAACACCCGTCTTTGGCGCACTGCTGAGCTTTTCCCACTAGGAACTGCAAGGAGAAGCCGGGAACCTTGTTCCAACTAGACAAGATCAACTCGGAGGCATCCAGATGAAGTGAGGGAGCTAGACTAGCCAGATCAGGCTCAGCATCCATATGAACGAAAGGCATCTGACTCTTGATAGGCACACCTAACAAATCAACATACTCCTCTAGTGTGGGTGCGAAAATGAAGTCCTGGAAAGTAAAGCATCTCAATGGAGGATCGTAGAACTGCAGCAGGGCGTGCAACCCATTCAACTCAAACACAGAGGGTTTACGAACCAAACTGAGCAGTTTACCGTAAGACTTTCTGAATTCATCTCTCACAGAATCATCTGCTAAAGCAATCAAACCAGTCAGTTGAATAACATCAGGAGTGGGGAGTTTGTAAGCCACGGTCTTCCTCAGAGAACCCATGATAGCACAATAGAAGGCAAGAAATCCTGAATCGGGGGGAAACGGTACCTGCAACACAGACACATGTTAATGAAATGCAAATGAGCATGCAAAGCAATGTAAAATGCAATCATGCAGCAGGAGATCAAGACGACTGTGTTGTTGAGGAGATGAAGGTTCCGTATCAACAAAACCACAATACTGCTCTGTCAAGAACAACCACTATCTCTGATAGGAAGAAAACCCTGGTATCGGACAATAAACCTGCTCTGTCAAGAACACACATATATCTGATGATGAGGAGAAACCCCTGATGTCAGACTATAACTCTGCTCTGTCAAGAACAAATACATCTCTAAAGATAAGAACCTCTGATACAGGACCATAACTCTGCTCTGTCAAGAACACATATACATCTCTGAAGATAAGGACCTCTGATATAGGACTATAAATCTGCTCTGTCAAGAACAAATATACATCTGATGATGAGAACCTCTGATACCGACAAAACTGATTCACTATCAAGAAAACCAGGTAGTCTGAAGGTTAAGGTTTCCTGCAACAAACCCAACCCTGCTCACAGGTATGGACCTATACTGACACAAGTTCGGCATCCTATGCGGTCATCAGCGTCACAGACATTCAAGAGGGGTGATACGATACCCGGAAGGTGTGGCATCACCATCTCCTGAAGCGGCCTCACTCAGCTGAATCCCAAATGATCGATCCCCAGAGTCGACAATCCTCCAAACCAACAACCCCCTCAACCCAAAGGGTTGAAAAATAAGTCAACCGGGAGAACCTCGTCTGAGCGTGGATTTCATGAGACACTAGTGCCTGCAAAGCAAGCACGCACCCACTAATTTCCACAACTAATGCTAGGTACACTCAAGCCTGGGTCTGGCTTCTCACTCATCAGAATGCCCCTCCCACAACAGCACAGATAATCATATCATACTGAAAATAAAATGCGGGAAATAAAATGCGATAAATAAACACAACCCAACAAGTAATCATACAAGCGCTAGGATTGACTCTCACAGGGGACGTTGGATCCCCAAACTGACTCGCATACGGGACGTTGGATCCCAGGAAACTATCAAGTCCCCAGCAGAGTCGCCAGCTGTCGCTACCGCGAAAATAAGGTGCCGGCAAAACAGAAGAGTCGCCACCTTTCATTATTTATCCCTCAGAACGGGAAAGGAAACAATCGGGGAAACCTGACGAAAAGGTATAAGACAAGGTCATCGCAACCATTGTCTGGGTTCGGGAGTCGGTTACACAAGGGGAAGGTATTAGCACCCTTCACGTCCATCGTACTCGATGGGATCCATGCTTGTTGTGTTTATATAACGGGTTGGTTTTATCTATCTTCCTATCAAGGCTGGCTTAAAAAAAGAAAAGAAAATGACTCGGCAAAGCGTCGCACTTTATGCCTACGTATTCTCATCAGAGAATGAGAAATCAGAGTCAATGTAGTTCGACTAACTACGGGTTACGGGGGAGGTGGCTCGCCAATACGTCAGTATTGTGCCTACGTACTCTCAACAGGCTTGAGAGATCAGAGCTTACGTAGTTCAGGATAATACGGATTACGGGAATTCAGATTCATCTTTTTTTTCGAGTAGGGTTAACAAACAGTTCCAGCAGTTTGGTGCACGCAGCTCGACCCTTGGAGACTTATGCGTTACCGTTTGCGGTAGAACTGGGAGTTAACGACACTCTTTTCTTCAGAAAAGCTTCCTTTGAATTATGGGCCCACGGGGCAAAAAGGTTTGAAGTTTGTTTTCTGTCTTTTACGGAAGAACTGTTTTTTATGGATGTTTGCAACCAATATCGCACTAGAGACTATGACCTGAGAGTGAATGCGTCACATGTCACCCAAAGGGTGCCATACTAAACATCCAGACTGTTGAAAAGAAACTCTCTAACAATCCTTTCTCAGATAGCTTAAGGCTTGTAACGTACGACGTCAGTTAACCTTTATTACTGTATTTTAATTTGTTTTGAGATGAGAAGAGAGAATGAACAGGTTCAACTAAGGGGAGACTATCAAGTCCTAATGTTGTCATGCCAAGGATTCATCCTATGGTTGAGGTTTGAAACAAGGGAACTCCTAGAAGTTATCATGCATAGGTTTCAACCTAAAGTTCTAATCATCACTTCCTTATCAAAGGAAGTGAGATTCCTAGGGGATCATGTCAATGATAAACAGAAACAGATAAAGCATCAGCTTAACAGTAAACAGTAAACGACTGTAAAATGCAATGCAATGCAAGTGAGGGAGGAAATGCGTGTGGGGCATCAGCCTCCACAAGCTCATCTCAACCTCAAGCCAGATATGAATAACTGCAATCATACAGAAAGAAAAAAATAAAGTGCTATCAAGCAAGATACAATAACTGCAATCATACAGAAGAAATAAAATGCCATTAAGCAAATCACAAACCACATAGGCAAGGGAGCAGAGCTCTACCGAATACCTGCGAGCAAAGCCATACAGTAAAAATACAAGCAGAGGGAGCAACTCAACCTCTAGTGCAATCATGCTCCTAGCTTGAGTCAGTCTAAATATGAACTTATTCTTATGCATCAAGCAAATCAAACAAGTCACATCAATACAGTTGCACAGCAAGAAAACAGACAGGAAAGAAAGCAGATCAACAGCTTCCCCAGCTTCACAGCAAAGCTCCTCTGACATCAGTTCACCTCTCAGTCTGTAACTGTTCTTCAAGGCTATCATCTTCAATAGCAAGTGTCAACTTGCTTCTTCAAGCGTCTAACACACCAAACATAAGTATCAACCTATTCCCTCTTCCTCAACTTCAAGCTTCAGCTCTTCAATCAATTCCACCTTCAGGCTTCATTCCTAACTGCAAGTATCAACTTGGCTCCCTCAGGCTCTCAATGTACCAACATAAGTATCAACTTATCCTTTATTCTTCAAGCCTCAGCTCTTCCTTCAATCTCAATTTGATCTTCTTCACAAGTGTTAACTTGGTCTTCAAGCTTCAGCTCTCTCCTCTTTACCAGTATCAACTTGTTCTTCTTTATCTTCAAGCTTCAACTTCAATGGCAGTCCTCAAATACAAAGAAGTGGCAACTTCTATCATATTCAATCTTCTAACAAGGAACTCCATCCTCTAACAAGGGAGAAAGATTCATCTAACAAGAGCAAGGTTTGGATGATTGACAGCAGAGTGAAGACCAAAGGTCACCACTAAGCATCCCATCATCAGAGAAAGGGACCCTCAAAGGTTCTACCAACTTGCAAAGAGCCACACATCCTACCAAAGGAGGGATGAGGCCTCTACAAAGGGACCTTACATCATAGGGAAGAATGGAAGTGATCAACATCTTCCATGTTTATGAAGGAAGAGAATCTATCTAGAAGCTTTGCCTACAAACCCTAATCTTAACACCTAATCAAAACTACACCAAAAGAAGGGAAGATCTTCACATCCAAACCTCTTCATTCAATCCAATGCATCCTCAAATTTCCTTCATCATCATCCAAGAGAAAGAGAGCCAAAACCCTAATCTAAGGGAACTAAAGATGTCATTCTAGTCAAATTAGTGCCTTAGAATCATCTAAAGCTAGCACTTAAACTAAAATCAAACAAAAATAGTAAACTACATTAAAAATTCCTACAAAAATTCCTAAGGTACTCTAATTCAATCATGAATCTTCCCTACAAAAATCAGAGGTTGAATCATCCACCAAGTTCTAAAAATAAAATCTAAATCACAAGGTATCAACCATAAACCCTAAAAATGGAGCTCCTAAAGGTTCAACCTAAAACTACCACTTACATTCATCACAAAAATGTGAGAAAACTCTAAGGGGAACATGCATATCTATGCTAGCTACTCACAAAAAATCAAGGCCAAAATCATCATCACATGATCAAACCAAATTCAACAAAATCAAGCATCAACCATGATTATTTTAATGTCAATAAAAATGTAAAAATGCACATAAAATCAAAAAACGCATGGAATATTAATATTTTTTATCTAAAACAAACTAGATTCAATCATGAATCCATGGCAAAAAGAATGGAATTAATTGAGTTATTTTTCCATTTTTTATGAATTAATCAATAACCATGAATAAAATGAAAAATGAGATGAAAATCAAAATAAAATGAACATGCGTACGGTGTAGATAGCAAAGCAATTCAGTTCATATTATGATTGGGCCCAAAAAGGGGTGCAAGTATCAACTATCACTTAAGCCCATTGCCACCAACTTAATGAAACGCAGCGTATGATAATAGTTCAGAATCCTTCACAAAATGAGGACCACTCGTGGCCGTTGGATCATGCCTTCAGTCAAAGTCCAACCAAGATCTGATGGCTATCAAGTCATCTTCTCCATTTGAACTCCTGAAACACGGGCGCAGCCATGGCCGTCGTCGGTGGTTCTCCGGTTATCACCCCCAACCCTAACTCTCTCTAGGATCCTCCATTGCAAATGGTCTCTACACGAAACTTGTCCCAAATCTCACAAGGAATCTTCCTATACCACTTAATCATCCTAAAAGTTCAAGATTCGCAAGAACAAAATCTCAACCGAAAATGGTAACAACCCTAATTGGTCACTAACTCTCAAATTGATGATCCAAAAACCTTCCTACACCATTCTACTATGCATCTAACACAATAATTCCTCTTAATTCTACCTAATTGAAGCCATAGAACAAGAACTGCATACCTGGTAAAATTGAGCAAACAGAGGGGTTGATTCTTCAATTCAACCTTCAAGAGCTTGCAGAATCCTTCACTAGACTCTAATCAAACTTCTGTATGCAATGAAAAGAATTGAAACGCCCTGAATTCTTGAAACAGATTATGAGTTGCAGATGAAAAATTCCAATGGCTATCACACGATTCTCCACCAATCTTGCTCAACTCTCCATCTGGAATCATCCACACATGCTAGAGCAAGCTTCTGAGATTGAAATCTTGGATTGAAATGGCTTCAAACCTTGTAACCGATTTTGATTTGCAATGAGAAATTTCAAAGTGCAATCTCACTCTCCTCTCTCAATTATCATCAACCTTCACTCTGAACCCCTTCTAAATCATATATAGAACATGTATGGATGATCTAGAAAGTTCTAGATCAATCTAATGAGAAATTCAATATCTCACTTCACTTGAAAATCCAATCTCATGGTATATTCATAACAGCTCATGTTGGCAGCTTGTATTCACTCTCATTCTCTTACAATTTCTCTCCTAATGGTATTTTGGATGTGTTTGGATTGAAAGGAACCTTGGTTATGCCTTGAATATTGGTTTGGCAATTGTTACTTAAGATGTAAGTAACTACTTTTCAAAGCAAGTCCACAAATTAACCCTCAAATCAAAATTGTGGCAATGTCAATGTTCTTAAAATGTGTTTTACAATCAAAATGACATATTACATGCCTTGGTTTGGACATGTAGATCAAAAATCCCAATTTCCATCTTTGGTTCATTTGAAATTCATCCTTATTTTAGGCCATTTTTGTGATTTTGACCTGCAAGCAATTCCAACCTCTCATGACCTCTTAGCTAGCCTTAAAACATCATTTTGAACAAGTTTGATGTTGAACATTTTCCCATTTGAAGCTTGCAAATAGGAGTTATGGCTTTATGATTGAAATGACCTATAATCTCCAAATGACCAAAATACCCTTGACTTGTCAAAGCCAGAACTTGAGTTCTACAAATCCTATCAAGGACTTATAGTACTCTCTAGAAAGATAAGAGGATAAGGAACAACATTAATGTTGACCAAAAGTTCATAGGAATCATCCTTCTAGGGCAAAAGTTTCATGCAAGTTGGACAACTTTCAAGCTCCAAATTCACATGCCTCAGATGACCTGTAACTTGTCAAAGTCATAACTTGAGTTCTACAAATCCTATCAAGTACTTCTAGCACTCAAATTAAAGATAAGATCATGATCTACAACTTTCATGTTGGGGGAAAGATGAGATGACAATCACATCTTGAGCTAAATTGCCTTGAAGATAGGGGTCAAACTAGGGGATTTTACACTATCAAGCCTTAGAAACCCTAGCTTGAAACTTCTCAAACTCTTCAATCATGATGAGTTGACCTTGGAATCATCCTTATAACATCTCAATGCATCAATCCATGATCACATGGATCTTGAATTAGGTCTCAACCTCCTTTAAATCATCAGTTGACTTAGGGTTGACCCAGTCAAACCCTAGCTGCACCACTCATGGCTAAGCCTTCTTAATCTTGCATAATGACCTATCTAGGCTTTAAAGTGATCTTCAACACTTCTAATCAGCTCTCTCAAGACCTCAAGTCTAACTTCATGGCCTCAGAATCATCTGATGACTTTCCACCAACTCTTAAGTTAGGAGACACACACTTGGCTTCAACCACTCTCTCTGAGGATCTTTTAACTTCTCTGACAAGGATATCAACCCTTGGGCACTTGAATAACCTTCTTATCTAGCTTCATAGTCTTGTATAGCTCTTAATTGGTAATCATACCTCTTGATCTCCTGCACACATGTCAATGAAATGCAAATGATAATGCTAATGTGAATGAAATGAAACACAAGCTAGGTGAAGAAAAGTTGGGCAAATTTTGGGGTGCAACACTCAGTCTCTTTATGTTGGACATCTTTTTCCTCCTCAACTTTTGCTTTGTCGGACTGATCAATTTCCGGCTCTGCATCCTTGAGTATGTCTTCAGTAGATGTACCTGCACCATGAAGCACACTACGTCTTCCGACATTTCTCGGATAAAATTCATCAAATTTTACATGTAACGATTCTTTGATAATAAGTAATCTTTTATTGTAAATCCTATATGCACGGAGAGTATCCAAGGAAGATACCTTCGTCAGCCTTAGAGTCGAATTTACCCAAATTTTCCTTTCCATTATTTAAGATAAAACACTTGCAACCGAAAACATGAAGGTGAGATACGTTTGGCTTGCGCACTTTTAAAAGCTCGTAGGGTGTTTTGTTTAGAATGGGGCGGATGAGCACCCTATTCAAAACATAACACGCCGTACTTATGGCGTCGGTCCAAAAATATTTTGGTAGTCCACTTTCATTGATCATTGTCCTTCCCAATTCTTCTAAAATACGATTTTTTCACTCCACCACCCCATTTTGTTGAGGAGTTCATGGAGCAGAGAAGTTATGATCGATACCGTAGTTACCACAATATTCTTCAAATAAATGATTTTCAAATTCACCTCCATGGTCACTTCTAATTGACACAATGTTTGTACTTAACTTATTTTGGGAAAGTTTGGCAAATTTTTCAAAGGCGGCGAATGTATCGCTCTTGCTAGCCAAAAATATAGTCCAACAAAATCTAGAATAATCGTCCACTATTACGAAACCGTAATAGTTTCCGCCTAGGCTCTTGATTCTAGAAGGCCCAAATAAATCCATATGGAGAAGCTCGAGAGGTCTTGTGGTAGAAACAATATTTTTAGATTTGAAAGATATTCTCGTTTGCTTTCCCATTTGGCAAGCATCACAAAGGTGATCCTTGGTGAATTTTATTTTGGGAAGACCTAGGACTAGATCTTTTGAAACTAATTTATTCAGCAATTCAAAATTAACATGTGCTAAGCGCCTATGCCATAACCATGAATCTTCACTCATTGTTATGAGGCATTTGTCACTTGTTAACGATACTTCATTTAAGTCAAGCATATAGACGTTGTTTACTCTAAATCCATTAAACATATTGTCATTATCATGCACAATTTTGCAACACTCTTTTGAAAATGATACATTGTATCCTTTGTCGCATAATTGGCTATTGCTAAGCACATTATGTTTAAGGCCCTCGACAAGCAACACATTGGAAATCGTAGTGGAAGAGGGATTACCTACACTACCTTTACCAAGTATTGCTCCACGATTGTTATCACCATATGTTACATACCCTTTCTTCTTAGCCACGAAGTCTATGAATAGGGATATGTCTCCAGACATGTGTCTTGAACATCCACTGTCGAGAACCCATCTTCTCTCAGTGGTCTCGACACATTGTACCTATTAAAAGATAATTAGCAAGAGGAGGTACCCAATGGCATATTGGGTCCTAATATGTTAGTGACAAAGGTGGTTGCATTTGGGCAACCATTGATAGATGCCTTTAGGAACCAAAAATCTCCTAAATCGGCATTTAGCAATGGAATGGCCTTTCTTGCAACAATATAAGCATGCAAAATCGACTTTAGAATTGCTTTTACTCTCTTGATCCCTAATTACATATGTATATTTTTGATATGGGTTCACCATACTTTTTCTAAAATCCGTTCTATCAATGGCAAATGTAATTTTAGGCTCAAGAGCCTTGTTTAATTTGGCCTTAAGGTTTCTAATTTCACCTTGCCAAATATAACAAGTAGCACATCCAAAGTCGAAAGGATTTCTATGGTCCTCACAATCCGATTTATTACTTTCCACAATGGAAGCCTTAAGTTCCTTAAGTTTCCTTTCGGACTCTTTAATTTTATGCTCTAAGTAAGTAAAAATTCTTTTATTAGAGGCAAGTTTCTTAAAGGCTTCAGTTGCTTCATTGTGTAAAGTATCAAATGCGGCTTGTAATTCTAAATGCGACATATTTGAGGAATTCTCATATTTAGAGTGACGTACCTGCTTTTTCTTATTTTTCTGATGTGCGGAAAGGCATAGGTTCACAGACTCTTCTTCAACACTAGAGCTTTCATCAGAGGAGGAGGAGTCGCTATCGCTTTCCCAAGCTATATACGCTCTTCTTGTTTTTGACGATTTCTTGTGTGATTTAATAGATTCCTTTTCTTTGCCCTTTTTGTTTAAAGGACAACCGGGCTTGTAGTGACCGGGCTTTCTGCATTTATAGCACGATCCTCTGGTTTTACTTCCTTTGGTGTCGCTATTTCGAGAGTTCCTTGATTTTTTTTCTGAAGTTGACAAGGTTCTTTTCTGAGTGTTGAATGTCGTTCTTTCTCACATACCGATTATATCGTTTTACAAACAGCCCCATATCCTCAACCTTGTCCTCTTCTTCATCGTCACTAGATGAATACTCACTGTGCTCCTTGGATTGAGACTTCGAGGAAGAAGTCTTGAGAGCGATTTATTTCTTCTCAACATTCTTTGTTTTATCCTTCTTTTCTTTCTTTTCATGCTGGTCAAGGCTTAGGAGCACTTGTTCGTGCTCTTGTAGCTTTCTAAATAACGTTGTTAGGTCCAAAATAGTAAGATTATTTGCTTCTTTTATGGCGGTCACCTTGGGCTGCCATTCCTTGTTTAAACATCTTAAAATTTTATCAGTAGCAACGTCATTGGTCACCGTCCTACCAAGTGAATGTAACCTATTGATGAGATGAGGAAACCTTTTCTGCATGTCCGCAATGGTTTCCCCTTGCTCCATGTAGAAAAGGTCAAACTCTTGTGTTAGTGTATTGATTCTAGCTAACTTCACATCGTTTGTCCCCTCATGAGCAATTTGGAGTGCATCTCACATGTCTTTCGTCGTAGGGCAATGAGACACACGTTAATACTCATCAACTTCTAATGAGGATATTAAGATGTTTTTAGCCTTCCAATCATAATTGTATTTCTTTTCATCATCTTCAGTCTATTGTGCTTCGGGCTTAGGTACAACCACATTATCCACATTTGTCATAGTAATTTCTATTGGACCATTGAGGATAACGTTCCATATTTTTCTATCTATGGAGTTTATGTGCACCCGCATACAATCCTTCCAATAACCGTAATTTTCACCGTTAAAAACAGAAGCTCTATTATAAGCCCCTTTAGGTTCGTTTACCATTTTCTATCAAAGTTATACTTGAAGCACGGAGTGAACCAGGCTCTGATACCACTTGTTAGACGATGGCTAGGATCTAGAAGGGGGGTTGAATAGATCCCAATTAAAATTTGAGTCGGCGCTTACCAATTTAAAATTGGTTTTAAAAATGTTTTTGAAATGCGGAAGCGGCCTTGGAAAAAACTCGTCTAAAACGAACTGTTATTGGAGGATCGGATATGTGTTAAGCTAATGGATATGATAATAAAAGAAAAGTAGATTCAATACACTAGTCACACTAATTAACTGATTTCACACATTTTAGTAGTGCTAGTTCCAATGTTCAACACAACCCACCAAAATATAGCAAGTAAACTAAGTAAGTTTTAGTTCAAACAATTTATCGAACACTTGGTGTGCAAAACACTCCAAGTGAATTTTTGACTTAAGTAAGTAACTTTAAAATCCTTGTACAATTGTTTATTGTACACAAGTTAAAACAGTTCCAGTTACTTACTAAATTCAATGCTCGAATCAATAAACTTGCTTAAACTAAAATCACTTAATTTTTAAGCTGAAATTGAAAATGCTGAAAAATGAAGAACACAAAGATTTGTTGAGGCAGTTCCCCCGTCGTCCTCGCTTCGGGGTACGTCTGCCCTCAATTCTAAAAATAGAATTGAGATGATTTATAATAGATATCACCTGAAAAGTTGTAGTAGTTTATACAAGAGTTGATAAGCAATAATACAAATAATCCCTATAGATGTTGATGTTGCTATCACTTCTTGCTCCTTGATTCGAGTTGAATCAAGACCTTCGATCGTTGTGAATTGACCTCCGATTCCAGCCCCTTTGTTGAAAACCTTTCAGTTCTTCAAACCCTCGGCCCGGCTGATCTTTAGACACCAACGAATCGAACCTGGAACTCCCTTCAACACTTCACAGCCCCAGCTACTAGATTGATGAAAAACGTTTCTCAATCACCTTCGTACCGCTGAATGTTGATGGAGAATTACCGTACCAAAAACCCCAAATTCGTAGAATCTTGGAGGGCAAAACCTTCAAGGTTTTATTCATGAAAAACCTGCCACAAATCTCCACCCGAACCGGACTTTCCCTCAATGGATTCGAACCTTATCACCTTGAACAAGACACAAAGCACTCCAAAAATGGTTGTGTGTAGTTGCAGTGTTGTGTGTTGTTTGAGGATGAAGATGAAGAGAAATGTAGCACCTATTTCACTTTTCTTGTTGACACAATATACTTAAAATGTAATTGTTCGTTAATAAAAATGAACAATCTTCTATTTATAATAGTAAGACAAATAACTAACACAACAAGATTAAAAACTCAACAGTATGCGTCGAACATAGGTCGGCGCACGCTGACCCGTGGGAATTATGAAGACTTCATGCACCGACTGATGGTCGACTCATGGTGTCCATGCGCTAACCAGTGGAAAAATTGACTGGATGTGCGCTGACTGGTATGGTCGACTCAGAGCTGTAAAACTTGCAAAAATCATCATTTGTTGATTTGTGCGTTTTGTCACGACTGAATATTTATCACGTGTTTTGCCAATGATTATATGATGAATTAAAGAAATATAGGAAGGATATGATATGTTAAATATTGCAATTGTCTTTTGAGTGAAATTGACAGCTCCTTATTGATCCGAGGTTGAATTTTGTCATCATTGAAACTTGAGAATATATGTTGTGTGACTGCTTGCCCTAACAAGAGGGAGGCTGTAGAGCCGCTGACTTTGCATTTTTCTTGGAATTCAACCAAACTTTTTTACTAGCTTGAGGGTAGATACCCTCAAAATCCTCTTTTGTCTTTTTGTCTAAATCCTCAGTAGCTTCGATCATCGTGCATTCTAGGATTTGGGTTGTCACTTACTCTTTAAGGCCCTCAGTAGCCTTGACCATCATGCATTCTGCTACTTCAGAGTACAGTGCTTCCTCCGTCTTCAGAGGGTTCGCATCCACTTGCATCTTTGGTCTTTCACCGAATTTGAGCCATCCTTCCTTCAATGCTTTCTGCACCAAATCCCTAAAAAGAACACATTGAGCAGTTTTATGACCAAGAAAGTTGTGAAATTTATAGAATCCCCTCTTTTTCTTTTGTTCTAGAGGGGGATCTTTTGTCCCGATCGGGATGAAAAGTTGACCATATTTAACCAATACATCAAATATCTCATCACATTTGGATACATCAAAAGAATATGTTTTTTCGACGTATTTGTCCGTTTTCTCCGTATCGACCGGATTCTTTCCGTTCGACGACTTCAGGACTTTGCACGCGTATGGGGGTCTAGGTTTTAGTTCATACACATTGACGGTATTTTCTTCGACGAATTCCTCATCGTCAAATGAATATCCATCGGTGACTACAAACTCCACCTTTTCTTTCTTACGGTACCGACTGGTTTGAGATTTCTCGCTCCTCAAATGTTCGACCTGTCGGACGCGGTCGGCCAGCTGTGCTATATCTCTTAGGTATTGTGTATCTAACTTCTTTCGAATGGAATAATCTAGTCCTCCCGCAGCCATTTCAACCAATTCGTGTTCAGGGACTTGTGTAAAGCATCACGCTTTCAGTAGTCTGAACCTGTTCAGATATTGGTCTACGGACTCCGCTGCTTTCCGTTTTACGCTGGCTAACTCTTTTAGGCTGATCTTTGATTGTGCCATATAAAATTGTTCGTGAAACAATCTTTCTAGTTGTGCCCACGTGTGGACCGACTGTGGTGGCAACGAAGTGAACCATGTGAATACATTTTTGGTGAGGGAACCAGGAAAATATTTCATTTTTAAATCCTCGTTATTTGCTATGTCCCCAGCTTTGGTCTGATATCTAGCTACATGTTCGACGGTGGACTCCTCCGTTTCACCTGCAAACTTGGTGAATTTTGGCACCTTCCATCCGCTTGGTAACTCTGTTTGTAACATAAAATCTGGTAGAGGGGACGTGTAGGCGGGCCGTCGAAGACTAGGGTTCGCACCGTTTCGAACCATAATGCGTTCGAGCATGGCCTCTAGATTGGCTTCAACCCCGGGACTCTCGTTCCTAACTTGTCTAACTACGTGGTCTGGATCTTGGTCCCTGTGAACCATCACAATGGGGGGGCCTTTGGGCCACCCTAGGGATATGTTCATTCTCAGGAGCCTGTAGGTTATTTCTCTCTTCGACAGGCTCATTCTGTCGAACCGGCGTGTCGGGACGATTTGGAGGGGCTTGTCCTCCTACGTTCCTAGGGGCCCCTAGGAAGTCTCCTATTCGGGTCATCTGAGTTTCCAGTTGTTGGTAACTCTGGGTCAAATATTGTATTAAAGGTCTCAGAATGGTGCCTATTTATTGGGTTAACATATGTACCATCTCGTGATTGCTTTCGTCCATCTGCTGTCGCATGACTGCGACGGAACTAGTGGTGAAAGCAGGTATTGCGGTGGGAAGTGACCCAAAACCTGGAGGCCTTCCCCCCTGTTGGGTCAGGGGGCCTAGGTTTCGATATGGCGAGAATGCTGAAAAGGAATTCTCCCCCGTGCCTACTCCACCATAGCGCAACGTAGACATAAATTCTGGTGGCATCCCTAAGTGTTGGGGTGCCGACATGGTGAAACTGGGCAAGTATTTCCCATCGACTCCTGTCGTCACGGGTCTCGCCTTAGGTCGACTCGGAGTCGCGAATGGTCCGTTGTAAGCGGTCAAAGTGACTATCGTCGTGGATCCGGTGCTCAGAGCCGTCCCTAGTGATAAAACCGAATTTTCCTGCAAAGACGTTTCTTTATTTTGTTGCGGTGTTACCATCTTTCCACTACATAACTGCATATACCCAAACCTACGGGTCCCACCAGGTGTGCCAATTTATTTGCGCGTGATTTTCGCGCGGACAACCTTTGACCTCCCTCTGTGGGTTTGCTTGCGGGATCGACCAAACTAGTCCCAAGACACTGGTTTGGGGTGGATTGTTTACTTAAGTTTTATGGTGCACTCGACAGTTGTTTGCTTTATGGAGCATGTAGGATGAAATTTAGGCAAGTAAAGACAAAGATGTTCCTAATAAGACAAGGAAATGCTGAAAAGGGAAAAAAGAGTTGCTTACAATAACATAAAGACTTGGTAAACTTAACTTAAAAAAGAAAAAGTACAACTGGACGTATTCGTACATTTTGGAATGAAAAGGATACTCTTTTCTCTTTAGTGTGTGGTACTCAGAGTGTTTTTCTTCAAATGCTGATAAAAGACGCCTCTTTTTCAAAACCAGGCTTTGCTTTATATAGACACATAAAATAACTTCCAGGACACTTCAGGAGGAGCCACGTGTCAGCCCACAACTTGTGTAACTTCTCCCATGTTCCTCTTGACAAAGTGATTTCCCGCCAGGCACAAAAAACTCCCTTGTCAGGGGTACCTCTGTTGGTTTTTGATCGACCGACGTAGGTACCTGTTGACCATACAATTCCCCCTGTAGTGTCGACTCGGGGCTTGTCTTTTCCAGATTTTTTTGATGTCGATCCTTGGCTGCCAATATTGTCAAGATCCTTTCCTCCACCCAAGGATATTGTCGGTCTGACGCCTACTTCTTCCACCTCCTGTCGAGGTCAATGCTTTCAGTTGGCTAATTTTCAACCAACAGAGGGCTGGTACTACTACTGCTAGTTTCTTTTATTTAGTTTCATTGCTAATTTCATGAGTCGAGATAATGGACTGAGTTGATCATGTGTTGATTGTTACGTTTCAAAAATGAATTCTCGCTTATGATCGTTAATATGATGCTGCTACTTGTATTCGCTATTGCAATCAGTAATAGGCTGTTGATTGGTTGTGATGCTAGGATTACTGTTTCGACCACATATTTATTTCAACAACATGCTTTGGTGAAATGTTATATTAATATTTTTTCCAGCCTAATCATATTGAAGTTAAAAGGGGGGCACGCTGCTATTTGTTTTTATTTTTTTAGTTTATGTCATCAAAACTACATCGCCTCATGACAGAAGCACTGTTAAAACTTTCATTTTGTTGGGCACCTTTTACAGTTGCCTAAGAACAGGCGTTGTTAAAAACCAGTTTTTATATATACATTATTTTATTATATTTATAATATTTATTTAATTTTTTTTTTCTTTTTGCTATAAATTGTTTATAAGAATTATGTAAATATAAGAAAATGAATTATTTTATTAAATACATGTATTTAATATTAATTAATTAAATTATTTAATTAGCTTTATTAAATATTTGTATTTAGTTTAACTAATAACTTTGTATGATTTAGCGATCTTTGCCAGATTACTTCGGTTGCACGATCTCTTTGACTTGCTCCTAATAACCTGTGTTGACCTTATATCACCTGCACACTCGAATTATCTTTCAATTAAATCTCAATTCGATACCAAGTCCGTTTTCATGTACGTAAACTCAAACCTCGACCAACGTCGAGAATTTTCTTTAAACCAATTAATGAAAGTAGTGGGTTCTTGGGGTCTAGCACTCCTTGGATCCTTGGATGAATGCTCTTGGGGCACACGCCTTGAGTTGTGTTTGTCCCATCTTTCATTTCTAAATATACTTAATTCTTCTTAAAACTTGTAATCCTCTTTTCAGACCCTAATTTGTTTAACCTAGTTCAATCGTTCTTCAAACATTTCTCAAAAGATATTTTCTTAATTAATAATGGAGACATAGAATTCTTGAGGTCTAGCACTTCTTGGGTTCTTAAAAGATTGCTCTTGGGGCGCACGCCTTGGGTTGTAATCCTTTCAATACTTAATTCGTATAAAACACCCAAAGCATCTAATCAAAATAAGCTATTCCATTCAAACCATCTTTTAAACTAAATTACGGAAGAAATGAGTTCTTGGAGCCTTGCACTTCTTGGATTCTTGAGTGACCCGCTCTTGAGGCGCACGCCTTAGGCTGTAGGTTGCTCAAAATTTTGTTTCCAAAACACTTCCCCTAATTACTTGGACAAAGCGTTCACTATCCATCAAACACAAATTTCATAATTGAATGAAAAAGGTGTCGTTGGAATATATCATTCTAATAATGCCCGATTAATGGGTTGCGAGGCTGACGTCTCATTTATCGAATAGGCGTCATTCTTCCTTAAAATACTCAATAAATCAAACTCTCTTCTCGCCCCCATGCGGTTAAAACTTCTCAAACACTAATTCCTCGCCCCGTGCGATCTACAACTCAAACACCTTTATCAAAGAAAATTGTTTAGTCCCTTCTTTCACGCATACAAACTTGTGCTTCAGCCTCCCCTAGCGAGCAGACAAGCAAACATTTAGCAGTTAAAATGCGACCTAAACATTCGTTCGTTTAAAACACAAACCCATCAGCCATAGTCCGAACTAGGAACGCCCTGATTTCTCATTTGTCAATGAGAATACGTACGCATAGGATTGCGAGATCCTAGCGAGGTAAAAACCAAATGACATATCTTAACAAAGATGAAGGTATATCTTAACAAAGATGAAAGTACATCTTAACAAGATGAAAGTACATCTTAACAAAGATGAAAGTACATCTTAACAAAGATGAAAGTAACAACCAAGAAATATATGCAAACAAGTTACAACTTGAGGTGAGCATGTTATAGGTTTAAAAATGTCATATGTAACCACATAAGAGCAAAGATCATACATTGATTACAATCAAGACAAAAAATGGGCAAACAATGTCACAACAATGCAAGTAGGAAGTTCAATACTTTATGGGGAATTCATAAATTTAAAGATGAATCACTTAGATGCTTACAAGCAAATATGGAAATTCAGACTTAAGTACACAAGGGAGTTGATAAACCAAGCTCATATCAATTTCAAGTTGAACTTAATGAAAATGAAATCAGAGTTTTTGAAATAAAGATTGAAAGATAGGACGGTGAAAACCCTAAAAAGGCACACTACTTTCTTACAATGTAAAGTGTTTCTAAAATATGATTTTTTAAAATTCTTTAAACATTATATTAAAATATACAATAATACAAGAAGTTAGCAAAAAGAACCATTTAAAAATGATTAAAATTGAAAAAGTTATGTTAATTTGAAATTTAAATAAAAATCAAATAAATTAGTGATTAAAAAAGATAGGGATGTCTCATTCAAGGTTTGAACCCAAGACCTTGAGCATCATGGACTAAAATTCAGCCAATTCTACCACTACATGCATGTGGTCATTGAATAGGAAAAGAAAGAAAAATAATGAAAACACTAAAAATCAAGAAAATACCCAAAAAGTGCCCTCGCTGAGGGTCAAACACGGTACAATGGGCATTACAAGATACATGAATACAAGGTAACAACCACTGGGGTGGCGATACATTCAATGTATAAAGCCATCCCAGTTAAACATATACCTAAAAAGGCATGTTTCTGGGCAACAATGCAAGGCCAACTTCAAGGCAAAGCTTAAGAACGGTTTAATTCTAATCTCTTTAATTCTTAACCAAATTTAACAAAATAAAAGTTAAAACCACTTGTTTTTAAGAGTGGAATAAGATGGTGCTATCCAATTTTTAAGAAAATGCACACAATGGAAAACACGATAGAACATGCAAAGAGAGAATTTTGAAATGCACTTTGAAACTCCAAGACCAAATCAACTGCAAATTCACACCAGCAAGGGCTTGTTCATACTTTAAATACCATATAAGATGAATTTCAACAGAAGTTATTATTCAAAATGAAAAAGAACACAAAATTAGTAGGTGAGTTATAATTGGTGAAAAGGTTTAAGAACAAGTTTGGCATATGGACAATGTTTAAGTGGCTCAAATGACAATGTCATACTTATTAATCTAAAGCTACAACAAATCATGAGCTCCATACACATATTGCAAAGATAGAAGAAAGGACTTGATGTTATTAGAGGCTAAACCTCAAGGCATGGACTGACAGCCAGGTTTTGGTGTTTCAATCAATATTGATTAATGAATTCCAACCATAGCTCTATCAGCAACTCATAGAAACAGAACTATCAAACATGATTATTTTTTTACAAACAAAAAAAGGAGCAACAATTTGACATGGTTAGAAGTGACAAATTATAGCAGAATGATATAACAGTTGTTCGTGAATTATAGACAACCCTAATAGCACCACTATGAATTCTAACATGATTACGTTAGCATCAATCAACAATTAATTCTACACTTTAATCATAAACTCTCAAGCCAATCTGAGGTTCTTATAAGACAAAGGGTTAACAACCCTAAAAAATTAAGACAAACATTTACACATTGAAATGGCAGCCATATCCTTTAGAAGTAATCACAAATTTTAGCAAAATGCAATATCAACTCAAAGTAGTTTAAATGGTATAGATTGAGCAAAATCAAATCAGAATAGTCCTACCAACATGACTGTGAGTTCCAGAATCATAACAATGTTCAACTCATCTAGCTTACTCCAATGATAATCCTTAATTTACACAAACAAAATCATGGAGAACAGTTTGACAGCCATATAGACAAAACAAATATTGATCATCAAATGCTTCAACAACAGTCCAGTGAATCATTTCAGCAGAAGTTACCAAAAACACATTGTAACATGACTGAACATCCAATCAACGATGCTTATAGCTCATAGGAATTGACAATTTTTAAACTCAGAAATGGCTTGACAGAACCAAATGCACCTCTAAAATCTAGTTGAGCAACCATACACCAAATACTTCAACAGTACCTACACATTCTGACTAGAATATGTTGCACATTAACAGGTCTTGACATAAGTCAAAATTCAAATAGCAGTCAACAATCCTCATGCTAAACCACTCACACAAGTTAATAGTAAAAGACATGGTCTGATCACAAAAAACTTCAAGATAGTCTAGATCAGCAAAGATACAACATAACCATGTTGATCATCAGCCATTCTCATGAATCATTTCAACTTGGATATAAATATCAAAACCAGCAATAGCCTTAACCCTAAAACCAAAGCAAACATGAAGAGACAAATCTGGTAGTAACAAGGTATTCCTACTTCAGTCATCATACCTCAAACCAATATCTTTACCAAGACCGCATTAAGCATACACAACTTTTAACATCAAACACAATCATGTCAATGTTGATCATCATAGGTCAAGGTATGTTTCAACCAAAATTTTCTGAATCATTTCAACATAACCATGCTAACCAAAATAGTCCTAACATCAAAATCCAAAGACAGTCTAATCCACATAAGTACAACTAGCAATGAGAGGCAGGTTCTAACAATAAATAAATCATGAGTTGACAAACTCAGATTTCAACATAGCTTTTGATAGCAAGGTCACAACTTCAAACATAACAATGTATAACTTTTAACAAAGAAAAATCCACACATACATGATGCATAATAGTGAGAAGGTTTGAGGTTACATACCTCTTGTAGTTTTCCCATACTATGCTAAGCAAGAACAATAATTCCTTCCTTTGAGCAAGCTTGAGAATATTGCTTCTTCTTGAAGAAACAATGCAATCTTATGGACAATTTGAGAGAATGCACTTCCAGCTGTTGTTTGAGACTTTAGACATCTAATATATCATGAATATGAGGTGTTCCAAGTGTTACAATGATGGAAAATGACTTAGGTAGTGATTTGGTGTGAAACTTGCACAAAAGTCAAAGTATGGTGTGAAAGAAGTTGACTTTTTGATCTATGGTTCTTTTGATGAAATTAATGGTGGGAATAGCTTCAAATGGTTATTTTAAGTGTGTGTAAGGTTTTTAAAGTTGAGGAATGTTTAAAAATGGTGTTTTTATGGTTTTCTTCACTTACAAGCAAAGATGGATGGAATGAGAGATGTGTTTCTTTTGTGTTTTTGAAGAGTTATGGTGTAAGGAATAGAGTGGTAAGGATCCTCTATTTATAGGCCAATGGAGAGGTTGGGGCAGAATTGGCATTTGGTAAGGCAAGTAGCATTTTGGTGGGAAAATCTTTGATGTTTCAAATGTGATTTCCATCTGCTGGTTTTAGATTCTTTCCAATAGTTAATACCCTTAATAAAAATCTATCTTTGAGCTGGTATACTGACCACAGAGGTGATAATGTAAGCTCTCTAGTAGCAGCAAAGCCAACACTCTCTCTCATGTGTACTTTTGTACCTTTTATATTAAACAAATGGATTATGGATGGATCTTTGGTTTTGCTTTGATTGTCTTCAGATCTAGTTCAATACTTCCTCTAACACATCACATCAGATGTCTCTCCATGGTTAGAAATGAAGTGCATAGTTGGAAATCAAGTCTATGTTGAGTTTTGACATGGTGACCATCAAGTGCTTGAAGCCAACCTTTCCAATTCGAAACTCTCAGCTCACAAGGGCTATGGAGGATTTCTTGTACTTTTTGGAAAGCCCTCACGGTGCTCTACAACTTTCATGTTTACTGAATTTTCAGATTCCAAGTGGAACTAGGTCAAAAAACCCCTCAAAGTTGGCTGAAAACATGTCTAAAAATGCCAAAAACTTAGAATTTTTCTAAGTGTTTTCTCCCTCTTGTGATGATTTTGACTATAACTCCAAATCTATGCGTTTTTTGCCCATAGGTCAGTTTTACACTTTTGTAGGGCTTTTCAAGACCTTTCCATCAAGCCTTGAACAAGCTCACTTGGATGTGTGGTTAGGAAGTTAAGGTCTTGCCCCTTTCAAAACCCTAATTCCCGACTTTTTCGATTACTCCTTAATCCTTGATCCAATGGTCATGAAAATTCGTAGCTAGGTGTAATATGTTATTAGGATCATATTTGCTTCAAACTTTGAGGTCAAATTCCTTATGGTCAAAGAGTTGACTTTTCAGTCAAACGAACCAATCGATCGATAACCACCGGATCGACTGTTGAAGTTCTGGGTCCTTTGATATCTTGAAACTTCTTGAGTAGACTTAACTAAGCCATTTGAGCTTCATGGATCATGATTCCATCATTGGAAACCTTTTAAATAAAAAGTCAAACTACAATTGACTTTTCCTAATCAAAAACCCTAATCGGGTGTCCTAGACTGCACTGTTCTTGATCTTTGGGTGAAAACCTCAAATTGAATTCATACTTGATCCAATATAGTATCTTTGATGATGTAGAGGCTTGTCCCATGAAGAATCAATCCAAGACATTGACTGATCAAACCATTGAAACCTCGATTTCTGACTGTATGGAACCCTAATTCACCTGTATCTTGACAAAGATAAACTTGAAATAGGTTAAGGTTAGATAAGAAAATGATGATGCTCTTAGAATTATCATGAAGATCTAAAGGGTCAAAATTTGGGGTGCAACAGTATCAAGGCAATTCATTTTTGTTTGGATCAAGTTACCGGTTTGTGCTGAGTTCAAATGTTTTGTGATCCAAGTTAGTGTTATCGTGCAAATTTCAAGTTCATGTGATGTGATCAAGTTACAGAATATTCCAATTTGGTTCATTTGGCCTCATGGTTCAAGGTTTTACGTTGCTCGTTGTTACGTGATGGTTCAAAGAAGAAATCAAGCCCGCCATTTATTCAGGATCATTTTAGGAGTTGATTCACCGTTATGATGTATTTTCTCAAAGTTTTGATTCAAGTAAAGTTTGGAAGGTGAAAGTAACATATTAGGCCCAATTCAAAGTCTCAAAGTCCATTATTTTTAAGTCCACCTACACAAAATAAGACATCATTCTCTCTAAAACTTATATCTAGCCCATTGCCTTGTTTTTTTTTTCTTTTTGCACACAAAATCAAAGGCCATTTCAAGTTAACCTCATGCTACCAAAATTCTCTTAAGGTTTTTATGAAAAAAATACATCCAAGATTCATAGAAAGCCCATGATTCACTTTGGGCCCTTTTTTCTTTACAATTATTTCAAAAAAAAAATAAAACAGACAAAAGCCATTCCATGACTGCTACATGAGACGGTTGAAACTCCAACTTGCAAACCAAAACCCCTAAAGCACGAAAAGGTGCTATATCAGAATGGGAAGCACAACATATGCAGCAAATACACCCACACATACCCAACCTGTCACGATTAATATAAAGTTTTACAACCATCAACGACATTCGACAACAGCCACGAACCCTGCATTTAGTACAACCATCCTCACGCATCAAAATCATACCCACACATTTCCCAGCAAAGATACCATGACCTGCAGAATTTCCTGCTAAAAATCTTCATTCGAACAACCAAAAAACCACTCCTCTTCAACCTTTGTTCGCAGACCTGTTCCTCTCAACCATCTTCTTCACCATCCTATCTCCACCCAATAACCACAACAACATAGACCTTTAACCTTCAACTCATCCAACTTTCAAATCAAAACGACACAATACTCACCCCTCTGATCTTCATTAAACCAACTGCAACATTCGAACAACCAGAAAAAACCTCCCCTTTTCACCACCGTCAACTAAACCTTCTCCTTTAGCCTTCAATAAACCTCGCCTTCCTCGCCCTCACCCACTTAAAATCTCCATCTTCAAACCCTCAACAACCTTCTTCAAGCTTCAAAACCTGTCATCCGCCTTTGACAATCCAGACAACATAAACCCAGCTCAAATCCTTAAATCAAAACCCAAAATAGAAGATTGAGAAGGAAAGAGTGAGATGAAACAGAACAAGAACATCAAATCAAAATAACCTTAACAAACTTTAGTAAACCTGAGATGAAAACCTTTTGAAGCAGATGGAGCCGAACGTGAATTCGAAGCGAGAAAGAAAGCACGAAGTTACCGGCATGAGAGCTATTTTGATCACACCAATAAGATGAAGGAGAATCATTGATCACCGATTCGACTTTTTGTTTGATGGATTGTATTCTCTCGTTGTCTTCAAAAATGTCAGAGATTTTATGTTGAGTTTTCTTGTTCTTCTTCGTGCAGATTGAACCCTAAGTATGTGTTACTGGGCTTATGATAGAGGGAAGATTAAATATCGGATTAGGCATCACTCTGAAGCCAGTCATGGGATCCATATCCTTGGTTCTCTTTATTATCCTTCAGTAAATACTTCAAGCTTGGTTAGATGGTTAAGATGTCAACTGACAAGACAAAGACAAAAGGCCAGATGAGCTACAATGGAGAAAGGACACATGCACATGCAAGATGCTAAATGAGGGATGCAAAATGCAAAATGCAGATGAAAGGGTTTCATAGAACTCAAGTATTTATAAACGTCACAAAATACCAAAGAAACTCATTTATTATTTTTTGATAACGGATTACAAATAAATATTCTTAAAAGAATCCTGACATAATAGCTAAATAAAAGCTAATAAAGTTATAAGGAAGTCTTGCGTTGTGCTTCTTGATCTGCTCTTCTAGCTGTACTTTCTCGAATATAAGTTTGTCCACGATCAACCTCTAAGGAGTAGTATGAGAGTTAGAGGAAAATATATCCTCCTGCTCTTTTCTTTTCTTGTCAGAAAATAAGAAGGAACCCATTGTCCGCCTGGATCTTTGATAATACCAAAAGCTTCTTGTCTTTGAACTTCTTTTAATCTTGAATCTGAGCTACCAACTTCCTTAGGTCATCCAAGTTACGAATCTTAAAATAATATTTCAAAATATTTTCTTTTGTAATCCATATTGTTCTATAATGTTTACAAATAAACTCAGAATTCCATGAAACCAGTGCGATATGATGCTTTATGGATGCAACGAAACACAAACACAGGCAAGCACACAGATACACAAGGATACAAACAAACAGGAAACCTAGGCTTGTAAGTAGGAGGTCATGGGTATACCCATCCCAAAAGGTTGTGGACTAAAGATTGATTGTATCTGCAGAGCAAGGGTTCTAAGAGGTGCCCAAAATCATTAGTCCATCTTTTGGATATTATCAATTTCTCGAATACTCAGTGGTTAATAATATTCTCAAGAGAACCTCTTTAGAGTGTAGTACAACATATCAACTACTTTGGGAATACTCCCTCATAGTCATCGCACTACGTCCTAAGAAAGGCCAAGTGGGGTTAAAGGTAACTAAAGGTTCCCAGTATCACAGGCTCCTAGGTCGAAAATAGTAATTGTCTTCACGAATACTCATTCAACAATACCATTTTTAGGAGGGCCTCAACTGAGCGGTGATTCTCAAGTTAGCTTGGTCGGGAATCACTCCCTATAAGCCTTGTCAAATATATCACCTTCCTATCATAAGTACACTCAAGTCCGGGTGTAGGACATTCCTCACCACACAAAGATATCAACCCAAAAGCATAAACAAAAATAAGCAAATATACATATAACAATAAATAGGCACAATAAAACAAGTTAGGGAAACCCTTAACAAAACTTCCAATCCCCAGTGAATTCGCCATTTTTGTCGCGGTGAGAATTGGATATCAAATTATTGGATTAACTTGAATCTTAATTCGTTATTCACCACCGGTCTTTAATTTGTCCAAGGGAAGGGTAAAAGATCGAATTACCCACAAGATGCAATGCAAATGCAAAGCTAGAGAGTCTAAGGTTCGGGGGTTGGTTAAACTTAGGGAAGGTACTAGTATCCTAAGCATCTGTAGTACTCTACAGGAACCTCTTGTTTTATTATGTTATTGCTATTTGCTAAGGGTGAAAGACCTAAGGGGTTTATTTCTAAGTATACTCGCTAAGAAGCTCTTGTTTTATTAAGTTATTATGCCTGCGTATCCTGACGGGAATGGAATCAGAGTATTCGTAATTCCCCTAAAAGGGATTGAGGAACTTCTTGACTATGGCCAAGGTTCCAGGGGGATAAGGTTTTGTTGATTGATTCTAGGAGAAAAGACGAGTCGTCATCTTAAGGGAGAATACTCGACTTAACCACCACAACTTGTAGGAGATGGTCTTTGCGTCACATTGAGAGAAGGGATCAAAACTCGGATTATCGACGAATATGCCATGTACCTCTCTCAAGCAGAAAAGATTCTAATCTTGCAATTATTTTATGGGGCCGGAAAATTACATCTCGACTGTCAAGATGAGTTACGTCTAATTCTCTTGTGGGGAGAATAAGATTGAATTGTACTGTAGGTTTGTCTAAGTTGAAAGAGATACCAAGGAACTGGTCCTATCTTAAGGTGTAGGGACTAAATCCTAAGTTGATCGACTTGAAAACTCAAGGATCAAGCGGGGGGATAATGATGTAAATGAGATGCAATACACACGACTTATGAAATCATGCGCAAATTCTTCCCTTGGACGTGCATACAAAAAAAAACGAAGAAAAAATAGAACGACGTTACATAATGATAGCGTAATAAATATTAAAACCATCCAACAAGCTATGGACTAGTTATACTTGAAATTAAAGCCCATGGTGGCGAGGGTCGAAACTAACAATTTAATATCACAGCAAATGCAATTTAAATTCCAGATTTGATTCTCAAAATTAAGTTGACGAATAAAAGAGTTTCAAAATCGTAATTGAGTTGATTAAGATGGAACTGATTAAATTTTAATATAAAAAAAATTAGATTTTAAGATTTTTAAACAAAATTAGATTAATTGATTAAGCTTTTAAGTTTGTTAACATAAAAAAGTTTTAAATTGTTTTATTATAATTAATCTTGCTAGGATTAAATTATGAAAGTTTTTAAATTAATAATCAATTAACCAAAATATTTTCCAAATTATTAAAAACTTAATTATTTATTTATATTATTGTTTATTATTATTATTCTTTCTTATTTTTATTATTTTATTTTATTATATTATCTATTTTATATTAAAAAGAAGAGAAAAAGAAAAGTTGGGCCTCAGCCCAACTACACAAAACAGCAAAAAAAACTAAAAAAAAAACACACAATGGGCCGGTGGTGATCAACCCACCCGTCCCGTCCCAGCGAAACAAGAAGGGGTAGTGAAACCCTAGGTCCCCAAATCTGTCGCTCCCATCATTTCTTCTTGTTCCGATTCTCAATCTTCTTCCCTTCCCTTCTTTCTATTTCGTTCTTTTTCCTCCCTCAGCTCCTCTGTTTTCTTATCTCATCTTCATTTGTAAAAAAACTCATGAGGAAACCAATGGCCTAACGTTCAATTGACACCCCTTAACTCCGCGACTCAAATACTATTATCCCTCCACCGAAAACTGACTCTCCAGCTTCTCTGTTTAACATTCCTTCAAACCCTAGTTGAAAGTGTCTGCCATGACAATCACGAGAGGGCGTCGATGGAGGTCGCGGATGAAAGTCGGTGATAGTGATGGGTTCACGGTGGGTTTGATGCATGCGGTTATGGTTAAAGGATTCAGAGGGTGGCCTGTTGGAATCTAAACTAGATCAGATGTCAAAATCCTTAAGGATGCTAAACACTGGGACTGACACTCTAGAAAAAAATTCTACAGAGTATTCATAAAGCAGGAAACAAGTCTAGTCTGGGATTTGTTAGTGAACAAAAACCCCTCTTGGGGTCCATAAAGCCAAAGATTGAGAATCAGAGGTCAAACAAGACGTCACGACCAATGTCACAACATCAGGGAAACAGAAGCAGGAACCAGATCAAGAATAAATTTCAAGGGTATAGGTGTTACTACTAGGGAAGACTTGGACACATTAAACATTTGTGCTTCAGGCTACATGGATTTCCTAGTCACCCTTATCAAGGCAAATCCAAACAGGGTATTCATGCCAAGAAACAACATCAAGGTAGACCTTACAAGGATGCTCAGGTCAAGAAGAGACAATGGGTTGCTAAGAATGTTGCTCTAGTAGCTCATACTTCTCTAAGAATGCCAACAAAAGAGGACTGGTATTTTGACAGTGGCTGCTCTAGACACATGACTGGAATAGAGAATCTTTTGCTAAACATCAAACCTCATTCCTCAAGTCAGGTAACATTTGTTGATGGAGTTAGAGGAGAAATCAAAGGTGCTGGAAAACTAGATTATCCTGATGCTCCAAAACTGGATAATGTTATGTTGGTTAAAGGACTGACTGTTAATCTTATCAGTATCATTCAGCTTTGTGACCAAGGATTTAATGTTAAATTCACTAAGGAGATATGTGTTGTTACCAAAAAAGAAGATGAGGAAGTCATGAGGGGGCACAAAGCTAAGAATAACTGCTAACTATGGGAGTTTAAAAGTAATTTCGAAGTCTTGACCAAAGGAGAAAAAGAGGATCAACTGTGGCTGGAAAAAGATAGACATCTACAGAGAAAAGAAAGGATCATATCCAAAATTGCAGTAAGAGGAACTTTAAGGTTAATCCCATAGGAAAGAAGAGATTATGGTAAATGTCAGGATGGCAGACAAGCTAAGATAGCATATCCAAAGAAGGGACATCACAAAAATCTGGACCTGGTATATTGGAATTTGATGGAGTCCATGAAAAATGGCCAGCTTAAAGAAAGTAATGTCACTCAGGATGTCATGACCTTTTTCTGTGACATCAAGAGTAACATCAATATGAACTCAGTTCAGTCTAAAAGAACCATGCACAGTGATAATAGGCATCAATTTGGAAAGATTCATGTGAAGCTTGGAAACTCTGATCTACATAGTGCTGACATGGTTACAAGAGGTCTCAAGGATACTCAATTTGAAAATTCACAAAGCAAGTTGAGGACCTGCTCTAATGAGGTATTATAGAAATTAATAGTAATAGGGAATTATATTTTGAAAATTAATCATTTGCTGATTGGTCAAAATCTTAAGTTCCCTCCTCTTGTGCAATATTACCCCTCTAGCACCCTCACACATTATGCTTACTTCATTTGGTGCCCATACAAACTCTTCATCTTTCATACCTCTTCAAACAAGCACAAAAAACCCTCTCTCTCGCGATCAAAGTCTCCAAGAATGTCTCAACATCCAAAATCTCCCCCTTCTAAAAGGATGAACATCATCACTGATACAGATGTTGATGCTAGACCTGATTCTAGCAACCCTAACGAGGTCCTTGTGGTAGCTCCTCTGCGCATGCTGACTCCAGAAGGACTATTGGTGAAGAAACCAAGGTCTTCACATGAAAGAAGACCCAAAGACCTAGTCATAAGTCATGCTTTTCACTCTACAACCTCCATTCCTAATGATGATCTCAATGGGGAAGAAGCTAGGCAAATCCACAACACCATTGCCAATTTGGTTTCCAGGGTTCTGAGTGAGCCTCATGATGTGCCAAGAATATCTAAAGGTCCAAGAGGACAAAAAGATGTTTGATCTTTGTTTTCTGTTTTTTAGAAGAAGTATCTTTTATGGATGTTTGCAACTGATATCGCACTAGAGACTATGACCTGAGAGTGAATGCGTCGCATGTCACCCAAAGGGTACCATACTAAACATCCATACTGTTGGAAAGAAACTTTCCAACAACCCTTTCTCAAGTAGCTTAAGGCTCGTAGCGTACGACATCAATTAACCTTTATTATTGTGTTTTGATTTGTTTGAAGATGAGAAGAGAAAGGACGCACTAAAGGGGAACTGATCCAATCCTAAAGTTGTCATGCAAAGTTTATCCTATGGTTGAGGTTAGAAGGGAAGCTAACTAATGTTATCATGCATGGTTAGAACCCTAATGTCTGCCATAACTTCTCTTGAACAAGAGAAGTCAGAGTTCCTAGGGAACATGGCAAAGGAAAACAACAACAGAAACAACTGTAAAGAAATAACCGTAAATAAAATGCATGCAATGCAACAAACAAGCAGAAGGAGCCAATCTTAAATTCTAGAGCAAACAAGCCCACAGGCAACACACAAAACACAGGCAATGGAGACAGACTCAACCTTAAGCCAGCAAGCAAAGCCAAACAATAACAGTCAAGCAGAGGGAGACAGACTCAACCTCTAATGCAGACAAGCAAAGGGAGAAATTCAACCTTTAGGATTCTCTTAGGCCTAGAATCATCTACATAAGGCCTAGTCTAAATGCAACATACCAAACAGTCACACAAGCAACAGTCAAGCAATCAAAGATAGCAGACAAACAGCTCAACAGCAAAGCAGATAAATAGCAAAACAAACAACAGTCTGCAAACAACTTCAAATCCAAGCCATCTTCAAGAGAATTTTTCATCTTCATGCTTCAACAATCCCCAACAAGAGAGAAGAAAGTTAACATCAAGATTATTGATTGATGATGGGAAGCAGGATGGAAACCAAGGGAATCCATCATGACACTCAACCATCATCTGAGATAGTCATCCTCAAAGGTTCTACCTCTTGTGAAATGCCACACATCCTTCCAAAGGAAAGATGAGGCTTCCACATAGGGACCTTGAATCATAGGATGGGAATGGAGAGCAATCAAAGCAATCCATGTTTATTTGAAGAAAGAGAAATCCAACTAAAGCTCTTCCTAAACCCTAATCACATGTCAATTCTACTTAGATCATGCTAAAATTAGTGCAATCATGAATTGTTCAAACCTGGTTTGTAGCTTCAAATTGAGGCAGTTATGGTGCTCCTCTTGCTCCAATCTTGTGCAGATACACTCAATGAAGTATGCTGAAGATGCTTGAAGCTTTGAATTGCCTTGAATTGCTCTGAATAAGAAATCACGATTTTCACTTTTGCTCTTGAAACTCAATCCTCAATCTCTGGCTATGGCACGAAATGAGCACCAAAATGGATCTGAATCCATCATGGAACTTATATAGAAGATGTTTGTGGGCTTTGGAGGTCCATTGAAGGCCCAAATCAGAATATCCACATTTCAATTTTACTTCAAAAACTCAACAATGGAATGCACGAATTCTGGCTGTTTCAACCTTCTAAAAAATTCAATTAGCTTGCCTATGGTCTGGTGAGAGTGTAGGAATTAAAAGGAAAGCTTGTTTACACCTTATGAGCAATCTTTGATGTGTTGCTTATTCATGAAGTAACAAATCAAACCACCATGAAATAAGCCCCAAATGAAAATTCTAATAATTCCAAGGTGCTTAGAATGATTTTTCTACTCAAAATATGTCCTTACTTGGTCTTGTTTGAACACATAGAATTAATTTTGAATTTTTTCACATAAATGCCTTTTAATCACCCTTTTGTCAATTTCTTTCAAACCAAGTCTCAACCTAAGCCAAATCAATGCATCCTGAGGACATGGTTGACCTAAAAACATCATTTTGAACAAGTTTTGTGTTGAACAAAACTTCATTTGAAACTTGCAAGATAGTGAAAATGACCTATAATGCCAAATGACCTATAATCTCACTTTCCCAAAATACCCCTAACTTGTAAACCTCATAACTTGAGTTCTACAAATCAGATGGAAGACTTCTAGTACAATTTGGAAATCTAAGATCAAGACCTACAACTTTCATGTTGGCCAAAAGTTTAGGAGAAACACCCTCCTTGGTCAAAAGTTCCATGGAATTTGGTTGACTTTTGCAGACAAATTTCACATTCATCTGATGACCTGTAACTTGTCTGGATCATAACTTGAGTTCTATAAATCCAATGGAGGACTTATAGTACTCAAATCAAATCTAAGAGCATGCTCTACAATTTTCATGTTGGCCAAAAGTGGATATGAAACTTGTATCTTGAGATAAGTGGTCTTGAAGTTAGGCACTAAATAGGGGATTTTACCCTGAGAACCCTAGTTTAGCAACTCCTCACACTTTGAAATTTTCTTGGATTGATCTTGGAATATCACCTCATGCATCTCAACACAACTTTCCATGATCCCAAAGACTTAGAAATAGGTTTTGATCCTCTTCAATTGCACAGCTAACTTAGGATTACCCAGATGAAAACCCTAATTGCAACACCTTCAACTGTGGCTCTTCATTCTTGGCATAATGACTTGACTGAGCTCTCTCATGACCCTCAAGGCACTCCATGAGCTCTATTCACACTCTATCCATGATCAAGGCTTAACAATCCACTGATAGTCTCCAATTGGTCCTCAGGTTAAGAGATGAACCCTATACAATCAACTGAACTTCTCAAGAACCTAACCTTCTTCTTGATGACTTTGGTGACTTCCCAGGCTTGAACAAGACCTCTAGATAGGCTCCTCTTGATATAAACCACACTTGATCCCCTGCCAAATGAATGATGATATGCTATGCAAATGCTAGAATAATGTAATGCTAATGCAATGAAACATAAACCAAGTGAGAAAAAGATTAGGCAAAATTTGGGGTGCAACAGCTGCCCCTATTCAAACGGCTTGGACCTGACTGGATGAAAAGTGAATGGCCTTCAGGCAATCAAGGTAAAAGACGGTTGAATACCGAAGAACTTGGAAATTTGCCACCCGAAGAAATAAATTGCCCAAACTGCTTGGGGAACAAAATCCAGACAATTGAATCTGGTCGTCACGGCAACAACTGATCAATCATCTGATACAGAACCTGATTTCAACATCAACCACCTGCGTGACGCCGCAGGCATTGAATCCGAATAAACAATCTTCCAATATACGTTATAATAAGCGGGCACCGGGTCAGAGGACTATATCAGAACATCGTCTTTGACTTTTTATCTCCGAAGGGACGGGCAAGCACTATGTAAAGCGCGAATGGTCAATGTACTATCCTTGACCCTCCATTTCCGCATAAACGGGCGAAGCACTAAATAAAAGTTATAATTTGGCATCCGAAGACTTGAACGAACAACTCTGTGGGGAACATTTTTGACACTACCGGTATTTGTGCTACGTAAAGCACGAACTTGGGTAATAACTCCGTCAACACGGGTAACACTCTCCGTCAACACGGGTACACTCTCCGTCAACACAGGTAAACTCTCGTCAACACAGGTAAACTCTCCGTCAACACGGGTAAAATCCCTGTCCATCATAGGTAACAATCTCTATCGACACGGGTAAGGATCTCCGTCAACACGGGTCAAAATAGGTAAACTCTCCGTCAACACGGGTAAGGATCTCCGTCAACACAAGTAACCATTTCTGTCCATCACAAGTACCATCTCCGTCAACACGGGTGACAATCTTCGTCAACACGGGTAAGAACTCTGTCAGCACAGGTAAAAATATCTGTCCATCACAGGTAACAACTCTCCGTCAACACGGGTCACAATCTCTAGCAACACAGGTAAGAACAAGTAAAATCTCCGTCAACACGGGTAACAGCTCTCCGTCAACACGGGTCACAATCTCTGCCCATCACAGGTAACAACTTGAAGGTTTAATCCATGAGTTTTTTTTTTACGCTGACACAACAGCAATCTGAGGAAAACTCTACTGGGGAAACTCTGACACCAACTTCCAGGTACTTACTTTGACAACAAGTAACGACTTCAAAGGTCTAATCACTGAAATCATTCCTTTTAAAATGATGACGTAACAGCAATCTGAGGGAAACTCCGCTGGGGGAAGAAGAGAAACTTAACCAAGCAACTCTGATGAGGGAACACATGGTATGACGAATGTTACCATCACATATCCCATGCCAAAAATTTGAATATTCGAAAACACTCCTGAACAAGAATTCCAATCACCTGCAGGGAATAACACTTAGAAATAAAGAGGTAACCAACCTGACTTATGTTTCAAAATGCTTATGTTTGAAAATGGCGTAATGCTTCATACGAAATGGAAATGCTACGCGTTTGACGATGAAATGCAAATATGATGTAGATATGATGATATATGCAAGATGCAATCGCAGGCTCGGGCCGCCAGAGAAAAACTGGATACAGAACTGCTTCAGCAAAATAAATACTGAAGACAAAACCAACTCCGTTGGGGATAATCGGGTATCACAGAATTATTCTAGCAAAATAGATGCTGGAAAAGTGAACCGACTCTGCTGGGGGAAGAAACAATCCCGTTGGGGGATAGCTTAACCAAAATCGTGGTTACGAACTCTGCTGAGGATGATCGACCTATTGGAGGAAAGATAACCTGCTGGATAACAGAAAGAGCCATCCTGCATGGGGACGATCCCTTTCAAAACCACTGGCAACCTGGTTGTACCATGTGAGATCTTCACTGGGGATTGAATATGCACATGACCACCGTTGGGGATGCACATTACTGCCTGACCGCTTGCTAGCTCGCATCCAACCCCTCTGGGGATGAAAAATGCGACTTCCATCTGCTGGGGAGGAATAAGGTCACCTAGAGCCTGCTCCTACATTAAGGGACTCTGGCTGGGGAAACACGATCCCTTGGCTGTTTGTTGCGAAGGTAACGACCCTGCAAAATATGAACGAAACAAGACAATTCTACACAAAAGGAACTATCTTGGTCAATATCCGTGACAATTGTTTAGTCAATTCAAAGTTTTAACGATTATTGGTCGAGGCCTGCAAGTTTATCAAAAACATCGGCATTTTCCACAAACAAAACAGTAAAAGCTAAAACAAGAAACAAACACCAAGTACTGAATCGTATGCATTTATTGATAACGAGCTTGTAAATAGGCAAAGTTATTACAGCGGATGCAACTCCTGAAAAGAGGAAGCTACAGAAATAAATACAGATATGTACAGAGGTACAAAGAAATTTGTATACATGTCGGCAACATGGTATAGACAAACACCATGAGTTGATTCTCCTATGACTCGCCTGACTCCGATGCTTTCCCGATACTCCGTCCTCGGAAGAGATTGACTTGGATAATCGACCCTCAGGTACTCCCAAACCACTAAGCAATGCAGTATCAAACTCGGACCGTAGTCATTTGCTTTTTCAATCCCTAACTTTTTCCTGAATCGCCCTTTGTGGGTTTTCAGTTCACCGGGATACCCTTTTTTGCCGAAGTCGCCTTTTCAGGTTTTCGACCTCGCTGGTGTACATCTTTTCAATTTTATCCCTAATTTTTGCCCGAACCTTTTTCTTTCTTCTTTTTGGTTCGCCGGGATGCCCCATTTTTGCCTGGACTTTCATTTTTCTGTCCAGCGGGTCTCTTTAAGCAAAGTATTTTTTAACTGCGTCCGAGTTCACAGGGGATGTAAAATCCTCGCCATCCATGGTGGACAACAGTAAGGCTCCTTCGGAGAAGACCTTTCGAATGATATATGGACCTTCATAGTTGGGAGTCCATTTGCCCCTGTGATCTAATTATGGTGGGAGAATCTTCTTCAGCACAAGATCGCCCGTCTGAAAGCTTTAAGGGCGCACCTTCTTGTCAAAAGCTTTCTTCATCCGGCTCTGGTACAACTGACCATATGTGATAGATGCAAGTCTCTTTTCATCCATCAAACTGAGCTGATTTAGTCTATTTTTTATCCACTCTGCCTCATCAAGCTGGACGTCAAGCAACACTCTCAAAGAAGGAATCTCAACTTCTAATGGTAGGACAGCCTCCATACCATACACTAGTGAGAAAGGTGTTGCCCCGGTCGATGTGCGTACCGTCGTACGATAACCGTGCAATGTGAAGGGCAACATCTCGTGCCAGTCTTTGTATGTCATAACCATCTTCTGAACTATCTTCTTGATGTTCTTATTGGCCGCTTCGACAGCGCCATTCATCTTGGGCCGATAGGGAGATGAATTGTGATGCTCAATCTTGAAATTCTGGCACAATTCCTTCATCATCTTGTTATTCAAGTTCGAACCATTATCAGTAATGATTCTTTCGGGAATGCCGTAACGACAGATGATGTCCTTTTTGATAAACTGGGCTACTACTTGCTTGGTAGCATTAGCGTAAGACGCTGCTTCGACCCATTTGGTGAAGTAATCGATAGCTACCAAGATGAACCGGTGTCCGTTGGATGCGGTAGGCTCAATTTTGCCAATCATATTGATGCCCCACATGGAGAAAGGCCACGGGGACGCCATAACATTCAAAGGGCTTGGTGGCACATGAATCTTGTCGGCATAAATCTGGCATTTATGGCATTTCTTCACAAACTTGAAACAGTCTCTTTCCATTGTCAGCCAATAATACCCTGCTCGCAATAACTTTCGAGACATAGCATGTCCGCCGGCATGCGTGCCAAAGGTTCCCTCGTGGACCTCTTCCATAAGCAGATTGGCTTCTTTCTCATCAATGCATCGCAATAGCACCAAATCATGGTTTCTCCTGTACAAAACACCATCTGGATTCAAGTAGAAATTGCCAGCCAACCTCCTAAGAGTCTTCTTATCGCGGCTGGATGCCCCGGTCGAATACTCTTGGTTCTTTAGGAAATTCTGGATATCAAAATACCACGGCTTGCCATCGGAAGCTTCCTCAATGGCGAATATGAAGGCGGGCCTATCAAGGCGAGAGATAACTATCCTGGAAGCCTCGTTCCAGAAGTTAACTTTGTACATCAAAGACAATGTCGCAAGAGCGTTAGCCATCTGGTTTTCTGTCTGCGGCACATGGTGAAATTCTACTATGTCAAAGAAAGGCAAGAACCTCCTCGCATAATTCATGTATGGTATCAGATTAGGCTGACGAGTCTCCCACTCTCCCTTGATTTGGTTCACGACTAACGTGGAGTCTCCATACACATCAAGATTTTTAATCTTCAAATCAATAGCCTCCTCGAGACCCATGATACACGCCTCATATTCAGCCTCATTGTTGGTAACCGGAAATGTCAATTTGGCAGTGAACGGGATGTGCGTCCCATGGGGAGTAGTGATGATTGCCCCAATTCCACTTCCATATGAATTAACAGCCCCGTCAAATATTAATTGCCATTAGGAACTCCGCTCAGAACCTTCACCATGCAATGGCTCCTCGCAGTCTTTCATCTTTAAGTACATGATATCCTCGTCAGGAAAATCAAACTTCATTGGCTGGTAATCATCGACTGGCTGCTCAGCCAGGTACTCTGACAGTACGCTACCTTTGATATCCTTTTGCGAGACATACTGTATATCGTACTCTGTCAGTACCATCTACCATTGGGCAATCCTTCTTGAAATTTCCTACTTCTCAAAGACATATTTGATCGGATCCATCTTCGAAATCAGCATGGTTGTATGATTTAGCATGTATTGTCTCAGACGTTTGGCAGCCCAAGCAAGTGCACAACATGTCTTTTCGAGCATTGAGTAACGGGATTCACAATCTGTGAACTTTTTACTCAAATAATAGATCGCATGTTCTTTTCGTACAGTCTCGTCATGTTGACCGAGAACACAACCCATACTGTTCTCAAGAACCGTCAAGTACATGATCAATGGTCTCCCAGCTACTAGGGGTATCAAAATCGGAGGTTCCTGCAAGTATTCTTTTATTCTTTCAAACGCCTTTTGACAATTTTCATTCCAGATAATCGCCTGATCTTTTTTCAATAGTTTAAACATTGGTTCACACGTGGCTAAAAGGTGAGATATGAACCGGGCAATGTAGTTCAACCTCCCCAAAAAGCCACGAACCTCTTTCTCTGTTTTTGGCACTGGCATTTCTTGTATCGCTTTTATTTTTGCAGGATCAACCTCTATTCCTTTTTCACTAATAATGAACCCCAATAGCTTTCTAGATCTCACCCCAAAGGTGCACTTATTAGGATTCAGCCTCAACCTGAACTTCCTAAGCCTCTCAAACAATTTCAGAAGATTCACCAGATGCTCTTCCTCCGTTTGGGATTTGGCAATCATATCATCAACATAGACCTCAATCTCTTTATGCATCATGTCATGAAAGAGTGTCGTCATAGCACGCTGATATGTTGCCCCAACGTTCTTCAAATCAAAGGGCATCACTTTGTAGCAGAACGTTTCCCACGGGGTAATAAAAGTTGTTTTCTCCATATCCTCCGGCGCCATCTTAATCTGATTATAGCCCGAAAAGCCATCCATGAAGGAAAACACAGAGAATTGAGCAGTGTTGTCGACCAACACGTCAATATGAGGAAGAGGGAAGTCATCCTTAGGGCTCGCCTTGTTCAGATCTCGATAGTCAACGCACATTCGTACCTTACTGTCCTTCTTAGGTACAGGTACTATATTGGCGACCCAAAGAGGGTAAGTTGTATTAGCCAGAAAACCAGCGTCCCATTGTTTCTGTACTTCCTCTTTAATCTTTACGGCCATATCTGGTTTCGTTCTTCTGAGCTTTTGCTTGACTGGCGGACAGTCTTCACGCAATGGCAAGCGGTGATATCAGTGTCTAGCCCCGGCATATCCTCATAAGACCAAGCAAAGATGTCACTATACTCTCGCAGCATCTCGACAAGTCTCTGCTTGATATCGCTTTGCAGCGTAGCCCCTACCCGGACATTCCTGACAACTTCTTTCGAACCCAAGTTAACGATCTCAATATCCTCCTGATGAGGCAGAATGACTCTCTCTTCTTGTCTCAACAGACGAGTCAGCTCTTCTAGTAAGTCGTCGTCCTCAACAATCTCTTCTTCGGCTTGAAGTATCGGATGCTCAAAGTCGAAGCGAGTCATAGGGAGTTCTTGGTCGGTGTCATCTGAAATATGGATCCTACAAGAGAAAGGGTTAAATGCTTCAAATGATATGCAAACAAAGCACACAACCACATTGCCATTTTATTGATAAAAATAAAAAGCAGAAAAACAGGGATCACAAAATTTGCGTGAGGAAAACGCCTTTATTTTGATGATTAAAGCAAAGCATACACATAAACAAGTAGGCCCTGAAATAAAATCACTATGCCCCGGGTAGGACATAGGATTGTACAATAATCGAAAAAACAAGGCATTACTGTTTCGTCGTCACTTGAATAAAGTCCTGAATAGACTAGTTGCAGAGGCTTTGTCCTAGCTCGCTGGGCTTGATCCATGACTCCATGTCACAGTCGCTATCTCCTTCTTCACTGTCAGACACAGCATTAATCGTTTCAAAACTGACTCCTCCTGGAGTAAACACAATTGGCCCTTTGAACTTTGGCGCGCTCTGTGATGAAGATGACGACAACGGGCGATATCCCAGGCCGAACTTGTCCTGCTTAACAGGAATATCCAGAACTTGACCCCAACCTTTAGTTTCTCCAGCCTGAACTACCGTTTAGGCTTCTCTGTACGACGACATGGCCACGTCTGGCCCACTGCTTGTGACAGGAGATTTGTCTCTGACCTGCACCCCTTCAAAGGCTTGGCACAATGTCTCATGGATCTCCCCATCCACTTCGACATATTTGAATGACGACAGGTGACTTACCATGATGTCTTCCTCCCCACACACGGTGACAACGCTACCACCGATCATGTACTTAAGCTTTTGGTGCAACGTAGACGTTACAGCCCCTGCAGAGTGAATCCAAGGTCGTCCAAGTTAACAGCTATAAGCTGGCTGTATGTCCATGATGTAAAACACAGTGTCAAACACTTCTGGACCAACCTGGATTGGCAAAGTCAATTCTCCAAACACGAACCTTCTAGTCCCATCGAAAGCTCTCACTACCAAGTCGCTTAGCGTGCATATTATACCTCAGGTATCTAGCTTCAACAGTGCCTTCTTGGGCAAAACATTCAGGGACGAACCAGTGTCAACAAGGACATAAGACATAACAGTGCCCCTACACTCAACAGAAATATGCAATGCACTGTTATGGTTGCGGCCCCTGGGAGTTAAATCAAAATCTGTAAAGCCAAGGCAATGCCCCACATTCACGTGCGCAATCACTCCTTCGAGCTGATTAACGGATATCTCTTAGGGTACATAAGCAGCATCAAGAGCTTTCAGCAAAGCGTTCCGGTGGGCCTCGGAACAAAGCAACAATGACAAAATCGAGATTTTGGAAGGCGTCTGCTGCAGATGATCAACAATTTTATAATCACTCTTCCGAATTAATCTCATAAATTCTTCTACATCTTTGGTCAAAGCCTTTTTTTCCTTCTCTTGAGAAGGTCCTTCTTTATTGACTTTACCTTTCCCCTTGGCAATTCTCTCAGCTTCTACTTCTGGTGACGTGAAAATTCTGCCGCTGCGGGTTATGCCTCCTGCCCCCACAAGGTTATCAACTGACCCTATAGGCGGGCTTGCCAGGTTAATCTTTTCTCCATTGCAATAAATTTCCGCCCCATAGTTCCAAGGGATGGCTTTAGTGCTCTCATATGGAATGGGTCCAGCTTTGATTATCGTAATAGTCGGCCTCTTGGGTAGCACCGATATCGTGACAGTCTTAAACGGGATTGTAACCGTTGCAACTTCGCCCTACTCTTCAGCTATTGCCTCCACAGGCTTCTCTTCAGCAGTACGATCGAATTGTAATGTTCCTTCATTAATCAGCCCTTGGATACCTCTTCTCAAGCTATCACAACCCTCAGGCCGGGCCAAACAGTCAACACAATCTTCATCACAACCAGGGAACACTCCCCCTTTCAACAATCTGTTCTTGACATAACCCAAAGGCGTCTTCAACTCATCCACGTTCATAACCAAATTCAGACTAGTATCTTCCAAGATTGCACCCACCTGTGCAGATCCATGAGACGGCATCGGATTTTTCTCAATGTTAGGAGCCTCATTACCAAAGTTTATAGCCTTGCTATCTATCAAATCCTGCACCTTGTGCTTGAACGCGTGGCAATTCTCTATGCTATGACCAGGTGCCCCGAAGTGAAATTCACAATGTGCATTAGCGTCATAACCAAAAGGAGGCGTGCCCTTCAGTGGAGCTAGCTTCCTTTTCTCAACAAGCTGCAGTTGTAATAAAGTTGGAAGAAGCTGAGCATACGGTAGTGGAGGTACATCAAATACTCTTTTCACGGCCCTGTCTCTATCCTGAATTCTTTGTTGAGCAGGATGCGGCTAGCTCTGCTGCTACTGTTGTTGAGGTACGAGAATTGTCACACTAGAAATATGTTGATGACGGTATTGGTTTTGACCTCTACCTCTTCCTCGGGAGTTGTATACTGAATTAGCATCCCCCTGTCTCTTGTTCCCAAAAACCTTTTTACCACCTCCAGCTGAGGTTGATTCTCCTGCTTGAATCTTACCGATCTTGACATTGTTCTCTATACGTTCCCCCAAGAGTATCAACTCAGAAGAATTAGTCGTCGTACAATTAATAAGCCTGTCATAATACAACCCAGAGAAAGTGCCCACAAACATATCCACCAACTCACGCTCTACCATGGGTGGGTGCACCCTAGCTGCAAGCTCACGCCACCTATGGGCGTACTCTTTGAAACTCTCGCCATTCTTCTGAGAAAGATTTTGGAGTTGGACCCTGTTCGGTGCAAGGTCGTTATTATATTGGTAGTGCTTCACAAAGGCTTCCGTCAACTCTTTCCAGCTACCAATCTGAGTGGGCTCTAACCCCATATACCACTCCAATAACGGCCCAGACAAACTATCTTGGAAAAAATGCATCAGCATCTTTTTGTCATCAGAATAAGCGGACATTCTCCGATAATAAGACCGTACATGAACTCTCGGGCAAGTATCCCCCTTATACTTGTCGAAAGTAGGCGCTTTGAACTTGAGCGGCACCCTTAAGCCAGGAACCAACCCCATATTAGCCACGTCCACCCCCGTGGAATTCTGATTAGCAAGATTTTTCATTTGTTCCTCCAACAGCTTGAACCTTCGGTCATTATTAGTAGGCATCTCAAGATTCCTTCCTGGCGGAGGGAAAGCATCTTCTTGACGATCCTCGCCCCAATAAGAATCCCCATGATCATACCCAGTATAAGCAGCATTAGGACCAAAGCCAGTCTGATTGAACCTGGGACCATACCCCACATTACCAAAACCCTGATTTCCAGCACATGGACCAAAACCAGTGTTGTAGGCGCCCACCCCAACACCTTTGTTGCTTGCATTGCCAAAACCCGTATTACCAAAGCCCTGATTGCCATAGCCCTGGTTGGCACCAACGAAACCAGCATTGCCAGTTCCAACATTGAAACCAGCATTTCCAGCACCAATATTACCATTGGTTTCCACATGCCCGTTATCGTTACCGGTCACATTCCCATTCCTAGCTCTGTTACCGTTCTCAGTCGTATTGGGGACAACCACTGGTATAGCATCACCAGCTTGGAGAGTCTCTCCATGAGGAGGATCAGTAGCAACCCCGCCATGTAGCACACCCTGACTGTCAACCCGGGCGATCAGAGGCTGCACCAGAGTTTGAAGCTGCTCTTGGCCCTTGGCCACAGTTTCCATCACCTGCATGAACTGCGTCATCCTATCGTGCATCTTCTGCATCTCAGTTTGCATTTGATCCATAGCTTTCTTACAGTTGCTTCTCGTAGAGTAGCGATGAATTCGCTGATCGGAAATCCTGATACCTGCATCGACAGAGGGTTAGGAAACATCTCAAGGTACCTGCTATGCAAATGATTTATGCAAATGCAAACGTGTGTCTGTGTGTTAGGGAGATTTCTCCCCCGATTCGAGTGCTAGAGTGCCAGTGCTGATAATAAGAAGTCCGGACCCAGTCATTGAGATAACATCTCATATATATATGTGGCCCAACAAGGCGGCAGTACAATGTTACTAAAAACAATGGAGAATCAATAGCATGACCTCGACCAACAAGCCTGGTGATGGTCAGCCTACAGCAAAGATCAGAAAAATACAAAGGGTTACAAAGATAATCAAGTGCGACAATGGGCACGGAACTCTTCTAGCAACTCTTTTGTCTTGGGGTGATCGGGATGAGTGAGTAACCCTTCAACAAGCAAATCCCTCTGTATAATAGTGCACTGGAGACCTTCAACAGAATCTTCCCATGCGCCTTGGCCAAAACAGTCTTCTAACCTTCGCTTCTTAGATTCGAACATCTGTTTGCGATCTTTCATATTAGCGATAGCTTTGTTTAGCATGTCTTCAGTGGCATATCTGCGAGCAGTTTCCTCATCAAACTTCTTCTCGCTAGCCTTCACTTGAGCTTTCAGTTTGGAGATATGCTGTTTCAGTTTGTCCTCACTTTCTTTGTTGCTGGATAAAGTGGCGTTCCACTGCTGATTGAACTTGGAGATTCTCCGGTATGCTTCATCCAAGTGCTGCTTCTTGGTGGCAAGTACATCAATGACAGATTTGAAGTCCAAACCCAAACGCTCATGATCAGCTATCTGCTTGGTCAAGTCCGTACCTAACCTGTTCACCAATTCTGTTTGTTTTTTGAAGGAGTGGACGGCTTCGTTTCTCTCGCTTCTGAGCTGTACTAGCTCTTTCTCCAACTCTTCGTTGGCTTTTTTCAGTTCTTCCTTCTCAGCTAACACCTGATTATATTGCTGAATAGGCACGGTAGTAGGCTCTTCAACCATTGGAGGGCACTCTTGCTTAGCAGGTGGGAAAGGCATCCCTATTGTCTCTGCCCTGGTTTTGATCCAAGTTACATAAGGAGCATAAGCTTGGCTATTGCTCTTACCCAACAAAGGTTTTCCTCGTCTACTGATATCGTTCCATGCATGCTGAAGCTTAGCTACCATATCCCCCTCTAGAAGACCTGTGAGGTACATAGATTCCTGCACCTCTTCATCTTTTGGCGGACCCCTCAAAGCATATGCAAATTGTCTGACAAGTAGAGAGGGGTTGTAGTTGATACAACCTTTTCTTCCAATCAAAGGCACATTCGGAAAACCACTACAGCTGAATATGACTTCAGTACCCAACATATCTCTATCAAACCAAACAACGCTCTCTGCTGATAAACCTATTAAGCGCTCAGAACACTCAGTTGTGGCTGCAGATGAAGCAAAGGGACCCTTCTTGGGCAGGTGACTATCAAACCATCTGTAGAGCAAGGGTACACAGCATGATACATTTTTACCCCTTCTATTTTCGTTCTTGTAATGGACGGAATGATACACATCACCAATTAAGGTAGGAACTGGATTCCCTGATGCAAAGATGTGGAAGGCATCCAAGTCTACAAAATCAGGCATGTTGGGAAACAAGATGATACCATATATGCAGAGGGCAAGAATGACATTGAATACTATCCAACAACCGTCTTTGGCACACTGTTGAGCTTTCCCAACCAGGAACTGCAGAGAAAATCCAGGCACCCCATTCCAACTGGACAGAAGCAACTCAGAGGCATCCAGATGAAGAGCAAGAGCTAGATTAGCCAGATTAGGCTTAGCATCCCTGTGAACGAACAACATATGATTCTTAATAGGTACACCCACCAACTCAGCATACTCCTCTAATGTAGGCGCAAGAATGAAGTCCGGAAAAGTGAAGCATCTCAATGGAGGATCATAGAACTGCAGTAAGGCATACAACCCATTCAACTCATACACAGAAGGCTTACGAACCAAGCTGAGCAGCTTCCCATAAGATTTCTTGAATTCCCCTATCACCGTATCATCTGCCAAGACAATCAAACTAGACAGTAGAGCAACATTTGGGGTAGGGAGCTTGTAGGCCACATTCTTCTTCAAAGATCCCATACTAGCACAACAGAAGGCAAGATTACCGGAACTGGTGGATAATATGCACCTTCAACACAGACACACGTTAATGATATGCAAATGAGTATGCAAAATGCAAAATGCAATCATGCAACAGGGGATCAAGATGGTGCTACTGAGGAGACCGGGGCTCTGATCCAACACAATCACAACACTGCTCTGATAGCAAAACCCTGAAGAGGACCAATAATTATGCACTGTCGAGAACAACCACATCTCTGATGATTAGAACCCTCTGAACCCAACAACACTGATTCACTGCCAAGAAAACCAGGTAGTCTGAAGGTTAAGGTTTCCTGCAATAACCCGACCCCGCTCACAGGTATGGACCTAATCACAGACAAGGTATGGCGTCCTATGCGTTTCCCAGCGTCACAGACTTTCAAGAAACAATGATACGATACCTAGAAGGTGTGGCATCATCATCTCTTAAAGCAGCCTCACTTAGCTGAGTCACAAATGATCGGTCCCTAGAGTCGACAATCCTCCAAACCAACAACCCCTCAAGCCCAAAGGGCTGGAAAAGAAGTCAACCGGGAGAATCTCATCTGAGCGTGGATTTCATGAGACACTAGTACCTGCAAAGCAAGCACGTGCCCACTACTTTCCACAACTAATTCTAGGTACACTCAAGCTTGGGTATGGCTTCTCACTCATCAGAACCCCTTCCCACAACAGCACAATAATGATATCATACTGAAAATAAAATGCGGAAAGTAAAGATGCGATAAATAAAACCCAACAGGTAAACACACAAGCGCTAGGATTGACTCACATAGGGGATGGGAAACGGTCCCATCCTAGGGGATGGGAAAAGTCCCCGCAGCTATAGCTCCCCAGCAGAGTCGCCAGCTGTCGCTACTGCGAAAATAAGGTGTCGGCAAAACAGAAGAGTCGCCAACTTTCGTTATTTATCCCTCAGAACAGGAAAGGAAACGATCGTAAAAAACCTGACGAAAAGGTATAAGACAAGGTCATCGCAACCATTGTCTGGGTTCGGGAATCGGTTACGCAAGGGGAAGGTATTAGCACCCCTCACGTCCATCGTACTCGATGGGATCCACGCTTGTTGTGTTTATCTGACAGGTTGATTATATCTATCTACGCTAAAGTTTGGTCTGAAAAGAAAAGAAAATGACTCGGCCGAACACAGCTGTTCTATGCCTACGTATTCCCGTCTGGAACGAGAAATCAGAGTCAACGTAGTTCACCTAACTAGGGTTACGGGGAAAGATTGCTCTCCGAGATATCGCATCTCGTGCCTACGTACTTTCACACGGCGTGAAAGATCAGAGCAAACATAGTTCTGGATACTACGGGAGACACAGGTTTGTCTTACTGTTTTTTATCCGAGTAGGGTTAACAGACGGTTCCAGCAGTTTGGTGTATGCAGCTCGCTCGACGGAGACTTAGGCGTTTACCGTTTGCGGTAGAACCGGGAGTTAACAAAACTCTCCTTCTGAAAAGGGTTTCCAAGGATTAAAGGTCCAAGAGGACAAAAAGATGTTTGATCTTTGTTTTCTGTTTTTTAGAAGAAGTATCTTTTATGGATGTTTGCAACCGATATCGTACTAGAGACTATGACCTGAGAGTGAATGCGTCGCATGTCACCCAAAGGGTACCATACTAAACATCCAGACTATTGGAAAGAAACTTTCCAATAACCCTTTCTCAATTAGCTTAAGGCTCGTAGCGTATGACATTAATTAACCTTTATTACTGTGTTTTGATTTGTTTGAAGATAAGAAAAGAAAGGACGCACTAAAGGGGAACTGATCCAATCCTAAAGTTGTCATGCAAAGTTTATCCTATGGTTGAGGTTAGGAGGGAAGCTAACTAATGTTATCATGCATGGTTAGAACCCTAATGTCTGTCATAACTTCTCTTGAACAAGAGAAGTCAGAGTTCCTAGGGGAACATGGCAAAGGAAAACAACAACAGAAACAACTGTAAAGAAATAACCGTAAATAAAATGCATGCAATGCAACAAACAAGAAGAAGGAGCCTAGCTCAACTTCTAGAGAAAACAAGCCCACAGGCAACACACAAAACACAGGCAAAGGAGACAGACTCAACCTTAAGCCAGCAAGCAAAGCCAAACAATAACAGTCAAGCAGAGGGAGACAGACTCAACCTCTAATGCAGACAAGCAAAGGGAGAAACTCAACATTTAGGATGCTTTTAGGCCTAGAATCATCTACATGAGGCCTAGTCTAAATGCAACATACCAAACAGTCACACAAGCAACAGTCAAGCAATCAGAGAAAACGGCAGACAAAGATAGCAGACAAACAGCTCAACAGCAAAGCAGATAAACAGCAAAACAAACAACAGTCTGCAAACAACTTCAAATCCAAGCCATCTTCAAGAGAAGTTTTCATCTTCATGCTTCAACAAGCCCCAACAAGAGAGAAGAAAGTTAACATCAAGATTATTGATTGATGATGGGAAGCAGGATGGAAACCAAGGGAATCCATCATGACACTCAACCATCATCTGAGATAGTCATCCTCAAAGGTTCTACCTCTTGTGAAATGCCACACATACTTCTAAAGGAAAGATGAGGCTTCCACATAGGGACCTTGAATCATAGGATGGGAATGGAGAGCAATCAAAGCAATCCATGTTTATTTGAAGAAAGAGAAATCCAACTAAAGCTCTTCCTAAACCCTAATCACATGTCAATTCTACTTAGATCATGCTAAAATTAGTGCAATCGTGAATTGTTCAAACCTAGTTTGTAGCTTCAAATTGAGGCAGTTATGGTGCTCCTCTTGCTCCAATCTTGTGCAGATACACTCAATGAAGTATGCTGAAGATGCTTGAAGCTTTGAATTGCCTTGAATTGCTCTGAATCAGAAATCACGATTTTCACTTTTGCTCTTGAAACTCAATCCTCAATCTCTGGCTATGGCATGATATGAGCACCAAAATGGATCTGAATCCATCATAGAACTTATATAGAAGATGTTTGTGGGCTTTGGAGGTCCATTGAAGGCCCAAATCAGAACATCCACATTTCAATTTTACTTCAAAAACTCAACAATGGAATGCACGAATTTTGGTTGTTTCAACCTTCTAGAAAATTCAATTAGCTTGCCTATGGTCTGGTGAGAGTGTAGGAATCAAAAGGAAAGCTTGTTTGCACCTTATGAGCAATCTTTGATGTGTTGCTTATTCATGAAGTAACAAATCAAACCACCATGAAATAATCCCCAAATGAAAATTCTAATAATGCCAAGGTGCTTAGAATGATTTTTCTACTCAAAATATGTCCTTACTTGGTCTTGTTTGAACACATAGAATTAATTTTGAATTTTTTTCACATAAATGCCTTTTAATCCCCCTTTTGTCAATTTCATTCAAACCAAGTCTCACCCTAAGCCAAATCAATTCATCATGAGGACATGGTTGACCTAAAAACATCATTTTGAACAAGTTTTGTGTTGAATAAAACTTCATTTGGAGTTTGCAAGATAGTGAAAATGACCTATAATGCCAAATGACCTATAATCTCACTTTCCCAAAATACCCCTAACTTGTAAACCTCATAACTTGAGTTCTACAAATCAGATGGAAGACTTATAGTACAATTTGGAAATCTAATATCAAGACCTACAACTTTCATGTTGGCTAAAAGTTTAGGAGAAACACCCTCCTAGGTCAAAAGTTCCATTGAAGTTGGTTGACTTTTGCAGACAAATTTCACATTCATCTGATGACCTGTAACTTGTCTAGATCATAACTTGAGTTATATAAATCCAATGGAGGACTTATATTACTCAAATTAAAGATAAAATCATGCTCTACAACTTTCATGTTGGCCAAAAGTGGATATGAAACTTATATCTTGAGATAATTGGTCTTGAAGTTAGGCACTAAATAGGGGATTTTACCCTGAGAACCCTAGTTTAGCAACTCCTCACACTTTGAACTTTTCTTGGATTGATCTTGGAATATCACCTCATGTATCTCAACACAACTTTCCATGATCCCAAAGACTTAGAAATAGGTTTTGATCCTCTTCAATTGCACAGCTAACTTAGGATTACCCAGATGAAAACCCTAATTGCAACACCTTCAACTGTGGCTCTTCATTCTTGGCATAATGACTTGACTAAGCTCTATCATGACCCTCAAGGCACTCCTCATGAGCTCTATTCACACTCTATCCATGATCAAGGCTTCACAATCCACTGATAGTCTCCAATTGGTCCTCAGGTTAGGAGATGAACCCTATACAATCAACTGAACTTCTCAAGAACCTAACCCTCTTCCTGATGACTTTGGTGACTTCCCAGGCTTGAACAAGATCTCTAGATAGGCTCCTCTTGATATAAACCACACTTGATCCCCTGCCAAATGAATGATGATATGCTATGCAAATTCTAGAATAATGCAATGCTAATACAATGAAACATAAACCAAGTGAGAAAAAGATTAGGCAAATTTTGGGGTGCAACACCCATAACACAAGGAAAGCTTTTCTGAAGAAAAGAATGTCGTTAACTCCCAGTTTTGCCGCAAACAGTAACACCTAAGTCTCCAAAGGTCGAGCTGCATACACCAAACTGCTGGAACTGTTTATTAAACCTACTCGGAAAAATAGATGAATCTGAACCCCCGTAATCCATATTATCCCGAACTACGTAAGCTCTGATCTCTCATATCTGTTAAGGGTACGTAGGCACAATACTGACGTATTGGCGAGCCACCTTCCCTCATCCATTTACCCGTAGTTAGTCGAACTACGTTGACTCTGATTTCTCATTCTCTGATGAGAATACGTAGGCATAAAGCCCGATGCTTTGCCGATTCATTTTCTTTTCTTTTCAGACCAGCCTTGATAGGTAGATAGATAAAACCAACCCGTCAGATGAACACAACAAGCATGGATCCCATCGAGTACAATGGACGTGAGAGGTGCTAATACTTTCCCCTTGCGTAACCGACTCCCGAACCCAGACATGGTTGCGACGACCTTGTCTTATACCTTTTCGTCAGGTTTTTCCGATCGTTTCCTTTCCCGTTCTTTGGGATAAATAACGAAAGGTGGCGACTCTTCTGTTTTACCGGCACTACTTCCCTATAACATTTGGTTGTTTTTGACATTAAGGATTTTCAGGGTAAGGATTTAAAGATCTCCTCTTTTTATTATCCCTAACTTTTTCCTAAACTGTTTCTTTTAAAATACACGGTCAGTAGGATGCCCCAGTTTTGCCTAAGTCTCCTTCATAGGTTTTGACTTAGCGGGCTTATATATTTTATTTTTCAAAAAAAGTGACTACCTGGCTTTAATGATTACGGCGAACCATCATCGGCCTTTTGATTGGAAAACATCTTTGACACTTGCTTGATGTGTGTGAAGGAAAATTATAAATGTAACCTTTATATGAAAGGTGTATTGCAAAAACACACACCCAAGTCAACTGAGAACTACCCATGCCCCAGGTTAAGATCATGGGGTTTTTTTGTAAAGAAAGAAACTCCAACTTCTAGGCTCGAAGGGGGTGACAAGGGAATAACATCCTTATTTCTCCAGTGTTTAGGGAGTTGAAACAATGCCTTACATTGTTAACAAAGTTTGACTGAAAGCATACTGACAGCAGTTATGGGTATAACGTTTTCGTCACCCTCCTTCCAATCTTTGCATATCAAAAATTTGGACAAGAAGTAAATATTTGAAAGATAAAGCATAAAGATGCAAATAATAGATAAAATGAATTGAAATCGAAAGTTGCAATACTCATTCCATTAATGTAAAAGTACGAACATAATTTGAAGGCAAACAACTAATATAAAAATAAGGAAAGTACAAACAACGAGAAACAAAAGGCCTAGTGACTAAATCAGTACAAGGGTGAGCCGTCATGTCTGAAGCTTCACTTTTGATGCACTGGCAAAGGATTTTTCTGGACATTCGGAGGACTATCCTCAAAATCAAGTATTCCATCTCTGACCAGCTCGCGCACTCTAGCCTTCAGTGCAAAACAATGTTCCAAGTCGTGGCCTAGGGCACCCTCATGAAACGCGCACTGGAAATCAGCCCTAAATCCAGCTGGAGGAGGATTAGGAGGAGGTGGTAAAGCCCTTGTAGTGATCAGCCCTCGTTGAACCAGGTAAGGATAAAGTTCTGTGTAAGTCATGGGAATAGGATCAAATTGATTCCTATTTCGATATTGGTCTTGTCTAACAACGAGATGTTGAGGAGTCTGAGCTGGTCGTGGAGTAGCAACAACATGATGATCAACAGGTTGAAGTCTATGACGAGGCCTTCTTGATTCAGTCATGACAACATTGTTCTGATCCTCTTTCCTCTTCTGGAAATTCCCATAGGATTTCTTTTCCCCATAGAAGATTCGGCAGCTTTGGATACCTTACCATTTTTCAAACCTTCTTCTAATCTTTGGCCAATAGTCACCAGATCTGTAAAGTTTGAAGAGACACTCCCAATCATATTTTCCCAATAGAAAGGAGATAAAGTATCCATGAACATTCCTGTTAGTTCCTTCTCTGCTATAGGGGGTTCAACTTGGGAAGCTAACTCTCTCCAGCGCTGAGCGTATTCCTTGAACGACTCTCTTTCCTTCTGAGACATACTTTGAAGTTGACGGCGATCGGGAGCCATGTCCAAATTGTATTTGTATTGCTTCATAAAAGCGTTGGTGAGATCCTGGAAGCAGTGGATGTTGTTATGCTCTAAGTTCATATACCACTTAAGAGAAGCACCACTCAAACTGTCCTGAAAGTAGTGGATGAGCAGCTTTTGATTGTTGGTGTAAGCTGCCATCTTTCGGAAGTACATAAATAGATGGGCTCTTGGACATGATTGACCTTGATACTTCACAAATTCAGGAGTCTTGAACTTGGCAGGCAAAACAAGACCGGAAACTAGGCGCATATTGTCGGCATCAACGTTGAAGAAATCAGTACCCTTGACAGCTTGGAGTCTCTTATTTATGATCTGAAACTGTTCACAGGTAATCTCGGGCTTAACAAAATCTTCCTGGTCTTCCCCTTGACCACCGATAGCATTGTGCTCATATGGAGGGTTCTCAAAGGGAGCTTGGACAGTCTGGTTAACAGTGTAGACCACAGGTCTGGCCTCGGTAAGGACGGGAGCTTGAAAAATCGGTCTGAAAGTCTGACCAATCATAGCAGTAGATGCAAGATGTGGAGACTAATTAGGAGGTAAACCAAACTCTGGCCAAGTAGATGGTGGAATTTGAACAGGAGGTGGATCAACACTTGAAACTTCCTGAATGACGGTCTTCTGAGGTGGCTCTCCTCTGGAAATCAGTACTTGAAGCATCTCGGTAAGCCTGGTCATGCCTGCTTTCAACTCATTGATCTCTGTTCAGATTTCTGCATTATGTTCCTCTTGTTCCGACATCTGGAGTCTATAGTTAGCTCGAGTCCGATATCTATGTCGAGGAATCAGCTTGACGAATCAAAGGAACACTGGAAGATAAAGACAACTGGACATGAGAAATCGGGGGGAAAATGTAGTGTAAGACATGATGTTAATACGATGCAATGGTTTCAAGAACTTCAACGGTCGATTGCAAATGTTTTCTAAGAAACACTGGAAAATGTTTTAGACTTTAAAATGTGAGATTTTTAAATTTGCAAAGGACAGTTGAATTCCTTGAAACTAGGAACGATATGATGCTTTATGGATGCAATACACAACCACAAGCAACAAAAGGTCATAAGTTAGAGGGACAATGAATGGAGTTAAGGTCTACCCTTCCCAAAAGGTATGTACTATAGGTTAGTTGTACCTGTAGAACAAGGGTTCTAAAGAAGTGCCCAAAGTCATCAGTCCATCTTTCGGATATTATCAATTTCCTGACTGACTTGGTGGTTAATAATATTCTCAAGAGAACCTCTTTTGAGTGTAGTATTGTGTAGAAACTATTTTGGGACTACTCCCTTATAGTCCTTGCACTACGTCCTAGATAAGGCCAAAGTGGTGTTAAGGTACTACGGTCCCCAGTACCACAGACTCCTAGCCGAAAATAGTAAAAGTTTTCACGACTATACTCATTCAACCGAACTAAATTTCAGAAGGGTCTCAACTGAGTGGTGATTCTCAAGTCAGCTTGGTCGGGACTCACTCCCTATAAGCCTCGTCGAATATATCACCTTCCTATAATAATGTCACTCAAATCCTGGTGTAGGACTTATCTCACAACAGCAGATACCCCAAGCAAGGTACAACAGATACATATGTACAAGCAAATAATAATAAAGAAAATAGTAAAATAAACAAAGTAGGGGTAATCCTTAAAAGTTAGGACATTCCCTAGTGAAGTCGCCATTTTCTATTGCGGTTAGAATAGGATATCAAATTATTAATTAATTTGAATCACAAATCTTTGATTCACAACCGATCTTTGATTTATCCGAAGGAAAAGGTCAAAAGAAGGAAAACCTAATTTTTGCATCGTAAACAATGCGGGGAGAGATCTAGGTAAGGGGTTGGTTAAGTTTATGGAAGGTATTAACACCCTAAACTTCTGTAGTACTCTACAAGAACCTTTTGTTTAAATTTACTATTTTTCTTTATTATTTGCTTGAGGGTATATGTGCTAAGGGTTAGGAAGTGAAAAGAAACCTAAGGGTTAGTCCTAAGTTTACTCTCCAAGACTCGCATCTTGTGCCTACGTATCCGAGGCAGGGGATGGAATCAGAGTAATCGTAGTTCCCCTCAAAAGGGAGGTTAGAAACTTCTTGACTGTGGTCAAGGTTTCAATGGGGAATAAACGTTCATAGGGAAGTGTTTACGTAGAGTTCATCGACTCCTATTTCTACGTTGAAATTGAATTGAATTGAAAGGGTAAAAGAGGTATTCCACGGCGAGAAACCTAAAACGGAGTACGAAGACCCCTTAACCTAATGCGAGGGTCAAGGGTATTTTCGTCAACAACAGGGTCCTAGTTATTTGCATCCAGGGTTTCTCTCCTCTTATTCTTCTCCAAAGCTGCCACTGCCATTGTTGTTTTGGTGCTTTTCTTCTTCTTCTTTTTTGCTTGCATGGCGCTACGACTTATTTTCCCTGAAACACAAACTGAGAAATCACATGGTTAGAAACGAAGATGCTCACCCTTTGAAGGGTTTGTAGTGGCTTTGAAGCTTCAGTTTGCCTTCGCCGATGACGTGAATCTTAGGTGGTTGTCGTGATGTTCGAGCGATGATGGATGAGGAAACCTAAGGTCGTTTTTTGTTATTATTCTTCTTTCCTGATTTCGTTCGCCCCCCTTGAAGATGATGAGAAGCTTTTTCTTCTCTGAGTCTGGTTGATGATGATTTGTCTCTTCACTTTGAGATGGCCGTTCTTGTTCTTTTGTGTTTTCTTCCTCTTGAAAATTATTGCTTTCTACCTATAATATTCTTTTCTTGATGATGATTTGGGCCTGGATCTACTGAGTTTTAGGAAATAAAGTTTCATGGTTTTGTTACGTGTTGATGATTTTCAGGAATTTATGGATCGGATTTGATCCGCTGTTACGAAATCCATGGCGACGTTGTTGGGTTTACGAATCTGTTTGCTACTTCTCAGGTGTGTTGCTACGCTTTGTTTGAATGAGTTTGTTGGATGGTTTGTTGGAACTTGACTTTGTGTGTTTTTCTGTTTGATCCAACTTGGCTCAGAATTTTCAGGAAAATGTGTTTAGGGTCCGTTTGGCAGAAATCATTTTTTAGGAATAAGTGTTTTTTTTCAAAAGCACTTATTTTTAAAAATCACTTTTCCTCAATTTTCTTTCTCTGGCTGGAATTAGAACAGATTCTGTCGGTCTTGTGCCGAGGTCGGAAAAAATAAGTAGGGAGCCGGCTTCGACTGTGTCGTTGCCCTCTTGACGTACCCGATGATGACAATTAACTGAGGGTATCAGAACCAACAAAAAACCACTTTTCTAACCATTTAAAATTTCTGCTTTGTTGTTGATTTTTTGGTGTAGGTTCGGACAAAAAGATCGAAGAATCGGCTAAAAAGACCAATTTAGAAAAAATAGGACTTTTTATGATTTAATTTGTAATTTGTAATTCTTTTGTAATATTGTAATAAAAATAATAATGAATAAATTCACATTATTTTTCCATTACATTTCTCGGTTACAATTTCCGATTCCAAGTTCCGATTAAATTCCTCCGAGAAAACTTAAATGTATAAACTCCTTGAATTAAAATTTACCCGACTAAATTTATTGGATTAATTCACCAAACAATCCATCAAATTAAGCTCAAACAAATGAATCCAAATAATTGAAGTTACCTCAGCAACTAAATTCGTCACACTCAGTTCATCTGCTTAAATCCACACAAATAAATTCATCTGATTCCAACTGGCCCGATTAAATTCAAGTGACTAATTTCTTCCGATTAAATTTATCCAGGCAAATCAAACTGATTAAATTCCTTCAATGAGATTTATCCGAAACTCCACTGTTCCTTTAAAATCGACTGTCGACTAGCAGAAAGCAGGAAAACACACATTTGTCACAACAAATTCTTCAAATCAAATCTTCGCATTGATTTAACATTGAAATTACCGTAAAATTCCGCTCATCATCAAATAAGTCCCATGACTCGGAGACGTAAACCCCAATTGCTCGAGGGATTCTTGAAGATGACTCAGCTCCATAAATTGTCGGCAAACTGCCAATTAATGACCATTTTTCCCTTCATAAGTTAAGGAGCGCACGGTGTGATTTTTCCTGCAAAATCAACAGACTGAACGAACCGGTTAGCGGTTAGTTAAAATGTCATGCAGAATGAGATGACGTACGAAATGAATCTAATAATCTTTGGGCAAATTTTGGGGTATTACAAAGTGGTTTTAGTTGTTATTACAGTTATGTTTGGTATATAAGCTCAGTTGCTATTTTCACTTCACAACATTGAGAAAAACAAGAAAAGTGAAATAGTTGTCGATTTGGTTCTCATCATCCTCATTCTCTTCATAGCATATCACAACAATTACACATAATCATCTTTGTTGTGCATTGTGCATTGTTAGAGGTGATAACGTTCGAAGCCGAAGATTTGGTTATCTGGTTCGGGTTGAGGAATCGACAGGTTTTTCTTGAATAAAACCTCTAGGGTTTTGTCCTCCAAGATTCTCAGAATTTGGGGGTTTTTTGCATGATTCGTCTCATCACATATTCATCCGAATGAAGGTAATTGAGGAATTGGAGGTTCTGTCAATTTAGTAACGGTAAATGGAGGATTGTGAGTGGGAGTTTCGGGTTCGACACGCGGGTGATTGAAATCAGCCAGGCCAGATTTTGAAGACTAAAGGTTGTTCAAAGATAGTGCCGCAATCGAAGGTTTATTCATAGCTGTCGAAGTACTTGATTCGACTCGAATCAAAGGGCAAGAAGAAATAGGATCTACAACAACAATAGTGTTCGTTTGTTTGATAGTTATTCGCTTCTTGTATAAACTTTCAACAACAGGTTATATCTATATATTAACAGGTCTCAGTTCTATTATTAGAATTAAGGACAGACGTACCCCGAGCGAGGAGGACGGGAGAACTGTCTCAACAAATCGTTGTGTCTTTTGCCTTACGTTTATATTGCTTAATATTTGTGTTTTAGTGCAAACAATTATATCAAGTTAGGTCTGGTTTGAGTAGTGCTAAATTAATTTTTAAACTTAGTACATTCATTGATTGTAAGAGGAAACTTGAGCAATTCACTCTCAAAACAAAAATCATTTGTAGTCCTCTGCACACCAAGTGTTTGATAAATTGTCTGAATTAAAAGCCTTGTGTGTTGTATTTTCATAGTGTTAATATTTTTAAGACATTGGAACTAGTCACACCACATAGTGAGATGAATCAAATTGATAGTGTGATTAACGTAGTAATTCACATATCTCGTTATCGAATTCCATAGACTTAACGCATATCCGGTTTTCTAGTAACTGTTTGTTTTAGACGGTATAGTTCCTCAGCCGCTTCCACAAATTAAACAATTTTTAAAAACCAATTTTATTGGTAGCGCTGACTCTTTTAAGCAAGCGATCTATTCAACCCCCTTCTAGATCTGCGCCATCGTCTAACACACACTTGTATAATCACGAATCTGATACAAGACCATCGCAAGCTCAGCTCTCAATTGATTTGCAATAAGATTCTACGGCCATTAGCGATAACCCTTCTTTGAAGGTGAGTACCATAATTTCACATATGGTTCAAAGGTACAATTACACTCCTTCGTACAGGAAAGCATGGATAGCTAGGACTAAAGCGGTTGAAAGGGTGTTCGAAAATAGGGAGGAGTATTACAAAGAACTTCCAAAATTCTTGGTGGCACTTAAACAATATTCTCTAGGGACTGTTGCCATCTTGGAGACAATGTCGGCGTATACACCAGATGAGAGTTGCGTTAGTGGAAATGACATTTTTCACAGACTCTTCTGGTCGTTTGAACCATGTATCAAAGGCTTTGCTTATTGTAAACCTATTATTCAAGTTGATGGCACATGGTTGTACAGGAAATATAAGGGCATGCTACTCATGGTTGTGGCACAGGACGGGAACAACAATATTTTTCCTATAACCTTCGCTCTAGTTGAAGGTAGACTGTTGGGGGTTGAAGTTTTTTTCTAAAAAATCTCCACTTATACGTTTCTCTCCAATCTAACTTATGTTTGATCTATGATAGACACCCATAAATCGAGAGTGCATACAAGAACCTTGATAACAGTTGGAAGGATCCTCCCTTGACCCATGTGTATTGCATAAGACATATCGTCCAAAATTTCATGCGGGAAATCAAAGACAAAACACTAAGGAAGAAGGTTGTGAACGCAGGATATGCACTAATAGAGCCCAAATTCAAACACTGCCGTGACGAGATCAGTCTGACAAACACAGATGCATTAAGATGGATTGATAATATTGATAAAGAGAAATGGACAATGGCATACGATAATGGGGTGCAATGGGGCCACATGACAACTAACCTCGTTGAATCAATGAATTCTGTTTTCAAGGGAATCTAAAACCTACCAATAACTGTCTTGGTAAAGACAACATATTTTAAGCTCGGGGCACTCTTTGATAACAGACGTATAAAGTGGAGTTCAGTGTTACAATTTGGTCAACTGTATAGTAATAGTTCAACAAAAGTCATGAAAGACGAGGCTTCCAAAGTCAACACATATGTGGTCACAGTCTTTGACCGTAATAAAGGTTGGTTCAGTATTGTCGAGTCAATTGATCACAATGAAGCAAGACCTAGGGAATGTTAATGAGTGGAACTGGATAGGATTTGGTGTGGCTGTGGAAAGTTTCAGGCATTTCGTATGCCTTGCTCCCATGTTATAGCAGTATGTTCGAAGGCGCGCCAGAACCCAACCAACTATCTTTCTGCTGTTCACCAAGTGATAAGTCTATGCAATGTCTACACATGTAGCTTTCAAGTGGTGGCAAAGGAGGACTATTGGCCTCTGTAACACCCCCTTCTATACCCCCAAATAAACAAATAAATCACATAATAAAATTTCATCAGAGTAAAATTAAAACATGGTATAAAAGAAGTATGCCACATCATGCACAACATAACATACAACACCTGCTCTACAAAAGACATGTAACAGTGGGGTAGCTCAACAGAGGAACTTAGTCCTTACACCCACAGCTCAATATTTAGAATTAAAGCGGAAAATCTAAACATTGAATTACTTAAAACATGAAATCATATAAATACATATCATTCAGTTTGTTTCATCACATCATCCATGTCTTACAAAACAGTTACCATCAGATACATATACAAAATATATCCCAAAAGAATACTATACATTCCTAACTACCCGGTGCTACATATCAGAGCATAACTGACCAAAAGAATGAAGCTAAACTTCACAAAAGACCTCCAGCAACCTAATCTGCAATGCCTCATAGAGCATTATAAAACAGCAGAAGGGTGAGAAATATTATCATAATAATCAATGCATATAAATTTTATATATATATATATATATATATATATATATATATATATATATATATATATATATATATATATATATATATATATATATATATATATATATATATATATATATATATATATATATATATATATATATATATATATATATATATATATATATATATATATATATATATATATATATATATATATATATATATATATATATATATATATATATATATATATATATATATATATATATATATATATATATATATATATATATATATATATATATATATATATATATATATATATATATATATATATATATATATATATATATATATATATATATATATATATATATATATATATATATATATATATATATATATATATATATATATATATATATATATATATATATATATATATATATATATATATATATATATATATATATATATATATATATATATATATATATATATATATATATATATATATATATATATATATATATATATATATATATATATATATATATATATATATATATATATATATATATATATATATATATATATATATATATATATATATATATATATATATATATATATATATATATATATATATATATATATATATATATATATATATATATATATATATATATATATATACAAGTATAGAACACATATATTCCACATTTCTCACCACAATTTATTCATAACTCATCATACATTTCACAACATGTATAAACGCACATGGATAATCACAAAACATGTTTCATCATGCATACATCCATCATTCTCAATTCAATACTTCACATACGAGTATACTTCATACAACAATACACATAAATCATGTGACTCAATGCAACTCTACGCAACTCATGCCATGTGGTACCAACGCTTGTTATCATTTTTCGGTTTTTAAACTTAAACCGGGTCCACCCTTCTAGACCGATAACCATAAAAGCCCGTTCCCTAAGCTTTCAAACCCACCCTTCTAGGTTTGGGACAAGTCACTAGTCTCCACGAAACTAGCAAACATTGCCTCTTGACTAAATGATGCATATGCAATCAACCACCAAATGCACTTAAGACCGTTCTCGCATCTTAATTCCATGCATTCTCAAATAATTCATCATATACGAATTATAATCATGATTGCACACACAACATATTCATATTCAATATCATCAATATATTTACCAAGCAATGCACACATATCCACAATATGTTCTCATGCATTCTCAAACACAATCGCATACAAACAATATTGTCATACCCCAAATTTGTCCTACCTGTTGTATATTGTTATCACCTGTACATTCGCTCACTAACATTATTCGAAAATTCAAAAAATGTGCGTTGCTCCTATCATAAGGTTTGAATTGAACTATATCAGGTCACATTTGAGCCAGGAATGGGTGTAGTAAATGTTGAGGATCCTTTTATGGTTTATCAGCTCGATTTTTTAGTCAAATTGGGTTTAAGAATCATTGGCAGGTGTGTCGAAGGATCTAACCGAAGTTGGTGTCACAAGCCAAGATTGTCATGAGTGAATTAAGTTGTCAAGATTTTGACAGATTCAGAACGTGTCTGGTTCAAGGACTTTCATATTAAAAGTTGTGGTTTATTTAAGCATCCAGGATCAAATTTATTTTTATTGATGCAAGGTTCAACTTAAAATCTATTCATGGAAGTGGATGCGGGGATACGAAGTTCAAGTTGTCAATTGAAAATTCGGAGAATTGCGAAACAAATTCAGCAATATTGCAAGTTCATTTATAAGGCCGCTTGAAAAATAAAATGGAAGGTGTTGATAGTACAAGCCCAATCAAAGTTTATTGCAACAATTAAAATTTTATACAAGCCCATGATCCAATTACTTGGCAAGAAAATCACAAAAGAAAGAAATCTATTTTTATGTCTATTTACAATCGAGTAATTGCAAGAACAAGGCCCACATGAGAATTTCACAAGCCATAGAAACACAAGTCCTTTTGTCAAACCAACGGCGAACTTATTACAAGTGCCCAAAGCCAGTTTTTCTTCCATGAGGACTTTTGACCCAAAGTAGCCGCATCTGCAACTGGAAAAAAATGGAAAAAATAAGATGTAACAATATTGGAAGGGGTGCTTCGGTGATTGTGATACGCATGATTTTATCTATTACCAAAGCCACAATTCACACCTGTAGCAGAAATTTCAAATGGAAGTTTAATAAAGGCAACAGCAGTACGAAACGCAGTGGTTACGCCATAATAAATTCACAGCCATGTATCGTGTGTGTACGACCGGCGCATACTCCGCACAACCAGACACAAAAACTGGTTGGTATTTGCTCCCAGCTGGTATGACCGTGATTTGCATATAGCAGTCTGCACCAGTTGCTTCACAAGCTGTCAAATTTACCTTGCTTCCGTAATGAAACCGCGTCCTACAAGGCTATGTTCAAAAGCGACAAGTGAGTGATGGCGTATTCGTAGCATACTATTGAAACTTCCAGCCATAATATGCATAAAATAAATTCACAGAAATTGTTCTACATAAGACATCACCGCAAGCTTCAGTACCGTGGATTATGTACCTCACGGAAGGACCCCATAACTTGCACATGAAAAACCAGCAAAGCTAAACCGTAACATTGTCAATGTCGGCACTGTTCACGCATAACACATACCTGTGAAAAGAACATGACCCCAAAACCAATTCAGAAAAGTCCAATGAAACAGATTTCGAACTGAAAGAAGCATACCGTGGCTAAGGAGAGGTTGTCATTGTTCCTCTCTTGGTAGGAAAAACAAGCCAATTGTCTCGACCACACTAATCTGAGGTAAGTAAAACACGATGGTAGCTACGAGTATGGTGTTCACACCTTGCCCTTCACAAAAACATAATCCCAATTCAATGCTACAAAGAAAATATCCAATTAGTAGCAGAATGAATAATAATTGGTATTGGTTCATGAATTTACTCTTCAGTCCTCCCAAAGAAAAAACAGCAAGCTTGTACCATGTACTGGCAGGTCACGCCAGTTCCCCATTTTAAGAGCATGATCTGCAGATTGCAGATCTCCAGTTCAGCAAGCCAAGGATTCCAAGACGTGAAAGTAACGCACACACAGGAATTAGGCCTCGCGCATACCCTTTAACTTTTGCATCAAAACGCAAAATGGTGGCTGTAGAAAAAAAGAACAATAAAATATCAATGTTGCACCACAAATCATGACCCACACAAAATTGGTAAAAAGCAAATGGGACTTTCTATGAGCCAAAACACAGCGTACGTACCTCACCCCCAGCTTTTTGCAGTCCAAAACAGGCCCCACCCAAAGGCCACTGACTGTTGCTCAATACACCAACCTCACCAAAACAGGTGAGGGACTTGCAAGTAGCAATTCAAAATGCAAAAACACGCCAAAGAAAATCACAGCCCGCACAAGAAAAGGACAGCAAATAACACGTTATTCTGTACTTGTAAAAATTCACAACACAACAAAATACAGCAGCAGTATACAGAATACCTCAAATGCCCCACGACTACAAGATGGCAAGGCTTTAGAATATTGTGGCCCAATTCCTTGAAACTTCAAGACCGTTTACCCTCTCCAAATCCATATAAAAGCATCATTTTCATTCATGAAGAGAGGCGGAAATCTAAACCTAGCCGCCACCTTCTTCAAGACCTCTCCTCTTTCTCATAGCTTGGGTTAAAAAAATTAACAAATCCTCAACATCCCTTCCAAATAACCCCTAAAAACTTCAGAAGCCTCCATAACTCTTCAACCTCCAATCACCTCTTAAACAAAAACCCTTACTCCATCCAAACTTCTTGATAAAATTCTAAACCGCGACACCTAAATGGAGACTCCGTAACCCATTGTTAGAAAATACCCATAAATCTTCTTCAAAAGGACCACCGAAACCCATCATTTGCCTTATCCCGAACCTTCAATCTTCTTCTTCATCCGCTCAGCCCCAATCTTCGAAGCCCATAAATCTCCCAACAACTCCAACAATCACCATCTTCTTTAACTTTCTTCGAAGAATAACCCAAAAACATCTTCACTTCAAAACGACACCAAACCCAGAAACTCGCCTCAATCCATAATCTTCCTTCAAACCATCCGTCTGAAACAACCACGCCTACTCAATACCTCAACTACCCAAAGTTTCGAACCAACAGAACCCATAGCCAACCCATTTACTGAACCATACAAAATTTGAAGAAAATCAGAAAGAGAAGTGAGAGGATTTAAGACCACAGTGAGGTATAGATCAAGGTCAGAGCAAAAAGTTGAGTGAGATGATTGAGAGGGTTGAAGCGAGGCATTATCTCGTGTTCATATGTCGTGGATGTAGCTGTTTTTCGATGTGGGTGGATGAAACGTATTAACCAGCACCCAACTCATTTTCTCTACTAAACGGATTATCCTTTTGGTGAGGTGGTGAGTTTTAGATCCGTTTGACCTCCCTTGCTTCTTTAGCCATTTGTATTGTGCACGGGCTTAAGGCCCATTGAAGTTCTTTTTACACTCGTTTAAGATGGCAGCTTTCCGAGGTGATGGGCTTTTAAGCCCAGATGACCCTCTTTTATTTAAAGAATTTATAAATATTTTAGTTTTTTTTATATATTAGTTTTTATATGAATATTTCTAACTTTAATTTACTTTATGTTCAAGTTTCTTTTGGAGGATTTTATTATATTGTTAGAAGGTAGATTTTATTTTTGGGCATTTTATCTCACTTTTATCTTTTGGGTCGATGACGAGACCTCCAAGTTATAGTTTGTCAAATTATTGACAAATAATAACAAACCCGAGACCAACTTTTTCTTCAAACTTTCATTTTCGATTTTTATCCATTTTTATCCACTCTTTTCTTATTCTTTAGTCAATGATGACTTTAATAATTATTATCGGTCAAATTATTGATAGATGATAATTTAGTCGAGACTATTTCATTTTCGCTTCATTTCCATTTATCCGACCGATGATGTCTCTAGATTCGTAAGCGTCGTGTATCGAAGTCGATAACCTTCTTGATTTCAAATCTATGGAGAATGACCATTTGGGTCATTTTCCCTACTTTGGAATCGTGATAGGCTACCTTCGATTAATCGACATTTTGTTTACGATTAAGACGAGGTCCCGCTCTTTTTTTGGTCCGTGCGACATGATTAAATTAGAGAATGGTCTTCGATACCATTTTTCTATCTTGTTTTTAGCACGAAAATAAACTCACGCGACAAACTCTTTTCATATCCTCGATTCAATCCAAGTTATTTTCAAAAACATTTTCTCGATTAAAACTCCGAAAGAAGGAGGTTCTTGGAATCTAGCATTCCTTGGATCTTCGAATGAATAGTTCTCAAGGCACGCTCTTGAGTTATTATTCATTCAATCTTTCGACTTTTTCAAAACATTTTCTCGATTAAAACTCCGAAAGAAGGAGGTTCTTGGAATCTAGCATTCCTTGGATCTTCGAGTGAATAGTTCTTGAGGCACGCTCTTGAGTTATTATTCACTCAATCTTTCAACTTTTTTAAACATTTTCAAACATTTTCAAACATTCTCTTAAGTCGAGTGCTCGTCCGCATTCGCAACCGTCGACATTTCACACACGCTTCATAATTTCTCGTGGTTTCGATATTAGGGGCACCCTTAGGGACTAATATCGTTTCTCACCATCTAACCCTTGACACGTCGTCAAGTCGGTTCTATCTTCTAATTAATTCCTCGACTCGTCGTCGAACCCTTTTTTCAAACCAACCTCTTTTTGCCTCGCATTCCACTTTCGACTCAATCTTCTTACAAACGTTTTTTTTAAACTTACGAAAGAGGGGTATTCTTAGAATCTAGCATTCTTTGAATATTTGAATGAGTAACTCTCGAGGCGCACCCTTGAGTTGTTATTAGTTCATTCTTTCGATTTCAAAATATCCAACGCTTTTTCTTCAACCCAACTTCCGAGAGAATTGAGTTCTTGGAATCTCGCATTTCTTGAATTCTTGAGTGACAAGCTCTTGAGGCATGCCCTTGGGTCGCTTGTCAGTCACTCTTTCATTCCTCAACTCAAACTTCCAACCCATTCAACCCCATCTTTTCTTGGTTGTTACCACGAACTACAACTGCTCTGATTCTTTATTCATTCTTGAATATAAGATACGTAGGCACAAGATTGCGATGATCTTGGCGAGCACACTTCTATCTTCCTCCATTATTTCGCCAACTTTCCCATCCTTTCCCGCAGTCGAACTACGACGCTCTGATTTCTCATTCTGGTCTGAATGAGTATACGTAGGCACAAGGTCCCCAATCCTTGGCGAGCACCCTATCCTTCAACCACCCATTTCCCCTTAGCGTCTTTATACCCTACCAATTCACCTTTATCGAGAAGAAAAACAAGTAAACCTAGACAACACTCTCCACAAAATACCTTAAGAGGTTCCCGTTGAGTACAACGGACGTGAGGGGTGCTAATATCTTCCCCTCGCGTAACCGACTTCCGAACCCAGAACTTGGTTGCGACAGCCCTGTTCCTATCCTTTTTGCTTTAAGAGGTTTTCTCGATATTTTCCTCTCCCGTTTATTCAGGAAAAATAAAGTTCGGTGGCGACTCTGTCGAACCGCACTTCTGCGCCTTTCGCGCGAGGGTCGTTTCTCCGAAATGTCTCCGTGATTTTTCGAGGTGCGACAAATATACATTCACAACATCGTGCTCACGGCAACGAATTCAATAAAATTCATCATGCATTTTAATCAATTAAAACAATGCATTATATTGTCAAAATATCACAATTCATAATCTAGGATTCACGCCATACGCTACCCACAACATATACTTCATGGCACACAATTATTCATTCCAACAAGGATCAAACACAATCGAACCAAGAAATCAACATGGAATGGAATCACAGAAAAAATCAATTGTTGTCACGCTCGCTAACATGCTCTCCTAGCGAGTCTCTAGCGAGTGCTCGCTACCCATTCGCCTAGCGAACAAGCTCGCGAAGGCAAACAGAAGCTACTGACTTGCTTCGCTACCCAGCTCGCTACAGCGAAGTCCTAGCGAACCTTCGTTGCCTCATTCGCTACCAGCGAAGAACCTCAAATCCATTCTGCCTAAGTCTGGGACCGCTCGCTACCTACTCACCACAGCTCGCTGCAGCGAACGTTCGCGACCAGCTCGCCTAGCGAACAAGCTAGCGAGTGTCTGCAAACTTCAAAGCCCTCACTGCCCAACTTCCATAACTCTCCACAAAACCGACCGATTCTCACCAAACTAGTTCCATAGCCTTAGTCTAACCTCCCTCGACTAAATTATACCACTTATTCTCATTTTTTACCGTTAAAACTCGGTTTCTATCGATTAAATCCACTTTTGCCCTAAAATGGAAGTTGTAGAAAATCATCTAACAATCTAACCCAAGCATACATAATCATATACATTGACAAGATAATGATATTTCACACCCTTACCTTGGTCAAATTGATGCTTGAGAGTTGTTCTTGAGTTTTTCCAACTTTTCCTTCTTCTCCTTCTCTTTTCTCCTCTTTCTCCTTTTTTTCTCTTATGTTTCCTTTTCTTTCTCTTTTTTTCCACTTTTTCTTTATAAGTCTTTCTCTTCTATTCTTTCCATTATATTTCTCTTCTCAAACATCTACCAATTTCATTTAATTAATCATCCATTAATTAAACAATCTCCATAAATCATTTAATTAATACAAATAATTAATTAATAAAAATTGGGTTGTTACAACTCTCCCCCACTTTAGGAATTTTTGTCCTCGAAAATGTTACCTGATTCAAACAGCTCTGGATAAGACTCCCTCATCTGGCTCTCAAGTTCCCAAGTCACATTTCCACCAGTCGGTCCTCCCCAAGAGACCTTCACTAAAGCAATCTCCTTGCCCCGAAGTTGCTTCAACTCTCGATCCTCTATCCGCATAGGTGATGTCTCCACAGTCAGGTTATTCTCACCTGCACATCATCTACTTGGACTTCATGAGATGGATCCACAATGTATTTCCTCAATTGAGATACATGGAACACGTCATGGAGATTAGCAAGCGACGGTGGTAAAGCGACACGATAGGCTACCTCACCTATCCTCTGCAAAATCTGATAAGGACCAATAAAACGCGGCGTCAACTTACGCGACTTTAATGCCCTACCAACACCAGTCATAGGAGTGACTCGAAGAAACACATGATCTCCCTCTTGAAATTCAAGTGCCTTCCTCCTCTTGTCATGATAACTCTTCTGACGGCTCTGAGAAATCCTCATCTTTTCTTGAATCATCTTAATCTTATCGGTAGTCTGCTGGACTATCTCGGGTCCAACCACATAACTTTCTCCAGATTAATACCAACACAATGGCATCCTACACCGCCTACCATACAATGCTTCAAACGGTGCCATACCAATACTCGAATGAAAACTGTTGTTGTAAGTAAATTCAACCAAAGGTAAGTAGCTATCCCAAGCTCCTCCCTTCTCCAACACGCAAGCTCTCAAAAGATCCTCAAGTGATTGAACTGTTCTCTCAGTCTGACCATCGGTCTGCGGATGATAAGCTGAACTCAAACGCAACTTCGTACCCAAAGCACATTGCAAACCCTCCCAAAATCTTGAAGTAAATCTCAGATCTCTATCTGACACAATACTAGACGGAATACCATGCAAACTGACAATCCTCTTAATGTACATCTTTGCCAACCTCTCCAACGGGTAATCCATTCGCATAGGAATAAAGTAAGCAGATTTGGTCAATCTATCCACAATAACCTAAATAGCTTCAAAGTTACTCGGCATCCTCGGTAAACTAGATACAAAATCCATATAAATGCTATCCCATTTCCACTCAAGAATAAACAACGGTTTCATCAAACCCGACGGCTTCTGATGCTCAATCTTTGACTTCTGACAAGTCAAACAAGAATACACAAACTCGGCAATATCCTTCTTCATACGAGGCCACCAAAACACTTTCCTTAAATCTTGATACATCTTAGTAGCACTCAGATGAATACTCAATCCACTACAATGTTGTTGCGGTGGAAATAGGATACCAAACTATTAATTAGTTTGAATCACAATTCTTGATTCACAATCGCTCTTTGATTTATCCAAAGGAAAAGGTCAAAAGAGGGAAAATCTATTTTTGCATCGTAAACACAATGCGGGGAGAGACCTAGGTAAGGGGTTGGTTAAGCTTAAGGAAGGTACTAGCACCCTAAACTTCTGTAGTACTCTACAGGAACCTTTCATTTATTGTATGTTTTTTTCTTTATTATTTCTTTAAGGTATATTGAGCTAAGGGATAGAGTGACCTAAAGACCTAAGGGTTAGTCCTAAGTTTACTCGGCAAGACGTCGCATCTTGTGCCTACGTATCCTGGATAGGAAATGGAATCAGAGAATCGTAGTTCCCCTTGAAAGGGAGGTTAGAAACGTCTTGACTGTGGTCAAGGTTTCAATGGGGAGTAAACGTATCTTAAGGACACGCTTACGTGGAGTTTTGAAACTCCTATTTCTACGTTGAAATGTTGAATGGAAATTAGGGTTAAATTAGGGATTCCACGGCAGGAAACCCTAAAACAGAGTACGGCGACTCTTTGACCTAAAAGCTAGGGTAAAGGGTGTTTTTGTCCACGGCGGGCTGCCTAAGCTAATAGGGTTTTGAAACGGTCAAAATTTTGGGTTATTGACTCGGCGGTCAAACTACTAGACCTAATTCCTTCGAAGGGTGATTAACGGTAAAAAAACCATGCAAACAACAAATATTATCATACGGCAGAATTAAAGTACGAAAGATAATGAAAGCGGTAAAAGAAAGCATCGCGACGATCACTCGCGTAAATTACAAATCCCAAAATGCAAAAATAAATAATTGTGGCGATAGCCTCACATAAATTACAACCCAAAGAATGTAAAAATAATAACGAAATAAAAGCGACGATGTCCTTGCAAAATTACAACCATAAAAATAAATGTGGAAAAAATAAAGGATTAGGAGCCACGGCCAAAATGAGAGCCAATAAAAGTCAGATGATAATTAACGGGAATGCTGGGAATTTTTATTTTAGACTTTGAGGTTAAAAATTAGAATGAAAGGGTTTGTAAGTAACTGAAAATAATTTTAAGTCTAGCGTTGAAAAATGTTAGTATTAATTTATTTAAAAAGTTTTAAAATAAAAAAAAGGTTTTAATTTTAAAATGTTTTAATTTTAAAAAGGGTTTTGGTTTTTGAAACACAAAGGCTTTCATCCTCAAAAAGAAGTTTTAGTTTAAGAAAGGTTTTAATTTTAAAAAAAGTTTTACTATAAAAAAAAGTTTTAATTTTAAAAAAGGTTATACTATAAAAAGAAGGTTTTAATAAAAAGAAGGTTTTAATAAAAAGAAAAGGTTTTAATAAAAAAAAGTGTTTTTAAAAATATAAGAATCGTTAGTAATAAATTAAAACATATGATTACTAATTATAGTTTAAAAAAAAAGAAAAAAAGAAAAAATAAGATAATATAATAATATAATAAAAAAGAAAATAAATAAAAATAAAAGGAGTGGAGTGGTGCGGTGGCATTGTTTTTTTTAAGGTTTGGGAAAAAACCTTTTCCTTTTTTTAGTGTTTGGAAAAAAAACTTTTTCCCCTTTTTAGGGTTTGGGAAAAAAACCTTTCCTTTCTTATTCCCAACCGGCGGCGGCTGTCTGTTGCACCCTAAAATTTGACCAACCGGTTCTCCTATCTGGTTCATGGTTTAATTCGTATTCGCATATCAGATGCATGACATTTGTGCACAGACAGAGGATGTCAGGGTATAGTTTGGTTTTCATCTACCGGATATTTCAGATCCAGTCTAGATAATCAGGGTTTCATTTTCGGGAAATTGTGCACTTCTCGGTGTTTTAAGCTTACATGGTGGTTTTTGAGATATTCTGATGCCCGGGGTTTACTGTTTGCGTCGATCTGGTCTCGCGCTCTCCTTTGTGTTGGCTATTGGCCTTTGTTTGCATTTTTAGGATTTAATAGCCGTTTGTAGGATTTTAAATAGGTTTTATCGATTTTCTAGGATTTAAATAGTTTTTTTTTAATATTTTTATTAGTTTTAAATCATTTTTAGATTTTTATAGATATTATAGGATTTAATAGTTTTTTTTTTATAGTTTTAATAGAATAAAGGATTTTCTTTTAAATAAGTAATAGAGATTTTATTAGAGATTTAATAGAAATTTAATAAAATGTTAAATAGAAATTCTTAGAGTTTTTTTTATTAGTTTAGATATTAGTGGAATTAGTAGAGTTTTATCAGTTTAGAAATTAATTGGAATTAATAGAGTCTTTTTAGGTTATTTCTCTTTTTTAGATCTAATTAGGATTTAGTTAGATTAAGTAGGATTTTAATCTTTTGTTTAGTGTTAATTAGGATTTATCAGAATTAATTAGGATTTAGATTAGGCTAATTTCTAGTTATCAGTTAATTGTAGTTTTAATAATTAGTTAATTAGGTTTTAGTCTTTAATTAGTTTTTCTATTGAGTTTAATCCTTTTTTAATTCAGATTTTATTCAGGCCATTTTCGTGGGCCCAGAGTAGTGTCTTTGGAGGCCCAGTTCTTTTTAGTCCGTTTTTTTTCTGTTTTTGTCCAATGCAGTGCCAAGTGTCCACTATAAATCATGCCACGCGTGTCATCAATGAAGGGGCCACCTCACAACTCCCACTTCACCAGAATCTGCCACCTCACATTTTCCTTTCTCTCTCTGCGCCACGCAACCTCACACGTGCCTACTCCCTCTCCTTCCTCCTGCCACGCGCCCGTCCCTCACCCTTCTCCGTGACAGCTGTATCCCACTACACTTCCCCCCATCGTCGGCCATGCGGCCGCCCTCCGGACCACCCTCTTCCACCGCAACGGTCACCGGAAACTGTTAAGGCCGCCGGAAACTGCAAATTTTCCGTTTTCGCCAGAAACTCGTCCGATCTCCTCTGATCTTCTCCGTCCACCTTCATCTACTATTCGCCGGAAAACTCATATCACCACCGGAAACTTCAAAGCTTCAACGTTTCAGAAAACCTTGTCAATCTTCACCAATCATCAACATTCGCAGGAAATTGTCATCTTCAAAGATCTTCGTGGTTTTATCCTGCTCATCGTTTTGCCCAGATCGTCATCTGATCTTCAACGATCTTCCAAACGAGATCTTCCTCCTCCACGAACTCCGTTGCGTATCGTTTTTCCAGATCTCCTTTCAAGATTCTAGCTCAAGGTCTTCTTCATCGTGGATCCTCAAAGCCCCAAAATCGCCTCCAAACATCGTCAAGTCCCCTACATCTTGTTCATCGTCTTCAACGACCTTTCAGCGAGCAAATCTACGCGCGGGATCTTGAATTCGTCAGGTTCTTCATTGAGCATCAAAAACTCCACGAGCTTGTCCTTGCTCCATATCCAGGTGCGTTCATCCGTTCGTTTTCTTCTTTCTGTTTACTAGGATCGCCTGGTGTTATCTGGATTCGAGTAGATCTAGTTTGAACTTAGGATTTTGAGGTGAAGAATTTGGTAAGGTTGTAATGTAGTTGTTTTCGTTTCAGAGAGTGGAGTAGGTGAGATTGTTGTTTGATTTCATGAACGATGAAGGTTTGAGAAGGTTCTTGAGAGAAGTTTGAGGGAACTCAGAGAGCGGCGCAGCTAGGGTTTGGTGTGATGAACAGTAGTCGAATTTTGGGGGAGAAAGTCTAGTTTTGTTGATGGATAGTTGGGTTAGGTTTTGGATTGGGTTAAGCCCAAGTCTGAGTGTGCTGAAGAACACCCCCTCATTACTCGTTCCCCCCCCCCCTGAATGTGAGCAGAATATTGATATTTGGTTTGGGCTTTGTCCCAATTACTTTCCACACCCCCAAGCGTCGGCCCAAGGATAATTGAATTGTTATTTGTTTCTATTTGCACCACCAATTTGTCCTTTTATTTTTTATTTTTCATTCAATTTCTTGATGGATCATGGGCCCTGCACGCTTAATATCTGCACCCCCCTATATTTGGGCCCAGTCTGAAATGACTGAGGCATTTTGCTATTCGCCCCCCTTTTGTTTTACTTTATTTGTTTTAATTTTCTTCATTTTGTATCATGTTAGGAAATAATTCATAAAAAATAGTAGGATGATCCAATTAATTCCCTTCTTTTTTCTGTAGATTCATAATTCAATTTAGAATTTTAAGGTGCAAAAATATTGAATTGATCATGCATTTTCATTTTTATTGGCATTTTTGTATTTTAATTGGTATTGAATAATTGGTTTGTGATGTGTCTGCCTTGTTGATTTTAGTTCTCTCATTTGGTAATGAATTTTGTTTTATTTTTTTAGTATGTTGTGCTAGACTGATGCATGCTCCCCGTAGGATTTTTGTGGATTTTTTAGAGATTGATTGATGTTGTTTTAGGGTTAGAGAGTAGAGACCTCCTAACTTGCCGGTTAACCATTGACCATTCACATGTTAGGGATTGTTTAGTAGCCTTAGAAGTTGACTTAGGATTTGAGATTTGATCTTGGGATCATAGAGGCATGTAGGTTTCCCCTAGATTTTCGGTGGATTTTTAGAAGTTGTTTTGCTATTTTTGCTTAAGCTTGAGAATAGGAGAAGTCTTGAGGGCTTCTGACTTTGAAGTTCAACTGTGGTTGAACTTCAGAGATATTTTCTTTTGGTTTGAGGGCCTGTGGTTTCTTCTTGAAGATGGAGGCTGGATGAAGACTTGATGGAGCTTGCAAGGATGTGTGGATTGTAGATCTGGTCTGTGAGCTTGCTCTCTTTCTGTGAGGTTTGAGGTCCTGAAGTTTGAGGGAAGTTTATGGTACTTTCCTGAGGAAGGCACTATAGATGTCTTTCATTCTTTCTTCTCACCTCTTTCTCAAGTATCCAATGATGTTGGAGCCTTCCTGTGAGTTTAGTTTCTCCTGAGGAGGAATGTAAACCGATCACAGTTGTTGAGCCACATGGGATATGATTCCTAAGTGGAAGCCCCCTAGTACTTTCCTGAGGAAGGCACTATGGGTCTGTTCACTTAGTTCCCTTAGTTCACGTAGGATTTCTCAAGTATACAATGATGTTGGAGCCTTCATGTGAGTTTAGTTTCTCCTGAGGAGGAATGTAAACCGATCACAGTTGTTGAGCGACATGGGATATGATTCCTAAGTGGAAGCCCCCTAGTACTTTCCTGAGGAAGGCACTATGGGTCTGTTCACTTAGTTCCCTTAGTTCATGTAGGATTTCTCAAGTATCCAATGATGTCGGAGCCTTCATGTGAGTTTAGTTTCTCATGAGGAGGAATGTAAATCGTTCACAGTTGTTGAGCCGCATGGGATATGATTCCTAAGTAGGAGCCTCCTGGTACTTTCCTGAGGAAGGCACCATGAGTCTGCCTACTTAGCTCCCTTTCTTTGGTAAGCGTGTCTTGAAGCTCGAAGACTGGGATTGATTTCTCTCGTTAGGGTTTTACTTAGGGCTTTGCTTAGAGATTTGATTAGGGTTTTGCTTTAGGTTTTTGCTCAGGGGTTGATTAGGGGCTTTGTTCAGGGGTTTGTTTTAGGGTTGTTCAGGGTCTTGCTCAGGGGTAATTTCTTGCTTTTGGATAGGAGTTGTCAGGCTGGTTAGCCTTCTCTGTGTGTTGTTTGACATGTGTGGTGTTGTGCTGCATTAGTCTTAGGGGGTTCATCTAGATATTTCTGAGATAGGTGCGTCTTAGAAATAGGATCTGTGTGCATGAGAAGTTGAGGTGGTCCTCGTTCTGCTTGTTTGTTATTGAGTGGCTTTGCTTGTTGGTATTTGGTAGAGCTGAGCTCCCTTGCCTCTGTGGTTTGTGGCCCTTGTGCCTTGCTTGTTTAGTTGTTGCGTTCGTGCATATTTCCAGTATTTCTTTACTTTGCAGTGATTCCTGTTTGCTGTTTAGTTCTGTTGCCATGATCCCTTAGGAGCTCTAACTTCCCTGCTGTGGAGGAGTTATGATAGACATTAGGTTGGTTAACCAGGCATGATAACATTAGGTAGATTCCCCTTTTCAACCATAGTTTTAGGGTGTCTCTTTCCTTTCTCAAAACAACCGAAAAACACTTAATAAAGGATAAAACAAAAGAGAATTCATTTCTTCCGTTAAAAGATTTGAACAAACATCAAAACATTTTGTCTTCCTAGACTGTGAAAACCCTTGGTTAAGGTGCATTTTCCCCTAAAAAACACTTGAACAGCTTGTGTCGTGCGTAGCCCGAACTACGTTTGCTCTGATCTTCCATGCCGTGTGGAAGTACGTACGCACATGATGCGATGTCCTGGCGAGCAACCTTTCCCCCCGTCTAGACGTAGGTAGTCGAACTACGTTGACTCTGACTTTCTCATTGCACGAGGGAGTACGTAGGCCCAGAACGGCGCATGTTCTGTCGAGTCTTGTCCTTTTCTGTTCTTTTCAGACTAACCATTAGTGTAGATAGATAAACACACCCTTTTGCTTATAAACACCAAGCGTGGATCCCGTCGAGTACGACGGACGTGAGGGGTGCTAATACCTTCCCCTTGCGTAACCGACTCCCGAACCCAGGTTTTGGTTGCGATGACCATACCTTTCCCCGTTTTTTGCGAGGTTTACTTCGAGCGTTTCCTTTCCCTCCGTTGGGATAAATAACGCACGGTGGCGACTCTTCTATTCAGCCGGCGCCGATTTTCGCAGTAGCGACAGCTGGCGACTCTGCTGGGGACTTGTAGCATCTAGGGACTTTTCCCATCCCTTATGCTGGGACCATTTCCCATCCCCTACGCGAGTCAATCCTAGCGCTTGGGTGTTTATCTGTTGGGTGTTGTGCATATGTGTTTTATCTTTCCGCACTTTACTTTCCCGCACCTTTACCTTTCCGCATTTACTTTCAGCACTATATTATTATGATTATTGCTGTGGGAATGGGAGGTTACTATGAGTGAGAAGCCGGACCTGGGCTTGAGTATGCACCTAGACATAGTTGCGGAGAGTAGTAGACGAACCTGTTTACTGAGCAAGCACCGTTCCCTACGAAATCTGCGCTCAGACGAGGTTCTCTCCGAGGTGCTCCTTTCCAGTCCTGAGGATCTGAGGGGAGTCCAGACGTGAGGATTGTCGACTCTGGGGACCGATCATTTGGAAGTCAGCTAAGTGAGGCATCTTCATGACTTGATGATGCCACTCCTTCTGGGAATCGTATCGTCACTCATGAAAGTCTGTGACGCTGATGACCGCATAGGATGTCGTACCTTTGTCCGTGGATTAGGTCCATACCTGTGAGGGGGATTGGGTTGTTACAGGAAAACTGGCCTTCAGAAACCATGATTCAGTATTTATCAGATGGTTTTCCTGGCTCGTTAACAGGTGTGTTGTTTGGATCAGATGGATTTCTTGTCTGAGGTTGATACTATTATCAGATGGTTTTCTCGTCAGTTACAGAGGTTCAGATGGATTTCTTACCAGGGGATTGGTATTTTGGGTGTCAGATGATAATCAGTGTCATGAGGTTCTGGTGACTGTGGTGGTTTTCCGTTCTTGACATCACAGGGATGTTCCTCTTCGGGCTACAGCATGGCCCCTGTGTTCACTGATTGCATCATTTATCATATTGCATTATTGCATTACCATTTGCATCCAACTAACGTGTGTGTATTGCAGGTACATATTTTCCCTCCCAGTTCCGGTGTTTGTTTCCTAGCAAGACATGGAAGCCATGAAGAGAGTGTTACCCTACAGATTCCCGTCTCCAGATATCAGTCTGTTGTCAGAGTTAATTACTATTGCTAGGAAGAAGGTGATGGGAGATTTCAGGAAGACATATGGGAGGATCCTGACTTATGTTTACCAGCCCTCGGCTTATGAGATCAGCGGCATTTACACCCTGTTGCAGTTTTATGATGCTGAGCTCAGGTGTTTCATATTTCCTGACTTTGTCTTGGCTCCTACCCTGGAGGAGTATTCTGCACTCTTGGATATACCGATTCGCGAGCAGATGCCTTTCTATCACACAGACGCTAAGCCTAATCTGGCTAAGCTTTCTGCTATTCTGTACTTAGGAGAGTTTGAGCTGACAGGGAAGATGATCAGAAAAGGAGATGCGTGGGGATTTCCGTTGGTTGTTTTGGTGGAGAAGGCTCGGGAGTATGCCAAGAAGGGTGGCTTGGTTGTTTTTGACGCCATCCTTGTTGTGTGTGTTTATGGCATTGTATTGTTCCCAAACCTTCCTGATTTTGTTGATGCAGATGCTTTCTATATTCTGGCTGCAAAGAACCCAGTTCCTACCTTACTGGGAGATATCCATCATTCCACTCACTACCAAAATGAAAAGCGGCGAGGAAGGAATGTCTCTTGCTGTGTACCTCTACTGTGCAGGTGGTTTACTAGTCATATGCCGAAGTCAGGGCCTTTCGTCACTTCTATTGATTCTTTAGGATGGCCTGAGCGCTTGATGGGGTTGACTTCTGAGAATGTGGTGTGGGTTAATGAGGAGGTGTTAGGAGTTGAGGTCATATACAGATGCGAAGGATTCCCTAATGTTCCTTTGATAGGAAGGAGAGGGTGTGTCAATTACAACCCTTCCTTATTAATCAGGCAGTTTGGGTATACACCTCAAGAAGCGCCGAAGCCCGAGGAGATACAGGAATCTCTGTATCTCACTGGGGCAATAGAGGAAGGGATGTTGATCAAGCTTGAGAAAGCATGGAAGAACCTGCATAAGAGAGGGAAGCCTTCATGTGGCAAAGGGGTACTCGAGTTCTTGGTCCGTATGTGGAATGGATTCGTGAACGAGCTACGAAATTCCTTATGCCTTATCCTGCAGTTCAGCCATTGTATCCTTCTCCGGTGGAGGAGCCCACCACTATAGACATGCAGGTATACAAGCAGCTGATGGCGGAGAAAGAAGAGTTAGCAAAGGTTAAAGAAGCTTTAGAGAAAGAGAACGCCCAGCTTCGTCATGAAAAGATTGAAACAGGATATTTTTCCAAGCAACAGGCCGAAACTTTGAAACATCTGAAGACTACTTTATTGGAGTTGACGGAAACCAAGAAGCGCCTGGAGTTAGATGTAGACTCAGTTAGCAGTGTATTGGCTACTAAGAAACAAGAGTTGGAAAGGGCCTACACGAAGTTAGCTAAGTTCAGAGAGCATTGGGACCTCACTATGGCCAAACGCAAAGAACGGGAAGAAGAGCTAAAGATACAGGTTGCTCAGTTGGGAGAACAGGTTAAAGTGAAGACTGAAGAGCTCGAAGAAGAAGCATGTCGTCGATACGAGGCCGAGCGCAAACTGATTGATGCCATGAAGAATCTGGAAGATTGTCAGCGCAGAGCAGACATCAAGAGGCCCAAACCTGAGGATGGTGCCCAAGATAAGGCTTGGGAAGATTTTGTCAGAGATATCCATGGAACGGTCAGGAAAAGGGATTAGTTGATAGAAGGCTTGATTTATCGACCGGATCACGCAGAGACGAAGAAGTTGTTCGAGGATTTCTGCGACAGTACCCGCACTTGATTTCTCTCTTGTATTCTATGTGTTGAGATCACCACCAGGCATGTTGGTTGGGATCCTCCTTTATCATATCAGTTGTATGGAACATAGTTGTGTAACGCCTTGACGAGACTGTTATTCCGATAAATATATGAGGGTTTTTCTAAATATTATCTTTATGGTTTCTCTTGTCTTGCTACCTTGACACTGGAATTGGAGGGGAAATATCCCCAATGCACACATGCACGTTAGCATTTTTTGTATTCTGTCTGCATAAATCATATTGCATAGCATTTCTCTAGCTGGCCAAAGCACTTATCCAGCCTTTGTTTTGATCCAGAGGGTGATTCTCGGGGGATTGTTCGAGGCAAGAGTGGAGTGTTGAAGACGACCAAGGGGTTGAAGCAGATTTGAGCAGAATCAAGCAGTGAAGTCAGTTGACAGTTGTTGGTAGCTATGTCAGAGAGCAGCTTCCAGTTTGTTGATACCTTGTCAGGTTTCACTGTGACGTCCAATCCTTTGTATGGATCTACGCATGACGAAGATTTCCCGCAAGTGAACAACCTTATTGCAGCTCAGCTTGTACAGCCTTCTGTTGAAGACCGAGGTCTACGTGAGCAGTTTGTTGTCCGAAGTGAACGTTATCCTTCTGTTGATACTCCAGACTACCAGAGTGTTGCCTTCCCTATGCCAAAGTCCCGAAGAGAGGTCCCGATAGTAAAGACCGAAGACCCATTAGCTCCCGTGTGTGCTAGAAGGTTTCGTGCATTGGATGAAAGATTCAAAGCCTTGAAAGGTGAAGACGCTGTTAACCCTAATGCTGCAGACATGTGTCTGGTTCCTGGCCTGGTGTTACCTCCGAAGTTCAGAATGCCGAGGTTTGGAAAGTACAAAGGAGACAGTTGCCCGAAGCAACATTTGGTGATGTTCTGCCGAAGAATGACTTCATTCGTACACAATGACAAGTTGATGATTCACTGCTTTCAGGATAGTCTGACTGGGGCATCTCTGAGTTGGTATATGCAGTTAGAGAGTAATCAGATTCGATCATGGGTGGATTTAGCCAGAGCTTTCCTGAAGCAGTATGACTACAATCTTGTTGAAGCTCCTAGTCGCATGCAACTGCAAGAATTGTCTCAAGGGAACAATGAACCTTTCAGAAAGTATGTTCAGAGATGGAGAGAATTTGCCGCTAGAGTGCAACCACCGCTTCTAGACCAAGAGCTAAGAGGCATGTTCGTAAACTCCTTGCAGAGCCCGTACTTCGAAAGAATGCTTGGAGTCGCACCAAATTTCTCTGAATTGGTAAGGGCAGGAGAGCGCATTGAGTATGGTGTAAAGACTGGAAAAATCCAGAATGTTGCAGGCGGTCAGGCTAGTGAAACTGAATCTCTTCATGACTATCAGAAGGAAGAAGGAGTTGTGATCGATGCAGTCAGGCCAGATGTTGGGTATCCTCGAGATGAACCGGCGAAATCTGTTGGATCAGTATCTCATGTGCCTCGTTATTCTGGACAGACCACTGTGCCTGGGGCACCATATCAGGAGTCTTATGTCGCTCAGCAAACTCGTGGCCAAGGTTATCAGACTCAGCGTCAGAATCAGAACAGACCTCGTAGCAATTTGGAACGAAGGAATGGTCCTCCCCACCCAGTTCCTGTGCCGTACAGTCAGCTTTTGCCACAGTTGGTTCAGAACGCCTTGGTGGAGCCGAAAGCTCTCAAGCCTGTGCCAGAACCTTACCCTCCTGGGTACAATCCCCAAGTTCAATGTGGTAACCATGGTGGCTCTCCAGGGCATGCAACTGAAGATTGTAAAGCGTTTCAGGCGAAGGTACAGCAGTTGATCGACCAGGATTGCATTTCCTTTCGAGAAGGATTTCTGTTTGTTCATACTAACTTCTCAGTTGTCTAAGCTCGTAGACTCGGAAAGTATTCCCCAGCAAAAGCCAGTGGTCCAGACAGGCAGGCGCCCTCAGCATTGGCAGTCCTCAGACTTTATATCATTTGCATTTGTAGTTTCTTTTCTGTCAGTTACTACTTGCTGTAAACATTGTATGTTTCGAATGGTAATAATAATAAAGTGGCTATGCATTTTTCTGAATTAATCATGTCGCTGTCGCTCATTTACTGCATTGCACTGACACTTGCATTTTATTCACTCCACTTTATCACTGTGATTAGCAAAGACTGGAGGGAGGATGACGAAATAAACTCATAACCGGTGATCGTATGCTTTCAGATAAAACCTTGCCGATGACGTACAAGGCATTGTTTCAAATCCCCTAAACACTGGAGATATAAGGAGTTAGTCCCTTGTTAACCACTTCGAGCCAGGAAGTAGAAGTTTTTCAGACTTTTAAACCCTCACATCTTAACCCGGGGCAGGGTAGTTGTCAGTTAGCTTGACCGAGCGTTCAAGTCTTACAGAGGAGCGTTGTCTTTCGAGGACCAATTACAGTTTATGCCTCTCAAGAGGTTGTACCTCGTCAACCACAGTGGTTAAACCTTACCAATCAGGAGTGAGACAGTTACAATCCTTTCGGAGCAATCAAGACAACCAGTGTCACATGACTTTGTTCCAAAAGAAAGAAAAAGAAAGCCCGCTAAGTAAAAAGAAAGAAAAAGCTGGAAAGCTAATACTTAGGCAAAAATCAGGGCATCCCACTGGACTTCAAAAGAAAACGAAAAAACGAAAGGAACTCAAAAGGAGTCAGTCCAGGCAAAAATTAGGGAATCAAAAAGAATGGAAAAGAAGGGATAGAAAAAAATATATATAGATCCCCAGTGAAAGACAAAGTCGTGTATACAGACACCGAAAACGAAGAAGGAATAACTGTCACTCCGAAAAACCCTGTGAGTTCCTTAATTGTGGTTCTCACCATTCAACATACCTCTCGAAGAGGCGAGCGCTTGTACCAGGTTAGCTGAACCTTAGGAGCGGAGATCATCACGTAGAAGGGGTGGGTACAAATCAAAATTCGAGCCAAATATCCTTTGCTTCACGAACCGTGAACCCGACCACGATACAACCCTTAAAAGACCTAATTGAGGCAGGGTTTATTCTGAAAGCGCATTACGATAAGGTTGAGTAACCTGACTCCTTCGTGACTTGCTAGTCACATCCTTGTTGTGTTTTTCACTGACCACGTAAGCACTACGTCTGAACGTTGGTTCATTCGTCACTCAATCATGACATGTAAATGAGTGACAGCACAAATTTTCAAAATCTGCATAAACATTGCATTAGAATTACCATTCGTGAACAAACGATCTTTACTTGCAGGTTAGTAGTTGACATGAAAGAGACTCCAACAGGGAATAATCGAGCAGGACCGAGTAATTCAGCAGTCTGAACCAGGATGGTATGTGTTGTGAGGCCCTGTAAATCCGGGGCATTGACTTCCAGTGAGTTCGGAATCAGTTAGTCTGAGGACAAGTCCCGAAGCTTTAGTTGATCAAGGGGCAGTACGCTTAAGAAGCAGTTAATCAGAAGTGAGTCTTCTCGAGACCCAATCAGGGGCAATTATACAGAACGTGGAGATTTGAAAGCAGATACTTCAGGTGGATAATCAGATCAGGTTAAGTCGCTAGAACGCTCATGCAGGGGCAAGTCACCGCAGAGAGTGTTGAAACCAACTGGGTTGATCGGGGTTTAATGGAGATTGAATCTTTTTGTCGTATAGATACCGGGGCAAGTAATCTCGAGGTCGTCTCATAGCAAGCTGTTCAGAGCAAGTATTCCCAGGAGTTAGATAGGGGCAAGTTGAGTGCACTGGGGCAAGTTATTCAAGCCAGACTGTTTATACCCTCCAGAGTCCATGGCAGGTTAGTACCCTCTCCAGAGGATGAATGTTATGTCTTTCCCCAGTGAAGTCGCCCCAGGAAAAATTGAATTTTGTCTCCCCAGGAGAGTTGAGATTGCGTCAAAGGCGAGGTCAGTGTATCTTCAGTAGTTCAGAATTGGTTTATCAAGCAGAACAGGGTCCTCCCCAGCAAGGGTCGAGACGGATATGATTAACTCGCCCGAAGAATTTCTTGCGTAGTGCGAATCAGAGCACACCGGTCAATCCCAAGCTCAGTGATAGCAGGATGAATTATCCCCACAGGGCGTAATCAGAGTGTTGATACCTTTTGAAAGCAGTTTCCAGGATTGCTTTTCTCTTTCCCCGACAGGTTGATCCTTCCTCGTCAGGACGATCATTTTCAGCAGAGTTTGAAGTCATGAGTTTGTGAGCTACTTTCCCAGCAGGATGGTCATCCCCAGCGGAGTTAGTTCATCTTTCCAACATTTATTTTGTTGGAAGCGTATCGGTAGTATTCCGGTCATCCCCAGCGGATCCAGTCTGTCTTCAGCATTTATTTTGCTGAAGTAACTCTTTGCATAAGCATGCATCATAAGCACTTGCATTTTACACGAATATGTAGCATTTCCATGCAGTATGGAAGCATTACGGCATCATCAAACATGTGCATTTGGAAGCATAAGCAGGATTGATTACCCGTCCAGCCTCAGGTATTTTCTCTGTCGATAAGTGAGATCATGGTTTGCAGAGATGTGTATGTTTTGTTTGTGGCACAAGACGCGCAGTGATCGTGTTTCCTCCGGTCAAGAGGGTTGTGGCGCAGGGCACGCAGTGAGCGTGGTCATCGTTATGTTGTGGGGATTTGTGGTAGAGTACGCGGTGATCGTATTCGTCCTGTATGTTTTGTTTTGTGGCACAAGACGCGCAGTGATCGTGTTTTCTCCTGTCAAGAGGGTTGTGGCGCAGGGCACGCAGTGATCGTGGTCATCGTTATGTTGTGGGGGGTTTCGCGGAAGAGGTACGCAGTGATCGTATCCATCCCGTATGTTTTGTTTGCAACGCCAAGACGCGCAGTGATCGTGTTTCCTCCTGTCAAAAGGGTTGTTGCGCCAGGCACGCAGTGATCGTGTTCGTTATGTCATATTCCCTTAACAGAGTTTGCTTGGTCAAGCACCCTTTTTCCCCCCAGTTGAGGCCTTCTCAGGATGCTGTGGTGTCAGCATTAGAAGATGGTAAAGTAGATTTTTGGGTGGTCACCCGTAGTTTCCCCAGCAGAGTTATATTCCCCAGCAGGGTGGTACTTCAACGAGTTGCTTGGTTAAGTTCTTCGTATTTCCACCAACGTTATTCTCGTCAAGTGGCTTGGTTAAGTTCTCAATTTCCCCAGCGGAGTGTTTTCAGGATACCTATCGCCAGAATAGGTGTTTGACGGCCGTCGTCGGAATTGTCCTCTCAGAGTTGCTTGGTTAAGTTCCTCGTGTCCCCGCAGGTATGCTCGTTCAGGTACGAACGGAAGGTTGATAAGTGAAATCAACATTTTCTCGCTGTTTAGTGGATGCTCGTTCAGGTACGAACGGAAGGTTGGTAAGTGAAATCAACATTTTCTCGCTGTTTAGTGGATGCTCGTTCAGGTACGAACGGAAGGTTGATAAGTGAAATCAACATTTTCTCGCTGTTTAGTGGATGCTCGTTCAGGTACGAACGGAAGGTTGGTAAGTGAAATCAACATTTTCTCGCTATTAGTGGATGCTCGTTCAGGTGTGAACGGAAGGTTGGTAAGTGAAATCAACGTTTTCTCGCTGTTAGTGGATGCTCGTTCGGGTACAAACGGAAGGTTGGTAAGTGAAATCAACGTTTTCTCGCTATCAGTGGATGCTCGTTCAGGTACGAACGGAAGGTTGGTAAGTGAAATCAACATTTTCTCGCTGTTTAGTGGATGCTCGTTCAGGTACGAACGGAAGGTTGGTAAGTGAAATCAACATTTTCTCGCTGTTTAGTGGATGCTCGTTCAGGTACGAACGGAAGGTTGGTAAGTGAAATCAACATTTTCTCGCTGTTTAGTGGATGCTCGTTCAGGTACGAACGGAAGGTTGGTAAGTGAAATCAACATTTTCTCGCTGTTTAGTGGATGCTCGTTCAGGTACGAACGGAAGGTTGGTAAGTGAAATCAACATTTTCTCGCTGTTTAGTGGATGCTCGTTCAGGTACGAATGAAAGGGTGATAAGTGAAATCAACATTTTCTCGCTGTTTAGTGGATGCTCGTTCAGGTACGGACGAAAGGGTGATAAGTGGAATTAGCATTGTCTCATTTGGTTAAGCGCTTGCTCGTTTCTTCGGATGCGGAAGGTTGATAAGAGAGATCAACAATTTCTCACTGTTCAGTGTATGCTCACTTCTTCGGAATGGGGTGGTCTATGGACAATATCAGATTATTTCATAAGCAGGTTGATGGATAGGTGTTTAGTTGTCGTTGTGGCAACAGAAATCAGTTCCCTGGTTAATTCTCCCCAAGCAGTGGTGTGCGCAATTTATTTTTGCGGTTGGCAAATTTCAGGGTTTCATTGGTATTCAACCGTAATTTACCTTTGAATGTTTGAAGGTTGAGCGTTCTTCACCCATTCAGGTCCAAGCCGCTTGAATAGGGGCAGCTGTTGCACCCTAAAATTTGACCAACCGGTTCTCCTATCTGGTTCATGGTTTAATTCGTATTCGCATATCAGATGCCTGACATTTGTGCACAGACAGAGGATGTCAGGGTATAGTTTGGTTTTCATCTACCGGATATTTCAGATCCAGTCTAGATAATCAGGGTTTCATTTTCGGGAAATTGTGCACTTCTCGGTGTTTTCAGCTTACATTGTGGTTTTTGGGATATTCTGATGCCCGGGGTTTACTGTTTGCGTCGATCTGGTCTCGCGCTCTCCTTTGTGTTGGCTATTGGCCTTTGTTTGCATTTTTAGGATTTAATAGCCGTTTGTAGGATTTTAAATAGGTTTTATCGATTTTCTAGGATTTAAATAGTTTTTTTTAAATATTTTTATTAGTTTTAAATCATTTTTAGATTTTTATAGATATTATAGGATTTAATAGTTTTTTTTATAGTTTTAATAGAATAAAGGATTTTCTTTTAAATAAGTAATAGAGATTTTATTAGAGATTTAATAGAAATTTAATAAAATGTTAAATAGAAATTCTTAGAGTTTTTTTTATTAGTTTAGATATTAGTGGAATTAGTAGAGTTTTATCAGTTTAGAAATTAATTGGAATTAATAGAGTCTTTTTAGGTTATTTCTCTTTTTTAGATCTAATTAGGATTTAGTTAGATTAAGTAGGATTTTAATCTTTTGTTTAGTATTAATTAGGATTTATCAGAATTAATTAGGATTTAGATTAGGCTAATTTCTAGTTATCAGTTAATTGTAGTTTTAATAATTAGTTAATTAGGTTTTAGTCTTTAATTAGTTTTTCTATTGAGTTTAATCCTTTTTAAATTCAAATTTTATTCAGGCCATTTTCGTGGGCCTAGTGTCTTTGGAGGCCCAGTTCTTTTTAGTCCGTTTTTTTTCTGTTTTTGTCCAATGCAGTGCCAAGTGTCCACTATAAATCATGCCACGCGTGTCATCAATGAAGGGGCCACCTCACAACTCCCACTTCACCAGAATCTGCCACCTCACATTTTCCTTTCTTTCTCTGCGCCATGCAACCCCACACGTGCCTACTCCCTCTCCTTCCTCCTGCCACGCGCCCGTCCCTCACCCTTCTCCGTGACAGCTGTATCCCACTACACTTCCCCCCATCGCCGGCCATGCAGCCGCCCGCCGGACCACCCTCCTCCACCGCAACGGTCACCGGAAACTGTTAAGGCCGCCGGAAACTGCAAATTTTCCGTTTTCGCCAGAAACTCATCCGATCTCCTCTGATCTTCTCCGTCCACCTTCATCTACTATTCGCCGGAAAACTCATATCACCACCGGAAACTTCAAAGCTTCAACGTTTCAGAAAACCTTGTCAATCTTCACCGATCATCAACATTCGCAGGAAATTATCATCTTCAAAGATCTTCGTGGTTTTATCCTGCTCATCGTTTTGCCCAGATCGTCATCTGATCTTCAACGATCTTCCAAACGAGATCTTCCTCCTCCACGAACTCTGTTGCGTATCGTTTTTCTAGATCTCCTTTCAAGATTCTAGCTCAAGGTCTTCTTCATCGTGGATCCTCAAAGCCCCAAAATCGCCTCCAAACATCGTCAAGTCCCCTACATCTTGTTCATCATCTTCAACGACCTTTCAACGAGCAAATCTACGCGCGGGATCTTGAATTCATCAGGTTCTTCATTGAGCATCAAAAACTCCACGAGCTTGTTCTTGCTCCATATCCAGGTGCGTTCATCCGTTCGTTTTCTTCTTTCTGTTTGCTAGGATCGCCTGGTGTTATCTGGATTCGAGTAGATCTAGTTTGAACTTAGGATTTTGAGGTGAAGAATTTGGTAAGGTTGTAGTGTAGTTGTTTTCGTTTCAGAGAGTGGAGTAGGTGAGATTGTTGTTTGATTTCATGAACGATGAAGGTTTGAGAAGGTTCTTGAGAGAAGTTTGAGGGAACTCAGAGAGCCGCGCAGCTAGGGTTTGGTGTGATGAACAGTAGTCGAATTTTGGGGGAGAAAGTCTGGTTTTGTTGATGGATAGTTGGGTTAGGTTTTGGATTGGGTTAAGCCCAAGTCTGAGCGTGCTGAAGAACACCCCCTCATTACTCGTTCCCCCCCCCCCCTGAATGTGAGCAGAATATTGATATTTGGTTTGGGCTTTGTCCCAATTACTTTCCACACCCCCAAGCGTCGGCCCAAGGATAATTGAATTGTTATTTGTTTCTATTTGCACCACCAATTTGTCCTTTTCTTTTTGATTTTTCATTCAATTTCCTGATGGATCATGGGCCCTGCACGCTTAATATCTGCACCCCCCTATATTTGGGCCCAGTCTGAAATGACTGAGGCATTTTGCTATTCGCCCCCCTTTTGTTTTACTTTATTTGTTTTAATTTTCTTCATTTTGTATCATGTTAGGAAATAATTCATAAAAAATAGTAGGATGATCCAATTAATTCCCTTCTTTTTTCTGTAGATTCATAATTCAATTTAGAATTTTAAGGTGCAAAAATATTGAATTGATCATGCATTTTCATTTTTATTGGCATTTTTGTATTTTAATTGGTATTGAATAATTGGTTTGTGATGTGTCTGCCTTGTTGATTTTAGTTCTCTCATTTGGTAATGAATTTTGCTTTAGTTTTTTAGTATGTTGTGCTAGACTGATGCATGCTCCCCATAGGATTTTTGTGGATTTTTTAGAGATTGATTGATGTTGTTTTAGGGTTAGAGAGTAGAGACCTCCTAACTTGCCGGTTAACCCTTGACCATTCACATGTTAGGGATTGTTTAGTAGCCTTAGAAGTTGACTTAGGCTTTGAGATTTGATATTGGGATCATAGAGGCATGTAGGTTTCCCCTAGATTTTCGGTGGATTTTTAGAAGTTGTTTTGCTATTTTTTCTTAAGCTTGAGAATAGGAGAAGTCTTGAGGGCTTCTGACTTTGAAGTTCAACTGTGGTTGAACTTCAGAGATAGTTTCTTTTGGTTTGAGGGCCTGTGGTTTCTTCTTGAAGATGGAGGCTGGATGAAGACTCAATGGAGCTTGCAAGGATGCGTGGATTGTAGATCTGGTCTGTGAGCTTGCTCTCTTTCTGTGAGGTTTGAGGTCCTGAAGTTTGAGGGAAGTTTATGGTACTTTCCTGAGGAAGGCACTATAGATGTCTTTCATTCTTTCTTCTCACCTCTTTCTCAAGTATCCAATGATGTTGGAGCCTTCATGTGAGTTTAGTTTCTCCTGAGGAGGAATGTAAACCGATCACAGTTGTTGAGCCACATGGGATATGATTCCTAAGTGGAAGCCCCCTAGTACTTTCCTGAGGAAGGCACTATGGGTCTGTTCACTTAGTTCCCTTAGTTCACGTAGGATTTCTCAAGTATCCAATGATGTTGGAGCCTTCATGTGAGTTTAGTTTCTCCTGAGGAGGAATGTAAACCGATCACAGTTGTTGAGCCACATGGGATATGATTCCTAAGTGGAAGCCCCCTAGTACTTTCCTGAGGAAGGCACTATGGGTCTGTTCACTTAGTTCCCTTAGTTCATGTAGGATTTCTCAAGTATCCAATGATGTCGGAGCCTTCATGTGAGTTTAGTTTCTCCTGAGGAGGAATGTAAACCGTTCACAGTTGTTGAGCCGCATGGGATATGATTCCTAAGTAGGAGCCTCCTGGTACTTTCCTGAGGAAGGCACCATGAGTCTGCCTACTTAGCTCCCTTTCTTTGGTAAGCGTGTCTTGAAGCTCGAAGACTGGGATTGATTTCTCTCGTTAGGGTTTTGCTTAGGGCTTTGCTTAGAGATTTGATTACGGTTTTGCTTTAGGTTTTTGCTCAGGGGTTGATTAGGGGCTTTGTTCAGGGGTTTGTTTTAGGGTTGTTCAGGGTCTTGCTCAGGGGTAATTTCTTGCTTTTGGATAGGAGTTGCCAGGCTGGTTAGCCTTCTCTGTGTGTTGTTTGACATGTGTGGTGCTGTGCTGCATTAGTCTTAGGGGGTTCATCTAGATATTTCTGAGATAGGTGCATCTTAGAAATAGGATCTGTGTGCATGAGAAGTTGAGGTGGTCCTCGTTCTGCTTGTTTGTTATTGAGTGGCTTTGCTTGTTGGTATTTGGTAGAGCTGAGCTCCCTTGCCTCTGTGGTTTGTGGCCCTTGTGCCTTGCTTGTTTAGTTGTTGCGTTCGTGCATATTTCCAGTATTTCTTTACTTTGCAGTGATTCCTGTTTGCTGTTTAGTTCTGTTGCCATGATCCCTTAGGAGCTCTAACTTCCCTGCTGTGGAGGAGTTATGATAGACATTAGGTTGGTTAACCAGGCATGATAACATTAGGTAGATTCCCCTTTTCAACCATAGTTTTAGGGTGTCTCTTTCCTTTCTCAAAACAACCGAAAAACACTTAATAAAGGATAAAACAAAAGAGAATTCATTTCTTCCGTTAAAAGATTTGAACAAACATCAAAACATTTTGTCTTCCTGGACTGTGAAAACCCTTGGTTAAGGTGCATTTTCCCCTAAAAAACACTTGAACAGCTTGTGTCGTGCGTAGCCCGAACTACGTTTGCTCTGATCTTCCATGCCGTGTGGAAGTACGTAGGCACAAGATGTGATGTCCTGGCGAGCAACCTTTCCCCCCGTCTAGACGTAGGTAGTCGAACTACGTTGACTCTGACTTTCCCATTGCACGAGGGAGTACGTAGGCCCAGAACAGCGCATGTTCTGTCGAGTCCTGTCCTTTTCTTTTCTTTTCAGACTGACCATTAGCGTAGATAGATAAACACACCCTTTTCCTTATAAACACCAAGCGTGGATCCCGTCGAGTACGACGGACGTGAGGGGTGCTAATACCTTCCCCTTGCATAACCGACTCCCGAACCCAGGTTTTGGTTGCGATGATCATACCTTTCCCCGTTTTTTGCGAGGTTTACTTCGAGCGTTTCCTTTCCCTCCGTTGGGATAAATAACGCACGGTGGCGACTCTTCTGTTCAGCCGGCGCTGATTTTCGCAGTAGTGACACTGTCTTCCATGGTCAGAGTCTTTTCTCCTCATCTTTCTTTGCATATCAATGATTCCTTCGTCTATTTATTCTTCTCCTTAATTTACAATCAACAAAACAACATAGAAAAATTATAAAATGATGTAAATCAAAGGAAAAAGAAAGGTTACGGTAACGGCGATGTTGTTCAATGAACTGAGCCTCCGCCGTTGGAACTTTCTGCTCGCCGGTAGCGCTTGGCCGGTGATGAATTCAAGCCTTTTAGGGTTCTTCCGAAAAATTTCCTCTTCCTCTGATGACATGCTCTTGATTTTCTAATGTTAATGAAGTTTTCTCCCCTCACTTATGTTTATATAGGTAACAAGTTAGGGTTAACTCTAACCTAATGCCCATTTTAAAGCCCAACTTAAATTAATATTAGTCAAAACTAAATAAAATTTAAACAAACTAAAACAAACTTAAAACTCTATTGTTGCAGTGAGAAATCAGAGCGGTCGTAGTTCGGGCTCGAACTACAGAATAAGGATCAATTGGTTCTTTCCAGACCAAAAGAGGGAGAAGGTTCTATCCAGACCTATGAGTTTAAGTCTTATTGGTTCTATCCAGACCTAAAATGGGAGAAAGGTTATATCCAGACCTATGAGGTTATATCCTATTGGTTCTATCCAGACCAAAAGGGAGAGAAGGTTCTATCCAGACCTACAAGTTAATGAGCTATCTATGACCCAAGGGTCAATAGAGAGACTTTCCTTTGGAAGGGAAAAGAGGAGGCAACTTGGATGAGAACTAAAAAGTTCCATCACTTGGGGAAGAAATAATTAACAAAGCAAATGTACAATTAAGCAAGATGAATAAGATTACAATCAAGTAAGCATGCATATCACAATAGGCAAGGATCAAATAAGACCAACGGTTACGACCAAAAATCATATATCTTAACAAAGATGAAGGTAACAAACCCCAAAGCCAAATTATCAAATATGAAACACATCAATCATACAAATAAGTTACAAAAAATGATCATGTTATAAGTTCAAGGTATAACAAATGTAACAACATTTAGGCATTGATGACAATCAAGTACACAAGGACTGATCACAACAGTTAAACTCAAGATTTTAGGAAAGGAACAATAATTTTTGGTAACAACCAACAAGAAAATGAAATCTCAACATGTTAACAAACATAAAGAAATCAAATACCAATAAATCTCACAAGATAAAATAAGCATGGCATAAGGGAAATTTAATCGAGACGTAAGGTAACGACCTAAGAACGAATCTACTAACAAGCAGGCAAAAGGCATTATGAAAAAAAAGCAACTATGAGATTACAAACCAATTAATACAACTAGACATCACAATGAAAAAGTTGCAAAAAGAACGGGTTGAAAATAATGAAATACGAATAAGTTATGAAATTTTGAAGTTTGATTGTTTTTTATGAAAATAAAATAAACAAACACACAAATAAAAAAGAAAGTGGCATGGGTGGGGTATGAACCCACGCCCTCTTGTTTACAAACTCAAGACTTACCACTTGGCCACTTGCGCGCGTGTGATCAAGGAAAGGAAAAGATGGAAAAAAATAATGAAAACATGTTATTTGAAATAAAAATGCCAAAAAAAGTGTCCCACTCAGGGATCGAACCAAGGACCATGGGCAAGGTAAGTGACTTAAGGCGCATGCTTCTACCACTGGGGTGGCTATACATCCGTGTATTTAGCCACCCCTAAAAATATATAACCCTTACAAGGCAAACATGTCTGGGCCAAAATCAAAGCAAACATGGTGGAAACAGATTGGCTCATAACTCTATCAAATCAACACCAAATTCAACAAAATTTAATTCTAACTTGTGTGAAATTTAATGAAGAACAAGATGGTAACCACCAAATACCAAGATGATGCACTAATAACACAATTCAAACCAATATGCAATGTGAAGTTGAAAAATGCATTTTGGAATTTATTAACAAAAACTGATGAGTTTCAAATGCAACAATAGTCTGCACCAATTTGGAATGTACTCCTTATGATCATGCTTAAGGGGATAAGCTCAGCTTTACCACAAACCACCAAGTGACTGTTAAATGTAGATTAATGCAGTGGTGTGTTTAAGAGAGATGCATCCACATGCTGTTAAAGTAATGAGTTGACAAATCAACTTATCAAACCAAATGCAGCAGGTTAATGAATTTACAATGGCTAGGACTGAGACTTAGTGATATCAGAAATCAACAATTCCAAAATAGGAGGTAAGCAATAGATTGATGCATAAACTGAACATGACAACGCTAATGGTTACCACCCTTCTCATAAGTTACAACTTATTAAAACCACAAGCAAACTTAGCATGAATACCAAGTAGAAACAACAAAGAACACAAATTAACTAACTCAAAAATCCAAGACAGTTATCTAATTGGTATGTCAATCCCTAAGTTCTAGTCAGTTTTCACAATTATGCATAACAACAACAGCCCAGAGGAGTTTCAAGGTAAAATATGATTTTTGTAAAAACAGAAAACAAAAATGTCATCCATTACAATGTGGCCAAACTTTCCTTAGACAACTTTGAACCAAAAGATTGCACACAGGCTAGACACATCTACCAGCTTGTCTAACCAAATTCAAAACAGGAATGCAACATGGTATATTATTCTGAATAGTTCACAAACAGTCAGAGCATGATCAAACAAACAATGATAGCCAAACTGAGCTGAGCAGCCCTGATGTCATGGGTCTATCATCCAACCAACAGAAATCTTATTTGACAAATTCAAGGCAGAAACTGGTAGCAAAGGTAAAAACAGGATTTCCAAGAGTTTCAGCAACAAGACAAATGCATACCTCATACTGTTGCACCCTAAAATTTGCTCAACCTACTTCACTTAGTTTATGTTTCAAGTGCATTGTCATTTGCATAGTAGATCATATACATAATTCATCTGCATAGCATAGCATAGCAAATCATCCAACAAGGGACCAAGTACCATTCTTATCTCTATGAGCCTATCAAGAGGTTGTTATTCAAATTCAATCTTAGCCAAGTCATCAGAAAGAAATTGAAATCTAAGAAGTTTGTGGATCAAGCAATGGATCTCTCTCCTATCTTGAGTGTATTTGAAGGTCACCAAAGAAGTTGTGAGCTGTGAATTGAGGTCATGGAGGGTATACAGACATCATGGAGGACATGGAGAGTCATTTTGAAAGTGAGACAAGTCATTGATATGATCACAAGAGTTGCAGTTCAAGACAGTCAACTAGGGTTTCATCTGGGTCAACCCTAGGTCAACCCTAGGTCAAATGATTGATTGAAAGGCATCAAGGTCTATTTGAGAGATGTGGGGTTCATCATTTGACATGTAGATAAGGATGTGGTGTTTTGCCAAATAGAAATCAAGAGAAATTAAGAAGAAGAGGAGTTTCTAAATTAGGGTTTCTGTGTAAAATCCCCTGATTTAGGTCAAACTTCCAAGAAAGATAATTCAAAATGCAAGCTTCAAATGGATCCTTGGCCAACATGAAACTTGTAGAGGATCTCAAGAACTTTAATTTGAGTGGTGGAAGACATCAAGGAGATTTATAGAACTCAAGTTATGGTCCTTGCAAGTTACAGGTCATCTGAGGCATCTGAAATTTTGTCTGTAAAAGTTACTTGTCTTCCAAGCAACTTTTACCCCCCAAGGAACTTTCAAATGGATTTCTGGTCAACATGAGAGTTGTTCCTCATTGTCTTAGATTTATAGAAAGGTATGGTATGCCTTCATCTGATTTGTGGAACTCTACTTATGACCTTGGCAAGCAAAGGGTATTTTGGTCATTTGAGAGTTACAGGTCATTTCAAGCATATGCCAAAAACTCATGCAAGGAAGCTTCAAATAAAAACTTCACAACATCAAACTTGCTCCAAATGACATTTTGAGTCTAGGAAAGTGATCATGGAAGTTGGGAAGTGCATGGAACTTAGAATTGCAAAATGGACCAAGTATAAAGGAAAAAAGTCCATTTTAAATCACCAAAATTGTGAATTTTTGATATAAAGGCAAAACCAAGCATGTGACCAACCATTTTGAAGGTAAATCATGTTTTAAGACTAATGTCAATGTTAGTTTTTGGAGTTGAGGTCAAGAAATGGAAGTTATCCTTGGTTGCTTATGTATGAAGTAACACTTGCCAAACCAAGCTATGGTCAAGATACAATCCAAAGGACCATTCAAACACTTCTTATTTCTCATTTGAAGAGAAATTCAAGTCTCATTTTGGAGCTGTAACAAGAAATTCATCAGCTGGTTTTTCAACTCACCATTTTCAAAATCTCATGCCATGAGATATCAAGTTTCTCCTTGGATCCTTCTAGCAAGTTCCAGAACATTCTATCATCCTCTATATAACCATTTTAACTGATCCAAAGCTTGGTTGGTGCTTCATTTGGTAGAAAATCTCAGAATCACTTTCTCACTTTCCTCTTGCAAATTGATTCGAATTCTCATAATTCTCCATGATTCTTTCAAGCTTTCAATCCAAATCAACTCTATAATCCTCACTGAGTATGTAACCATCAGAATTGGTGTAGATTACTGGCTAGATCGTGTTCTTGCAAGTTCAAAATTCCATCTGCAACAGAATTTCAGTTTCAAGGATATAGGCTGTTAGAGCAAGATTCAGTGCATACAGAACCAAGAATTCAACATCTTGAACGAATCTGGAGCAAGACAAGCCCTGAATTGGAGCTTTTCACCATCTGGTTCACACATTTTCTCAGGTATGCATCTTGATCTCTACTCCTTAATTCATGCGCAATTGATTGAAATTGATAGGTTAGAATGATAGGAGATCATTAGATGAAACTTTCTGGAAGCTTTGAGTTCATTTGGTGATGATTTTTATGGTGACCTAAATTCTGCTAAGGGAGATAACTTGAGATATAGTGAGAGATAATGTTGGTTTTTTAGCAAGATTAGATCAGTGATAGGTGATGAACAAGTTAGTACCATTAATTTCATGGATTGTCAACTTTGGTTCTTGATCATATTTTGGGGATTACCATCGGGTTTAGAGTTAGGGTTCGTATCAATGGATTTTGAGATGATGATCTGAACCAGGATGCAAAATGGAGTAGGTCTGGTATTTTAATTTTCGATTTTGGTCGAGGAACGGAGGAGCCCGAGTGGCTGCAGATGAGGGATGCTTGAGTGTTCATCCATGGAGTTTTGGCTCCATCGTGCATTTGAATGGAGAAGATGGTTTCGCTGTCGTTAGATCCGTGTGAGACTTTTGACTGGGATCAATATCCAACGGTCCATGATTGAGCTCCGCTTGTGAAGAATTCTGAGTTCCCCCCCCAAAACTCAGTCGTTTCATTAAAAGGCAAGTTATGGGCTTAATGGAAATGCTGGCCACACCCCCAATATCCAGGCCCAACGTGATTTGAACTAATATTTTTACTTTTTGCACCGTTTTCTGTTTTTTATTTTCTTTTTGTGTTTCTGATTAGCTGGGCCCAGACGCGCCTTGCTGTGCGCACCCCCAGTCTGGGCCCATTGTCCATTTTTCAATGCTTCTAATTGCTGACTGCACCCCTAACCTCTTTTATAATCATTTTAATTTCATTCATTTTTTTTAATTCTTTGAAAAAATCATAACAAATTGGAAATTCCATATTTTTAATTGGTTGTTTTTGCATCTTTTTTATATTTCTGTTAAGAAAATTGTCATATAATAAAATTAGCATTTTATTTTATTTTTGCATTTTTAGTATATTTTTCTTTTAAATAGGTTTTAAATGATGTTTAGTTTAACACTTGTTATTGTTGATTTTAGTTTAGCTAAATCCTTGTATATTTTGGACCCATTCTTTTTAGAGTACTTCACTTAGGACTTTAATTTTCATATGGGATTTAATTCATGATTTTAGGACTAAATTTTAGATGGTTTGTTTAGGTGTGATTAGGAGAATCAAAATTAGGGTTTAGATACAACATAGGTGTAATAAATCATTTCTTTTAGGAGTTGTAGTTCGAATTTTGGGGTATGGGACTATAGGGGTATTATGGGTAGATAATAGATCCCTTAGAAAATATTAAGCTTCCTCTATTCTACTATTACTATTAGTATATTGCTTGTACTTGCTTGATTGTGTGGTGTGCCCTCTCTAGGGTTATTATTTGACTGTGTGGGGTATTGGGCCTGCTTGGGGTTTGGGGTTTGAGCTGAAGACTTTGTTGATGAATCCCATTGAAGACAGAAGAGAATGAAGACTAATTTCCAGAGTTGATGAAGAGTATCTCTTGCTGGCAGCTGTTGAAGGTTATAGGATCTAGGAGTTAGGCAGAGCTCTAGAGTAGAAAAACTTGATTCACAAGCATGGAAGGTCTTGGTTGCCTCCATCCCTCTCTATGATGCAGAGTCTCTCTAAGACACTCACCCCCTTCCTTTGGAAGGCTTGGTGATAGTGTCTAAGAGATAGAACTCTTGAGAGAAACATTCTATGTGTTGTTAGCAGTCTGTTTGCCACCTTTGGTGGTCAACTAACTGCTTAACACCAGTTCATCCTCTTGATTGGTTCCTCAGCTGGGAGAGTGAGACTTGAAGAAAGGCCACTGAAAGATTGAAGACAAAGACCTTGCTTGAAGGCTGTAAAGATGAAGACTGATGCTAGCTTGAAGCTTGTAGATGGCTGAAGGTGACTTGAAGACAGATGTTGATGAAGGCTGCTGTTTGCTGTTTATCTTTTGTTGTTCATAATTTTTGATGTATTGTGTGAGTTTCCCTGACTGTATTGCTTGCTGTTTAACCTGTTAGGTTGAAAGTGAACCTTGTTCACTTTTGCCTGTTGTTTTCTAGGTTCGAGGTTGAGTGGGACTCCCTTGCCTCGCTTGTATTGCTGCATTCATGCATATTTTACTGCTTTATTGTATATATGTTATTGTTTCTGTTTCCGTCTATTCCCTTAGGATCTCTGCTTCTCTCTGTGCAAGAGAGGAGCATGATAGACATTAGGTCTTAACCCATGCATGATAACATTAGGTTAGTTTGATTCCCTTTGCAACCATAGGTTAGAGTTCTGTCTCTTTTCTCTCAAACAAACAGAAAAACACAAAAAGATTTCAAACACAATAAAAGGCACTTCTTCCGTAAAAGAATGTGAGCTCATCAAAACGTCATTTTTGTCCGCTTGGACCGGTAATCAAAAAACCCTTTTTCAGAAGGAATAAAAACAATCAAGACAGACTTGTGTCGTACGTGGCCCGAACTACGTTTGCTCTGATCTTTCATGCTGTATGAAAGTACGTAGGCATAAGATGCGATATCCTAGCGAGCAACCTTCCCCTCCTTTCCTGTAGGTAGGCGAACTACGTTGACTCTGATTTCTCGTTCCAGACGGGAATACGTAGGCATAAAGTGCGATACTTTGCCAAGTCATTTTCTTCTCTTTTAACCCCTGACCTGTAGAGTAGATAGAATAACAATCCGTACCAGAAAACAAGCATGGATCCCGTCGAGTACGACGGACGTGAGGGGTGCTAATACCTTCCCCTTGCATAACTGACTCCCGAATCCAGGATTTGGTTGCAATGACCATTCCTTTTCCCGTTTTGCGTTAGGTTTACCTCGAGCATTTCCTTTCCCTCCGTTGGGATAAATAACGCACGGTGGCGACTCTTCTGTTCAGCCGACGCCGATTTTCGCAGTAGCGACAGCTGGCGACTCTGCTGGGGATCCAACGTCCCCTGGCTGCTAAGGACTGCGATAGTTCCTTATGCATTTGGGATTCAACGTCCCTTAAGCGAGTCAATCCTAGCGCTTGTTTTCCCGTCGAGGATTTTGTATGGATTTATTTTTTCTGTCATTTACTTTCAGCATTATATTATTATTATTATTGTTGTATTGGGGTGTGACGGGTGTTCCATGATTGAGAGATAAGCCAGACCTGGGCTTGAGTGCACCTAGAATTAGAGTGGAAAGTAGTGGGCGCGCACATGCTTTGCATGTCCTAGTGTCCTGCGAAATCCACACTCAGACGAGGTTCTTCTGGTTGGCCTCCTGTCCTGCCCTTTGGGTGGCTCGGGTTGCTGGTTAGTTGGATTGTCGACTCTGGGAACCGATCATTTGGAAGTTGGCTAAGTGAGGCCTCTTCAGGATTTGATGATGCCACTCCTTCTGGGAATCGTATCATCAACCCTGAAAGTCTGTGACACCGACGACCGCATAGGATGCCATACCTTTGTCAGTTACTAGGACACCTACCTGTGAGAGGGTTTTGGGGTTATGCAGGTAACTAGACCTTCAGATACCGGTTGTTTCTCGATCTGAGATCCTGAGTATTTATGGACAGTTGTGAGGTCTATCAGAGACCAGTCGGAGTTATGATATGAGGTCTATCCGAGACCAGTCAGAGTTATGTTGTGGGGTCTATCAGAGACCAATGTTGGAGCTTTGTATTGGGTCCATCTGAGACCAGGGTTTGAGGAATTCTGGAGGGTCTATCTGAGACTTTTGATATGGTTCAGGCTTCTCAGCTATGGCATTTGGTCCCTGTTGCATGTTACTTGCATTGCATTGTTTGCATAACCATTACCATTGCATCCCATTAACGTGTGTCTGTGCTGCAGGTGCATTTGCATATTCCCTGGTTCTAGTGCCCGGACTTCTGAGTATTAATCATGGCTGGTTTGAGGATGACAGTTGCCTACAAGTTACCTATCCCTGATATTACTCCCCTCCTGGGTCTGATTTCTCTTGCTGATGAGGATGTCCGCAGAAGCTTTAGGCAGAGTTATGGACGGCTGTTGAGATTGGTTCGCAAATCAACTGATGATGAATTGAATGGGCTGTACACACTAATGCAATTCTATGACCCTGCTTTGAGATGTTTCACGTTTGCTGACTTTATTTTGGGGCCTACTATGGAAGAGTATGTAGAGTTTACTGAGCTGCCAATACAGAATAAAGTTCCTTTTATTCACTCTGTCGCTGAGCCCAAGTTGGAGGACTTAGCTAAGGTCTTGCACATGAATGCTTCTGAGCTGTTGATGACTTCTTGGCGCGGGGTTCCAGGTTTCTCTCTCCAGTTTCTGATTGGTAAGGCTCAGGAATACGCCAAGAACGGATGTTGGGTAGTCTTTAACGTTGTTTTGGCTCTATGCATTTATGGGATAGTGTTGTTTCCTAATTTCCCGAACTTCGTGGACATGGATGCATTTCATTTGTTTGCTGCTGGCAACCCTGTACCCACATTGATCGGGGACTTCTACCATTCGATGCACTACAGAAATGAGAACAGGAGAGGCAAGAAAGTCTCTTGTTGTGTGCCTTTGCTGTATATGTGGTTTAAGAGCCATCTCCCCCTGAAGGGACCTTTTGTGGATAGCGCGGCTACAGCTGACTGGCCAGAGCGCATGATGAGACTATCTTCTGAAGACATTGAGTGGTTTGACCGAGACTTGCTGGGGTCTGAGCTTATTTTCAGTTGTTCTGGGTATCCTAATGTTCCATTGATAGGAAGAAAAGGGTGTATTAATTACAACCCATCTCTGTTCGTTCGCCAGTTTGGATACGCGTTGAAGAACCCACCTCAAGAGGAAGAAGTACAGGAATCTCTGTACTTCACCGGTGATTTGAATGGAGAGTTACTAGCCAAGCTTCAGCACGCATGGATGCGTATCAACAGAAGAGGGAAACCACTGTTGGGGAAGAATGATTGTCAGGCTTATGCACCCTACAAAGTTTGGATCCAAGAGAGAGCGAGACAGTTGCGGATGCCATTTCCAGATGCACCAGTCCCTATTCATATTTCGGTGGAGGAACCAACCACTGTTACTATGGAGGCCTACGAGCAAGTTGTAAAAGAAAAAGAAGCCTTGATGAAGATCAATGAAGAGTTAGAACAGGAACTGGCTCAGATGCGTAGTAAGAAAAACAAGGTTGTGCATTCTTACCAACAGCAGATTGAATTAGTAAACCGACTAGGTGCTGAATTGACTGAAGAGAAGAAGAAGCGTAAACGCCTGGGGAAAGAATTCAGAAGCTCTCATGACATGTTGGAAGCCAAAAAGAAAGCACTCGATGCCGCTCACCGGGAAATCTCTTCTTGTAACAAGACATGGAATGCTACGCTAACCAACAACAAAAAGAGGGAGGACAAATTGAAGCAACAAATTTCTGAACTCGAAGAACAGTTGAAGGCTAGCATTAAGAAGTATGAAGAAGAGGTGATGACTAGATATAGTCTCCAGAATGCATTGAACAAGGCCATCGAAGGCAAGAAAGAAGTTGTGTCTCAGAAGCGGAAGCTAGAGGATCGCTTCGGAGAAGGGACATGGGAGGAATCCGCTGGTGATTTGCGACGTGTTCTCAAGCGAAGAGATCTATTTGTTGAGGGTCTGCTTACCCGACCAAGTCATCCAGAGACTAAGAAGTTACTAGAGGAGTACCAGGCATATGGGAGTACTTGACCATTTCATGTATTGACGTGTATGCTTTATTTGCATAGCGCTGACCATCACCAGGATTGTTGGTTGAGGTCATGCCTTCTTATTGTACGCATTGATATTGTATTTTTGGCTTAATGGATTTCTCTGCAATATATGAGGTGTTTTCTATAATTCGGCTCCGATCTTCGTATTGTTGGCACTGTCACCGCACTGGCACATTCGCACTAGAATCGGGGAATGACATTCCCTAATGCACAGACACATATTGCATTGCATTCCCATTCATATTGCATTACAGGCGATTATTGAACGGTATCTCATTTCTTGCACTGTACCAGGTCTTTTTCAGGATTGAAGGTCAGCGCCCGCACCGATACTCCACTCGTACCAACTGCCGAAGAATTATGGATCAGATGCAGAATGAAATGCAAGACATACGTGAGAAGCTGGCGCTCTTCATGCAGACAATGGAGACCATTGCGAAAGGCCAGGAGAATTTGCAAGCTTTGGTGCAGCCTCTGTTGGTAAGGAATGCTGGGCATGGAAATGAGGATCATCAGTCTGTGCGAGTCGACACTATTCATGGGGATGGTACCCCCACACCGGTGGCTCCACCTGTGGTAAACATACCTGCTGTCAATATGAACAACGGCGCTGCCGCCGGGAACGGTAACGTTGGAATCAGTAACGAGACTGTCATCAACAACGTCGGGCTCGGAGATGTCAACCTGGGTGATAATATGGGAGGTAATGGCTTCGGTAATAATGGATTTGGCTTCAATGACCAGGGGTTTGATCATGCTGGGAAGTACGGTTTCAACGCTCAAGGCTTCAGACAGGACGGATATGGTATGACTAATCAGGGTTATGGCGGATTCGGAAATGCAAATGGTGCTGGGTTAATGGCTTTTGGACCTGCTGGGGTCGCTCCGGGGTACGGTAACAGGGGGCGAGGCCCGGTAATGAATCAGACTAGAGTGGGCCGTAACAACGGGTGCGATGGATACGGAACTGGGAACGGTAATTGGCAAGAAGATCAGCAAGAGGATGCTTTCTCCGGTGGAGGTTTCGAAGGTCCTATGGATGACTCTCAGAGAATCAGGATGCTCGAGGAGCAGATGAAGGGGGTCGTAAATCAAAGTGTTGTTGGCTTAGATATGACAACAATGGGTCTGGTGCCTGGCCTGAGGGTGCCAATCAAATTCAAAGCTCCCACATTCGACAAGTATAAGGGGGATACCTGTCCAAAAGTGCACGTGCGGTCATACTACAGAAGGATGTCAGCGTATTCAAACGATGAGAGGATGCTAATGCATTTCTTTCAAGATAGCTTGTCTGGTCCTTCCCTTGAGTGGTATATGGGATTGGAACCAACTCAGATAAAGACGTGGAAGCAGCTGGCTGAAGCGTTTGTGGCTCACTATAAGTACAACAGTGACTTGGCACCCAACCGGGTCCAATTGCAGGGGTTGTCCCAGAAGAAGGGCGAGAGCTTCAAAGAGTATGCGCAGAGATGGCGCGACATGGCTGCTCGGGTTCATCCTCCTTTAGAGGACAAAGAAATGAATGATATGTTCATAGGAACATTTACTGGCATGTTTTACGACAAGTTGTTTCATACTTCTTTGAGCAGTTTCTCAGACTTAATCCTGATGGGAGAGAAGATTGAGAGAAACATTAAACAGGGAAGATTCCAAGCTGAGGAATCCACTTCAGCTGGCAGTAACAGAAGGGCTTTCGGTGGGCGCCGTCAAGGTGATGCAAGCACAGTGTTTGGGGGCTGAGGCAGAGGTCGAAACCAGTACAATCAGCCGCAGCAGGTGGCAAGTGTTACTATTCCATTTCAGCAACAACCATTTCAACAACAACAACAACAACAACAGCTACAACAAGGGGCATAGCCCGCCCAGCGCAGAGTCCAGGGGGGCAAACCAAGGAGGGTGTTTGAAAAGCCTTCTTCAACGTATGCAGAATTGCTACAGACGTTACTGGGTTTGAACTTGGTGGAAAGGAGAACTCTGGCGCCAATAACAGGCACTCCTCCGTACGGGTACGATGCAAGCAGGCACTGTGAATTCCACTCCGGGGCTCCTGGCCACGATGTAGAGGGTTGCCACGCGTTCAAGCATGTGGTGCAGGATCTATTGGATAGCAAGGCTATCAATTTTGGACAGGCGGGTCCAAACATAGTGCAAAAGCCCATGCCCAACCATGGGGCAAACGCCATTTTAACCGAGGAGGGTTTGAACTTGATTATGAATGTTGACGACCTAAAGACACCGTTGTGTGAGATAAAGAGAAGGTTATTGCAAGGTGGTGTGTATCCAGGTTACGACGAGTACTGTTTAGAGTGTTGGACCCAAGCTGGGGGTTGTGATGAATTGAAGAAGGGTATTCAGACTTTAATCGATGGAGGCACATTACAATTCGACCGAACGGCAGTTGAAGAACCTGCAGAGGTATTAGCAGACAAACAAAGTGATGTGGCTACTGTGACGATCCCCCAAAAAACAATAACTATAACGGCGCCGGCCAAACGACCACCGATCATTATCACCAAGGCAGGACCAATCCCTTATGAGAGCACTAAGGCAGTCCCCTGGACCTATGGGTTGGAAGTATACTGTGACGGGGTGAAAATTGATGTTAGCAAGCAGCCAGCTGAGGTTGTAGACAACGTCATCGGTACCGGAGGTATGACAAGAAGTGGGAGAATCTTCATATCGCCTAAGGTAGAGGCTGAACGACTGGCGAAGGGAAAAGGAAAGATGAATGAGACTGTCCCTGTGCAAATGAGCGAAAAAGAAACGGCATCGAAGGATGTGGAAGAGTTCATGCGCCTTATTCGCAAGAGCGATTATAAGATTGTTGAGCACCTTCAACAGACGCCGTCAAAGATATCCATACTGTCGTTGCTATTGTGTTCTGAAGCCCACAGAAATGCATTGCTGAAAGTTCTGGATACTTCCTTCGTACCCCAAGATGTTTCCGTGAATCAGCTGGAGGGGGTGTTGGCGCATGTGAACGCAGGCCATAGCTTGGGCTTTACAGACTTTGATTTGACCCCGAAGGGGAGAGAGCATAACATGGCGTTACATGTCTCAGTTGAGTGTAGGGGCTCAGTTATGTCTCATGTACTGGTAGACACCGGATCTTCCTTAAACATGCTGCCCAAGAAAGCGATGATGAAACTGGATGTCAGAGGAATCCTGTGTACGCCTAGTGACTTGGTGGTTAGGGCATTCAATGGTACACGAAGAACAGTCTTTGGATCCATAACATTACCTCTACAGGTGGGGCCGGAGGTTTTCGCGACTGAATTTTATATTATGGACATCCAACCAGCATACAGCTGCCTTCTCGGACGACCCTGGATCCATGGTGTTGGGGCAGTCACATCTACCTTGCATCAAAAGTTGAAATACATGGTAGGGGACAGTGTGGTCACTGTATGTGGAGAAGAAGATATATTGGTTAGCCATCTGTCATCATTCAAGTATGTAGAGGTCGACGGCGAGATTCATGAAACACCCTGTCAAGCCTTTGAAGGGTTGCGCATCAAAGACAAAGGTCCCGGGCCGAGTAAAGCGTCAGAGGTAGCCGTCTCGTCATATAAGGAAGCTCAAGCTCTAGTGGAGACTGGTGAGACAAAAGGCTGGGGCAAAGTGCTGGATATTCCCGTGAAGATGGACCGATTTGGGCTGGGATATCAGCCGTCGTCATCAACACCTGCTGTGGGGGCACCCCGTTTCAGAGGACCGATAACTATCACCGCTAGTGGAGTGTGTCACGAGGCCATCAACGCCGTTTCAGATTCCGAGGAAGGAGACAGCGACTGCGATATGGACGCCTGGATTCAGCCGAGCATGCCAGGACAAGGATTATGCAATTGGTCTATTCAGGAGAATGTTCCTGTGACTCTCAAACAGTAATACTTTGTTTTCTTAATTGTTGAACAATCTGGTGTCTTACCCGAGGCATCGTGATTTTGCTTAGGGTTGTGTTGTTATGTACATTGTGTGTTTAATCATTAAATAAAAGGCGTTTTTTCATGTACAAATATTGCGATCTCTGCTTTTCCTGTTTTGTGTTTTACAATAAAATGGCAACGTGGTTATTCGCTTTATACGCATTTTGAAGCATTTAACCATTCCTTTTGCAGGATAACATTTTCAGATGACATCATTGAACCGCCTATGACTCGTCTCGACTTTGAACACCCGGTATTTCAGGCCGAAGAAGAGATTGTTGAAGATGGCGACGTGCCCGAAGAATTGTCTTGGTTGGTGAAGCAAGAAGAACGAGTCACTCTGCCGCACGAGGAGGTCATCGAAATTATTAACCTGGGGTCGGAAGGGGTTGAAAAGAACATCCGTGTAGGAGCCGCGCTGCAGAGCGATGTCAAGCGAAGGCTGATTGAAATGCTCAGAGAGTATAGTGATGTGTTCGCTTGGTCGTATGAAGACATGCCTGGGCTTGATACAGATATGGTCGTGCACCGTCTGCCGTTGAAAGAAGAATGCCCGCCGGTCAAGCAGAAGCTTCGCAGAACTAGACCCGACATGGCAGTGAAAATTAAGGAGGAGGTCCAAAAGCAGTGGGATGCTGGTTTCCTGGTTGTTACAAAATATCCCTCATGGGTCGCTAACATTGTACCAATGTCAAAGAAAGACGGTAAAGTGAGAATGTGCGTAGATTACCGTGATTTGAATAAAGCGAGCCCGAAAGATGATTTTCCGCTTCCTCACATCGATGTGCTAGTTGACAACACTGCCCAATTCTCTGTATTCTCCTTCATGGATGGCTTCTCGGGCTATAACCAGATTAAGATGGCACCAGAGGACATGGAGAAGACTACTTTCATTACGCCTTGGGGAACATTTTGTTACAAAGTGATGCCCTTCGGATTGAAGAATGCTGGGGCAACGTATCAGCGTGCAATGACGACTCTTTTCCATGATATGATGCACAAGGAGATCGAGGTTTATGTCGATGATATGATTGCCAAATCCCAGACGGAGGAAGAGCATTTGGTGAATCTGCTGAAGTTATTCAAAAGGCTTAGGAAGTTCAGGCTGAGACTGAACCCTAACAAGTGCACCTTCGGGGTGAGATCGGGTAAACTGCTGGGGTTTATCGTTAGCGAAAGAGGAATAGAGGTTGATCCTGCAAAAATAAAAGCAATACAAGAGATGCCGACGCCTAGAACAGAGAAAGAGGTGCGCGGGTTTTTAGGGAGGTTGAACTACATCGCCCGGTTCATATCTCACCTAACGGCTACGTGTGAGCCATTGTTCAAGCTGTTGAAAAAAGACCAAGTTGTAAAGTGGAATGAAAATTGTCAAAAGGCGTTCGATAAAATAAAGCATTATTTGCAGGAGCCTCCTATTTTGATACCCCCAGTGGCAGGGAGACCCTTGATTATGTATTTGACAGTTCTTGAGGGAAGTATGGGTTGTGTTCTCGGTCAACACGACGAGACAGGAAGAAAAGAGCATGCGATCTACTACTTGAGTAAGAAGTTTACTGAATGTGAATCTCGATATTCAATGCTCGAAAAAACTTGTTGCGCGCTAGCCTGGGCCGCCAAGCGGTTGAGGCAATACATGCTGAATCATACAACCATGCTCATCTCGAAGATGGATCCTATCAAATATGTATTCGAAAAGCAGGCATTATCAGGGAGAATTGCCCGTTGGCAGATGGTTTTGACTGAATACGACATCCAGTATGTCTCGCAGAAGGCTATAAAGGGGAGTGTACTGTCTGAGTACTTGGCAGAGCAGCCTATTGAGGATTACCAATCGATGAGGTTTGATTTTCCTGACGAGGATATCATGTACCTAAAGATGAAATACTGTGAAGAGCCGTTGCCAGACGAAGGACCAGAATTGGGTTCCAAATGGAAGTTGATTTTTGACGGAGCTGTAAACGCCTACGGTAGCGGAATAGGGGCAATCATCACTACTCCACACGGGTCGCACATCCCGTTTACCGCTCGATTGACCTTTCCAGTTACCAATAATGAAGCCGAATACGAAGCTTGTATCATGGGGCTTGAAGAAGCCATTGATTTGCGAATCAAAAATCTAGATGTATACGGAGACTCAGCTCTGGTAGTGAATCAAATAAAAGGAGAATGGGAGACACGTCAGCCTAATTTGATACCGTACATGAATTACGCGAGGAGATTGTTGTCTTTCTTTGACAAGGTTGAATTGCATCATGTACCGCGAGCAGAGAATCAGATGGCTGACGCTCTGGCCACTTTGTCTTCCATGTACAAAGTCAACTTCTGGAATGAGGCTCCCAGAATTGTTATCTCTCGACTTGACAGGCCTGCCTTCGTATTTGCCATTGACGAAGCATCCGATGATAAACCATGGTATTTTGATATCCTTAACTTCCTGAAGAACAAAGAGTATCCGGCTGGGGCATCCAGTCAAGATCAGAAGACTCTCAGGAGATTGGCGGGTAATTTCTATTTGAATCCGGATGGTGTTTTATACAGAAGAAATCACGACTTGGTGCTGCTGCGTTGTGTAGACGAAAAAGAGGCAAAGCTGCTCATGGAGGAAATACATGAGGGTACCTTTGGTACGCATGCGGGTGGGCATGCTATGACGAGGAAGCTGCTGCGGGCAGGTTATTTTTGGCTGACTATGGAAACTGATTGTTTCAAGTTTGCGAGGAAGTGCCACAAGTGCCAAATATATGCAGATAAGATCCATGTGCCTCCGAGTCCTCTGAACGTGATGTCGTCACCATGGCCATTCTCGATGTGGGGAATCAATATGATTGGAAAGATCGAGCCGACGGCTTCTAACGGGCACCGTTTCATTCTAGTAGCAATCGACTACTTCACCAAATGGGTGGAGGCGACGTCTTACGCAAACGTGACCAAGCAGGTGGTAGCCAGGTTCATCAAGAGAGATATCATTTGCAGATATGGAATCCCCGAGCGGATAATCACCAACAACGGTTCAAACCTGAATAACAAAATGATGAAGGAGCTCTGTCAGAATTTTAAGATCGAGCATCACAACTCCTCCCCTTACCGACCCAAGATGAATGGCGCTGTTGAAGCGGCCAATAAGAATATAAAGAAGATTGTCCAGAAGATGATGGTGACCTATAAGGACTGGCATGAGATGCTACCTTTCGCTTTGCACGGTTATCGTACGACGGTACGCACATCAACCGGGGCAACCCCGTTCTCGTTGGTGTATGGAATGGAAGCAGTACTACCACTGGAAGTTGAGATTCCTTCTCTGAGAGTACTACGAGATGTCCATCTAGACGAGACAGAATGGGTGAAGGATAGGTTGAACCAGCTGAGTTTAATAGATGAAAAGAGGCTAGCTTCTCTAGCATACGTTCGTTTGTATCAGAGCCGAATGAAGAAAGCATATGATAAGAAGATACATCCTCGGAGCTTTCAGACGGGCGACCTTGTGCTGAAAAGGATTCTCCCGCCGCAGGCAGATCACAGGGGCAAGTGGACCCCCAACTACGAAGGGCCATACGTTGTCAGAAAAGTATTTTCAGGAGGGGCTTTATTGTTGTCCACCATGGACGGTGAAGACTTTACGTCACCTGTGAATTCGGACGCAGTTAAAAAATACTTTGCTTGAAATTGACCCGCTGGACAGAAAAAAGAGAGTCCAGGCAAAATGGGGCATCCTGGCGAACCAAAAACAGAATGAAAGGTTCGGGCAAAAGTTAGGGATAAAATTGAAAAAATGTGTACCCACGAAGTTGAAAACCTACACTGGGCGGCTTCGGCAAAAAAGGGTATCCCGGTGAACTGAAAACCCGTAAAGGGCGGTTCACGCAAAAGTTAGGGATTTGAAAAGCAAATGACTGCGGTCCGAATTTGATACTGCATTGAGCATTGGTACAGGAGAATATACTTGAGGGGTCGATTATCAGATACAATCTCTTCGGAAGTGTAGATATCGAGAAAGCATTAGAGTCGGGCGAGTCATAGGAGGATCAGTTCATGATGTTCGTCTGCATCCCGTTGCCGACATGTGTACAAATTTGATTGGTCATTATATTTATGCTCCTTGTGCATACTTGTATATTTGTTGTGCGTAGCTTCCTCTTTTCAGGAGTTACATCCCGTGTACAAAACTCTGCCCATTTAGGGGCCCGATCAATAAAACATGTTATTCAGTATTTGATGCTGGTTCTTTACTGTTTTGTGCATGATAAACGCCTAGGTTTAATGAAACTAGCGTGTGTATAACGTCGCTGGCCCTTGCCAATAATTGCTAAAACTTTGAATTAACTGAAAATAATGTCAAGAACACTAACCTGAATAGATTTGGTTGCATAGACTTGTCTTGTCTTGTTTGCGGTGTTGCAGGGTTCGTAGCCGTACAAAGTGGACGATCAAAATATTGCAGTATTGACCAGAAGCGTAACGAAGGACTCGGTCCCCACGCATGTCGCGCTTCTGAGATGACAATGTTCCTTACTGAAGAAGGATCAAATTGCCCAGCTAGTCGCAGCTTAGCCGAAGGACATTCTCCAGCAAAGTCGTTTATCCTCAGCAGAGTTTGGCGATTCCAAGATTGTAGTTTGTATTCAGACAGCATGGTATCCCCCAAAAGGATTCCCCTATCTCAAGCAGAGTGGTTTAGCCTCAGAAGATTAGTATTTCCAACTCGTGAGCTGTACTTAGACAAGTTTACCCTTCCCAGTAGGGTCATTTACTCTCCCCCCAGCGGAGACAGTTGATTTTCCCCAAGAGAATCGTTTCGTCCCCAGCGGAGTTCTCTTTCCAGCAAGTGTTGTCTTTCCTCCCAGTGAAACTCGAAGATAAAAAGATTAAGACTCTCCCCGGCAGAGATGGTGGTGTATCCTGGCATTTATTTTTTCAGAATACCGTGTGATACCCGTTCACTCCCCAGCAGAAGTCCGATCGGGATTGGCGCATTCAATTATCCCTCAGCGAAGTTGGCTTCACTCTTCCAGCATTTATTTTGCTGGAATAATTCTGTGGCACCTGGTTACCCCCAGCGGAGTTGGCATTGTCTTCAACATTTATTTTGCTGAAGCAGTTTCTGTATCCCAGCAGTTCGAGTCTGCATTTGCATCGGCATATAGTGTCATACTTGCATCCACCAAATAAAAAAACGCGTAGCATTTCCATGTCGTACGGAGCATTACGTCATTCTCAAACATACGCATTTTGAAACATAAATCAGGTGGGTTAACCTTTTGCTTTCAGGTGTGTTTTCTCAACAGGAGTATGGAGTTCTGGCTCAGATCTATTACCAGGTATTCGAGGTCTCACCGTGAGATGTGTGATGATATGGTTCATCTTACTATTTTCCCCACAGAGTTATTAGGTTAAGTTTCTCTTTGGCCCCGAGCAGAGTTATTTGTGTAAATTTCCATTGTTTTCCCCGCCAAAGTTGCTTGTTGAAGTTCTCTAGTCCGGCCAGCGGAGTATTTTCTTCAAATTTGTTGTTACGTCAGCATCAAAGGGTTTCATGAATCAGAATTTCAGAGGCTGCCGCCGGTTACCAGAACAGGCGTCCGGTAGTTTGGTTTCCAAATATCCCCAGTAGAGTCCGCCTCAAAGTCGTTGTCACGTCAGTGCTAAAAGGTTTGTGGGTTGGGACCAATGGAGTTAGTTACTGTGGAGATAAGCAGAGAAATTGTATTTAGAGTATCTTCCCGTAGGAACAGATGGATGTATTTTCTTATGGGTTGACAGGAGTATTTCCCCGGAGTCGTCAAAATTTTATTGCCTAGGAGTTCCTCGCGTTGACGAAATATGAGTCCTGACGTGGACAATTTATTCCTATATTGACGGGATTTCTTCGTGCTAGAGAAATGGGTGTCCTAACATGGACAGATTTAGTTCCTCGGGTTGACGAGATGTGCTAGTCCTAACGTGGACAGAGTCGATTTCTCGGTATTGATGGAACGTGAGTCCTGACGTGGACAAGTTTTATTTCCTCAGCGGGTCGAGATGTGAGTCCTGACGTGGACAAATCAAGACGAGGTGTGAGTCCTAACGTGGACGATGTATTCCTAACGTGGAAAAGTTTTATTCCTAACGTGGAAAAAGTTTATTCCTAACGTGGACGATTTATTCCTAACGTGGAAAGGTTATTCCTAACGTGGACAGGTTATTCCTAACGTGGAAAAGTTTATTCCTAACGTGGAAAGGTGAGTCCTAACATGGACGATGTATTCCTAACGTGGAAAAGTTTATTCCTAACGTGGAAAGGTGAGTCCTAACGTGGACGATGTATTCCTAACGTGGAAAAGTTTATTCCTAACGTGGAAAAGTTTATTCCTAACGTGGACGATTTATTCCTAACGTGGAAAGGTTATTCCTAACGTGGACAGGTTATTCCTAACGTGGAAAGTTTATTCCTAACGTAGACGAGTTACTCCTGACGTGGACAATTCATTCCTATGATTGACAGGATCCCCTCGTGCTGATGAAATGCAGACGAGTCATCCCCAGCGAAGTCGCCGAGATTTTTCCGTGTTGACGGCAGGTGGAGTCCTGACGTGGACAAGTTTTAGTTGAGATTTCTTCGTGTTGACGAAACAAGCGTCCTAACATGGACAAGGTACTATTCCTGTGTTGTTGAGATGTGAGTCCTGACGTGGACAGATTTGTGTATTCGTGGTTTGACGAAGTTTGGGTCCAGATGTGGACAAGGTTACTACTGTGACAATAGAATCTCTATTCGTGTTGACGAATTTGTCTCTCTTCTTGTGTTGGTAAGGTTATTCCAGTTGTGGACGGAGGTGTTTTGCGAAAAGTATTCAGTACCTGTGGCGTTACATGGGTGGTTGAAGTTGAAATCAGATTTATTTCCCAAGCAGTGGTGCAGTTTATTTCTGCGGTTGGCAAATTTCCGGGTTCTTAGTATTCAACCGTCTCGCACCTCGAATGTTTGAAGGCCGTTCGCTCTTCACCCAATCGGATCCAAGTCGCTTGAATAGGGGCAGCTGTTGCACCCTAAAATTTTCTCAACCTACTTCACTTAGTTTATGTTTCAAGTGCATTGTCATTTGCATAGTAGATCATATACATAATTCATCTGCATAGCATAGCATAGCAAATCATCCAACAAGGGACCAAGTACCATTCTTATCTCTATGATCCTATCAAGAGGTTGTTATTCAAATTCAATCTTAGCCAAGTCATCAGAAAGAAATTGAAATCTAAGAAGTCTGTGGATCAAGCAGTGGATCTCTCTCCTATCTTGAGTGTATTTGAAGGTCACCAAAGAAGTTGTGAGTTGTGAATTGAGGTCATGGAGGGTATACAGACATCATGTAGGACATGGAGAGTCATTTTGAAAGTGAGACAAGTCATTGATATGATCACAAGAGTTGCAGTTGAAGACAGTCAACTAGGGTTTCATCTGGGTCAAACCTAGGTCAACCCTAGGTCAAATGATTGATTGAAAGGCATCAAGGTCTATTTGAGAGATGTGGGGTTCATCATTTGACATGTAGATAAGGATGTGGTATTGTGCCAAAGATAAATCAAGAGAAATCAAGAAGAAGAGGAGTTTCTAAATTAGGGTTTCTGTGTAAAATCCCCTAATTTAGGTCAAACTTCCAAGAAAGATAATTCAAAATGAAAGCTTCAAATGGATCCTTGACCAACATGAAACTTGTAGAGGATCTCAAGACCTTTAATTTGAGTGGTGGAAGACATCAAGTAGATTTATAGAACTCAAGTTATGGTCCTTGCAAGTTACAGGTCATCTGAGGCATCTGAAATTTTGTCTGTAAAAGTTACTTGTCTTCTAAGCAACTTTTACCCCCCAAGGAGATTTCAAATGGATTTCTGGTCAACATGAGAGTTGTTCCTAATTGTCTTATCTTTCTAGAAAGGTATGGTATGCCTTCATATGATTTGTGGAACTCTACTTATGACCTTGGCAAGAAAAGGGTATTTTGGTCATTTGAGAGTTACAGGTCATTTCAAGCATATGCCAAAAACTCATGCAAGGAAGCTTCAAATGAAAAACTTCACAACATCAAACTTGCTCCAAATGACATTTTGAGTCTAGGAAAGTGATCATGGAAGTTGGGAAGTGCATGGAACTTAGAATTGCAAAATGGACCAAGTATAAAGGAAAAAAGTCCATTTTAAATCACCAAAATTGTGAATTTTTGATATAAAGGCAAAACCAAGCATGTGACCAACCATTTTGAAGGTAAATCATGTTTTAAGACTAATGGCAATGTTAGTTTTTGGAGTTGAGGTCAAGAAATGGAAGTTATCCTTGGTTGCTTATGTATGAAGTAACACTTGCCAAACCAAGCTATGGTCAAGATACAATCCAAAGGACCATTCAAACACTTCTTATTTCTCATTTGAAGAGAAATTCAAGTCTCATTTTGGAGCTGTAACAAGGAATTAATCAGCTGGTTTTTCAACTCACCATTTTCAAAATCTCATGCCATGAGATATCAAGTTTCTCCTTGGATCCTTCTAGCAAGTTCCAGAACATTCTATCATCCTCTATATAACCATTTTAACTGATCCAAAGCTTGGTTGGTGCTTCATTTGGTAGAAAATCTCAAAATCACTTTCTCACTTTCCTCTTGCAAATTGATTCGAATTCTCATAATTCTCCATGATTCTTTCAAGCTTTCAATCCAAATCAACTCTATAATCCTCACTGAGTATGTAACCATCAGAATTGGTGTAGATTATTGGCTAGATCGTGTTCTTGCAAGTTCAAAATTTCATCTGCAACAGAATTTCTGTTTCAAGGATATAGGCTGTTAGAGCAAGATTCAGTGCATACAGAACCAAGAATTCAACATCTTGAACGAATCTGGAGCAAGACAAGCCCTGAATTGGAGCTTTTCACCATCTGGTTCACACATTTTCTCAGGTATGCATCTTGATCTCTACTCCTTAATTCATGCGCAATTGATTGAAATTGATAGGTTAGAATGATAGGAGATCATTAGATGAAACTTTCTGGAAGCTTTGAGTTCATTTGGTGATGATTTTTATGGTGACCTAAATTCTGCTAAGGGAGATAACTTGAGATATAGTGAGAGATAATGTTGGTTTTTTAGCAAGATTAGATCAGTGATAGGTGATGAACAAGTTAGTACCATTAATTTCATGGATTGTCAACTTTGGTTCTTGATCATTTTTTGGGGATTACCATCGGGTTTAGAGTTAGGGTTCGTATCAATGGATTTTGAGATGATGATCCGAACCAGGATGCAAAATGGAGTAGGTCTGGTATTTTAATTTTCGATTTTGGTCGAGAAACGGAGGAGCCCGAGTGGCTGCAGATGAGGGATGCTTGAGTGTTCATCCATGGAGTTTTGGCTCCATCGTGCATTTGAATGGAGAAGATGGTTTCGCTGCCGTTAGATCCGTGTGAGACTTTTGACTGGGATCAATATCCAACGGTCCATGATTGAGCTCCGCTTGTGAAGAATTCTGAGTTCCCCCCCCCCCCCCCCCCAAAAACTCAGTCGTTTCATTAAAAGGCAAGTTATGGGCTTAATGGAAATGCTGGCCACACCCCCAATATCCAGGCCCAACGTGATTTGAACTAATATTTTTACTTTTTGCACCGTTTTCTGTTTTTTATTTTCTTTTTGTGTTTCTGATTAGCTGGGCCCAGACGCGCCTTGCTGTGCGCACCCCCAGTCTGGGCCCATTGTCCATTTTTCAATGCTTCTAATTGCTGACTGCACCCCTAACCTCTTTTATAATCATTTTAATTTCATTCATTTTTTTTAATTCTTTGAAAAAATCATAACAAATTGGAAATTCCATATTTTTAATTGGTTGTTTTTGCATCTTTTTTATATTTCTGTTAAGAAAATTGTCATATAATAAAATTAGCATTTTATTTTATTTTTGCATTTTTAGTATATTTTTCTTTTAAATAGGTTTTAAATGATGTTTAGTTTAACACTTGTTATTGTTGATTTTAGTTTAGCTAAATCCTTGTATATTTTGGACCCATTCTTTTTAGAGTACTTCACTTAGGACTTTAATTTTCATATGGGATTTAATTCATGATTTTAGGACTAAATTTTAGATGGTTTGTTTAGGTGTGATTAGGAGAATCAAAATTAGGGTTTAGATACAACATAGGTGTAATAAATCATTTCTTTTAGGAGTTGTAGTTCGAATTTTGGGGTATGGGACTATAGGGGTATTATGGGTAGATAATAGATCCCTTAGAAAATATTAGGATTCCCCTATTCTACTATTACTATTAGTATATTGCTTGTACTTGCTTGATTGTGTGGTGTGCCCTCTCTAGGGTTATTATTTGACTGTGTGGGGTATTGGGCCTGCTTGGGGTTTGGGGTTTGAGCTGAAGACTTTGTTGATGAATCCCATTGAAGACAGAAGAGAATGAAGACTAATTTCCAGAGTTGATGAAGAGTATCTCTTGCTGGCAGTTGTTGAAGGTTATAGGATCTAGGAGTTAGGCAGAGCTCTAGAGTAGAAAAACTTGATTCACAAGCATGGAAGATCTTGGTTGCCTCCATCCCTATCTATGATGCAGATACTCTCTAAGACATTCACCCCCTTCCTTTGGAAGGCTTGGTGATAGTGTCTAAGAGATAGAACTCTTGAGAGAAACATTCTATGTGTTGTTAGCAGTCTGTTTGCCACCTTTGGTGGTCAACTAACTGCTTAACACCAGTTCATCCTCTTGATTGGTTCCTCAGCTGGGAGAGTGAGACTTGAAGAAAGGCCACTGAAAGATTGAAGACAAAGACCTTGCTTGAAGGTTGTAAAGATGAAGACTGATGCTAGCTTGAAGCTTGTAGATGGCTGAAGGTGACTTGAAGACAGATGTTGATGAAGGCTGCTGTTTGCTGTTTATCTTTTGCTGTTCATAATTTTTGATGTATTGTGTGAGTTTCCCTGACTGTATTGCTTGCTGTTTAACCTGTTAGGTTGAAAGTGAACCTTGTTCACTTTTGCCTGTTGTTTTCTAGGTTCGAGGTTGAGTGGGACTCCCTTGCCTCGCTTGTATTGTTGCATTCATGCATATTTTACTGCTTTATTGTATATATGCTATTGTTTCTGTTTCCGTCTATTCCCTTAGGATCTCTGTTTCTCTCTGTGCAAGAGAGGAGCATGATAGACATTAGGTCTTAACCCATGCATGATAACATTAGGTTAGTTTGATTCCCTTTGCAACCATAGGTTAGAGTTCTGTCTCTTTTCTCTCAAACAAACAGAAAAACACAATAAGATTTCAAACACAATAAAAGGCACTTCTTCCGTAAAAGAATGTGAACTCATCAAAACGTCATTTTTGTCCGCTTGGACCGGTAATCAGAAAACCCTTTTTCAGAAGGAATAAAAACAATCAAGACAGACTTGTGTCGTACGTGGCCCGAACTACGTTTGCTCTGATCTTTCATGCTGTATGAAAGTACTTAGGCATAGGATGCGATATCCTAGCGAGCAACCTTCCCCTCCTTTCCCGTAGGTAGGCGAACTACGTTGACTCTGATTTCTCGTTCCAGACGGGAATACGTAGGCATAAAGTGCGATACTTTGCCGAGTCATTTTCTTCTCTTTTAACCCCTGACCTGTAGAGTAGATAGAATAACAATCCGTACCAGAAAACAAGCGTGGATCCCGTCGAGTACGACGGACGTGAGGGGTGCTAATACCTTCCCCTTGCGTAACCGACTCCCGAGTCCAGGATTTGGTTGCGATGACCATTCCTTTTCCCGTTTTGCGTTAGGTTTACCTCGAGCGTTTCCTTTCCCTCCGTTGGGATAAATAACGCACGGTGGCGACTCTTCTGTTCAGCCGGCGCCGATTTTCGCAGTAGCGACACATACATATTTAACCAACAACACATGACTAAGCAAAACACATAACTATACACATTTGGAATCATGCTGCAGACACAGGTTATCAACATTTCAGGACAATAAAGACATATCATGTTATAGCATCATTTTCATGGAAAACACAAAAAAAAAACCCTCAACAGCCACTTTCACAATTTCATTTCCAATAGGGTATTTGCAAAATCTCAACAAAGATTAGATGTCAAATAGTAACATGGTGCAACATTTTCAAACCAGAAATAGTTGTGATTGGACACAAGTACACATGTGCTGGACAGAGTTGATTTTATCCCAATATACATGCCAATCATGATAACACCAACATTTTCTTTTCACAACAGTTAACACATGGAATGATAGCAAGTTAGTTTTGATACATAATGGTATATACTGCACATTTTTCACATGAATACACATCAGTAAGGCAGCAAACTTGATCAAGGCACACACATCTTAAATGTAGAAAAGAATGAGTTACAACTCAGAAAATAAGCATTTGGCAATTGGAATGAAACTTGGTATAGTCATGGTGTGTTTTGGCTTTGAAAAAAAACAATTTGAGGGTGAAATGAGAAAGCAGGTAAACCTAGATCAAACCAACCATCTACACACATCAAAATCAATAATATGGATGAGTTACAACTCAAAAGTTAGGCATATGCAAACAGAACAGCAACTTGGTATGTTCATGGCAGATTCTAGTGTGAAATTGCAATTGGAAGTGAAATGGTGAAAAAAGGTAAGAACAGATCAAACAAACAATGTGCACACATCATTATCATGAGGGTGGATGAGTTTCAACTCAAAGAATAAGCATATGACAGTTGGATAAAAAAAGCATGTTGTGGTAGGAAGTGTGAAAAACTGTCTTGGCATGAACTTGGCATAACAGGGCATTTTGGCAAGCAAAGAGTTTTGTGATGAAACCAAAGTTATGCACATACCATAATGATGCTGCTAACAGATGAGAACGTGCTTAAGAAATAGATTGAAACAGTACCAAACAGAATATCACATTTTGAAACTCATGACATATAAAGACAATAACTTAAATATGCAGTAAGCAAGTTCATGATAGTTGGGAAGATTTGGCACCACATACAAGTTTCAAATAGGTAGAACAATGATTCCATGCACATAAATAAAGTAGAAATTAATTGAAACAAAATATGATATGTGTTTGGCATCATGAAACTTGAAAATGCAATTGGAAGAATGATAAAGCAGTTTGAACAAGTAGGGAGATTTTGAACTTACAAGCACAACACACAATCCCAAAACATAATAACAAATGAGTCTACTACTCAACAACAAGCACCAACTGCTCCTAATAAGGACTGGTATGTTAAACCAAATTTTGACAGCAAAAACAACAAAGAAATCACAGCAGGCCCTAATGGCTAATTCTCATATTCAACCAATTCAAACAGGCAAGTAAGATCATATAAACATTAACCAATGATTTAGAACATTTGAGATACAATCATAGCAAGCACAAACAGTCCAATACAGAACTCATGGTAATGGTAAAGTGAAATAACATAAGTGTGAAACAAGTGCCACAATAGATTCAAACATGATCTAGGGCAGGGGGATTTCATGAACAATTTACAAATCATTCAAATCTCATTAATGAATAAGGTTTGACAGTTCTAGAGCAAGCACACCACATTTCAATATTGGATTCTTAAAAAGACCACATAACAAAAATATTCAAAGATAAGTCAAGCATGATATCTAAGTACAATCTTTGTAACACATCATCCATATGTCATTTATAAATGAAAATACATTAACAAAAACAAGTAACATAGCCATAAAACCTAAGTTCTTGATTAAGAACTAGTATGGGACAACAATGGTTATATCTTACAACAAGCATCTCAAAATGATAAAACATGACATTGTATGATCAATAAGGAGTTTGAACATCACATACCTCTTGTAGACAAGTCTTGATCAAGCTAAAAAGCTAAGAAACCCAAAGATCTTCTTCTTTGGCAAGGATTTGAAGCTTGCTTCCTCTTGAAGCAATAAACCACTTTTCAAGACAGTTGGAGTTGTGAAGTTTCCAGCTGGTTTTTTAGGGTTTGGACAGTTGAGATATGATATATATGAGGTGTTGAGAGTGTTAGAATGGTAGGAAATGCCTCAAGTGAAGATTTTGCTTTCAAAGTGCAAGAAAGTCAAACTACTAAGGTGTGAAGGTTGACTTTTGTGAAAATGCAACTTTTGAGTGGTTTGAATGTATGGACACCTTCTACATAATGTTTATGGGTTGTGTAGATGGTTTTGAGTGACTTGGAAATGGTAGAACTGAGCTTGAGCAGAGTTTTGCTCAAGACAACTTTTTAGTGAAAATGGAAGTTTTTGAAAAATGAGATTCTTGAGGAAATGAAAGAGAGTTGAGAGCTATTGTTTCTCTTGGCTTTGGAGATTGCTCTGGTGTATCTAACATCAATGAGGATGCCTCTATTTATAGTGAAAACAAGAGTGAGGGCAGCTTTGTATTTTACCACTTTTGGAGGGAGTTTCTTGAGGTTTTCAAATGAATCTTGCCAAGATCTCTTCCTATCAGTTCCATGGCCCAAAGAAGATTAGAAAATTAAATGGAATGATGGACATGAAGTGACTGAGGTGAGCTTAGAGTGTAGAGTGAGCAGCTGCAATAGTTCTTGGAGAAAAAAGTTTCTCTTTCCTCTTACACATTTGAATATTTTAATATACAATGCATGCAACTTGTCTCTCTCTTCAAACCTCTCATTTTTCTGTATTTTCTTTCATCCACACGTCTAAATATCAGATTGAATCATGATCCAAGGGTCAAGGATAGTTCAATTTATGAAAATCTGAATTTTGAGAAGTGTTGGATTGGTGATCTCAAGTGTTGGCAGCCCTAACTTCCATGGTTCATAACTTTCTGCTCACACATGCTATTGAGGAGTTCTACCACAATTTAGAAAGCCCTTAAGTGGCTCTATAACTTTCATGTTTTTTTATATTTCCAAATTCTAGATGGAACTAGGTTCAAAAACCCTTCCAAGTTGCTGAAAAAATCACTTAAAAAGGCTAAATAACTTAGAGTTTTTCTAAGTTACTTCCTTTCTTAAAATGAATCTTGTCATAACTCCAAATCTATGCATTTTTTGAGCATGGACCACTGTGAGACTTTTGTAGGATTTGTCAAGAGCTTTCCAATGAGCTTTGAACCACTTCATTTGGATGTGTGGTTGAGGAGTTGTGGTCTTGCCCCTTTCGAAACCCTAATTCCCAATTTTTGCAATTACTTCTTAACCCTTGATCCAATGGTCATGAAATTTTATGGGGAGGTGTAATATGACATAAGGAAAATTTTTTATTCACATCTTGAAGTCAAATTCCTTATTGTTGAAGAGTTGACTTTTTGGTCAACCGTTCGATCAATCTGTGACTACCGAGTCGACTGTTCATGCTCCGGACATTCTGAGGACTTGAAACTCTTTGGATGGACTTTACTAAGCCATAAGAGCTTAATGGACCTTGATCCCACCATTGAAACACTCTTTAAATCAAAAGTCAAACTACAGTTGACTTTTCCTAATCGAAAACCCTAATCGGGTATCTTGAACTGCATTGTTCTCAATTCCCGGGTGACCACCTCAAATTGGATTCATACTTGATCCAATGGAGTATATCTGATGATGTGGAGACCTAATTGAGGTTGAATCAATCCAAAACATTGATTGATCAGACCACTGAAATCTCGATTTTGACGGTACGGAACCTTGATTCATATGCATCTTAATAAAGATAAACTTGAAATGGGTTAAGGTTAGTTAATCAAATGAAATGATCCTAAAATGATGATGAGGATCTAAGGGGTCAAAATTTGGGGTGCAATAGATGCCCCTATTTAAATATCTTCACTAGATGGTAATGAACGATGACAATCCTCATAGAATCGCAGTGAAAGGTATTTAAATATAGCAAACCATAAATTTTGTCCCTTAGATCCAATGGTATGCAAAAGACGAATGCAAATATGCCATGAATCTAAATGATGTTTTATGATGCTTGAATGCAAAAAACCGATGCAGAAACACGAGCAACAATAAAAGAATGGCAAGACAACGAGTAACCACTCACGAGGGACCCGACACACTGGGGAAAGATTCAAGACTAAGCAAACAAAAATAGTTCAAACGTGACTAAAGATGTTTATTCAAGGAAATATTCCACGCAGGGGACACAAATTCCACCAGGGAAGACACATCTTCATCGGGGAAAGAAGATACGAACCTCACTGGGGATAACCAGATGAGGAAGCCCACCGGGGAAGATGACAATTCTTCATTGGGGAAACGAAAGAAACGAAATGCAAACCACACTAGGGAATAAACCCACTGGGGAAAACTTTGCTGAGGAACAAAATCAATAGGGAAGCAAAGCTTCACCGGGGAAAAGACGGAACGAAGACACGAATCTCACTAGGGATAACCAGATGAGATAATTTCCTATAACGAAGAGTTCAACCGGGATCTTCAGGAAAAGGTTAGAAACAAGACCGGGCACGCCGGGGAAATTAGTATCCACTAATTCTCCGAGACTTGACTGGAAAAGAAAAAGCTTCAACTGGGGAGACTGGTGACGACCAGAATAACAAATAGCTTCAAACTGTGCTAGTTTCCACTAGACTTACTGGGGAGGATGGTGATGACCAATCCAACGTTCAGCTTCCAAAAAGTGCTAAATACCATTAGACTTTCTGGGGATATGGTGACAACCAAATCGAGGTTCCAATTTCAATTGGGAATTTCCAAACAATATTGATAAAACACAGGACTTCGTCTGGGGAAGTTGGTAACAATCAACTTTCGGCACTAATAACGATTAGTTTTCAAGCAATGTCAGTAACTACTGGACTTAGAGGGGACTGGTGATGGCCAAATCAGGATATACCAATAACAATTGGTTCTGGATGATGCTAGTAACCACTAGACTTAACCGGAGAAATTGGTAACGACCGAGTCCAAGGAGACCAATGACCATTGGATTTTCAAAGAGTTCGGTAACGACCAGACCAAAGTGGTGATAACAATCTGATTTAAGCGATGCCAATAATCATTGGACTTAGGCTAACTGGTGACGACCAAATCCAGGGGTACACCAATAACAACTGGTACTGGATACTGCTAGTAAAAACTAGATTTTCCAAACAATGCTAGTGACCACTAGACTTAGCAAGATTGGTAATAACCGAATCAAGAGGTACCAATGACAATTGGATCCGAAGGTAATACTAGTAACCACCAGATTTCAAGAAGATTGGTAATAACCGAATTAGATGGACTCCAATAACGATTGGTTGGCTTTAATACCTGAATCAGTGACAACTGGGTTAGGAAATTGTTGGTGACGACCAGGAAGCACAAATATATCCCTCAATACCTTAGGAACAAAAACTAAATACCCTCAAAACATTAGGATACAGCAGAGACACAACCCTCAACACATTAGGATTGGACGAAGACCCTCAAAACCTTAGGATCAAAGCTGAACATCCTCAACACATTAGGATATAGAAGAGACACCACCCTCAACATATTAGGATTGGAAACTAATATCCTCAAAACATTAGGATTGGAACACTTCATGCAAATGCAACCACTTTAGTCTCTGGGAATTTCTGAACTCGGGATTCAAAGTATACATCTCCAAGATACACAACCTGTGCTCGGGATAGACAAATAACAATCCTTCGAAGGTACAAAACCTGTGCTTGGAATCCAACAAAACATCTTCCAAAGGTACGAAACCTGTGCTTGGAATCAAACAATACATCTCCAAAGGTACGAAACCGGAGCTTGGGATGGAAACCATCGTGACTTAGTTTGGAATGATACACAACCAAATTGTCAGTATTCGTCGTCCATGGATTTTCATGATGTCAATTACCAACGGGCCTTACTTGAAATATGATTGGTCACCACCGAATTACTTATATCAGTATCCACTGGATTTTCAAACAATGTTGGTCACAACCGTGCGTCGACATCCTTAAGATAAACTTCTTAAATGTGACTGCCATTTATCACTGGTGCAAGTTAAGCTTCTCTACAGAGACTGCCACTTACCGCTGAAGACGATTAAACTTCTCCGAAGAGACTGCCATTTATCGTTGAATATGGTTAAGATTCTCTACAGAGACTGCCACTTACTGTTGAATATGGTTAAGCTTCTCTACAGAGACTGCCACTTACCGTTGAATATGGTTAAGCTTCTCCCAAGAGATTGTCACTCACCGCTGAAGACGATTAAACTTCTCTGAAGAGACTGCCACTTATCGCTGAAAACGATTAAACTTCTCCGAAGAGACTGCCATTTATTGTTGAAGACGATTTAACTTCTCCGAAGAGACTGCCATTTATCGTTGAAGACGATTAAACTTTTCCGAAGAGACTGCCATTTATCGTTGAATATGGTTAAGCTTCTCCCAAGAGACTGCCACTTACCGTTGAATATGGTTAAGCTTCTCTATAGAGACTGCCACTTACCGTTGAATATGGTTAAGCTTCTCCCAAGAGATTGCCACTCCCGCTGAAGACGATTAAACTTCTCCGAAGAGACTGCCATTTATCGTTGAAGACGATTAAACTTCTCTGAAGAGACTGCCATTTATCGCTGAAAACGATTAAACTTCTCCGAAGAGACTGCCATTTATCATTGAAGACAATTAAACTTCTCTGAAGAGACTGCCATTTATCGCTGAAAACGATTAAACTTCTCCGAAGAGACTGCCATTTATCGTTGAAGACGATTAAACTTCTCCGAAGAGACTGCCATTTATCGTTGAGATGATAAGCTTCTTGTCAAAGATTGCCACTTATCTGTATTGCCATGTAAGGTGTTCTTCTTGATAGATAATGCAAAATAAATGCACGTCCTAGTAGATTCGGCGACCGACAGGGACCGAAGTTCAATCTAGGATCAAGCTAGAAAGAAACTGTCAAACAAGACTCCAACCATTGAGAAATGAACTCGAATGGGGACCCATCTTATCCAATCATGGAAAAAGATAAATGAAGCAACCATCATCCACGAGGATTAAACTCTGTGGGGAATTGATAAAGGATGGACGTTCTATGCTTAAGGGCTGACAACTCTATTAGAGAGGGACAACACACCCAATAATTAAGGAGGGAACCAAAGTGAAACAGGAACAAGTAACAACCAGAGACAGCAAAAATGCACGGATGCTATGCACATGATTTATGCCATGCTTATGTTTATGCTGACGAAACAGACAAAACAAAACTGGAGATGAAATAAACATCTCGACACGAAGACCCAACCAACTTCACCAAGATTGGACATCAAAGGGATGATCATGAAGAACAACAATTCCACTTCAAGGTTACAACCTTCTCTGGGAGAGAGTAACCTTCTCAAGCCAAAACACAATGACTTCACTTGGATTGCCATCCTGAATTTGAATTCTTTTGTTGGATGAAAACCATATCGAGAGATTCCCAAATCAACCGAAGTAACAACTCAACTGGAGAGCTTGGAAAAAGGTACCATGAGAACAAAACATTTACGCCCCATGATGGTATGACAATCCTTTTTTGGTGAGCAACGGCTCTTGCGACAAACAGTCTTCAAACTTTTCTGCCCCAGATTACGTGGTCAGTGGGAAGAACCCATCAAGAGAATTTCATAAAAGAATCAGCATAAAGAGGCTTCAATGTCTTCAAACTCTTATAGAGAGAGATTTACAAATCTCGACGTGATTGCCCCAGTTTAACGGTATTTGTACAACAAAGTCTCGGACTGTGGAAGTAACGACTAGGTAACAAACTTGCCCCTGCTAGCTGGTAACTACCACAGATCTGCCCCAGACTAAGCTTCATCTGATCTTGACCTGGTCGGCTCTGATTAGCTGAACTTTATGAAAAATGATTAACAAATCCTTCAAATTGGTTGCCCCAGGCTGAGCTTCCTTTATCAAGTTAAATTCCCTAGCTGACAGCGCTTGTTGGGATTCCTTTGATATTGGATTATTTTGCACGCGATGTTGTTCATTAAAAATTGGTAATTTTCAATGTAAAATTCATGCAATCTTTTGAAAACATTTTTTGATGAAACACACACAGCGGAGTGATCAAGTGATCCAATCATTTTACAAATGATGGATAAAGTGATGAACACACATAATTAACAAAGATCATTAGGAGTCAGGTTATCCAACCTTGCTGTAATATGCTTTCAAAACAACCTTACCTCAATCAGGTCTTTCAAGGGTTGTAACGTGGTCTGGTTCATGGTTCATGAAACAAAGGATAAAGGCTCAAAGTTATTTGGTCCCACCCACTCTCCATGATGAACTCCAATCCTACGCTCAGTTAACTCAAACTATATATTCAGGTTCTTACAGGCTTAAGAATTGAACTGATGATAGTTGGTGATGGTTTACAAACCTAGGGTAGTCACAACTCCCTTACAGTATTCGATAGCTTTTGCTATTTGAGGATTTTTAAGAGTGATAACTCTTACAACATTCCTCTCTTTTTATCTCTGACTTTTGTCTGAACTTCTTTGTTTGAATATACAGTCAATGGGATACCCCATTTTTGCCTAAGTCTCCTTCATAGATTTTGACTTAGCGGGCTTTTCAAAAAAAAAATTTCTTCTTCTCTTTTTTTTTAGAAAGGAGGTGACTACCTAGTTTAATGGATATGGTGAACCATCATCGCCTTTTATGCTGAAAAGCATCTTCGACACTTGCTTGTTATGTATGAAGGAAAACCTGAACGCACCACTTTTAAAGTGTCTTGTATGCATATATCTCCGATTTAACTGAGAACTACCCGTCCCAGGTTTGAGATTTAAGGTTTTGTTTTTTTTTAAAGAAAGAAAACTCCTACTTCTAGGCTCGAAGGGGTTAACGAGGGATTATCTTCCTTATTTCTCCAGTGTTTAGGGATTGAAACAATGCCTTACATCATCGACAAAGTTAAATTGAAATCATATCAACAATAATTATGGATATAATTTTCATCATCCTCCCCAATCTTTGCTTTAAACAACAGTTTAGTAAGGAAAAGAATTTTTTGCATTTTTCGTTATTTCATAACAATGAAAGGAAAAAAGAAAGAGTGAAACGAATGGACTTAATCAAAAGATGCACAAACATTTCATTAATATTGTCAAATTCAAATAAACAACAACTTACAAGCAAATCAAATACAAAGAAGTTACAACACATGTTGAAACAGTCCACAGCTGCCAGCCTTAGGGAATTAAAATTGACAAAACAAATTTCAAATTTCAGGCCTTATGCGGGGAAACACCTTCAACAACCACATGCTCCTTGTGATATAGAATTATGAGGGGTCTCGCGGGTCCTTTGCCTTTGGATTTAAGAATCGCGGCACTATCATTTGATTTATCCTCATGAGGTTTCAACAACTCTTGCAGTCTTAGTTTAAAACCTTCACATTCTTCAACTAGGTGCCCTGTTGTCCCAGTATGATACCCACATTCCACTCTTGGATGGTATTCCTCGAGGATCAAGTGTTTGTTAATGATTAGCTCTTGTACAAGATAACTCAATGCTATACATGCATCTAAGTTGTGTCCTTCAGCTCCTTTGTGAAATTCACAGTTCAGGTTCGCATTATACCACGATCCTGGCACAAGATTGGATAACCGCGGAGTCACTAGTGAGTTCTGAATCAGTAGCGGGTAAAGTTTGCTTAACGGTACTGGAGTTGGTCTACCGCAAGTCTTATTTTTCCTGACATGATTCTTCTTGTTTGATTTCTGGCTTTGAGAACCTTGAGGAGGAACAAACACTGACTGGTGAGAGACTTAAGTTGAACGCCCTAGTGCCCCAGTATGATAGTCCCATTTAGCGTTGGCACCACAGTTCAGAGGGTAAGGAGGAATTACTGGTTTCAGCTCCTTTGGTATTATCAACTCGCCTTGGATCAAATCTGGCAATATTTGATTGTGCGACTTTGGAAACAGACTTCTGGTTTCCTTGGTTTTTGTTGGGCGTGCAGACGCGATTGACGATTATCTGATTGTTGATACCGAAGAGGTCCTTGAGTTGGAGGAATCATCGGAGATAATGCACCCCTAGTTTCTCTGGACGCCACATGGTCGAGGTGACCTTCCTTTTTCATCATGTTCTGTAATGTCTCTAGAACCCAATTCATCTGACACTTGAGAATTCTAATGTCCTCTTTCAGCATTTCCTAACCTTTCAAAAGTCCCTCTATTGTTGCCATTTGTCCTGGATATGTGCTAGGTATCCCCTCTCTGAACGAGTGGGAGACAAAGAGACGCAAGGCTGAGAAGAGAAAATACAAAATGCAATGCAAAGAACAAACTGGTTTTTACAAAACTCAGAAGATTGACTAGGTCAAAACCCTCATTTCATCAATTGTTGGAAATAGTTACAACTTTTTTTTTTAAATATCAGAGATCGACTGAGTTTTACAAAACTAGTTGCGACATGATAGGCTCGTGGTGATATGATGAGATGATGCACACATAACACAAAGGCAAGTATTCACAAATACAAAGCATATACAAAGACCTCCTAGGCTCGAGATCAAAGCAAGGAGTCAAAGGTCTAACCATCCCCAAGGATTTGTACTATGAGCTATTTGTACCTGCCAAACGGGTTCTAACAAAGTTTCCAGGGTCAACAACCCATCTTTCGGATATTATCAATTTCCCAAATTACTCGGTAATCGATAATACTCTCAAGAGAGTCTCGTCCGAGTGTAGTATCGCGTATCAGCTACTTCGGAAATACTTCCTTATAGCCATCGCACTACGTTCTAATAAGGTCAAAGTGGGGTCAAATGTAATCTAAAAGTCCACAGTGTCACGGGCTCTTTCGTCGAAAGTAGCATTGTTTTCACGAATACTCGATCAACAATACTAAACTCTCGAGAGGGCCTACACTGAGCGGTGGTTTCTCAAGTTAGCTTGGTCGGGAATCAACTCCCTATAAGCCTTGTTGAATATACCACCATCCTATCATAATTGCACTCAAGTCCGGGTATAGGACCGTCTCACCACTCAAAGTACCCAATACCCAACAATACAAACAAAATATATTGACAAATATACATGTTAAGCAAATATTCACAAATATAGCATGCAATTAAACAAAATAGGCTAAACCCTCAAGTTAAGTAAGCTTTCCCCAATGAAGTCGCCATTTCTGTTGCGGTGAGAATCGTGATACCAAGCTATTGATTAACTTGAATCTTTAATTCTTAAATTACAACCGGACTTTAATTTATCCAAAGGAAAGGTTTAAAGAAAGAAAAACCCTTTTTGCGATGTAACAACAACGCTAAGAGATTCGGGGATCGGGGGTTGGTTATGCATAGGGTAGGTATTTCACATCCTAAACATCTGTAGTACTCTACAGGAACCTTTTGTTTGTTTGCATTCTAAGTTCGGTAAATGTTTGCTAAGGTTGGAATTGGGTAAAAGGTGTAGGTTAAAACCTAAAGATAGTTTCTAAGTTTGCTCACAAAGACATCGCGTCCTCTACCTACGTATCCTAACTAGGATAGAATCAGAGCAACCGTAGTTCACCTCACTAGGGATGAAGAACACTTGATTATGATCAAGGTTCAAAGGGGAACAAACATATCCATGCTTGTGTAGAGTTTTACGAAACTCTCTAGATCTATGTTGAACTCTCAAGAAAGGGAAGTAAGTAATCATATCCATGATTCTTACATAGAGTTAACCAAACTCTATCCTAAAGTTCTACGTTGTGAGACCAATTGGTTCTATCCAGACCAAAAGGTGGGAGAAAGGGGGAAGGTTGCTCGTCAAGATAACGCATCTTGTGCCTACGTATTCTCATTGTCCAATGAGAAATCAGAGCGGTCGTAGTTTGGGCTCGAACTACAAAATAAGGATCAATTGGTTCTTTCCAGACCAAAAGAGGGAGAAGGTTCTATCCAGACCTATGAGTTTAAATCTTATTGGTTCCATCCAGACCTAAAAGGGGAGAAAGGTTCTATCCAGACCTATGAGGTTATATCCTATTGGTTCTATCCAGACCAAAAGGGAGAGAAGGTTCTATCCAGACCTACGAGTTAATGAGCTATCTATGACCCAAGGGTCAATAGAGAGACTTTCCTTTGGAAGGGAAAATAGGAGGCAACTTGGATGAGAACTAAAAAGTTCCATCACTTGGGGAAGAAATACTTAACAAAGAAAATGTACAATTAAGCAAGATGAATAAGATTACAATCAAGTAAGCATGCATATCACAATAGGCAAGGATCAAATAAGACCAACGGTTACAACCAAAAATCATATATCTTAACAAAGATGAAGGTAACAAAACCCAAAGTCAAATTATCAAATATGAAACACATCAATCATACAAATAAGTTACAAAAAAATGATCATGTTATAAGTTCAAGGTATAACAAATGTAACAACGTTTAGGCATTGATGACAATCAAGTACACAAGGACTGATCACAACAGTTAAACTCAAGATTTTAGGAAAGGAACAATAATTTTTGGTAACAACCAACAAGAAAATGAAATCTCAACATGTTAACAAACATAAAGAAATCAAATACCAATAAATCTCACAAGATAAAATAAGCATGGCATAAGGGAAATTTAATTGAGACGTAAGGTAACGACCTAAGAACAAATCTACTAACAAGCAGGCAAAAAGCATTATGAAAACAAGAAACTATGAGATTACAATCCAATTAATACAACTAGACATCACAATGAAAAAGTTGCAAAAAGAATGGGTTGAAAATAATAAAATACGAATAAGTTATGAAATTTTGAAGTTTGGTTGTTTTTTATGAAAATAAAATAAACAAACACACAAATAAAAAAGAAAGTGGCATATGTGGGGATTAAACCCACGCCCTCTTGTTTACAAACTCAAGACTTACCACTTGGCCACTTGCGCACGTGTGATCAAGGAAAGGAAAAGATGGAAAAAAATAATGAAAACATGTTATTTGAAATAAAAATGCCAAAAAAGTGTCCCACTCAGGGATCGAACCAAGGACCATGGGTAAGGTAAGTGACTTAAGGCGCATGCTTCTACCACTGGGGTGGCTATACATCCGTGTATTTAGCCACCCCTAAAAATATATAACCCTCATAAGGCAAACATTTCTAGGCCAAAATCAAAGCAAACATGGTGTAAACAGATTGGCTCATAACTCTATCAAATCAACACCAAATTCAACAAAATTTGATTCTAACTTGTGTGAAATTTAATGAAGAACAAGATGGTAACCACCAAATACCAAGATGATGCACTAATAACACAATTCGAACCAATATGCAATGTGAAGTTGAAAAATGCATTTTGGAATTTATTAACAAAAACTGATGAGTTTCAAATGCAACAATAGTCTGCACCAATTTGGAATGTACTCCTTATGATCATGCTTAAGGGGATAAGCTCAGCTTTACCACAAACCACCAAGTGACTATTAAATGCAGATTAATGCAGTGGTGTTTTTAAGAGAAATGCATACACATGTTGTTAAAGTAATGAGTTGACAAATCAACTTATCAAACCAAATGCAGCAGGTTAATGAATTTACAATGGCTAGGACTGAGACTTAGTGATATCAGAAATCAGCAATTCCAAAATAGGAGGTAAGCAATAGATTGATGCATAAACTGAACATGACAATGCTAAAGGTTACCACCCTTCTCATAAGTTACAACTTATTAAAACCACAAGCAAACTTAGCATGAATACCAAGTAGAAACAGGAAAGAACACAAATTGACTAACTCAAAAATCCAAGACAGTTATCTAATTGGTATGTCAATCCCTAAGTTCTAGTCAGTTTTCACAATTATGCATAACAGCAACAGCCCAGAGGAGTTTCAAGGTAAAATATGATTTTTGTAAAAACAGAAAACAAAAATGCCATCCATTACAATATGGCCAAACTTTCCTTAGACAACATTTGAACCAAAAGACTCAACACAGGCTGGACACATCTACCAGCTTGTCTAACCAAATTCAAAACAGGAATGCAACATGGTATATTATTCTGAATAGTTCACAAACAGTCAGAGCATGATCAAACAAACAATGATAGCCAAGCTGAGTTGAGCAGCCCTGATGTCATGCGTCTATCATCCAACCAACAGAAATCTTATTTGACAAATTCAAGGCAGAAATTGGTAGCAAAGGTAAAAACAGGATTTCCAAGAGTTTCAGCAGCAAGACAAATGCATACCTCATACATATTCAACCAACAACACATGACTAAGCAAAACACATAACTATACACATTTGGAGTCATGCTGCAGACACAGGTTATCAACATTTTAGGACAACAAAGACATATCATGTTATAGCATCATTTTCATGGAAAACACAAAAAAAAACCCTCAACAGCCACTTTCACAATTTCATTTCCAATAGGGTATTTGCAAAATCTCAATAAAGATTAGATGTCAAATAGTAACATGGTGCAGCATTTTCAAACCAGAAATAGTTGTGATTGGACACAAGTACACATGTGCTGGATATAGTTGATTTTATCCCAATATACATGCCAATTAGGATAACACCAACATTTTCTTTTCACAACAGTTAACACATGGAATGATAGCAAGTCAGTTTTGATACATAATGGCATATACTGCACATTTTTCACATGAATACACATCAGTAAGGAAATAAACTTGATCAAGGCACACACATCATAAATGTAGAAAATAATGAGTTACAACTCAGAAAATATGCATTTGGCAATTGGAATGAAACTTGGTATAGTCATGGTGTGTTTTGGCTTTGAAAAAAAAAACAACTTGAGGGTGAAATGAGAAAGCAGGTAAACCTAGATCAAACCAACCATCTACACACATCAAAATCAAGAATATGGATGAGTTATAACTCAAAAATTAGGCATATGCAAACAGAACAACAACTTGGTATGTTCATGGCAGATTCTAGTGTGAAATTGCAATTGGAAGTGAAATGGTGAAAAAAGGTAAGAACAAATCAAACAAACAATGTGCACACATCATTATCATGAGGGTGGATGAGTTTCAACTCAAATAATAAGCATATGAAAGTTGGATAAAAAAAGCATGTTGTGGTAGGAAGTGTGAAAAACTGTCTTGGCATGAACTTAGCACAACAGGGCATTTTGGCAAGCAAAGAGTTTTGTGATGAAACCAAAGTTATGCACATACCATAATGATGCTAACAGATGAGAACATGCTTAAGAAATAGATTGAAACAGTACCAAACAGAATATCACATTTTGAAACTCATGACATATAAAGACAACAACTTAAATATGCAGCAAGCAAGTTCATGATAGTTGGGAAGATTTGGCACCACATACAAGTTTCAAATAGGTAGAACAATGATTCCATGCACATAAATAAAGTAGAAATTAATTGAAACAGAATATGATATGTGTTTGGCATCATGAAACTTGAAAATGCAGTTGGAAGAATGATAAAGCAGTTTGAACAAGTAGGGAGATTTTGAACTTACAAGTACAACACACAATCCCAAAACATAATAACAAATGAGTCTACTACTCAACAACAAGCACCAACTGCTCCTAATAAGGACTGGTATGTTAAACCAAATTTGGACAGCAAAAACAACAAAGAAATCACAGCAGGCCCTAATGGCTAATTCTCATATTCAACCAATTCAAACAGGCAAGTAAGATCATATAAATATTAACCAATGATTTAGAACATTTGAGATACAATCATAGCGAGCACAAACAATCCAATACACAACTCATGGTAATGGTAAAGTGAAATAACATAAGTGTGAAACAAGTGCCGCAATAGATTCAAACATGATCTAGGGCAGGGGGATTTCATGAACAATTTACAAATCATTCAAATCTCATTAATGAATAAGGTTTGACAGTTCTAGAGCAAGCACACCACATTTCAATGTTGGATTCTTAAAAACACCACATAACCAAAATCTTCAAAGATAAGTCAAGCATGATATCTAAGTACAATATTTGTAACACATCATCCATATGTCATTTATAAATGAAAATACTAACAAAAACAAGTAACATAGCCATAAAACCTAAGTTCTTGATTAAGAACTAGTATGGGACAACAATGGTTATATCTTACAACAAGCATCTCAAAATGATAAAACATGACAATGTATGATCAATAAGGAGTTTGAACATCACATACCTCTTGTAGACAAGTCTTGATCAAGCTAAAAAGCTAAGAAACCCAAAGATCTTCTTCTTTGGCAAGGATTTGAAGCTTGCTTCCTCTTGAAGCAATAAACCACTTTTCAAGACATTTGGAGTTGTGAAGTTTCCAGCTGGTTTTTTAGGGTTTGGACAGTTGAGATATGATATATATGAGGTGTTGAGAGTGTTAGAATGGTAGGAAATGCCTCAAGTGAAGATTTGGCTTTCAAAGTGCAAGAAAGTCAAACTACTAAGGTGTGAAGGTTGACTTTTGTGAAAATGAGATTTTTGAGTGGTTTGAATGTATGGACACCTTCTACACAATGTCTATGGGTTGTGTAGATGGTTTTGAGTGACTTGGAAATGGTAGAACTGAGCTTGAGCAGAGTTTTGCTCAAGACACCTTTTTAGTAAAAATGGAAGTTTTTGAAAAATGAGATTCTTGAGGAAATGAAAGAGAGTTGAGAGCTATTGTTTCTCTTGGATTTGGAGATTGCTCTGGTGTATCTAACATCAATGAGTATGCCTCTATTTATATTGAAAACAAGAGTGAGGACAACTTTGTATTTTACCACTTTTGGAGGGAGTTTCATGAGGTTTTCAAATGAATCTTGCCAAGATCTCTTCCTATCAGTTCCATGGCCCAAAGAAGATCATAAAATTAAATGGAATGATGGACATGAAGTGACTGAGGTGAGCTTAGAGTGTAGAGTGAGCAGCTGCAATAGTTCTTGGAGAAAAAGTTTCTCTTTCCTCTTACACATTTGAATATTTTAATATACAATGCTTGCAACTTGTCTCTCTCTTCAAACCTCTCATTTTTCTGTATTTTCCTTCATACACACATCTAAATATCAGATTGAATCATGATCCAAGGGTCAAGGATAGTTCAAGTTGTGAAAATCTAAATTTTGAGAAGTGTTGGATTGGTGATCTCAAGTGTTGGCAACCCTAACTTCCATGGTTCATAACTTTCTGCTCACACATGCTATCGAGGAGTTCTACCACAATTTAGAAAGCCCTTAAGTGGCTCTATAACTTTCATGTCTTTTGAGATTTCCAAATTCTAGATGGAACTAGGTTGAAAAACCCTTCCAAGTTGCTGAAAAAATCACTTAAAAAGGCTAAATAACTTAGAATTTTTCTAAGTTATTTCCCTTCCTAAAATGAATCTTGTCATAACTCCAAATATATGCATTTTTTGATCATGGACCACTTTGAGGCTTTTGGAGGATTTTTCAAGAGCTTTCCAATGAGCTTTGAACCACTTCATTTGGATGTGTGGTTGAGGAGTTATGGTCTTGTCCCTTTCGAAACCCTAATTCCCGATTTTTGCAATTACTTCTTAACCCTTGATCCAATGGTCATGAAATTTTATGGGTAGGTGTAATATGACATAAGGAAAATTTTTTATTCACATCTTGAAGTCAAATTCCTTATTGTTGAAGAGTTGACTTTTTGGTCAACCGTTCGATCAATCGGTGACTACCGAGTCGACTGTTCATGCTCTGGACATTCTGAGGACTTGAAACTCTTTGGATGGACTTTAATAAGTCATAAGAGCTTAATGGACCTTGATTCCACCATTGAAACACTCTTTAAATCAAAAGTCAAACTACATTTGACTTTTCTTGATCGAAAACCTTAATCGGGTATCTTGAACTGCATTGTTCTCAATTCCCGGGTGACCACCTCAAATTGGATTCATACTTGATCCAATGGAGTATATCTGATGATGTGGAGACCTAATTGAGGTTGAATCAATCCAAAACATTGATTGATCAGACCACTGAAATCTCGATTTTGACGGTACGGAACCCTGATTCATCTGCATCTTAACAAAGATAAACTTGAAATGGGTTAAGGTTAGTTAATCAAATGAAATGATCCTAAAATGATGATAAGGATCTAAGGGGTCAAAATTTGGGGTGCAACATCTATTTATTTATACTAAATATTAAAAACATTATAAAAAGAATAAAATCTTTTCTAATATTTTTAATTTTATGATTTTTGGATGTTTTTATGAATAATATGGAAAAAAGTGAAAAAATAATTTAAATAAAAAACGAAAATAATAATTAAATAATAAAAAAAACTATTTTTGTTATTTTTTTTATGAAAATAGAAAAGTTATAATAAAAATAAAAGAAACAAAACAAAAAGTGAAGAAGGTGGGATTCGAACTCTCGACCTCTCACACTCAGAATTCCTTACACACGGTCTCTTGCCAATTGTGCTATTTTATTCATTCAAAATAAAGTGGCACTAGAAACCCTGTAAACTAAAAGAGCGCGCCACATGATATTTTCCTGCAACAATCAACCAACTGCACAACCCGTTAGTGGTTAGTTTAAACGCAATGCAAAATGAAATGGGATGCAAGATGAAACGACTAATATTAGGGCAAAATTTGGGGTATTACAGATGCCCTTCTTCAAGAATACTCTTCTTCAGCTCAACAACATCAGGAACAAAAACTCTATCATGACACCTCATGATACCATTTTCATTAATCCGAAAATCACCACCTTGACCTTGATTGATTAAAGTCAACCGATCAACTAAACTCAAGTCAGATTTCTGTCCTTCTCGAATCTCGTCCAAAATACCACTAGTAAGCTTAAACATACCCATCTTAACTCCGTAAGAAGTCTTCTCACACACCAAACTCAAATCACGAAATTGCTCAATCAATTCCAACTCTTTCACCATCATCATCGACATATACAACGATTTCCTACTCAATGCATCAGCTACCACATTTGCTTTACCCGGATGGTAATTCAAACCAAAATCATAATCTTTCAGAAGTTCCAACCATCTCCTCTGCCTTGCATTCAATTCCTTTAGATCAAAGAGATACTTCAAACTCTTATGATCACTAAACACCTCAAATCTCGAACCAAAAAAATAATGCCTCCAAAGTTTTAGCACAAATACAACGGCGGCAAACTCTAGGTCATGCGTCGGATAATTCTTCTCATGCACTTTGAGTTGCCTCGAAGCATAAGCTACAACTTGTTTATCTTGCATCAACGCACCTCCTAAACCCATCAAAGAAGCATCACAATACACAACAAACGGTTCTGTCGGATTCGGCAAAATCAAAACAGGAGTTGTCGTCAACCTTCTCTTAAGTTCTTGAAAACTTCCCTCACACTTCGCATCCCAAACAAAAGCTTGACTTTTCCTAGTCAACTGCGTCAATGGTAAAGATAACTTGGCAAATCCTTCGATGAATTTTCGATAATATCCCGCCAAACCAAGAAAACTTCTAATCTCAAAAACTGATTTCAGAGTCTCCCATTGCGTTACCGCTTCAACCTTCGACGGATCAACTGCAATACCTCTACTCGAAATCACATGACCAAGGAAACTCACTTCCTTCAACCAAAATTCACACTTAGAAAGTTTAGCGTATAACTACTTCTCTTTCAATACAGATAACACAATCCTCAGATGCTCGGCATGTTCTTCTTCACTCTTCGAATAAATCAAAATATCATCAATGAACATGACCACAAACTTGTCCAAATAAGGATGGAAAATCCTATTCATGTACTCCATAAATACACCTGGTGCATTAGTCACACCAAATGGCATCACAGAATACTCATAGTGTCCATACCTCGTTCTAAAAGCAGTCTTCTGAATATCCTCAGCCTTCACGCGAATCTGATGATACCCAGATCTCAGATCTATCTTACTAAAGACACTTGCACCAACCAACTGATCCATCAAATCATCAATCCTCGGAAATGGATACTTATTCTTGATAGTCACCTTGTTCAATTGTCTGTAATCCACACAGAGCCTCATAGAACCTTCTTTCTTCTTAACCAACAACACCGGTGCACCCCACGGTGACACACTCGGATGAATAAACCTCTTCTCAAGTAGATCTTCAAGTTGACTCTTCAACTCTATCAATTCCGATGCGGACATACGATATGGAGCCATCGATATCAGACTAGTTCCAAGAAATAAGTCGATCACAAACTCCATTTCTCATTCCGACGGTAAATCTATTATCTCCTCAGGAAAAACTTCCGGAAAATCACGGACAATTGGTAAAGCATCAATCGTTCCACTTTCACCAATGCTCACTGTTGCCATTAACAAAATACCTTAGCACCATCTTGCAGTTATTCCTCCACTTGCTTAGAAGTCATAAACAAATCTTCCTCATCCTCAGGTTCAGGAAAAATAACCGTTTTGTCAAAACAGTTAATATATACACGATTGAATTCCAACCAATTCATCCCAAGAATGACATCAAGTTGATCTAAGTGAAGACACACTAAATCAACTCCAAAGTCTTTACCAAAAATACTCAACGGGCAATTCAAACACACATACGAGGCAGTTACCGAACCCATAGCAGGAGTATCAATAACCATACCTCCACTCATAACAGACAACTCAAGACTTAATCTCTTAACACAATCCAAAGAAATAAAAGAATGCGTAGCTCCAATATCAATTATAGCGATCAAAGGTATACCATTAATGAAGCACGTACCTCGGATTAATCGATCTTCACTAGCAGTCTCTGATCCTGATAAAGCAAACACTTTCCCATTCCCTTGAGTATTCTTTGGTTGTCACACTTGGTACTAATGTGCCCTTGCTCACCACAGTTGTAGCAAGTCACGTTCGCACCGCTTCTGCACTCAAGAGCTTTATGGCCTGACTTCCCACACTTGAAACACTTCTGCTCGACACTCGTGCACTCAGGAGCACGATGTCCCGCTTCACCGCACTTAAAACATCTCACCGGAGTAGAAACTCCTCCCCCACTTGGCTTCTTGCCGTAACCAGCTTTTTGTTTCCCCTTCTCTGCAGGAGTCACATATGGCTTTCCTCAAAATTGACCTTTTCCCTTCTTGTCACCTAAACTCTTGTAGTGGCTAGACCGAGCCCTACTGTCTTCATCATAAATTCTACTCTTGTTTACTAATTCAGGAAATCGCCTAATTTCCTGATAACCAACAACTTGCTTAATTTCCGGCCTCAGACCATTCACAAACTTCAGTCACTTGGATCTCTCTGCATTAGCAGTGTTATAATGAGGACAAAACTTAATCAATTCCTCAAATCTTGCGGCATACTCGGCCACAGTTGAGTTACCCTGCTTCAGCTCAAGGAATTCAATCTCCTTCTTCCCACGCACATCTTCTGGAAAATACTTCTCCAGAAATGTCTCTTTAAAAAGATCCCAAGTAACCACAATCTCATTCTCTTCAAACCTTTGGCGAGTATTACCCCAACAGTCCTCGGCTTCCTCTTCAAGCATATGAGTGCTAAACTGCACCCTCTGCGCATCTGAACAGTTCATGACTCGAAAGATCTTCTCAATCGCTTTCAGCCATACTTGTGCTTTGTCAGATTCATGGGTTCCCTTGAAAATCAGTGGATTGTTCCTTTTGAACCTTCTCAAAGTCCGAAACTCATCATCAGCGTGATTTCCAACATTCACATTGGCTTGAGGATTCTGCTCAATCGCTCCAGCCAACCTCGTCAACGCCTCATCAATCGCTTCATCATTCCTGCCTGCAACCATTGTTCTTGATTCCCACAACAAATCCTCGTTAGAACAACCATATGGATAGTGCTACACACATATACCAAATGCATAAGGGAATGAACACGTTAACAACTTGGTCAACAAACCGACCTGCTCTGATACCACTTAATGTAACACCCCTTTCTATACTCCCAAATAAACAAATAAATCACATAATAAAATTTCATCAGAGTAAAATTAAAACATGGTATAAAATAAGTATGCCACATCATGCACAACATATCATACAACACCTGCTCTACAAAAGACATGTAACAGTGGGGTAGCTCAACAGAGGAACTTATTCCTTACACCCACAACTCAATATTTAGAATTAAAGCGGAAAATCTAAACATTGAATTACTTAAAACATGAAATCATATAAATACATATCATTCAGTTTGTTTCATCACATCATCCATGTCTTACAAAACAGTTACCATCAGATACATATACAAAATATATCCAAAAAGAATATTATACAGTCCTAACTACCCGGTGCTACATATCAGAGCATAACCGACCAAAAGAATGAAGCTAAACTTCACAAAAGACCTCCAGCAACCTAATCTACAATGCCTCATAGAGCATTATAAAACAGCAGAAGGGTGAAAAATATTATCATAATAATCGATGTATGTATATATATATATATATATATATATATATATATATATATATATATATATATATATATATATATATATATATATATATATATATATATATATATATATATATATATATATATATATATATATATATATATATATATATATATATATATATATATATATATATATATATATATATATATATATATATATATATATATATATATATATATATATATATATATATATATATATATATATATATATATATATATATATATATATATATATATATATATATATATATATATATATATATATATATATATATATATATATATATATATATATATATATATATATATATATATATATATATACAAGTATAGAACACATATATTCCACATTTCTCACCACAATTCATTCATAACTCATCATACATTTCACAACATGTATAAACGCACATGGATAATCACAAAACATGTTTCATCATGCATACATCCATCATTCTTAATTCAATACTTCACATACGAGTATACTTCATACAACAATACACATAAATCATGTGACTCAATGCAACTCTATGCAACTCATGCCATGTGGTACCAACACTTATTATCACTTTTCGGTTTTTACACTTAAACCGGATCCACCCTTCTAGACCGATAACCACAAAAGCCCGTTCTCTAAGCTTTCAAACCCACCCTTCTAGGTTTGGGACAAGTCACTAGTCTCCACGAAACTAGCAAACATTGCCTCTTGACTAAATGATGCATATGCAATCAACCACCAAATGCACTTAAGACCGTTCTCGCATCTTAATCCCATGCATTCTCAAATAATTCATCACATACGGATTATAATCATGATTGCACACACAACATATTCATATTCAATATCATCAATATATTTACCAAGCAATGCACACATATCCACAATATGTTCTCATGCATTCTGAAACACAATCGCATACAAACAATATGCATTCACAACATCGTGCTCACGACAACAAATTCAATAACATTCATCATGCATTTTAATCAATTAAAACAATGTATTATATTGTCAAAAGATCACAATTCATAATCTAGGAGTCACGTCATACGGCTACCCACAACATATACTTCACGGCACACAATTATTCATTCCAACAAGGATCGAACACAATCGAACCAAGAAATCAACATGGAATGGAATCACATAGAAAATCAATTGATGTCACGCTCGCTAACATGCTCGCCTAGCGAGTCTCTAGCGAACAAGCTCGCGAAGGCAAACAGAAGCTACTGACTTGCTTTGCAACCCAGCTCGCTACAGCGAAGTCCTAGCGAACCTTCGCTGCCCTATTCGCTACCAGCGAAGAACCTCAAATCCATTCTGCCCAAGTCTGGGACCGCTCGCTACCTACTCGCCACAGCTCGCTGTAGTGAACGTTCGCGACCAGCTCGCCTAGCTAGCAAGCTAGCGAGTGTCTGCGAACTTCAAAACCCTCACTGCCCAACTTCCATAACTCTCCAAAAAACCGACCGATTCTCACCAAACCAGTTCCATAGCCTTAGTCTAACCTCCCTCGACTAAATTATACCACTTATTCTCATTTTTGACTGTCAAAACTCGATTTCTATCGATTAAATCCATTTTTGCCATAAAATGGAAGTTGTAGAAAAAAATCCAACAATCTAACCCAAGCATACATAATCATATACATTGATAAGATAATGATATTTCACACCCTTACCTTGGTTAAATCGATGCTTGAGAGTTGTTCTTGAGCTTTTCCAACTTTTCCTTCTTCTCCTTCTCTTTTCTCCTCTTTCTCCTTTTTTTCTCTTATGTTTCCTTTTCTTTCTCTTTTCTTTCCACTCTTCCTTTATAAGTCTTTCTCTTCTATTCTTTCCATCATATTTCTCTTCTCAAACATCTACCAATTTCATTTAATTAATCATCCATTAATTAAACAATCTCCACAAATCATTTAATTAATACAAATAATTAATTAATAAAAATTGGGTTGTTTCAGCCTCCATACGAAGGTGAAATTGTCTGGCATAATGATTTGATGCGGAGAAAGAAAAAGGGTTGCCTAAATAGCACGCACATTTGAATGGAGATGGATGCAGCAAACAAAATGGTCAGATTATGTAGTTCGTGTCGGCAACCAGGACACAATCGTACAAAAATGCCCTAATGTAGGATCTAGCACATGATCATAGTTTCTAATGTAACTGCGTCCCTTTAAATCAACATCAAATTTCATTCTATTGAAAGCATAGTTAAGTGATTACAATTAACAAGCAACATAAATTAAACAAACTTAACTTAATATCACAACAACATTCCGAAAATAACAACAACATAACCTAATATCAAAATAACAATCCGAAAATAACAACAACAAACCCATATAAAACAACACAACACATCAACTTGTCTAGGATATCACAACCATCAACATAATCTTCTTTGGTGTTAACATTATCACAAGGACACCAACATCATTTTCCACTTTTCTCCAATCACGAGTAACTCCGTTTCTCCTTGACTCCTCAACCAACCTCTCAATTTTCCTAATCTTTTCGCCTGCAAAATATCTCGTCCTAGCCAGTGGTTCAGTTTCTTATGCAAATGCTCCAAAGTCTGCATATTCCACAGTAGCACCTTCATCGGAGGCTTTGTTGCTGAAAATAAATTATGACATTTCTTTTCATTAGAGGAAATGTTAGAAACGGTTCCTCCAATGATGATGACGGCGATGAACGCTGATTTAGAAATGCAGACATTCTAGACTGATTTCAAAATTATGAAGACTTGAGTCTATTGGTGAAAATTGTTGTAAAAAAATATACGAGTGTGCAGTCTTATTTATAGAAAAATAAAATAGTACGGACCACATATGATATGCTGTAAATACCCTTACAAAATTTATTATTTTTTAAAATTATATTTTATTTTTTATAAAATATTAAAAAATAATTTTTATATATTTTTTTAAAACAAAAATTAAAAATTAAAAATTAAAAAAAAAAACAAAAAAAAAATTACCTTATAACTAATAATATCAAATAAATCATTTTGATCTTTGGTAAATTTACCAAGAGCTATAGTCATAGTAATCCTCCTATTCAACTACTTCAAACCATTTCCGAACACCTCCTAGGATTTTCAGCGATGGAACCTTCGAGGCTTTTTTTATTTTATATAGAATATGATTTTTCGTAGACTGTCTCTTCTTTTCTACTAGGGTTCGAATAGAAAAATTCTTTTTCCTAATCGAATTGACCAGGTCATGTAGGAACAAGGTTCAAGTCTATTGGTCTGTTAGGATGACTCAACTGCATACATTACTGCACTTCCACTTGAAACCTATCGTTAATGAAAAACGGCTCGTCTCGCCGTGACCTTGAATTCTCAAAACTTCTTTTGCGCCGTCCCCGTAGGGGCAGAGAACCCACCCTACGCGAAGGCTCTGGGGAAGTTGGAATAGGAGAGTCATTTTACTTTTTTTCATCATGTGGGAATTGGAATTAATTCCCGTTTATCTACTTTTATCCATGTGGGAGGGGGGACTCTCTTTCAAAAAGAGATGCCACTATGTTGAAGAGACAATTATCTCATTTAGAAACATATCTAGGAGGTATAAAATATATGTCAGGGTTACTTGATATTGTAATAATCCTTGATCAGGAAGAAGAATATAAGGCTCTTCAAGAATGTATCACTTTGGGAATTCCAACGATTTGTGTAATCGATACAAATTGTGACCCTGCGCCATCCCATATGACGATTCGATGTAGAGTTTAGAGCACCCAAAATCAACCAATGCGCCATATGAAATGACGAATCAGGTCTGAAAGACTTGAATAGTCATTTCATACGGCAAATCCTTCTAAAAAAATTAGCGACTTTCATAATTTTTTTAATTTGATAATTATTTTTAAAAAACGTATTATATTAAAAAAAATTCACAAATCTCACTCATGGATAATTACCGCAAAAGACTAGTTTCTATTCCGCATTATCGCGGCAACGAAAAGCCAAAAAGAGAAAGAGTCAACAGTCAGTGACAACTGAGCAACCAATACAAAATTCGTTTTCTACAAATCATCTGAAGTCAATTTCCCACTTCCTTTCCTATAAAAACGTGCAACTCAGAATCAAAACCCGTTGGAAGCAACAGTGTCGGTGACGCCGCCGAATGAAATCTCAACCGCGTTAGAAAGTAGACTCAACGAGTCACGGAGGACGAGTTCAAATGGTGTTTGTTGCGACTCATCGAGTTTCAGGTTGAATGCGTAGCAGATGATTGACCGACTTGGCTTAGCGCCGTTGCTGGTGAAGCTATTCACGGCTGTGTCTTCGCGCCGATGACTTTCTGAAACTCGAGAAGGTTCGCCATTGTTATTATTATTATTATTATTATTATTATTATTATTATTATTATTATTATTATTATTATTATTATTATTATATCCATATATATAGAAACCTCAATAATTCTAAATCAGGAATTTTGAAAGTTGTTGTAGAAATTACTTATGTGATATGAAGCTTAAATTAACTTAGCTAGTCCTGAACGTCATCTGAACCCTGGTATTCAGGGTTCTAGTGCTTATTACCATTTCGTCTCCCAAAAAAATTAACTTAGCAAATGTGTAAAGGGAAAAAATGGTAACACCTCATCGTAGCAACTTAGTTTGATAATGCTGACTGTAGTGGCCTGGATAATATGGGGAATTTGATCAAACGGAAGTATTTGATACTTATTTACATCTGTGCTGTCAAAAAGCTGATATAGAGATGCTATAATAGCGCTATATTCAAAATTTGACAAACTACTATTGTTCTTCAATATTTAGTATGAAGTCTTGTCAAATAGAGCTCTAGCTATAACATTATAGCATTGTAACCAACCTAGTGAAATTCAACACCAAGTGGCTTTGCTTGGGCAAAAAGCCAAAAAGACAACAATTCAATTGTGTAGTTTATCTTTTTCTAGTGGACAGAGTTTCAATGCTTTAGATTCTTCAGTATTAACTCACAAATCAGGAAAATAAGGAGTTTTGTGGGAGAAACACCAACTCTAGAGGCCATCATGACCTAGTTGAAATTTCTAGCTCTTCAAAGGAAAATACATAGAGTAGGCTCAACCGAAAATATTCATTGGATGCTTTTGATGAGTACCACTTGCAAGAACAGTTGATGACTCGAGGGTAAGTTTGTAAGTTGGCAAGAATTTTCATTTGTAGTTAAATACTCTTATTCCAATCATTAAATGCTTTATAAATTCTCATATTTCTTTGTCTATACTAATCCCAATATACCTTATCAAAATCAATGATGTTAATCATGCCCAAAGGTATAGTGGAAAAAAAATGTCAATTAGTATATCTTGAGTTGACGAGCTCTTAGAAAGGAATGAGCGTCACATCCGGTGAACTGTCCGAAGATCATGGTTTCGGAAAGACACTCTCTCCATTCCAAAACAATAGTTGGTTAAACATATGAGTGAATGTTTCAAAGCTTTTGGTGTTTTAGAAATCCAATACTTTTTGGCATTTTGTTCCAAATATACCCCGAAACTGGTTAACATAATTTGATATTTGCTAGATTATTTATGACATGTTTATAGTAATTTGTAAAGCATATAATGATTATAATAAGAGCATTTCAGTATTTATACACATCAATTAAGTGATCCTTTAATTATGTGCAAATACCTTAATTACAAACATTTCAAGTGTATGGTTTCCAAAAATGAAACAATTGGTTTCATTTATGTTCTGTCTCTTTGCTCTCACTTTTTCTGCTTAGTCTTGAAATTATCAAAAAAGGTAGAAATATGTTGTCTTTATAAAATACCACCCATTCAACTTCTATTCTTATAAAATATTTGTTTATTTTGACTGTTTATATTTAAAAAAATATCACAATTGGGTTCTACGGTGTAGTGGTTAGCACTCTGGACTTTGAATTCAGCAACTTGGGTTTGGCTCCCGGTAGGACCTGGTTTCCGTTGTTGGTATATTGTAATTTTTATATTAAGAGAAAAATGTTGCGGCCACGAACTCACAATGAAAGAATGGAGAGACTAGTAATATTGGAGAGACTAGTAATATGTACTGCGGTTGCAGAATGCAATTTAGAACCTTGATAATAAATATTCTTAGTTTTAAAACTTTCTAATTAAGCAGATATATAACCTTACACTAATGTGAATAATGTTGATTGAGCATTGCATGTTTGTTTTGCAGATTAAGTGCTATATGAAGCAATTTTCACTTGTGAGGCGTGATGCACGGGGACATCAAAGGATAAAGTCTTTTGGTGTATAATGAAAGAATGATGCGCCGGGACATCAAAGGTTGCAGATTTTGGTTTAGGGAAATTCATTAGATCTGAGATATAAGAGCCCCTCATTAGGCGTGTTATCAACTTATGGTATTGTCCTCCGGTGCTTTTGCTTGGTTCAACGGATTATGATTCGTCAGTGGATCTTTGGAGTCTTGGCTGCATCTTTGCAGACCTAGCTGTTATGAATCCTATACTTCATGGAAAAACTGAGGTAGTAACCTCTTCAAAGTTAATGGATTCCTATGTTATGATGCATATTAGTTTGGTTTGTGTTATTTGCATCTCATTAGAAAACGGTAAACTTAATTAAATGACTTCTCTGATATAAAGCTTAAATTAACTTTGCTAATGTGTAAAGGGAAAAAAATTATAACACCTCATCATAGCAACTTAATTTGATAATGCTGATAGTAGTGGGATGGATAATATAGGGAATATAATCAAACTGAAGAATGAGATACTTATTTACACCAGTGTTCAAATAGCAGATATAGAGACACTATAGCGCTATAACCAAAATTTAACAAACCACTATTGTTCTTCAATATTTAGTATGAAGTGTTGTCAAATAGAGCTAGCTATAACTTTATAGCATTGTAGCCTAGTGATATCTGAACAAATTGTTATTTTTCGCAATCTACAATTGATAATACTGACTTACATTGTGTTTTTTAAAAGGAAATGATTCGGTCTGAATATATAGATGAATATTTAAAAATATATATATATGTGGGACAATTACATCAAGTTTTCAAGATTTGTGGCTCCCCACGTGATGGAAAAAGAATGAATTTTACAGTGCAACTTTGATTAAGCCGGGACAACCATGTGATGGTTGCTTCCAAGAGTACTTTAAAGATTTGTCTCCAACTAGTGTACATTTGCTACAAACTCTTCTCTCCATTGAACCTAACAAACGTGGAACTGCCACATCTGCTCTCTCGTCAGACGTAGGTTGCTCTGATTTTGGAATTTGTCTAGAATTCATGTTATGTTGTTTATTCTGTTGATTGGAAATACTCCAAAAACTAATTTCTGAATAGAAATGCGTATTATGAGTTTAGTTTTGATACACTATGACTATCAGTGTAAAAAGTATGACATTGTTAACAACAAAACACAATCAATAATATGTGTGATTTTATAAGTAGTTATGATAAAAAAATAAAATATTTTTAATGATCCGGCGATTATGCTGGATTGACGGTTTAAAAAAACATTACACCGACAGAGTATATGAATTAATTTTTTTTATACAATATTATTGATTTCCTTTGTCCATATTAAACTAGACAATCCACTTTGGTCATTTAATTTTCCGTGTATTCATAAATGTTAATCAAGTCCTTTTTCTTATGTTAGGCTTAAGTACAATCTTATGACTACTCATCATTGGAATATGGTATGAAGAACTGTTCTAGTGTTCTGATACTATCACCTTATCACTTTTAGTGTTTCAAAACACAACCTTATGCATGTGAACCATCAAGCTTGCTGAAGTACCCGCCAACAAGGATATTGACGCAAAACAAAGGGCGGAGGAGGAGGCAAGGTAAGACTGGTCTTTTTACGCACTCGTCTTTGGATTACATCTTTTTTCTATAGTTAATTATCTTGAAATTAGTGTTATTAAATAGCCATGGCAGAATGCCATGGCAGATTTTTTGACCACCGGTCGCCATAGGTAATTTGTGAAGAGATACTGCCATAGGCTGCAATGGCGTGTTTATACAGCGGATTTTTGGCCTTCCTCCATCAGTCATTTGTCAAGCATATAATGATTATAATAGGAGTGGTCGTATCATCACCTTATGGTATTGTCCTCCAAAGCTTTTGCTTGATTCGGCGGATTATGATTCATCAGTGGATCCTTGGAGTGTTGGCTGCATCTTTGTAGGGCTATTTGTAAAGAATCTTATACTTCATGGGAAAACTGAGTTAGTAGCCTATTCAAAGTTAATGGATTCCTATATTTTCTAGTGCAACTTTGATTAAGCTGGGACGACCACGTGATGGTTGCTTCCAAGAGTACTTTAAAGATTTGCTTCCAACCAATGTACATTTGCTACAAACTCTTCTCTCCATTGAACCTGACAAACGTGGAACTGCCACATCTGCTCTCTCTTCAGTTGTAGGTTGCTCTGATTTTGGAATTTGTTGAGAATTCATGTTATGTTGTTTATTCTGTTGTTGATTGGAAATACTCAACTAATTTTTGTATAGAATATACATATCATGAGTTTAGTATTGGTACACTATCAGTGTAAAACGTCTTACATTGTTAACAACATAACACAATCAATAATATGTGTGATTTTAGAAGTAGTTATGATTAAAATAAAATATTTTTAATGATCCGGCAATTATGCTTGATTGACTGTTTAAAAGAACTCACTGACACAGTATATAAATTAAATTATTTTATACAATATTGTTGATTTTCTTTGTCCATATTAATCTAGACAATGCATTTTGGTAATTTAATTTTAGGGGTATTCATAAATGTTAATCAATTCCTTTTTCTTATGTCAGGCCTAAATTCAACCTTATGCATGTGATCCATCAAGCTTGCTGAAGTACTTGCCTAACAAGGAAATCGATGCAAAAAATCAAAGGGCGGAGGAGGCAAAGTAAGAATGGTCTTTTTACGTACTCGTCTTTGGATTACATCTTTTCTCTATAGTTAATTATCTTGAAATTAGTGTTATTAAATAGCCATGGCAGAATTCAGTGGCAGATTTTTTGACCACCGGTCACCATAGGTAACTTATGAAGAGATAATGCCATAGGCTGCAGTGGCGTGTTTATACAGCGGATTTTCAGCCTTCCTCCACCAGTCATTTGTAAAGCATATAATGATTATGATATGAGTATTTCAGTATTTATAGACATCAATTAAGTGATCCTTTAATTATGTGCAAATACCTTAGTTACAAACATATCAAGTGTATTGTTTCCAAAAATGAAAAATAGTGGTCTTATTAATGTTCTGCCTCTCTCTGCTCTCATTTTTTCTGCTTAGTCTTGAAATCATTAAAAAAGGTAGAAGTATACTTTTAGTCTTTGTAAAATAACACCCATTCAACTTCTATTCTTATAAAATATTTATTCATTTTGACTGTTTATGTATATCACAATTGGGTTCTATGGTGTAGTGGTTAGCACTCTGGACTTTGAATCCAGCGACCTGGGTTCGACTCCCGGTAGGACCTCGTTTTTAATAATGTGTCCTTACTTTAAGTTCTTTTTCACTTCAGAAAAATTAAAATTGTCTTTTAGTCCTTGACAGCGAGTAATATCATAGTTTTTCTTGTAATTCTCGACATGGACTAATAACAGTTTTTGTATATTGCAGTTCTTTATATTATGAAAAAAATGTTGTGGTATCGTACACCAGAGCTTTTGCTTGGTTTGACAGATTATGATTCATCGGTGGATCTTTGGAGTGTTGGCTGCATCTCTGCAGAGCTAGTTGTTAAGAATCCTATACTTCAAGGGAAATGTTAGGTGAGGCCTCTTCAAAGTTAATTGATCCCATATCATGATGCATATTAGTTTGGTTTGTGTTATTTACATCTCATTAGAAAATGAAGTGATTTGGTCTGAATATTGCTTAATAGATGAATCAATTGGAAATTACAATTTCTAGACTATACTTGATTTTGTTGTTTGGAACACTTTTAAAATTCATTTTTGTTTATTGGTTTTTTTTATTCGAAATACTCAAAACTAATTTCTAAATAGAATTTATGTATCACAAGTTTAATTTTGACACATTGTCAATGTAGAAAACTTACATTGCCAACAACAAAACACAATCAATAATATGTGTGACTTTAAAAGTAGTTATGATATAAATCTAATACTTTCATTGATCAGACAGTTATGCTTGGGTTGACATTACTCTATTTTTTACCATCCATGCAGAGTTATATGGATCAAAGAGAAAATGTTGAATTTTCAGGACCCCTACTATGTGAAATGCACACGGTTGACGAGCTACTAAAAAGGAATGAGGGTCACATCCGGCAAACGGTCTGAAGATCATGGTTTTAGAAAGGTACTCTCTCATTCCAAAACTATGGTTGGTTAAACATTTTACTTATGATTATAAAGCATATTATGATTATAATATGAGTATTTCAGTAATTATACAAATCAATTAACTAATCCCTTAATTATGTGCAAATCCCTTTAAATATACTGGTACCGGATACACATCCTTACCGGGTACTCGTACCGTACTTGTGGTACTTCATTTTTTTTCCATTATTTGGTTTTGAATGAAATCTGTGGTTATCTCAAATATAAGTATAGCATATTTATGTGTTTTAATTTTTTTTATTGTATCTTAACATGATTTTTTATTTTTTCAATTTTTTATAGTGGTGTTTTATTATGAACCTAACAATTTAGTTCTCTACTCATATTTTATAGAAAAATCTTATTTCTTATTAAGGTACCCGTACCTTAATTTTTTTTAAAATGTCGTATCTCGTACCGGTACTAGTACCTGCATTGGGTACTATACATCATAGCAAGTATATCAAGTGTATGGTTTCCTTGAAAAGAAACAATTGGTTTTATTAATGTTCTATATCTTTACTCTCATATTTTCTACTTATACTTGAAATCATTATAAAAAGTGTTTTTTTTAGTTTTTATTAAGTAACAACCATTTAATTCTACTCTTATAAACACTTAATTGTTTTTTTGAGTTTATATTTGAATAAAAAACAAATTGGTTCTATGGTGTAGTGGTTAGCACTCTGGACTTTGAATCCAGCGACCTGGGTTCGACTCCCGGTAGGACCTATTTATGTTTTTGATTATTGCAACCTATTTATGTTTTTGATTATTGCAACTTAAATAAAAAAATTTATATTGTCATGTTTGAGAAAATAGGAGATGAACTATTAAAGGATTCAGCATTTCAAAGCTAATTAGTAGATGAGAAAATAGGAGATGAACTATTTCTGTTTTTGATTATTGCAACTTAAATATAAAAATTTATATTGTCATGTTTGAGAAAATAGAAGATGAACTATTAATGGAATTTTAAAAAGGACTCAGTATTTCAAAGCTAATCAGTAGATGAACCATTAATGAAACTAATTTTAAAAAGAATGTTTGTTTGGTACTATGTTTTTTGTTAACCTTTGTGATTCCTGGAATGCTGGTAAGAAGCATGAAAAGAGAAGGTAGTAAATTGCAACTAGGATATTTACTATATGTATAAAATTCCTTTTAATTGTAAGGGTAATTATGAGAAGGCCATCTCAAATTTCCCTGACACTCGCACTCTGCTATGAACTGCAAATAAACATCAGGATCATACAACTCTGCTATGAGCTGCAAATAAACATTAGGATCATACTAAGATATACAGTATCTTGCCACATTTTTTGATACCTAGAATCTCGGAAAAATCAACAATTTGAGGAACTTGTCACTGCTTTTTTAGCTTTCATTTTTTGGAATCACAAGGCCATATTAAAAAATAAAAAAAATAGATGTGGGTTTCGGAGTGATCACTCAATGGCTAGTTTTATGAAGTGTTGTACTCTCCACAAGTTTGTTTCCATCATTGGATCAATAAGTTCCATCCATTGAATTTGTGCATGCACAAATTCAATGGTGAGACTATTGTTCTGATAGAAACAAGTGCATGGTACAACACTATTTTAATTTTAAAGCTTGTGCACTCAATAATAACCTAAATGTTTTAAATTCTGTGTTGTTGCTATTTTCAGTTATGTCAGGATTCTTATTTTATTATGATATGCAATATAAGCAAGTACTTGCAACTTAAAGTGTTGAATATTATTGTAGTTAGTGTTGTTATTGATTATGTAGTTTTTATGGTTGGACAGGGGAAACATACCAATGTATTTAAGGCAAAGCAGACTGATACGGGAAAGATAGTGGCACTGAAGGTCTGTGAACAATTTTGACTCGGTGAGTGTAAGGTTGTTCCACATTGGAGGCATCATTGACCTGGTGAGTGTCTATGATAGCAAACACTTGCATCATGACCTGGCTTGAAACATATTTGACACCGCACTTTGAACCTACCTCCAAATCTACCACCTCTACCACGAATGAACTACGACTACCACAAAATCCACCACGACTCTCACTGAAATTAGACATAGGACCAAACAGAGATGTATTGGAGGAGTCAAAATTCACTTGAGTTGTGGATTGAGGAGTAGGAGGTGTGTCTTGAGCAATATTTATAGAAAGAGGTTCAATAAGCATAATCTTCTTTGCTTTGTCCAGTTTTGCTTCATGAGAAAGACGCATTGACTCGGCTTGACATAAACTGGAGTGGTACCGAATAATTGAGGCTAGAGCATTATAATCTTCAGGTAACCCATCAAGAATAACTTCAAGTTGATCACGATGTGAGATTGGATCCTCAATAGAATCAAGAATATCAATTGTTTGAAAGTTATGGCAGACCTATGAAGCTTCGACACGTCATTCGCATGGTGTGTCGCCGTGTCAGACACGTATCAATTGTTACATCTCAGTTTATGAAAGTTAGGATAGAGGAGAGAGAATTTAGATCTAACTGAATTTGGGAATTCTCATTATAAAAGTTAGTTACATCTCAGTTTAGAACTGAGTATTTATAAGGCAAATCTAACTGTGCTGGCTAGTTACATCAGTTATTCAACTGAATGAAGCTAAGTTAGGATTACTTTAATATAAGGTTCATGGCAAGGGAGATAATGGTCCAGAGAAATTGATCATCCCAATATCATGAATCTTCAAGGATTGATTACTTTTAGACCGCCTTTTACCGTATACCTTGTGTTTGAGTACATGCAGCATGACATAGTAGGGCTCTTGAGCAATCCCTATATAATGTTCTTAGTTTCATAATTTTCTGATTAAGTAGTTTTATAAATGTTCTGTGCTATAAAGCTTAAATTAACTTTACTAATGTGTACAGGGAAAAAATGATAACACCTCAATCCTCAAAGTAGCAACTTGATTTGAAGATGCTGATTATAGTGGCATGGATCAAAGAATGGGATGCTTACATTGGTGTTATCAAATAGACGATATTGAGACGGTAACGTAACAAAACCTAACAAACTTCTATTGTTCTTCAATATTTAGTATAAAGTGTTGTCAAATAACGGTTATTACAACTTTATGACTGCTCATCATTAAAATATGTTATGAAGAACTGTTTTAGTATTCTGATACTGTTTCAAAACACAACTTTATGCATGTTCTATGGTTTATTAAGTTGAAATCAATGGCTGAAAGCAGTGGAGAATTTTTTTGACAATAGGTAATTTATGGAGGGATGCTGCCATAGGTTGCAATGCGTGTCTATACGGTGGATATTTCCTTCCGCCATCAGCCACTGATAACACGGTTGAAATATATCTATGAAAATATGATTTGAAGGATTCAACAATATGATTTATACAAGTGCTAACATCATCATTAGCATTGCTTAGTCTATTAATTTATGTACAACAAAAGAAATTTGTTTCATACAGGTTCCTTAGAAAGAAAACATTATTTCTTCACTCTCATTTTCCTGCTTAGACTTGAAATTGTTACAAAAATGTATATTTATATTGTTAGCACTCTCATTTTCCTGCTCTTTGTTATAATACATTTATATTTATGCCTTCACACACTGGTTCTATGGTGTAGTGGTTAGCACTCTGGACTTTGAATCCAGCGACCTGGGTTCGACTCCCGGTAGGACCTTTAGTTTTAAAATTTGAATAAAATTCATATTTCAGGCAATCATGAGAAGGCGATCTCTATGTTAGTTAGTCATTAGAACGAAAAAAAAAGGTCACTAGTTTTTTAAGCTTCCAAATTCTTGAAAACACAAGGCCATTTCAAAAAATTAATACAGAGTGCTATTTTATTCGTTCTCAAATAGGTATCTAAATACCCATATTTATTTACTTGCATTTTTAATAAAAAATAATTGATCAATTATAATTTATCATGTTATTTTAATTTTTTTAGCAATATTTAAAAAGAAAATAGAGATGTTATTGTTGAGTTAAAAAATAAACAAACATTTATATTAAAATACGTAGAAATTTAATAGTGATTTATCTAATAAAATTGTTATATTAACATATGTACGTAATAAAGAAAATAAAAATAAATAATATATATATATATATATATATATATATATATATATATATATATATATATATATATATATATATATATATATATATATATATATATATATATATATATATATATATATATATATATATATATATATATATATATATATATATATATATATATATATATATATATATATATATATATATATATATATATATATATATATATATATATATATATATATATATATATATATTGTGCGGGTATTGATGGGCTAAAGACGTGTCTACTTATGCGTCTAGCGGTATCTTACTGCAAGTGCACAGCCTATCGAAGTAATATTTAAGATTATCGATCCACAGGGATTCTATCGTTACCTAGTGCTAGATGAACTTCTAGTTTAGCTAAGGCGAATAGTTGTCACGATTGTTGTTGGTTTCCTAAGACTATTGAAGGCGGAATTAAATTCAAGTTTTTAATAAAATAATACTAAAACGGTCGGTATGTAATTTTACTAACTTAGGTGGGTCAATCTAACCTAGGCTTATAAAGATGTTCACTTAATCTATTCGGTAGAGATTACTAGTTCGAATACCCTCAACTCACACTCTCGTGGTCTTGAATCAGATCTTATCCCTAAAGCCCTATGCCTGCTCTCGCTAGCCCATAAGTGTTTAGAGGTAATTTTTGGAAACTAAATAATTCTAATTTATCTTAAAGCGCTCTCGCTGTATTTAATTTAAATGCCTAACTTTAGCTATCTGGTTAAAATCTCACACTCTCGTGGTCTTGACCCAACCTAATACCCTTTTCTTACTCTCGTAACGAAAAGGTCGAATTCAATTAAAAAGTATCAGCCAGAATGTTAAGCGATTAATTATTTTAGCCCATGGTTATATTTTACCGGTTAAGTTAGTTATAACTACATACCGCCCTAAGGTATTTAGCTACTCATCGAGGTTAAATCAGACTCAGAGTTAATTATTAGCTCACTAAGGGCAGAAAAATAAATAGACATTATAAATAAATTAAATTGCAATAACTGAAAAACCTGATTAACAAATATCTGAGTAGACTCCTTCTTCCACAGACCGGAAGGCTTGGAGTAGGCGGAAATAAAAATTAAAACGAAATGCTGAAGGCTGGAAACAAATAAAGGTATAACAATTCCCTAATGTTGGAAATTGTTACACGGTTGGTTTGGATACAAATAAAATAAGGCAGAAAATAAAATGCTGGAATAATAAATCTGATGGTAAGGTAATTCGGCAGAGCTTCCGCAGGAAATTTGGATACTGAAGTCTGTCCCTGAATCCTCCTGAGCTGGTCCTATTTATAGAGCTTCCAATGGGTTGGTCCTGGGTCTTTTGCTTCTTGGGCTTTGCTGAAGTGGTTGAGAAAATGTTGGAAAGTGGCAGCAGAAAGTGGGAGAAGTCTCCCTCACGTGAGAATTACTAGGAGGAGTGGCTTCACTGGTGGCTTTGACGTAGTCTGAGTCAAAAGAATCAAGTTATATCCTTGTCACGGTCGTGACAAGGTCTTCACGCTCGTTGTCTTATGTTTTCAAGTGTCACGGTCGTGACTATTTCCTCACGGTCGTGAGGTCCCAAAGTAAGGTGTCACGGTCGTGACACCCTTGTAACGACCGTGGTCGTAACAAATTATGCAGAGTTTTATGCAGGCTTCTGTCTTGCTTCATTTCTTGTGGTTTCTTTGTTCTTTTCTTCTTAATTCTTGATTTGGCCTCACATATCGATGTACCTGCAAAATAGTAAGAAAAACTCGAGGAATCGAGCGTTAAAACGGTGAATGCGCGGTAAAAGTCAATGAAATCTAGCGATATAACCGATGCGTTTTCTCGTCATCAAACTTCCCCAAACTTAAACCTTTGCTTGTCCTCAAGCAAATAGTCGGTTGAAAATCGGCGGACAAGATTTTATTCGCGCATACTCATAGCAAACCGTCCGGTGGATCGTTCTGTCGGATAGTCCGGTACTTTGATAGAACACTACCGATACACTAATGACATAAGCAACAGGCTATGTCGCCGACTTCCCGTCAAGCGAAACAATCGACAATCACATTGCGATTTCACCTAGAGTTTTTCGATCGTATTTCACCCGGTTCGTTCTGGCGCAGTCACATTAAGCCCTTTGCCTTCGCACGCACGTAGTGGAGTAGCCGGTTAGCGATTTTGATCCCTTTTTTTTTTGCACGGGGTCTGGTACATGAGTGTGGTAACCCTTCATGTTTTATCCGATGCGGAGGTTGTGGGGGATCGAGCCGTAGCACGCCCTACCGAGTTCAGAACCAGTACCTCTGAACCAACCCGGAACGGAGTCCTTCTCATATTTCTCGTTTATTATCTGCGACCGTGTACTTTGGTGCAATCTCTTTTCATTTTGCATTGAGATACGAAGGATCATTATTGATTAGGCATCAAACGCTTATATTCATCGGCTCCCCACGTGGTTTGTGTTCAGACGGTGCTGACTGCTAGTATAAACTACTGGGGTTACTTTTGAACTGAAACTAAAGGTGCACTCGCAATGGTGATCGGATGGAATTTCTTAAGCAGGGGGTCGAAGATGTCAAGATTGTATTGGTCTTGTTTAATCGTTCCCTGCCTCGTAATTACGAACCATTCGGTGGTCAGTCGGGTAATGCGAGTAATTTAAGGATTTTTCTAGTATGGCTTAATAATCGGGGAAAACTCGATATTCAAGAAAATAACGCACATAATTGCTCATTTCATTGATTTTCTAAAAGGAATACAACAGGATTGAAAGTACATTGAAATGAAAAGTACCTCTCCCACACTATATCAGACATTGTCCTCAATGTTGTGATATAATAGCGGTATAGATACAGTACAAGACTAAAACTGAAAAACAACATAAAAGCAAACTACTGCTGCTGGTGATCGCGGGCTCGGCCTCTGGTGCGAGAGCGGCGTCTGGTGGGAGTTGCGTCGGGGTCAGAGCCGGTGCCGGAGGTAGCAGTAATGCTGATGCGGAGCGCCTCGAGCTCGCCGCGGACTTCGCCAAAGAGTTCGCTAACCCGCTCATTAGTGGCCGCATGGTTGGCAGCAATAGTGCCGAGCAGAGCGTCGTATTGGGCCTTCTGCTGACGCTCTAGTGCTGCGTTCATCAGGTTCTGCTGGTGGATCGCAAATAGGACGTCCTCCAGTGTGGCAGCGGGGGCTGCCTGCTGTCGGGTGGAAGTCTCGGGGATGTCCTGGGCATGCTCAGCTGCATCCATGGCGTCCTGCATCTCGTCCACTGCGGCGTTTGGCTGATCATCATGTACCGGCACGTGATCCGCAGCAGCTGGTAAGGCAAAGAGCCAGTTGGCTCGGTTTGCTGGGTCGATGCGTGTGCGGGACGGCAGAGTGATGTGGTGGAAGACGGTGCCATTGACGACAGGGCTGTACCTGCCATCCTCTCGCTGCGCGATCAGGTGGGCGGACCGGCAGTAGCTCATGGTCAGGAAATCGGGGGCGAGGTGCGGCAGATCAGCGAGCGCGTCACCAAGCCCCAGCTGAATGGCGAGGGTGGTGACAATGCCTCCAATGAAGAACGGGGATGAGCCGCGGTGCGCGATGGCCTGGATGTGGTAGAGCATAAAGGGGGCAGCATTGATTGGCTCGTCATGCAGGGCACAGTACAGAAACAGGAGCTCCTTTGAGTTGAGCTTGTGGTTGCTCTCTCGAGCAAAGATGGTGTTGCAGAGGACCCGGTGAAAGTAGCGGATAGCCGGGTTGTGAATATGAGTGGCGTTGAGGCTCTGGAAAGTGGTCGCTTGGGTGTTGGTGAGGTCGCGCCACAGTGTGAATGCTTGTTCACTGAAGTTGTCGGGCACGCGACGGTGGGCTTCGGTGCCGTGGTGGAAACCTAACAGCTCTGCAATCCTGGTTTGTGTGAGGTTGAACTCCCGGCCAAGCAGTCTGAATGTTACGTTGCCGGTAAGCTGACTCTGAGAACCATGAGGGGTGATGTAGCTGTAGGAACTGAGGAACTCCAGCGTCAGAAGTTCGAAAGTAGGCTGTGGCTGGTGACAGAGGTCCCACAGGCCAACCTTCTCCAATAGGTTTTGGACGCTGGACAGCATACCGAGTTCTTGCAGACAGTCGGTGGAAATGTACCGGGTGGGTTGCAGACCGCGGTTCTCGAAGCGGACGAAACGGTCTCGCTGGGTTTCTCCGGCTTCTCCTTCTCTGAAAACGATAGGATCCATAACATGCAAATGTGAAGGGAGAGGGTGGAAGGATTTTTTGTGAAGTTTTTTTGGAAGAAGAGTGGTAGAATGAGGGAGGTTGGTGTTCGGATTAAATACGGGACAGTGGAATTGGAATGGTTACTGGTAATGGTGGATTAATGGGGTAGTGGAAAGGTTTTGACGGTTTGGGAATGAGTGGGGGAAGTTTTAGATAGGTTATGGAGGGAGAAGAGGAGTGGACACGATGAAGAAACAGTTCTGTTTCTCACGACCTCTGTAATAGAGGTCGTCACGGTCGTGACAGGATCGTGACGGTCGTGACGCGCTAAATGGGAACGTCACGATCGTAAGTGGGCGTGACGACCGTGAGGCTGTGTGGTGCTGAATAATTTCCAGAAAAGCATATTGTGTCACGTTATTTTTAATTTAATAATAATAATGTATTATAGTTAGTAGCACTATAGTAACACACACCATAATATATAGCAATTTCAAAACAGTAGTATACGAACCTGAGATAGAATATTGCAGTCATACAGTATACGGTAACACAGTGTATAGAAAAAAAATAGAAAAATTATTTAAGCTGCTAAAATGAAGAATCAATTGAAATAAAAAGTGCATGGCATTAAGAAAAATTGAAATTACATAAACTCAAATTATGTTATGAAATCGTTGCGAAAGGTAAATTTAACTGGAAATGAAAATAATGATAAAAAATAATGAGAAAAGAATTAATAAACTAAATCACTGATAGCCGGTTCAAAGGCGTTTCTTCAGATCTTCGATGGCGGAGTCCAGATGATAGAACTGTTCGCAGGCCATGTCAGTCAATCCCACGATGTCCAATCGCATACTCTTAATGTCCTCTCTGAATAGATTAATGTCAGCTTGATAGGCATTGAGAGTGTGCATGATTTTCTGCAAGTTGTTAGCGTACTCTCCGTGATTCGCTCCAGGGGTTTCATGAACCTTATCAGTTGGGTCAATGTCATGGTATCCAGGAGGTGTCTCGGGGTCAGTTTCAACAGCGGTCATTACATCATCTGTTATCCTGTGAGACTGAGGTGTTTCAGGAGTGGCTGGATAATCAGGTGGGTTTAACTCATAAAGCCAATTATCCTTATTATGAACACCTACTTTTGCATGATTGGGCAATGTGAACAGGGTGACTACTGTGTTCCGGATCAGGTACTCAAAAGGCGGGCGTCCTAAATTCCTAATAATATGTCTATTGAAGCAGAATTTAAGGTTCATCAGGCGTACGGTTCCCAGACGGGTGCACCTGTCCAGTTGGTACCTAAGTCCTAAGGCATCAGCAATCATGGTTACAAGACCTCCTACCACTATAGGTAATTCAGGTTCATCTTGGATGCGGGTGAAGGTTTGCATCATGAAAGGGACACCATTAACACACTGTCCAGTATTGAAACATGACATAATAAATAATTCATCCTTAGAGACTCCGGTAATATTTTCTTCTTTTCCAAAGAAGGTATGGGCGAGGAATTTGTGGAAGTAACGAAGAGCAGGGTTATGGATCTCATCATTGTTCATATCATTTGGTTCAGGGTGGTAGTTTCCGGTCAGAGTTCCCCAAAAGAAATCTAGCTCCACATCCATCAATTCTACCTGTGTGGTAGTAAAGGCAAAAGGTCCACTAGGGAATCCTAATAGGTCAGCTAGTTCTTTGTGGTTAAAGTCGTATTCTATTCCGAATAGGCGGAAACTAATGAATCCTTTCCTAGAACCAAAACCGCGCTCGGGTAGGTAAAGTAGGGAACTAAGGAACTCAAGGGTGAGCTCTCGGTAAGTCGCAAACTTGTGTTGGATCATAGCATTCTCCCATCCGAGTCGGTTGAACAGGTATATCATGCTCTCATGTATACCTAAGGTTTCCATAGTCTTTTCATTTGGGTACAGGGTCAAATCCATTTGCCTCTGTGATAACTCTTCGAACTTTATTCTTTGGTTCCTACCTCTAAATTGGGTTTCCATATAGTTAATAGGTTGGTTAGCCATAGTCAGTGAAAATACGGTGGAAACAATTCAGTGGAAAAGACTTTAGAAAATCTGTAAAAAGTGATTTAGGATAAAAATAAGAAAAATGAAATGCTAAAATGTAATGGCTATAAATTTAATGTAAAACAAAACAATTTAAACAAATAGTAGTAACGATAATTAAGAAATGCTCAAAAAGAGAAGAGTAGTTTAAAATAGGTAACTAAGAAAATGGGTTGCCTCCCACTAAGCGCTGTTTTTATTGTCAAAAGCCTGACGTAACGCTGAGGTTTAGACTAATCAGGGGAATTATCGGACAATTTCAAAAGTTTTAGATCATTCGTATAGGCTCTATTTTCAACTTTATGATAATGTTTTAGGCGTTGTCCGTTTACAATGAATGGTTCATTGTTCCTACCCTTGATTTCTATTGCTCCACTTGGGAATACTTTAGTTATATCAAAAGGTCCCGACCATCTAGACTTCAATTTTCCAGGAAAGAGCCTAAGTCTTGAATTAAAGAGGAGTACAACGTCTCCCACACTGAATTCTTTCTTAGATAGGCGTTTATCATGCCATCGCTTGGTTCTTTCCTTATATAGCTTAGCATTTTCATATGCATCTAACCTTAATTCTTCTAATTCGTTAATGTCTAGGATTCGCTTTTCTCCTGCAGCACTATAGTTCATATTGAGAGTTTTGATCGCCCAATAAGCTTTGTGTTCTAGTTCTACTGGGAGGTGACAAGATTTTCCATAAACTAGTTTGAAAGGTGTAGTACCTATGGGAGTCTTGTAAGCAGTCCTATAAGCCCATAGAGCTTCATTAAGTTTAGATGACCAATCTTTCCGAGATATGGCGACAGTCTTTTCTAAGATTTGTTTTATCTCTCGGTTTGAGACTTCGACCTGTCCACTTGTTTGTGGGTGATATGGTGTAGCCACACGGTGACTCACTCCATACTTAGATAGTAATTTGTCAAAGATTTTTGAAATGAAGTGTGAGCCACCGTCACTTATGACGAGTCGAGGTACACCAAATCTGGGAAAGATTATGTTTTTGAAAAGCTTTATTACTACTCGTGCATCGTTTGTAGGAGAAGCTATGGCTTCGATCCATTTCGAGACATAGTCAACAGCTACGAGTATGTAATTATTACCGAAAGATGATGGGAATGGTCCCATGAAATCTATTCCCCAGACGTCGAAGATTTCTACTTCCAAAATTCCCTTTTGGGGCATTTCATCTCTTCTTGAAATATTGCCGGTGCGTTGACACCGATCGCAACTTATAACAGCGATGTGGACATCCTTCCATAGACTAGGCCAGTATAAGCCGGCTTGCAAGATTTTTGCACAAGTTTTGGAAGTGCTCGCATGTCCACCATAAGGAGATGAATGACATTGAGTAATGACGTCTTCTATTTCTTCTTCGGGAATACATCGGCGAAAGATTCCATCCGGTCCTCGTTTGAACAATAATGGTTCATCCCAATAGTACTGTTTCAGGTTATGAAAGAACTTCTTTTTCTGCTGATAGGTTAGATCTGGTGGAAGAGCTCCTGCGGCTAGGTAGTTGACAATGTCAGCGTACCATGGCAGTCCTACAGTTGTCTGTATTATTTCCACGGGTTCTGGTTCATTTATATCTAACTGCGCCAGGTCGCTTCCTATTTGTGCTATCAGCTGTTCATACGGAAAATCATCGTTAATCGGCACTTGTTCGGGTTTAATACCTTCTATTCTGGATAAATGGTCCGCTACGACGTTTTCGGTACCTTTTTTGTCTTTTATTTCTAGATCAAACTCTTGTAAGAGTAAAATCCATCTTAGGAGTCGTGGCTTAGCATCCTTCTTAGTTAATAGATATCGGATAGCAGCGTGGTCTGTGTAAATGATTATTTTCGCTCCAACTAGGTAAGAGCGGAATTTGTCAAGCGCAAAGACAACTGCTAGCAATTCTTTTTCTGTAGTGGCGTAGTTCATCTGGGCAGAATCCAAGGTTCTACTCGCATAGTAAATCGCATGGAGTTTCTTTTCTTTTCTCTGACCCAGGACTGCGCCCACAGCATAGTCACTCGCATCGCACATGATTTCAAAAGGTAATCTCCAGTCAGGGGGTTGCATGATTGGTGCGGTGATGAGGGCTGTTTTTAGAGTTTCGAATGCCTTAAGACAATCTTCATTGAATATGAACTCAGCGTCTTTCATTAATAAACCAGTAAGAGGTTTAGTGATTTTCGAGAAATCTTTAATGAATCGTCGGTAGAAACCGGCGTGTCCTAAAAAGCTTCGTATTTCTCGAACGGTTTTAGGAGGTTGAAGATCCTTTATTACTTCAATTTTAGCTTTATCGACTTCAATTCCCTTATCTGATATCACATGGCCTAATACTATTCCTTCGTTGACCATAAAATGACATTTCTCCCAGTTAAGCACGAGGTTCACTTTTACACATCTTTCTAGCACCATTTCTAAGTTTGATAGACATCCTTCAAAACTTTGCCCGCATACAGAGAAGTCGTCCATGAACACTTCCATGATGTTGTCTATAAAATCTGCGAAGATTGACATCATGCATCTTTGAAAGGTTGCAGGGGCGTTGCACAATCCAAAGGGCATTCGCCTATAAGCGAACGTTCCATAAGGACATGTGAATGTGGTCTTCTCTTGATCATCAGGATGGATAGGGATTTGGAAAAATCCTGAGTAACCATCAAGGTAACAGAAGTAAGAATGCTTGGCTAATCGTTCTAACATTTGATCTATGAAAGGTAGTGGGAAATGATCCTTTCGAGTGGCTTTGTTTAGTTTACGATGATCTATGCACACTCTATATCCCGTCACTACTCTTTGCGATATCGATTCGCCTTGAGCGTTTTTCACAACAGTGATACCTCCTTTCTTTGGCACTACATGTATCGGACTAACCCATTCACTATCAGAGATTGGATATATTATCCCGGCATCTAATAATTTCTTGACTTCTTCCTTTACTACAGTGCTAAGGGTTGGGTTTATTCTTCTTTGAGCTTCTCTGGAGGTTCTGCAATCTTCTTCTAGCAGAATGCGATGCATGCAAACTGAAGGACATATTCCTTTGAGATCAGATATGTTATATCCTAATGCAGTTGGATATTTCTTCAAGACATCTAAAAGTTTCTTTGTCTCTATAGTTCCTAAACTGGAATTCACTATAACTGGTCTTTTACATTCAACGTCTAAGAATTCGTACCTTAGGTTTTTAGGTAAAGTTTTTAATCCTAATGTAGGTTTATCTTTACTTGGCATGGGATCTGGTGTAAGTGCTAAGCTTTCGCTCAGACTATTATCCTGATACGGTTTTTGCCAATTATCATCTTCGAGAATTGGAGGGATTTGAATTTTCATTATTTCAGAATAAGTGGTCTCCTCCAGTTCCATTTCTCTTACACATTCGTCAATTACGTCCATTAGATAGCATGTATCCTCTATAGCTGGTGATTGTAAGAATTGTGTTAAAACAAATTCAACTTTCTCTTCACCTACTTCAAAGGTTAGCTTTCCTCTTTTTACGTCTATTATAGCTCCGGCGGTAGCTAAGAATGGTCTTCCTAGTATGATAGGTGTAGTGGAGTCTTCAGAGATGTCCATGATTATAAAATCAGTAGGAATGTAGAATTGTCCTATACGTACTGGGACGTTTTCTAGTATGCCTACAGGATATTTAACAGAGCGATCGGCTAGTTGAACAGACATTTTAGTTGGTCTTAGGTCTCCCATGTCTAGCCTTTTGCAAATCGTTAAGGGCATAACACTGATACTGGCTCCTAAATCGCATAGAGCTTTGTCAATGACGAATTTTCCTATTACACAGGGTATAGAGAAACTTCCTGGATCTTTTAGCTTAGGAGGCATGTTATTCTGAATTATGGCGCTACACTCGGCAGTGAGTGTAACTGTTCCGTTATCCTCTATCTTTTTCTTATTGGATAAGATTTCTTTTAAAAATTTGGCATACGAGGGTATTTGGGTAATTGCTTCTGTAAACGGAATGGTAATATTCAACTGTTTCAGAAGTTCGACAAATTTCTTAAATTGACCCGTCGTCTTGGAACTTATTAGTCTTTGAGGGTACGGAATTGGTGGTTTATAGGGTGGTGGAGGCACATAAGGTTGTTCTTTCTCCACTACCTCTTGACTTTCATCTTCCTTTTCTTCTGGATCATTCACCACTTCAGTCGGTTTATCCGGTTTTTGGTACATGGCTGGATTGTCAAGTCTTGGATCGGTAGGTCCGTCAAGTTCCTTGCCACTTCTTAATATTACGGCGTTAGCATGTCCTTTCGGATTAGGTTGAGGTTGTCCAGGGAACACTCCAGCTGGTGCAGCAGTAGGTGCTTGTTGTTGAGCTACTTGTGAAATCTGAGTTTCAAGCATTTTGTTATGTGTAGCTAATGCATCTACCTTGCTCACTAATTGTTTAATCTGCTCGCTAGTGTGAATGTTTTGGTTTAGGAAGTCCTTGTTTGTCTGAGATTGGCTAGCTATAAAGCTTTCCATCATCAATTCAAGGTTCGACTTTCTAGGGATATTAGGAGCAGTCTTTTGATATCCTGGTGATGTAGCTGGTGCTTGACCTGGTGCGTAATAAGCATTGTTACTCTTATAGGAGAAATTCAGATGATTTTTCCAACCTGGGTTGTATGTGTTTGAGTAAGGGTTTCCTTGAGCATAATTCACTTGATCAGTGGGAGTTCCTGTCAATAGTTGACAATCAGAGACTTCGTGTCCTGGGACTCCACATAACTCACAGTTAGGTGTTACTGCAGCCACGGTGGCTGCAGGTGTTATGGCCAAGTTATCGATCTTCTGGCTTAGTTGGTCAAACTTCGCATTGACTTGGTCCATACTACTTACTTCGTACATACCTCCCTTTGTTGGTTTCTCAGTTGCGACTCTTTCGCTTCCCCAAAGGTAATGATTCTGAGCCATACTTTCGATAAGTGCATAGGCATCACTATATTCTTTGTCCATCAATGCACCACCCGCGGCAGCGTCAATTGTCATTCTTGTATTGTACAAGAGTCCATTATAGAAGGTATGGATGACCATCCATTCTACTAATCCGTGATGTGGACAAAGCCTAAGTAGATCCTTATAGCGTTCCCAAGCTTCGAATAATGATTCACTTTCTCTTTGCTTAAATCCGTTGATCTGAGCTCTCAGCATAGCTGTCTTGCTAGGTGGAAAATACCTGTTCAAGAAAACTTTCTTAAGCTGTTCCCACGTAGTTACTGAGTTTGAAGGCAGAGACTGAAGCCATGCTCTTGCTCTGTCTCGAAGCGAAAAAGGAAATAAACGTAGTCTGATAGCTTCTTGGGTAACTCCATTGGCTTTTACGGTATCTGCATATTGCACAAAAATCGAAAGATGAAGATTCGGATCCTCGGTAGGATTTCCGGCGAATTGGTTTTGTTGCACGGCTGATATCAATGATGGTTTTAGTTCGAAATCGTTTCGGTTGATAGCCGGTGCTGCAATGCTTGAATGCGGTTCACCTTGCGAAGGATTAGCGTAATACTTGAGTGGATGAGCTTGTTCTTCAGCCATTCCTGCGTTTTCTGATTTTACGACTGGTTCAGGCGGATCTAATCGAAGATCTGGAATGTTGGAATTATTTTCGAAATCGAGTATACGTCTTCTTACGTGTAAGAAGCGTTCCGATTCAGGGATTAGAGGTTGCAAGTCTTCGCTTTTAGAGCGAGTACGTGGCATACACTCGGAGATTAGATTAAATTAAATTGTTGATACCTTAGTCTAGACAATGCTACCTAAGTGCACTAGTAACTAAATTAAGGAATCCCCGACAACGGCGCCAAAAACTTGATGGGCTAAAGACGTGTCTACTTATGCGTCTAGCGGTATCTTACTGCAAGTGCACAGCCTATCGAAGTAATATTTAAGATTATCGATCCACAGGGATTCTATCGTTACCTAGTGCTAGATGAACTTCTAGTTTAGCTAAGGCGAATAGTTGTCACGATTGTTGTTGGTTTCCTAAGACTATTGAAGGCGGAATTAAATTCAAGTTTTTAATAAAATAATACTAAAACGGTCGGTATGTAATTTTACTAACTTAGGTGGGTCAATCTAACCTAGGCTTATAAAGATGTTCACTTAATCTATTCGGTAGAGATTACTAGTTCGAATACCCTCAACTCACACTCTCGTGGTCTTGAATCAGATCTTATCCCTAAAGCCCTATGCCTGCTCTCGCTAGCCCATAAGTGTTTAGAGGTAATTTTTGGAAACTAAATAATTCTAATTTATCTTAAAGCGCTCTCGCTGTATTTAATTTAAATGCCTAACTTTAGCTATCTGGTTAAAATCTCACACTCTCGTGGTCTTGACCCAACCTAATACCCTTTTCTTACTCTCGTAACGAAAAGGTCGAATTCAATTAAAAAGTATCAGCCAGAATGTTAAGCGATTAATTATTTTAGCCCATGGTTATATTTTACCGGTTAAGTTAGTTATAACTACATACCGCCCTAAGGTATTTAGCTACTCATCGAGGTTAAATCAGACTCAGAGTTAATTATTAGCTCACTAAGGGCAGAAAAATAAATAGACATTATAAATAAATTAAATTGCAATAACTGAAAAACCTGATTAACAAATATCTGAGTAGACTCCTTCTTCCACAGACCGGAAGGCTTGGAGTAGGCGGAAATAAAAATTAAAACGAAATGCTGAAGGCTGGAAACAAATAAAGGTATAACAATTCCCTAATGTTGGAAATTGTTACACGGTTGGTTTGGATACAAATAAAATAAGGCAGAAAATAAAATGCTGGAATAATAAATCTGATGGTAAGGTAATTCGGCAGAGCTTCCGCAGGAAATTTGGATACTGAAGTCTGTCCCTGAATCCTCCTGAGCTGGTCCTATTTATAGAGCTTCCAATGGGCTGGTCCTGGGTCTTTTGCTTCTTGGGCTTTGCTGAAGTGGTTGAGAAAATGTTGGAAAGTGGCAGCAGAAAGTGGGAGAAGTCTCCCTCACGTGAGAATTACTAGGAGGAGTGGCTTCACTGGTGGCTTTGACGTAGTCTGAGTCAAAAGAATCAAGTTATATCCTTGTCACGGTCGTGACAAGGTCTTCACGCTCGTTGTCTTATGTTTTCAAGTGTCACGGTCGTGACTATTTCCTCACGGTCGTGAGGTCCCAAAGTAAGGTGTCACGGTCGTGACACCCTTGTAACGACCGTGGTCGTAACAAATTATGCAGAGTTTTATGCAGGCTTCTGTCTTGCTTCATTTCTTGTGGTTTCTTTGTTCTTTTCTTCTTAATTCTTGATTTGGCCTCACATATCGATGTACCTGCAAAATAGTAAGAAAAACTCGAGGAATCGAGCGTTAAAACGGTGAATGCGCGGTAAAAGTCAATGAAATCTAGCGATATAACCGATGCGTTTTCTCGTCATCAGGTATGAGGTGGTCTGAGTATTAAAATACTCGTATCCACAATTATATCCGCTTATTTTAGTAGTTAATTGTCTTTAGCCATGTCTGTATCCATTTTACAGATTTTTACCCTATCCGTTGTGGACAATTTTTGCAATACCCATTAGAGATGAGTACAATTGTCATCCCCGATAAATTTATATAAAAAAAATCATAAATTAAAAAATTATTAAATTATGATAATAACTCATGAAATAGTTTATTATATAAAGAATATGTTCTGCTCCGGGCCTCGGCTTGACCGGGCAGGCCCAACCCAATAATATTCTGCCAAACCCAATCCAACTTGGGCCACAACCGTCGAGCACAGAGTCCCCGCCAGGCAGGCAATGTCCTTCCGCGGGCAGAACCTTCCTCATCTGTGTCGAACACAAGGCTCCCCGTCGACCAGACACTGCCCCCGCTGGGCAGAATCTTCCCTCCGCGGGCAGGACCTTCTCTCTTGTCGAGCAGAACAATGTGTCCTTCACACGTTCTCCACGTGCTCCCCTCCGCGGGGACACGTTATGCACCAACTGCCCACCTCCAAAAGAGCAGGTCAACCCACTTTTCGGAGTTCACGGAGCAGTTGAACTAGGGCGAGACCACGTTCTGGTCTTCACTACACCACGTAAGCCCTAGCAGTCATTTGGTTGGGCCTGACCATCCAGCCCAACTCAAATGACCGTTGGCCCTGCACTGGGGTCTCTATATAAATACCCTCTTTCACAAGAGGGTCAGGTCTTCTATTCTTACCCCTTTTCTGTATTTGCTGTCACTCTGTCCAAACTCTTACTTTGACATCAGAGTGTCTAGCAAGTATACCCGCCATCTTCTTTTCAACACCGGTGAACAGGCAGTAAGTCGAAGACGCGTGACAAGTCCTTAGTCCTCTTCTGATTAGGACAGATCAGAATAACTATTTTATCGCTATAATAGTGAATCAATTAAAAATAATAAAATTCATAAAATGAATAATTTTTAATTTTAATTATCGCAAAACTCACATAGTCCATTTCATAAATAAAGTAAATAAGTTTGAAGTATATTAATTTAATAAATTTGAAGATTGTATAACATAAGATAACATAACATATATTTTTCATTAATAATTATAATAAAATATATGACATAAATATTTATATTTATTTAACTATTCTTTTGTATACAATAAAGATGGTAAAATTCAATATATATATATATATATATATATATATATATATATATATATATATATATATATATATATATATATATATATATATATATATATATATATATTGTTAATAAAAAAATATGAATAATATAAAGATTGGAAAATATGTATTATTAATTTAAATGTTTTTATAAACATCAAATTTGTTGGAATTAAACCCAGGACTTTGAGTAATTTCGAATCAATTTGATGAACAAGATTCAATCACGTCGATCGAATTCTCTCTTGTCTTCACTCTTCACTCTACTGAATCAATCAACCTTGATTGCAAGATTATATAGCTACACAATGGTGATGAAAACAAGAAAAAAATTGAATTAGGGAAGAATAAGAATAAGGTTTTCACGAAAATAAGGAAGAAGAAGAATTTTTGCAGAGTAACTCTCTGCTGTCAAAACTACAATTTTATTCAAGTGAATCACACTCTACAATAATATGGTTACTCCCTATTTATAGATTTAGCTTGCTTGCTCAATAAGTAAAGCCAAAAAACAGAAGTCCAAAATACCTAATTTTGCCAACATTACAAAATTAGGTTTAAGACAAAATCCATGTTGAGGCTAACTCCTCGACACTTCGACTCTCACACAATTTCGACACACAATATTTCGACGACAACCAACTCTATCGAAAATACTTCTTTGACACGAAGAGTTACAATTCAACACACCACCTAATTCATTGTGTCTAAGCTATCTATATTCATCATAGACCTTAACTTCTTGAACACTTCGACCTGCACACCATTCATTATGATATCTGGTTCTCAGTTCTCTAGTGTTCAAGTTCATCTTCTCATATACTACCTGCTCTCGAAGATAACAGAACCTTATTTCGATGTGATTGTTTCGTCCATGTGCTATCGAATTATTCTCTAGATTGATAGCAGACATGCTGACGATCTTCATGGTTATTGCTCCATGATTCTTCTCTATAATCTCTTCGACCAAATTCACCATCCATGTTTCTTGACATGCACAGAGAGAAGCAGCTATGTACTTTGCTTCACATGACGATAGTGCCATTACTGGTTCCTTTCTTGAACTTCAAGCAACCGGTGCACCACCTAACATAAACACGTAGTCAGTTGTAGATTTTCTATCCTTAACATCACTACACCAACTTGAGTCACTGTATCCCACTAACTTGAATTTTTTTCCTTCATCAACTGTAGGAAACAAAATGCCATAGTCAAAAGTTCCTTTCAGATACCTTAGTATCCTCTTTGTTGCTTCTAGGTGTGATATGATACCTTTGGCTTCTGCATGAATTTACTCGCAATACCCACGCTATATGTTAGATTAGGTCTTGTATGACAAAGGTATCGAAGTGATCCAATGAGTCTTCTGTATTGGGTTGGATCGACATTATCCTCGTCTGTGTCTTTTGACAGTTGCATTCTAGGCTCAGCTGGAGTCGAAGTTGAATTGCAATCTTGCATCTCAAATCTCTTGAATATTTCTCATGCATATATTCTTTGGTGCATTATCAAACCTCTACCACTCTTGTAGAATTCTATGCCAAGGAAATATGAGTGATTTCTCAAGTGTCGCGGTGAGAATCAGATATCAAGCTATTAAATTAACTTGAATCACAAATTATAATTCACCAACATTCTTTAATTTATCCAAGGTAAGGGAAAAAGAACGAATAACCCATAAATATGCAATGTAATGCAAAGAAAAAGAGAATCTAAGGTTCAGGGGTTGGTCATACATAGGGAAGGTGTTAGCATCCTAAGTATCTGTAGTACTCTACATGAACATCTTGTTTTATTGTGTTATTTGTTATTTGTCTGCCAAGGGTGAAAAGGGTAAAGGAAGACCTAAGGTATTATTTCTAAGTATGCTCGCCAAGACATCGCATCTTGTGTCTACGTATCCTGACAAGAATGGAATCAGAGCATTCGTAGTTCCCCTAAAAAAGGATAAACAAAGTAAAAAGAAAATGTTGCTCAACAAAGGTAAACAAATTAAAAAGAAAAGGTTGCTCAATAAGGGTAAAAAAAGTAAAAAGAAAAGGTTGCCAAGGATTGACCTTGTGCCTACATATTCTCAAAAAGAACTTTGAGAAATCAGAGCGTCCGTAGTTCGGACGACTTCCGGTAAAAGCAATGTTTGTTGGTTGGTTTTAGGAGAAGAAACAAGTTGTTATCTTAAGAAGAATGCTCAACTAAACCACCACAAATATGTGAGAGATGGATCTTTGCTTCACATTAAGAGAATAGCTCCAAATCAGATATAGAGTTAACGAGTATGCCATATACCTCTCTCAAGTGGAAAAGAAATCAATATCTTTCTCAACAATGTCATGGGGTAGGAGAGTTATATCTCGACTATGGATGACTTATGTCTAATTCTCATGGAAGAAAAAGGTTTAAAGTTGAAAAGCCAAAGTGGAAAAATTGTTTGAGATGTGTGAGGTGTTTTTTAGGGTTTGAAAAGACATTTAGAGATTAAAATTAAAGTATTTTTTGATTTTTGAGAAAAAATTTTAAACTTAAAAGGAAAGGAAACCTAGCCTAATTCTATGATCCTAAAGTTAGGATTGAAGAGAAAATAACCTAATGTTATCATGCAACAGATTCAATCCCAATACATACTTTAACATTGATTAATCAAGATAATAATCAAAGGGAACGACTATGTAGGTCACAATAATAATTCCAAACACAGGTTCAAAAGTAATTGACAATTATCAAGGAAATCAATCGAGGGTTCAAATTAACAATGGCCTAATCATGATTATGATCAACATATACATCATCAAGTCTTTTGGCATAAATAGAACCAGGATTAATTAAGATCGAGCCCAAGATAGATCTATGTCAAAGAAATAATTATTATTTTAATCAAAAGTAATTAGCATCTAGTTAAGATTGATTCAAAAGGATTAGTCCTAATTAAAAGTCAAAATCAAATCTAATTTCCTATCTTAATAAGGAATTAAAAGAGTAGAAAAAAATTAAATCTAAAACAAATTAGGGTGTGAATATTAAGAAGTAGGGTGAAAATATCCATCGGACTCACCCACAACCATGATGATAAAAAAAGAAATGAAAATTTTTCTTTTGAGACAAAAAAACATGTTGGGCCGACCCAACCTTAATCTTCTTGAATCCAGGAACCATCAGTGTTTTTATTCCTCACCCCAACTCTCTCATTTTCTCCCTCATTGCGTATTCTATCTTTCGGAACGCCATTCTCTCCTCTCCTTCCGGCCGTCCCTTTCTTCCTACGCACATCAAGTTTCTCGCCGAAAAATCAGACGCTTGTCGTGGCTCACTCACTCTCGTCACCTTCTTCTGCGCACGAAGGTTTCTTCTACTCGCACTCGTCTCTAATGGGTACGGTTCAATTATACAAATCGAGCAAATACGACAATCAATCGAAACTACCATCACAAGCTTCGCATACGAATTCAATCTAGGAGACAAGTTTTTATAGATTGGAGCATAAGGATTGTAACATACCTTCGAAGAATGTCGGCGCAGCGATTCGACACTATTGTTGTTCTTCTGCTCACTATTGTTGTTGCGATGATGCTCTCCAACTCGTGTGATGCTGCTAGCTAACTACTATGTGTGTTTATGTCTCTTTGACTCACGGCTGCTGCTGTTTCTCCTTCAATTATTCAAAGTTTCTGCTTACTGCTGCCATGCCTATTTGTTTGTTATCATGATGCCTTTGTGTGAGTTTTTGTGATACTTTTTTGTGATACTTTCTACTGCTCTTTGTGTGAATTTTGCTACTATGCCTTATGCCTTGTTGTTCTGTTATGCTTATGATGTTGTATGTGGATTTTTTTTCATGTCCCTGATGATAACCGAGTGTGCTCTTTTATAGGCAGTGGTGAGTTTAACCCATAACTCTGAATTGAATGAGTGAGACAATGTTGTCAAACCTTGTTTCAGAAACAACATTATAACTGTCATTTCTTGTCTTGGCTGTGCTTATGATCTTTCCTTTTTAAGCTGAACATGTCGGATTATGTCCTCGATTTTGCTGATTACTCTCAATTCTTTCCAAAACCATGATGTTCTTTCAAAATTTGTGCCATAAACTCTAAAAGTTCTTTCTTATCGTGTGACAATCATGTTCTGTTATCCATATGGCTTTTGAGATATTGTTTTTTTCATGATATTTGACATGGATTCTTGTCTTATAAACTCAGGTTCCGCAGTCATGGAGAAAACTTCTCCACATGATTTTTTGTTATAGGCTTCATTGTTAAACCAATCTTTGTATGCGGGTTCATTGGCACTAGTTGTAGCTTTTTCATTTTTGTCAACTATTAGGAATTAATTACTTGATATTCCCTTCTTATTTGCTAGCCTTAAGATTTAATTATTTATTATTTCTTTCCTTTTTCTAGCCTTATTTTCCTCCCTATTTAGCCCTCCTAATATGCTGTTGGAGAATATTCTATCATAATTCTCTCACTTATTCAACTATAAGTTCATGTAATCATTCACTTTTTATCAATAAGAAATATACAATTATTTCTCTAATATGGTATCAGAGCAATAATTGTATATTTCTTATTGATAAAAAGTGAATGATTACACGAACTTATAGTTGATTACATGAGAGAATTATGATATAATATTTTTCAACAGCTATATTAGGAGGACCTAAATAGGGAGGAAAATAAGACTAGAAAAAGGAAAGAAATAATAGGTAATTAAATCCTAAGGCTAGCAAGTAAGAAGGGAATATCAAGCCCGCCTTTTTCATTTACTTCCAATTATTTCTAACAATCAACTGACAGACTTGATCACCAAACCGCTGGAACCGCAACCATTTTCTGCTATTTTTGCTAAGCTGAGACTGGTCAACATACATTCTCCAGCTTAAAGAGGGCTATTAGGAATTAATTATTTGATATTTCCTTCTTATTTGCTAGCCTTAGGATTTAATTACCTGTTATTTCTTTCCTTTTTGTAGCCTTATTTTCCTCCCTATTTAGGCCCTCCTAATATAGCTGTTGGAGAATATTCTATCATAATTCTCTCACTTAATTAACTATAAGTTCATGTAATCATTCACTTTTTATCAATAAGAAATAAATTGCAATTTGCAAACAAAACCATCATATAATGAGTGAATACTGTCAAACTATGACTGAATTTCTATTTCGTTGGTGGGGAGAGAATGCTCCAACGCTCCTTCCCACCGGGCTTCGATGATGCACTGCCATACCACATCATTCCAACCACAACTATAATCATAACTACAACTACATGAAGATTGAGACCTTCCCTCCCAAAGTAAAAGAGTCCCATTACTAAAACAAGTGTTATCTTCATATGACCATGTACTTGGAAAAACACAACATTAAATCTGCCTATGCAGATGAATTGGCTGAGGTTGGTCCCAACTGCAATGATGCATGACAAGATTATGAACATCACAGAGGGTGTATCATAAGCATATCAGTCAACTCTATTGTTGGTCAACCAATAATCTAGAAGAGGGCCTAATAACAGTAGCGATCCAACTTGTGCGGGTGTGGTATGTCCCAAAAGGTTGAAAGAACTTAGCGAATACTTCCGTTGAAGATAATGAACATAACATTGTTGCAGAGAAGTTCTCCACACAACTATAAGCGCGACAACAAAATCTTTCGTGTTTACACTCACATCAGTAACAGTACAAACACCTTTTGTGTCTATTGAATAATGAATTTTGTCCAAACAGACTTCCAACAAGCAGGACACAAGGATAGTACTCAATTTTGCAATTTGATAGAATCCAACTGAGTTCCACATAAGACAGACATTCATTCTAACAATAGAAAAGTTAGCAAAGAAAACAAATTTTAGAAGTTCGGAGAAGGGCAGTTGAGAAGGCTGGACGTATCCCAGCATCCGTAGCACAACCGTCATTAAAGTTATTATAACAAAATGAAGACTCGTTAACAGTTGTAGCAAAGTTGAAGCCATAAACACCCATTAAAGCTTTGATTACAATGATAATTCCAACAGAAGTGACAACATTGAACATCCATGCAAAAGCATCTACAACTGCTTTCTTCTCAGCCTTGCTAGAAGGAGCCATGTTCTTTTTAATTCTTCATAACTTAACTCTAATCTCTTTCAACTAGCCTCTATACCATTCCGTCCACGTTCAAATAATGCAGGAGTCAACACATTTAAGCAAACAAAGAAGATGTGATTAGAAGTTGGAGTGTGTTGGGGGAAAATGGAAATTGATTGAGGTTGGAGTTGTATTATGGGGTTTGCAGATTGAAACACACCAAAGCAAAAATAACGCAACAAAATGTTATGTTTCTTTTGTATGTTTGATGTCATATTATAACTTCAACATGATTACACTTGGAATTCTGATCCTTTTGTATACTTTGAACAAATCTTGCAAGCCTTTGAACCTTCTTGAATCTTTAAATTTGAACTTTGTACTTGACTTTGTGAAGGAAGTGAATCTTAAAATCTTGGAATTGAACTTGATAAAACTTAGATGTCATTATGCCAAAATTCTTGCAAATTTTGATTTTGAATTTGGATACTTGAAATGGTGAATTCTTCATGGTAAAATAGGAATCACTCTGCTTCAAATTTATTGATCACAAAATATCAACAAGTAAGTCCAAAATTTTCTCTTAAGATCAAAAGAACATAAATGATGATCCAACTTCATGAATAAAAACAGATCTTGTTTGATCTTTGTTACTCACACAATCGGAGATTAACTGGGTATAAGAGCCGTGCCCCAAAAAATAAGAATGCCACTTGCAAATCACCACAAAACCTTAACTAGTCCTCAAATGACCATGCTCAACACCAATGGAAAGTAAACCCTTATTCTTTGGGGTATACCCTGAAACTTCTGAGAAGTTATGAGGAAAATAACCAGAAGAAAATCCTAGGATTCTTTGAATCAGAATTCATTGGTCACACCCTGAAATGATTGACTGCGAGAAAGAATACTATCTCTACTTGAAACTAATGTTCATGCACAAACCTGTTAGTAATAAAGCATGCAGACATGCAAGATGATGCACAAAGAGGTGAGACCTTAGGGTTAAAAATTAGGGTATGACACCAAGTATGACATTTCAAACTCCTCATTTTGGTCATGTTGTAGCACCCGAAAGTTTTCCCATTTGTTCTAACCATAACTGACTTGTGTTTTATTCATTTTCCATTTTTGCATATCATGACATTGAATCTCGAGACATGGGATCAAGGTATTTTCGTGGCTCGAGGTTTCCTTTTATTGCAAGTTTTTAGAACAACAAGTGAAATTCTGGCTACACAACACAGTGGATGTTATCACGGATGTTATGACATCCACTGTAACATAGACTGCAGAACTTAAACACAACTGTAAATGAAAAGCAGTAAATAACACCAGTAATTGTTCACCCAGTTCAGTGTCAACCACACCTACATCTGGGGACTACCAAGTCAGGAAGGAAATTCACTATTAGTAGAATTAATTCAGTCAAGCAACCAGCTTGCACTCTTCACTTAATACCTACCCAATGACACTTCAGCCTAACACTAGACCAGAGTTTCTCACTCACTCCCCCTCAATCTCCTCAGTGATATCAATACACAATTACAATTGAGATATAAAGACACACTTCAAACACACCTTGATCTTGCTTCATAGCTTTGATCAAGAGACACAACACTCTTGCTTAAAAGCTTTGAGTGACACAATGAACACAACAGTTCACTAACACTAAACCAGAGCAATCATACAACAGACAATTGTTTGGCCTACAAGGAATCCTAAGACTCCTAAACACACGTGAAGAACAAAGTTCTTCACTCACAAATCACACTTTCCAATCTCTCTCCAGAAGCTCTGCTCTATTTAGAGTGATCCTTCTGTTATTTATAGCAGCAAACTTGCTTTGGGCCTTGATGGAGAAATTAGGTTTACCCAAGATAAACCTCTCTTCATGAAGCTGCGCACATCCAATTGAGTCAGGGGCATTCCAGTTTATCCTTAGCAGTGCCTGTTATGTCGCCTAAGATAACTAGGCTACCTAAAATGTTTCCTGAAGTATAGCCTGAGCTAATAACAGAAAAACTAAAACTGCGCGCCCTGATGTCATACGCTCGAAGTCATGACATTCAGTCATGACATCCAACTTCACTTACCTGCAGAACACTCTTCATGTATGTCATAACATCAGTTATGGCATTCATACATACTCCAATGTTTTGCCATAAAATGGAGCCAATCAAAAGCATCTACAAACTCCCCCTTTGGTAAACTTTTGGCTAAAACACTCTGTTACAGTCTCAAAGATTACAAGCAGCAAAAGTTATATAATTTATCATGCAGGAAAGCTAGATAAAACACACTCACACTGTTAGCTCTCATCTTTTCAGGGTCAACCTGTTCACATACAATCATCTGTTAGTCAACACTACAGATGTCACAATGTTTTGAGTAGCATTCTGAGTTACTCCCCCTCCACTGATGCATACCACATCAGCTGTACCCAACCTGCAGCCAACCTGTAGTCACACACAAATTATCCAGGCTTTTCTGGATGTCAAGACATTCGGGATGACATCCTGAAGAACACAATCATCTGTTACATCCTGTGCTACTCCCCCTGAAAAGATGCACAACCACACACACATTCTGCAAACACCCTGCAGATACACACAACTAGCAACTATCCTGCTACTAGGTTCCATCAAGGAACACAGACACTTAACATACATTCCTACACTCATTAGGAACTCACACAATAGCAACAACATATCATCACCTCATGCAAACCTTCCCAGAAGTCTTCAAGTCTTCCACCTGTTATTACTACCTAACTTACTACCTAACACTTCTCCCCCTTTTTAGCCACAAATTAAAATCAAAACTAATTAAATAGTGCAGATCAAAATGAGTAACATTACAGAAGTTAGGGGCCATTACAAAAGAAACTGCTCATGAAGAGCATCACAAAAAAATTCATGCTGTCATAAAAAACTTTTAACCAAAGGACCAAATAAAATCACATCAGTCGCACACCATCATCAGCTCAGCAGCCAGCAGCCTGAGCCCCACAACAGTCTATCAACTCATCACTCTTCCTCCTCAGAGGAGCTGGAGTCACTGTCATCACTATCTGTTGAGATATCCTCATCACTGTTATCAGAATATTCCTGTGGCTTAGCTGCATTGCTGGAGCCATGAGCATTATCAGAGCTGTGAGGAGGATCAATGCGAGCAAGAGGAATAGTTATGCCACACACATGTAGCCCTTTCTGGAAAATCTTATCGACAATTTCCTTAGTGGATTTGTCCATATATGCTAAGCCTTCCCTGTTGCTGATTCGCCTAAGTTCGTCAGCAGTGGGAGGAGGATACTTGCCCTTGGACTCTTCTGTTGAGGATTTGGGAGGGGTATTGGATGAAGAGGCAGCATGATGGAAATACATTTTAATGTTGAGTGGAGACTGAGAGTGAAGGTCTGATAGAAATTTTGGAGAGTAGGGAAACTGAGTGAATTGGATGAGGAATACGACAATTGGTGTGGACTACTGAGCTTTACTGGTCAAGGGTGTGGAATGCATTAAATACGCAGGTTGGACCAAATGTTTTCCAATAAAATAACTTTTATCCTGACCACTCCCTCTGTTCAGTAATTGCTATAGGTCCTCATACACGCAAATTCCTAATTTTCCTCTTAGATTCTCAAATTGAGTAGCATCTAGAGCCTTTGTAAAAATGTCAGCTAGCTGTAATTCAGTGGACACATGTTCTAGGGTGATCACTTTGTCTTCTACAAGGTCTCTTATGAAGTGATGCCTGATATCTATATGCTTGGTTCTGCTATGCTGAATTGGATTCTTGGAAATGTTGATAGCACTTAGATTGTCACAGTACAATGTTATGACATCCTGAGTGACATTGTATTCAGTCAACATTTGCTTCATCCAGACCAGTTGAGAACAACTGCTACCAGCTGCTATGTATTCAGCTTCAGCAGTGGATAATGAGACACAATTTTGATTTTTGCTAAACCAGGATATAAGGTTGTTCCCTAAGAAAAAGAATCCACCAGAGGTGCTCTTTCTATCATCTGCACTTCCAGCCAAGTCAACATCACAATACTCAGATAAAGTAGGATCACACCCATGAGAGTAAAGTATACCATAGTCACAAGTTCCATTCACATATTTGAGAATTCTTTTGACTTGATTTATGTGACTTACCTTAGGATCTGCTTGATATCTAGCACACACACCAACAACAAAGATAATATCAGGCCTGCTAGCTGTTAGATACAACAAGCTTCTAATCATGCTTCTGTACAGGCTATGATCAACACTAGTACCACTCTCATCTTTAGATAACTTCAGATGAATGGGTGCAGGTGTTCTTTTATGACCAACATTGTCCATCCCAAACTTTTTGACTATGTTTTTGGTATACTTACTTTGAGAGATAAATATGGAATCTTCCATTTGCTTGACTTGCGATCCAAGGAAGTAAGTTAATTCACCACACATGCTCATTTCAAACTCAGATTGCATGTGATTGACAAATTGTTTCACCATTTTGTCTGACATCCCTCCAAACACTATGTCATCCACATAAATTTGTGCAATCATGATTTTTCCACCTTCATCCTTTACAAAAAGGGTCTTGTCTATTCCTCCTTTTCTGTATCCATTGGTGGTAAGGAATTCAGTCAGTCTCTCATACCAAGCTCTAGGAGCTTGCTTCAATCCATACAATGTCTTCCTCAACTTGTACACATGGTCTGTCAAGTTAGGATCCTCAAATCCCTTGGGTTGTGCCACATATACTTCTTCATTCAGATATCCATTCAGAAAAAGCACTTTTCACATCCATCTGGAATTGTTTAAATTTCAGAATGCACGCAATTCCTAACAACAACATGATTGACCCAAGTCTTGTAACTGGTGCAAAAGTTTCACCAAAATCAATTCCTTCAACTTGAGTATAACCTTGTGCCAATAATCTAGCCTTGTTTCTGGTTACAACTCCTTGTTCATCGGACTTGTTCTTGTAAATCCACTTGGTTCCAATGATGTTTGTTCCTTCAGGTTTTGGAACCAATTCCCACACTTCAGTCCGTTTAAAATGTTCCAATTCATCTTGCATGACCTTGATCCAATATTCATCAGTTAATGCCTCCTTCACATTTTTGGGTTCAATCTTGGATACAAAGCATGAATTTGAGACGATTTCTTTGGTTCTGGTTCTTACACCACTGTTGAGGTCTCCAATGATCAGATATTTGGGATGATCTTTCAGGATCCTGATAGAAGGTTCTTTGTTGGTAGTTTATGGTTGAGAATATAAAGATACATCTTGAACATCTTCAGAATTGACTATATCATCAGCTGGTGTATCAAGCAATGTTCCAACATCCTCTATGACATTGCTTTCTTCAGGCTGATCATCAATAATAACATTAATGGATTCCATCAGGACTTTTGTTCTGGAGTTGTATACTCTGTAAGCTCTGCTGCTAGTAGAGTATCCCAGAAATATGCCTTCATCACTTTTGGGGTCCATTTTCCTCCTTTGTTCACGATCTGTCAAGATGTAGAACTTGTTCCCAAACACATGGAAATACTTCACAGTTGGTTTTCTTCCTTTCCATAATTCATACAGAGTAGAAGATGTTCCCTTTCTCAAGGTAACTCTGTTGTGAACATAACATGTTGTATTCATCGCCTCAGCCCAAAAGTGCATAGGTAATTTGTTTGCATGAATCATGGCTCTGGAAGATTCTTGAATAGTCCTGTTTTTCCTTTCTACTACTCCATTTTGTTGAGGAGTAATAGGGAAGGAGAATTCATGGCTGATACCTTCTGTTGAGCAGAATTCAGCAAATTTAGAGTTTTCAAACTCCTTTCCATGATCACTTCTGATCCTGATAACACCACTCTCCTTTTCTCTTTGGAGTTTAATGCAAAGATGTTTGAAAAATTTAAACACATCAGATTTTTCTTTGATGAAATTTATCCAGGTGAATCTGGAGTAATCATCAACCACTACATAGGCATACCTTTTGCCACCCAGACTTTCTACTTGCATTGGTCCCATCAGGTCCATGTGCAATAGTTCCAGAACTTTGGAGGTAGTCAGGTGTCCAACCCTTGGATGAGATGTCTTGGTTTGCTTGCCTACTTGACATTCACCACAGACCTTACCTTCATCAATGGTCAGCTTTGGAATTCCTCTCACAGCTTCCTTGGAAATGATCTTTTTCATCCCTCTTAGATGAAGATGTCCAAGTTTTTGATGCCACAATTTGAATTCCTTTTCTTCTTTGGCCATAGAACAAATAGTGGAGTTACTTGAGGTTTGAGGCTCCCATAAGTAGCAGTTGTCTTTAGACCTAGCTCCCCTCATGACTTCCTTTTTATCTCTATTTGTGACAACACACTCTCCCTGTGTGAAGTTGACATTGAGTCCTTGGTCACAGAGCTGACTGATACTGAATAAGTTGGCAATTAGTCCTTTCACCAACAATAAATTGTCTAGGTTAGGAACTCCAGGACAGTCTAGTTTCCCAACACCTTTGATTTCCCCTTTTTCTCCATCACCAAAGGTCACATACCTAGTGGAATGTGGTTTGATGTACACCAATAAACTCTTTATTCCAGTCATGTGCTTAGAGAAACCACTATCAAAATACCAGTCTTCTTTAGCTGACACTCTCAGAGAAGTATGAGCTATCAGACCAACCTCCTTTGCCACCCATTGTTGCATCTTGATAGGAGCATCTTGATGAGACTTACTAGGAAATCCATGCAGACTGAAGCATAATGGTTTTATGTATCCAAATTTACCACAGTAGTGACACCTCCACCTTTGGGACTTTCTCCTTGCCTGATTCATGTTTTTGTTCTTCTGATGTTGTGACATTGATCATGACATCCGGTTTGGTCTATGATTTTCAGCCTTTGGTTTCTTAAATCCCAAGGTGGGTTTCTGTTAACCAACAAATCCTAGTCTAGACATGTTTCTAGCTTGCTGACCACTCTGTAGGATTTTTTCTAGAGTGTCACTCCCTGGGTTTAGCATCCTGACTGATTTTGTCATCTGATCAAGTTTGAAGTTTAAAATCTTGACCTCACTGTTGAGTGATTCAATGGTTGCAAGATTCCCCTTCTTCTCTGCTTCCAACTTCTTGATGAGTTTCTTATGCTTCTGCCCTAGTTGACATACTTCAGCACTTCTGATGTATAGCTGTTTATATGAGGCTGCAAGTTCATCAAAGGTCAGCTCATCTTCACTTGAGTCACCATCAGATATACATACACTGTTCAGAACAGTGACATGTTTGGCTGATTCTTCATCTGATCCACTCTCTGAGTCTCCTTCAGACCAAGTAACTGCTAGGCCCTTCTTTTGCCTCTTGAGATAGGTGGGACATTCTGCTATAATGTGCCCATATCCTTCACATTCATAACACTAAGCTCCTTTGTCTTGGTTGGACTTTTCTTCAGACTTGGCTCTTTTGCTAATGTCAGATGAGATATTATTGACATTAAATTTACTCTTCTTATCTACCCTTTTCATGAGTCTGTTGAATTGCCTTCCAAGCATAGCTATAGCGTTTGAGAGGTTCTCCTTGTTTCCATCATTGTCTTTATTAGAGTCTTCTGCTGAATTTATGACAAGGGCTATGCTTTTGTTCTTCTTCTCAGCCTGATTACACAATCCCATCTCAAAAGTTTAGAATGAACCAATGAGTTCATCCACTTTCATGTTGCATATATCCTGAGCTTCTTCAATAGCAGTGACTTTCATGGCAACCTTCTTAGGAAAAGATCTTAGAATCTTCCTCACAAGCTTTTCTTCAGACATCTTTTCTCCCAAAGCTCCTGAGGTATTGGCAATTTCAAGGATATTCATGTAGAATTCATGAATAATCTCCTCCTCTTTCATTCTAAGATTTTCAAACTTGGTGGTTAGCATCTATAATCTTGACATCTTGACTTTAGAGGTTCCTTCATGGGTTGTTTTAAGTGTATCCCAAACCTCTTTGGATAGTTCACAATGATGTACCAGTATGAAAATATTCTTGTCAATTCCATTAAATAAGGCATTTAAAGCCTTAAAACTTCCCAGTGCCAAGGCCTCTTTCTCTTTGTTCCATTCCTCTTCAGGAATTAACACATATATTCCATCTTTATCAGTCTTCTCTGGATGTTTCCATCCTGAGTTTGTAGCTCTCCATGTCGTGCTGTCTAAAGACTTTAAGAAGGCTATCATCCTAGGTTTCCAATAGTCATAATTGGATCCATCCAGAATTGGTGGTCTATTTGTGAATCCTATATCTTTATCCATAGTACTAGAATTTATCTTCCTTTGATCTCACCCAGAACATATTAGGCAGGGTGCCTGCTCTGATGCCAATTGAAATTCTGGCTACACAACACAGTGGATGTTATCACGGATGTTATGACATCCATTGTAACACAGACTGCAGAACTTAAACACAATTGTAAATGAAAAACAGTGAATAACACCAGTAATTGTTCACTCAGTTCAGTGTCAACCACACCTACATTTGGGGGCTACCAAGCCAGGGAGGAAGTTCACTATTAGTAGAATTAATTCAGAGTCAAACAACCAGTTTGCACTCTTCACTTAAGACCTACCCAATGACACTTCAGCCTAACACTAGACCAGAGTTTCCCACTCACTCCCCCTCAATCACCTCCGTGATATCAATACACAATTACAATTGAGATATGAAGACACACTTCAAGTACACATTGATCTTGCTTCACAGCTTTGATCAAGAGACACAACACCCTTGCTTAAAAGCTTTGAGTGACACAATGAACATAACAGTTCACTAACACTAAACCAGAGCAATCATACAACAGACAATTGCTTGACCTATAAGGAATCCTAAGACTCCTAAACACACGCGAAGAACAAAGTTCTTCACTCACAAATCACACTCTCCAATCTCTCTCCAGAAGCTTTTCTCTATTTGGAGTGATCCTTTTGTTATTTATAGCAGTAGACTTGCTTTGGGCCTTGATGGAGAAATTAGGTTTACCCAAGATAAACCTCTCTTCATGAAGCTGCACACATCCAATTGAGTCAGGGGCATTCCAGTTTATCCTTAGCAGTGCCTGTTATGTCGCCTAAGATAACTAGGCTACCTAAAATGTTTCTTGAAGTATAGCCTAAGCTAATAACAGAAAAACTAAAACTGCGCGCCTTGATGTCATACGCTCGAAGTCATGACATTCAGTCATGACATCCAACTTCACTTACTTGCAGAACACTCTTCATGTATGTCATAACATCAGTTATGACATTCATACATACTCCAATGTTTTGCCATAAAATGCAGCCAATCAAAAGCATCTACAACAAGCATCAGAGGCTTCAACACTTGTTTTGCTCAGCAGTTGAGCACTCGATTATATTCTTCAGCAAGTAATTTTGAGCACAAGAGGCAACTCACAGGTTATTTCATGAATTTTACAGGTGCAATGTCAAATGACAAGTTTCAGAGGCTTAACAAGGTTTAGAACAGATGGCAACATATGGTTACGCAAGTTTCCCTCCACATGGTACCAAAATTGGCAATTTTTTAATGTGGTAATCGGTTACCTCAGGCGCAGTTTGCAAAAATATTTGAATTTTCAGCACTGCAAAATTTCCAATCATTTTCAACTCTTGATTTCACATGTGCATCATTGGAAGGATCTAGAATTGATTCAATTTTCACCATTTCCCTCCAAATTTTTAAAACTCCATTCCTAATTTCCATTCCAAACACTAACCCACACTCTAAACCACATTTGGCTCCTAACCAAGAGCTTATTTAAGTGAATTTGCTCAAAACCTCAAAGACAATAACCTTCATTTTCAAATTTCACACTCATTCTTGAGAATTTTCTCTCAATTTTCTCTCAACTGTTTACTCCCAAAACCTCCATTAAAGCTCTTTTCACTTGAGTTCATTGATTCTTCATTGGAATCCTTGAATTCTAGAGCTAAACCTCCTTCATTCATCTCCATTATCTTCAATTCATCACTCAATTTTCGTTTGGATTTGGATCTAATTTTGGAAGCAAGATTTGAAGTGCTTTTTGGATCAATTTTGGCTTGATCTTGCTTGTTCTTCACTTCTATTATAAGGAAGCTCTTGGATCTTGAAGATTCTCTGGGTTTCTAGCTTGGATCTGTTAATTTGCAGTGAATCAACACTTACCAAAGCAAATCTCAGCTTTGAAGGTTGGTTAATTCTAGATTCGATTCTGTTTTGAGCTTATTTGAATAATCACAATGTAGATCCATGGATTTTGATGCATTTTGATCCATTTGTTTGGATTTGAACTTCGTGATTTATGATCTCAATGCTTGATCAAGTTTAATTGATGTTTGATCACTGATATTTGGTGTTAAACTCGTGCATAATTGATTACTTGTTCATTTGGATGTTTGGATAAGTTGTTGGTTGCTGAAAAGTGATTTTGGAAGCTGATTTTTGGCCTCTGTCACAGTGGTAATTGGTTACCACTATCAAGTAACTAGTTACCCTGACTAATTTTCACGTTTCTGGACATTTTTCAAAGGGGTAACCAGTTACCTGATCCTGGTAACCAGTTACCACTGGGACAATTTGCCTTTTCCTTGCATTTTCTTGCTTGTTTGAGCTCCTTTTCACCTCTAAACTTCATAGATTGATATGATGCATTTATGTGGATTGTTTTTTTTGACATATTTCATCATTCTGGAATGTTTAATTTGGATTCTTCGACACGTGACTTCTGGTTTCCGTTTGAATGTTTAACATGTCCGTGATGCTTAATTGATGCAATTATCACATGCTTTGCTTGCTTATATCATTATAATTGATTATCATTGATGATTATCTTGCTGGATTTGTGATGCATGTTTGTGTTTGCTTCCGATTCTGTTTGTTGCATGATCGTTTGATTGTTCGGTCGTTTGATTTGAATTGAAAAGCATGATGATCTTGTTAATTTCTTGTTGATGCAATGTTGTTGATCAATCATGTTTGATTGTTGATGCATGTCTATACTTGCATGATGTTTGTTCATGATTGGTACTTGCTCTTGATTAATTGCATTAACACATGCTTGCTGCCCTGCTTTTCACAACTGTTCTTATTCTAAATTTTTACATGCTGTCTTTGCTTGCTTGCCTGTTGCCTGTCTTTTACACTTGCTTTTTTGCTGAACATGTAATGTTATAGGTTGTCTTGCTTGTGTGCTAGATTTTACTACTGTTTTGTGCAGGAACCGCTGTTGTAGCTGCTGTTTTTGCCTTGCTTTTCTTGTTTTTGTCTTGCCTTTGCATGCTCCCTTAAGGCCTCTTAGTCCAACTTAAATTTCGATTAAGCTTGGAGTAGGATAAACATTAGGAGTTTAATATATTCATTATAACAAGTAGGCTAGTCCCTTTTAACCTCAACCTTAGGTCCATCTTTTGCATGCTAACACTAGGATAGAATCTCCTTTCGCATCCGGACCTTAGGACCACTTTGCATGACAATGTTAGGACCGAGTTTCCTTTTGACCTTTCGTGCGTCTCTCTTCTCATCTCAAAACAATTCTAACTCATCTAATAAAGACGATGAACGTTGTGCGCCACGAGCCTTAAGCATATGGGAAATGATGAGTGGGGGGTTTCTCGTCACTTGTCTAGAGTGTTTAGTGTATGCCCTTTGGGAGATATGCGACACATTCGTTCCTATATCATAGTATTTAGTGCAACGTGAATCACAAAGCAAACTCAATTCACTTCACTAAAACTCACAAAAAAAAGTCAAACTTTTTTATCCTTCAGGATTGTGTTTCAAACTAATTTTTAGAAAAGAGTATGTTACTTTTCCGTTCTACCGCAAACAAGCATCGTCCCTAACTGCTGGAATGAGAACTTAATGTCACTCATAAAAGACACTTAAACAACATGTGGTTTCGTTACCCGAACTATGTTTGCTCTGATTTCTCATACCAGATGAGGATACGTAGGCACAAGACGGTGATGTCTTGGCGAGCAACCTTCCCCCATCACCTGTAGTTTTTCGAACTACGTTGACTCTGACTTTCCCATTGCACGAGGGAATACGTAGGCATAAGGCGATGATGTCCTATCAAGTCTCTTTCTTTTTCTTTTGTTCTCGTTTCCATTTTACAATAGCTTTTAGATAAAACACTTTTTGATTAAACAATAAGCATGGATCCCGTTGAGTACAGCGGACGTGAGGGGTGCTCATACCTTCCCCTTGCGTAACCGACTCTCGAACCCAAGATTTGGTTGTGATGACTTTGTCTTCTCCTTTCTTTTATGTTTTATTTGATTGTTTCCTTTCCCTCTCCTTGGGATAAATAACGTTCGGTGGCGACTCTTTTGTTTTTCCGCCAGGTGTTTTTCGCAGTTGCGACACATGTTTGAAATCTTCGATCTTCTTCTTGCAACTTCGGGTTATCAACATGTCACTGACATAGAGACATAGTATAGGAAATTTGCTATTTCTTCTTCTTACATATACTCCGTGCTCATTTGTATACTTCACAAATTTAATCTCCCTTACAAATTTATCTATATTCTTATTCCAAGCTCTTGGAGCTTGCTTAAGTCCATACAGGGCTTTATGCAGCCTGTATACCTTGCTTTCTTCGCCTTATTTTACAAACCCAGCTGATTGTGTAACATAAACTTCTTCATATAAGGGGCCATTCAGGAATGCACATTTCACATCCATCAGACACATCTGTCAGTTGTTCATGTTTGCTAGGCCAATAACCAACCTGATTGTTTCGATTCTAGTAACAGGTGCAAAAACTTTGTCGAAGTCGATTTCTTATTTCTAAAGAAATCCTTTCACCACAAGTCTTTCCTTGCGTCGAGTTACTTCTCCTTTGGGATTCAACTTGACCTTTATACCTACTTCACATCGATTGTCTTCTTGTCTTGAGGAAATTCAACAAGTGACCAAGTGTTGTTAACTTCGATGGACTTCAGTTCCTCATTCATTTCTTTGACTCACTTTGAATCCTTCAATGCCTTAGAAACATTGATTGGTTCGACATTTTCATAGAAAGAATAACATACCAGCTCACCTTCATAATTGACCACATCATCTGATGTATTCACACACTCTTGCAACCTTGCAAACATGTGTCTTTTTCTTTGAGGTCTTCTTGTTTTTACTTGACCTCTGAATTCTTCCTGTACAACTTCTCTTTTGATTTCACTTCCTGGTTCTTCACATAAGATTCTCACTAAATATTTCTTGACATTTTTAGTCAAATTCCATTCCTTAAACTCATCTATGATCATGTCCATGCTGATCACTACTTTCTTGTTCACTGGGTTGAATAACTTGTATCCACCAGTCGAATGATATCCTATTATGATCATTTAACTCAGCTTATCATTAAGTTTTCTTCTCAACTGATTTGACATATGTCTATGTACTATAGATCTAAATACCTTTAGATGACTCAAGTTAGGCTTCACACCAGGCCAACACTCTTAAGGCGTGATTCCTTCTAGCCTTTTTGTCGGACATCTGTTCGAGATATATGCTGCAATTGACATAGCTTCTCCCCGTAATTCTTTTGCTAGATGCTTTCCTTTCAAAAAACTTCTCACCATATTCATGATGGTTTTATTCTTACTTTTTGTAGTTCCATTTTGTTATGGAGTGTAGGGTGGCATCACCTCATGCAAAATCCCTTATTTTTCACATAATGTGTCATAGTCTTGCGATACATACTTTCCACCACCATAAGTCCTTAAAATCTTAAGCTTACGACCACTTTGTGTTTCAACCATATATTTAAAGTTGGTAAACACCTCGGTCACTTCACTTTTGTTCTTGATCAGGTAAGTCTATAATTTTTTATTGAAATCATCTAGGAACGTGACAAAGTATCTGTTACCTCCAATCGAATCCACCTGGAAAAGACCACATACATCAGAGTATATGAATTCAAGAATTTCTTTCGAATTGCTTCCTGCATCCTTGTTGAAGTTGTTCTTGTGATGTTTCGCCTGCGTACATTCTTCACATACTTCGTTTGGAATTTCAATTTTTGTTAATCATGAAACCATATTTCTTCTCTTCATATCTCTGATGTCTTTGAAATTGAGATGGCCTAGTCGATAGTGCCATATCCATTCATCCCCGCTAGTTGCAGTTGCAAGGTACTTGTATTTCATCATATTAAGTTCAATAAAAAAGGTTCTATTTTGAGACATATGTGCCTTCAAGATTAACCTTTCTTTTGAGTTGAGAACTCTCATCATCTTATCTTCGATCAACGCTTTGTAGTTCTTTTCTAGTAACTTCCATATGCAAGGAAAACTAATTTTTATGCCTGGTATGTACAAAATACATTGAAAATTAATGACCTCTTGCCATCTTTCCTCATAATCAGAACATCACCAATATCTTTAGCTTCTAGAGTATTATCATTTTCAAATTTCACCATGTTCTTCATTGAGGGTTTTATGTTGACAAATCAATCCTTCCTACCAGTCATGTGTTATGAGCATCCTGAGTCCAAGTACCATTGGTCCTGGAACATTTTCATCTCTTGTTGTGACCATTAGCAACATATCTTCTTCTTCATGCTTTGCAAACTTTGTTTCGTTTTCTTGGACCTTTTATTTTTCAGGACAATTACTATAGTAGTGGCTATACTTTTGACAATTAAAACACTGAATGTGACTTTTGTCAGGTTTTCAACCATCGCCTCTTCCTCTACTTGCAGCAACACCTCTTGGGTTGATTTGATATGAGGACTTTCTCTGATTCGAGTAGCCTCCTTCTTACTGATTTCGACCAGTAAAATTTTAATAGCCTTCTCTACCTTTCCAACTTCCTTTGCCCTTCTTTTCTTTTGTTGATTGCGCATGCAGAGCCACATCACTCTTCAATTTTCTTACAGCTCTTTAATCCATTCTTTTTTCATGAGATTCAAGCGTCCCTTGAAATTATTCCTTTTTCAAACTTGATAAATCTTTCGATTCTTCTATGGACACTACCACCTGGTCGAACTTTGTAGGAAATGACCTCAAGATCTTTGCAACAACTGATCTTGATGTCAACACTTATCCATATACCTTTATTTGATTCACCAGTTTTATAACCCTAGTGAAAAAATTATTTATGCTTTCATTGTCTTCCATCTGAAGCAATTCATACGTTCTTTTGTGAGTTTGTAACCTCACCTATTTCACCTTCTTAGTGTCTCCAAATGATTTCTCCAAGATTTCTCATGCTTCTTTCGCTGATTCTACATCAATAATATTTTTAAAATTATCTGGATCAACACATTGATGAATTATAAGGAGAGCTTTATAATCTTTCTTGTTCAATTCTTTGAATGCAACTTTTTCTTGTTCCGACGCGTTTTCTGCAGGTGGTGTTAATCCTTCATTCACAAGATCCCAAAGATCTTGATAACAGAAAACCATATTCATATGTTTGCATCAATTGTCATAATTCTAAGCCTTCAAAATTGGGAGACTCGCCAGAAAATGCTCGTTCAGATGGTTCACCGCCATCGTGTTTTGCTTCCCACGAATCGCTCAGCCAGTGCTCTACATACCAGATGTTGGAATTAAACCTAAGACTTTGAGTAATTCCGAATCAATTCTGATAAACAAGCACTACTACGAAATGTATATACAACAACACTAAAGTTATCATGTTCTACGAAGGACCCTGATGACATCTATAACTTAACGCGCAAACATTTTCTTTTATTTACTTATTAAAATTTTGATATGATATACCCACGGTTGAAAGATACGATCATGGTTATATAATCACCCTTTCATGGGTTCGAAACTCAACACTCTTAAATGTTTTATTCCTTTAAAATTTAGGCGCGCCTTTGTACTTTTATTTTAAAAATAAACGTGATACCACCACAGTTGTTTAAACAAACACTATGCCATATTTATCATTTTTTTAAACTTTTTTTAAAATAAATGTGATACCACCACGGTTGCGTAGCTGAACCGTTGTGACATATTTTTCATTTTGTTTAAAATATTTTAAATTGTAATATACTGGCACTTCTTTATGAAATTTAATTAAGCAAATAATATATCACCACGGTTCCAGTTGTTGGCTGTGGTGGTATCTTTCATTCATTTTTATCATAACTAAATAACTTGTCTCTTCAGTAGCCATTCTTTGCACTGAATAACGATACGAAACATCATTTCAACCCTAACGTTCATTGCTGAGAAACAAAACACCATATCAACCCTAAAGTTCATCGTTCATCGTCATCGTTCATCATTTTTTATCAGTTGTTCATCGGTTCATCGTTTTCTATTCATTGTTCATTTTTAACCCGTAGTCATTGCAAGGAGGAAGACAACACACCAACGCCAACACTAACACCATCATAATCGTCAAAGAGGAATTCAACAACAACACTATCTGTTTCAACCCAAATATTCATCTTTACTTAGTCATCACATTTACGATACGTAACTTTTTCCCATGCATCTACAATAAACTCCAGTTTCCATTGTTGTTGATGTTGTTGTTCTTGTTGTTTTTATGGTTGCTATTGAATGTGTGTGATTGTCGTACCTTAGAAAATACAATATTCACGATGCACAAAACTAGGGTTTACACGACCACAGATGGACTTATGAGAGTCGCCACCAAACTTTATTAATTCAACAAATGGAAAATATCGAGTAAACCCATGGGGAAAAGGATAGGGTATGGTCATCACTGTAACACCCCTCTTAACCCCACGAAATTTATATACATAGTCAGAGTAAATCGTCATGCATTCACAAAAGGATGTCACACATAACTTCCAAAACATCAACAACCACCTGTCATGCTCATTAACACTTTAATAAATAATCTCTCTTTTCAAAGTTTCACTTTGCATGTAGCAGCAAATTCATTTTATATCATAATTCTCTTAACAGTATATTCATGTTCATCACATAATTCAACATTACTTAGGCACTAAGGCCAACATCATAATATTCCAATGAATATAAAAACATAGCGTAGAGTATATAATGTATCTCTAAGACATAAACCAAGCGATCCCAGTGTTACATGACCAGAGCACGACTCGATCCAACATAACTAAAATACTAAATAGTTATACCAACAACGACCATGCAACTACGAGCAGCTCTACTCTTGATACCTGCACGATGTCAAATAGGACATCATTCCAGCAGAAAGGGTGAGAAATATTATCATAATAACAATGCATATATATATATATATATATATATATATATATATATATATATATATATATATATATATATATATATATATATATATATATATATATATATATATATATATATATATATATATATATATATATATATATATATATATATATATATATATATATATATATATATATATATATATATATATATATATATATATATATATATATATATATATATATATATATATATATATATATATATATATATATATATATATATATATATATATATATATATATATATATATATATATATATATATATATATATATATATATATATATATATATATACAATCCTATAATACACATGAACTACATTCTCACCACAAGTCATCCATATACATCACAATGTATATATAAATATATAGATAATCACCATGCATATTCATCATGCATACATTCACAATTCTCATCGCTCCACCTAAACATTTTGTTGCGGTGAGAATCAGATATCAAGCTATTGATTAACTTGAATCTTTAATTCTTAGAATTCACAACCGGACTTTAATTTATCCAAAGGAAAGGTCTAAAGAGAGAAAGAACCTTTTGCGCGATGTAACAAAAACGCTAAGAGATTCGGGGATCGGGGGTTGGTTATGCATAAGGTAGGTATTTCACATCCTAAACATCTGTAGTACTCTACAAGAACCTTTTGTTTGTTTGCATGCTAAGCTTGCTAAATGTTTGTTATGGATTGGGTAAAAAGGTGTAGGTTAAAACCTAAAGATAGTTTCTAAGTTTGCTGGTAAAGACATCGCGTCTTCTGCCTACGTATCCTAACTAGGATAGAATCAGAGCAATCGTAGTTCACCTCACTAGGTTTGAAGAACACTTGATTATGACCAAGGTTCAAAGGGGAACAAACATGACAATGCTTGCGTAGAGTTTAAGGAAACTCTCTAGATCTAAGTTGAACACTCAAGAAAGGGAAGTAAGTAATCATGACAATGATTCTTACATAGAGTTAACAAACTCTATCCTAAGTTCTAATTGAAAGAGCACTCCTAACAATGGGTGGCTTTGTAGACTTAAGCAAAGTCTAAAGGACAGGTTCTAACTTAACTAAGTGTAGATGAATGACTTGACAAAGTCGAGGGAGAGAGATGAGCTATCTATGACCCAAAGGTCAATAGAGAGACTTTCCTTCGGAAGGATGGAAAGGGAGACACCTTGGATGAGAACTAAAGAGTTCCATCACTTGGGGAAACTAAACTTAACAAAGCATAAATATCAAACAGGGATAAATACAAGAAACATGGTTACAACCAAGCATATACAAGCATATTACGATAAGCAAGTACGTCAAATAAGAGGCATGGTTACAACCAAAGCATGCAAGCGTATGACAATAGGCAAGAAAAGATGAGTTCTCACAAGACTCAATGAAAGATGAAGATTTAAGCGTATCTTGACAAAGATGAAGGTAACGACCAATGCAAATAAATCAACATCATGGAGATATTACATGGAGATCAAAATGAATCAAACATCATGCTTACAAGAAACAAGTAATTTAAAATTACATCATGGGTTTTGACAATCATAGGGCTCACATCACAATAATCAACTGGAGAAAAATGAATCAAAAGTTTGAAATAATCGGGAGGGTAAACAAACCCCTAAAAGACAACATGAGCGTTTTCAATGCAAAAATGTTTTCACAAATGAAAAATCTAGAATGTTAATGCACCACATAAAAATATATACAAATACGAGACCAATGCAAAAAGAACCGATCAAAAATAATAAACGATGAGAAAGTTATGATTTTTACAAAATTAAATAATTAAAATAAAGCAAGGCAAATTAGTGGTAAAAAAGAAAGGGGCACCTGGTGGGTGTTGAACCCACCACTCTTTGAATAACAATCTAAGACTATTCCAACTGGGCTGGTAGCGCGCGCGTGTTTAAAGGGAGGGGAAAGAAGAAGAAAAGAAAGAAACCAAGAAAATCAAAAAATGCCAAAAAAGGTCATCACTGAGGATCAAACCCAGACATATGGCATGATAGGATACTTAAGGCGCATGTGCTAACCACTGGGGTGGCGATACATCCATATATTTTGCCACCCCTAAAATTTAAATACCTAACTAAGCATAAAAACCTGGGCAAGGCAACAAGCATGAAAAGCAACCAAAAACAAGGATACGACAACATTGTAACTTCATCAATACTCAACCAAATGTAACAAAATTTTAGCCTATCTTGAGTGAAATTTCATGAAAAATTCATTGGTGGTCTCAGTTTTTTTAAGATGATGCATATATTTTGAATTTCGAATACAAATGCAATTGTAACCTTTGAAATGCATAATGGATATCACAGCTTAAAACAGTTGGATTTAATGACAGGTAAGGGTATGCTCAAGTCATAAATGTATAAACCAATGATTCTAATGCAAAAATTCATACCAAAACAAGTTTAATCAAAAAGTGACATGTCAATTGCAAATAATGCCTTAAAAATGAACTTTGAAAGCTATGAATCAAAACTGTTATGAATGGACTCAAAGAGAACCACACACACATTTCAAATATACTACTCATGATCATGCTCAAAGAAATAATCTCTAATCCAAACTGAATCATGACATGACCATTCTATTGCAACTTTATGGAAGAAGTTAGAACAAACTTGTGCCTAACCAACAACAGTTCATAATAGCAATGCTTCTCAACCACAATTTGCAACAGCTACTGAATACACACATACAAATAGGGATAGCTTTTAAGTTTTGAAAATGAGACTTGATAATCATAGGCTAACAGACTTCAAAGTAGCTTGGCAGCCAACAAATCATGAATAAACACATATCATCAGAAAAACAAAGAGGTTTCAACAGCCCTGAGTCATGTTAACAGAAACAAACCAAATGAACATGTTGATAGCTACCATGAAATGATGCACTAAACAAGGCTCTCTTAGAGCCACAACAAATTAACAAGGCTGATGCAGCAATGATAGACATGCCAATCCTAACCATGTTAATCTAAAACCAACACACATGCACATCTACACAATGATACTAACAGAAAATGGTCAACAATAATGCTATATGCTACATATCTATACTATGATACAAAATGAACACTTAGCACAAAATGAACACGAGAAATGCAAAATGCCACATATCTGCACAATGATGTAAGGAACACAAAATGAGCATGTTGGCATAATTCTAACAATTACACATCTACACAATGATGCAAAGACATGAAATGAATATGCTGATAGAGTTCAAACAGATACTTGATGAATCAGGTATCTTGTAATGAATTTGGTCATAACTCCAAATCTATGAATTTTCTGATCATGGATCACTGTGGGACTTTTGTAGGACTTGTCAAGAGCTTTCCAGTGAGATTTGAACCAACTCAATTGGATGTGTGGTTAAGGAGTTATGGTCTTGCCCCTTTCAAAACCCTAAGTCCCGACTTCTGCGATTACTCCTAAACCCTTGATCCAATGGTCATGAAATTTTATGGGTAAATGAAATATATCATTAGGAACATTTTTTATTCACATCTTGAGGTCAGATTCCTTATGAGTGAAGAGTTGACTTTTCGGTCAATCGAACGATCGATCGGTGACTACCGAGTCGATTGTTGATGTTCTGTGTCTTCCGAGGCTTTGAAACTTCTTGAGGGGACTTGAATAAGTCACATGAGCTTCATGGACCATAATTCCATCATTGTAACACCTTTAAAATCAAAAGTCAAACCACAGTTGACTTTTCCTGATCAAAAACCCTAATCAAGTATCCTGAACTTCACTGTTTTTGATTCCTGGGTGACAACCTTAAATTGGATTCATACTTGACCCAATGAAATATACTTGATGATGTGGAGACCTATCTCAAAGAGAACCAATCCAAAACATTGACTGGTTAACCCTCGAAACCTCGATTTCGGCTGTACAAAACCCTGATTCTCCTGTAACTTGACAAAGACAACTTGAAACAGGTTAAGGTTAGATAATCAAATGAGTAGGATCCTAAAATGATGATGAAGATCTAAGGGGTCAAAATTTGGGGTATGAAAGTTGCCCCTATTTAAATATCTTCACTAGGTGATGTCACACCCTAATTTTTTACCTTAAGATTCCATCTCCCTGTGCGTTTTCTTTCATTTTTATCTTTTACGTTCTATACGTGTTTATCAGGACTAACAATTGCGTGCAAGATTTTATTGGTTTTAAGACATCTTTGACAGGTTTTACGTCGCCCTCCAGTGCAAGATAATGTGGACTCAAGGTTCAGGTTCGTTCGTATGCACTCACAATCTAATCAAGTGGTGTTATTTGAGTTATGGTGGCAAAGTTCAACCCGTATTGCTCTAAAGTCATTTGGCACGTTTCATATGGATTGTTTCGAGTTTCAAGGCTTCTGTTCCCCGAATTTGGTTCATAACTAGTAGGATTCAGATTGGGATTTGTTTTTACTTGGAGGTTCCTCTTTTCTTTTGAATCTACGATCAGGCTACGAGGACACCTTTTGAGAGTTCGGGATTCGAACTTGTTGTGGCTAAATGTTTGGGCACACCCAAACCATGAAACCATACCATATATTATTTCATCAAAGCAAACATATAAGGCAAGTTGGGAGTATACACGTTGGATCTGATATAAAATAATACAGTATCTCATTTCAAAAAGCTGCAGCATCTACGAACAAAATGAATGTTTTGGTAACATGTTTATTTGGCAAAGCAACCTCATTCATATCCATTACAGTTCATCTAATACATGTTACATATGAGAGCATCCAATTGTTTATACAATGGTACTACATTAATTAAAAAGGGAGGACTAAGTCCCATTTATCTCTGTTACATATTTGAAACCAAACAAATATTGTTGCTATTGTTGCTAATTGAAGCCTGCTACGGGGCTGGTAAATCCCACATCAAGTTTTAAAGTACAAAACTGATACACCTCATTATTCTATACTACTATAAATAATTGACACTACAACAACACATTGCCAAGAGGAATAACGGCGCCGAGTCTGATAGCTGCGCCACATCCTCGAAGGTTCTTGATTTCGCTTGTAGACCTAGACAACAGACATAATTCAATCAACTTTCAACCTGCGCAAACCTCAACTTTGGCAACAACCTATGACCGGCTCGACAAACGTCAACCTTGAAATGGCTGCGAATCACGAAACTCTTGGAAAGGCACCAATACTTTGATCCATTGGAATACTAGCCAATACCTGTCATAAAGGATAACGGTGTTAACAATTAGTATGTCAGCCATAACGCTTAACCAAGCACCAAGTCATTTGCAAACCCAACAATACAGAGCAGTTATGCTGAACGACTTTAGAAATCCCCACCTACAGCAGAGTTTTAATCCCCAGACACTACCAAAACGTTTTCAGAACTTGATGCTACTTCTATCATCATTGACTACTGCCACAAATAAAAAACAAGCTTTTTGACCCCACAAAAAAAGAAAAGGTAATGTGTGATGAAAGTTAAAGAATTTACTAAGGCGTAAATCAGTGGATAAAAACAGTATACAAAACCTTCTTGCATCGCATTTTGTAGAGAATTTCGAGGAAACAGATGATACGACCAGTAGTTCAAAAGGAATGGGTGACAATGAAGCATTCAAGTCTTCTGAGCAGAGACATTTGAATTCAACTACAAAACTTTGTCCGAAAGTAGTTTCTCAAGAGCTTCCAAGTGGATTTGTAGCTATAATTAATTCAAACCTAGAACATGTCTACTTGAAGAGAAGCTTAATTGAGGAGCTTTTGAAGCAACCAGAAAACTTTGATGGCAAAGTATTGGGAAGTTTTGTTAGAACTAAAACCGACCCAAATGATTATTTACAGCATAATTCCCATCTGCTCTTGCAAGTAATAGGAATTAATGGATCATCTAAAAGAGAGAAATCAACCAAGAATTATACTTCAGCTTTCTAATGTGCCAAAGATGTACCTATCAGCAAATTTCTGATGATGACTTTCCTGAGGAAAAAACCCTGAGCATCACCCAACAGCATCTGAAATCTTAAAGCACACTTATTTGCAGCCTTATGTACATCAATATTGTTCATCTCCCTGTCCTTCAGCAACAACCTCTTCTCCTAAAAAACCAGTTTCTGCTGTCCATGATCCTTGAAAAATATGGTACAAAGTGAAAACAACATTAGTTTGAGAGGTGACAAAGGTAATTGGATGTTAAATGAGCAAATCATTGCAAAATATGCATCAAAAGGTGATGACAAAATCACCCAGGTAGACATTGCATCGACTGATAATGATGTGTCTGACCTTCTAATGCATGTTGGAGAACAAAATAGATCCAGAAATTTCAATGCCAAAACAGATAAGCAATAAAAAACAACTAAGAGTGTACTGATGGCACCAAAACACGAAAAAGTTAGGGAGACAAGCCATCCAATGAGAGGCAACATGGTGGTAGCCAATAGACCATCAATACACAAAATAAATACCAAGACATCGTCTAAATCGCCCAAACCTGGTTTTGGTGTTACTGGTTTGAAGCGTAATTTAGATATGCCAACCGTTGCATCTTTAAAAGCAACCATTAATTCTGGAAAACGAATTCAGGGGACACTTGCTTCTAAACATTAGTAGTTACCAATGGTAGAATCTACACCTAAAACAGAACCTCGACATAAGGTAACATTACCATCTGGTCCCATCAACAAGTAACAGCAGAAGTTGGAGTTTCTGGAAGGCTAAAACAAAAAAGCTCCTCCAAGTCTTCTTAAACCACCCTCTTGTTTGGGAAGCATAAGACTGGCTGAAAATGAAAAAGAGATTCAGTTATTAACAACTCATGGATTTGAAAGGATACCAGGAACTTTGATGAGAAAACAGAATTGAAAACCTCAAATAAAGAACCTGGATTGAGAACTTTGCCTCGTTTTCACTTTGTCTCCACCTTCCAAAACACCCTTGCTCCAATTCCCCCAACATCCTCGTCAAATACATGAAAGAAAAACAATGTTTAGATACGCATCAGATTAAGCTAAAACAACAGGAGCAGAAATTGAATAAAAAAGAACCACTTACCCTGCGTTCAGCTTATTCACAAAAGGACCTTCGAAGCTGTTACTCCTCATCACCAACATGTTCGTGGAAGCCCTCACCAGAACGTATCAGACGCAAACCTAATTTCTCTGGGCTGATAATCCCCCCTGGCCCAATATCATCTGTTATTCACACCTGCCAGATCGCAACTTGTGGATTAGTAAAATTGATAGAAGAATATACCTTGTTCAAAATTAAGATCCTATTCAGATCCTATCAAATCCCTCAGCATCAAATAAAGATTCTTCAACTCAAATCACACAATTCGATTTTCATCAACAACATTAAACACAATCATACGAAAAAGGAAGGTTTTTGAATCATGTCCAACACGAAAATGGAAGGTCTTAATACCAATCAATCAGAAATTCAATCAGTGTTTTAAGGATCCTAAACCCCAACTCGCCTATATAAGAAGGATTTCAAAATAGAAGGAAGAGACTTTTTGGGAAGAACTCGTGAATACAGCGAAAACACCATAGAAACCCTAAATAGAAAAATCTTCAAATCAAAGTAAGAGAAGAACTCATATGCGGTTTCTCCGAAGCTAGCGAAGCTCAACGTCTCCGAAGCTAGCCGCCGTCACCTGAATCACGCTCTATATGCCGATTCGTCGCCGGTAAAACTCCCCGTTTCCTCTTCGTACTGTTGATTGGTTGACGTTTTAATCTTTGTTTCAGGTATCATGTAGCTAGCGATCGAGAGAGAGAGAGTTGGATCGGTGAGAGAGACCGAGCGAACGAGATTGGCTCCGCTAGGGTTTTTCGCCGTTTGCATTTGTTTTCTTTGTGCTTCTGTTTGTTTCAGTTGTATTGTAAATTGATAAATTATATGCCTGCACGACCACGGTAGTACCGTGGTCCCTCACTGTTATCACCACATGATTCACCTTTTCTCTGATCACACGGACCACGCCGCATGCCCATGGTAAATCAACGTGTCACATAACACTAGATCTGCATCTTAATTCTAATTAACGTTTAACTATTTTATTTTAAATTATAATCTGTTTTTTTAACCTTAATATTAAATTAACCTAATCTTTTAATAATAAATAATAATATCTTTTATAATAAACATGTTTTAATTAATTAATTCAGATCTTTCTAATTTAATTATTAATACACCCTTTAATGAGTTATTTGTTTAATAAACCAATTTAATCACCCTTTTCTTTTTTAATAAAACTACTTTTTCTTAATAAAATTAATCCTTTTTTTAATCAACTTATTAGAATTTTATAATATGGTTAATCACCCAAAACTCAATTGCCATTTGTCTATAATTATTATTAAAACCAATCTAGTTTTTTTAGAATAATAAGAACAACCCTTTTATATAATCAATGATTAACTCCTAAAATAATCTTGGCTTTTTATAAATAATTTCTTTTTGAGATAAAAATTTAAAACCATTTAGCATATTAACTTATATTTATTAAATAATATAAACTAATTTCCTCTTAAAATCAATCTCGCTAATAAAAAGTTAATTCAACACTTCACTAAAATCAATCTCACCTAAAGAATTAATCAATCCGCTTAAAATAAATTCAACTTCTCCTAAAATAATCTAAACGTGCACGCTCACACTCCGTTCACGTATTCACTCACTTACACCTTAGTGCTTTCATGCGTATGTGTATGTTTTATTTATTTTCCCTTTATTATCTCTACAATTTATTTTACAGCCTTTACATTACCACATTTTATGTTCTTGTATCGCATTCCGTCCAAAGGAAAAACCTACACATGAGTCAACACTTGTGTGTAGTGCACATCATTTGCATCATACTCCCTTACGATCCTTGATCCCATTCAAGTCGATCTTTTAGGACAGATCCTACCCCATAGGAGGACCTTTGTCTTTATCTTTACAATATAGAAACAAACAATCAACTCAAAACAACAAATATTCAAACACAATAGAGAAATAGATGTTAATAATCTTAAGAGAGATAGAATCTCCACCCCACATTAATACAATCAATACCATAGGAACTTTGTCTTAAGAGAGATAGAGGCGTACTTATCGATCAATATCCGAGTACTTGAGCCCTTCTCTTAAGACGATGCAAAGACTATTTTCCTACAATTTGTGGCAGTTAAATCTCCCTTAAAATGACAACTCACCTTTTCTCCTAAAATCAATCAATCAACTACCCTAAACCCGTAGGAACTTTGACCACAGTCAAAGAACTCCTCAAACCCTTTAGGAGAACTACAGATACTCTGATTTCACTCCCGTAAGGATATGTAGGCATAAGATGCGATATCTTATCGAGTATACGTAGAAATAAACCCTTAGGTCTTTAACCATTAAGCAGATAAACACTTAGCAATAAACAAACATAAAACAAGAGGTTCCTGTAGAGTACTACAGAAACTAAGGATGCTAGCACCTTCCCTAAGTTTAAGAAACCCCCGAACCTATAATTCTCTAACCTTGCATTTGCATTGCATTGTGGGTATTTCGATCTTTATCCCTTCCTTTGGACAAATCAAAGTTCGGTTGCAAATGAATAAGATTCAAACTAATCAATAGTTTGATATCCAAATTTCACCGCGACAGGTGACAATGAGAGATGACAATCCTCATAGAATCATAGTGAAAGGTATTTAAATATAGCGAACCAACAATTTTGTCCCTTAGATCCGGTGGTATGCAAAAGGACAAATGCGAGTATGCCATGAATCTAAATGATGCTTTATGATGCTTGAATGCAAGACAGATACAGACACACGAGCAAAGATAAAAGAATGGCAATACAACAAGTAACTACTCATGGGGGAACCCAACACACTAGGGAAATACCCAAACAAAATAGTTCAAACGTGACTAAAGGTGCCGCCCAGGGGGAATCTTTCACACAGGGGACGCAAACTCCAACAGGGGAGACAAAACTTCATTGGGGAAAAGGAGACAAAGTCCGCTGGGGAAGAAGGCAATTTTCCGCCGGGGAAACGAAAGAAAAGAGACGCAAACCTCACTGGGGGTAATCAGATGAGGAATTTCCTATAACAAAGAGTTCTAACGGGATCTTCAGGAAAAGAACAGAAACAAGACCAGACGCACTGGGGGATGCTAGTATCCACTAGATCTCTGAGACTTGAATGGGAAAGCAACGCTTTGCTGGGAATACTAGTGACGACCAGAACAACAATATTTTCAAAGGGTGCTAGTTTCTACTAGACTTATAGGGGAGATGGTGATGACCAAACCAAATAATTGGGAACTCCGAATTGCATGATACAATACAGGACTCCGACCGGGGAAATAGGTAACAACCAACTCTCAGTACTAATAACGATTAGATTTCAAGCAGAGCCAGTAACCACTGGACCTTTAAAAGATATGGTAACGACCAATACCAACGATACCAATAATGATTGGATTTTAAACAGTGCCAGTTACCACTGGACTTCCAGGAGATATGGTGACGACCAAACCAAAGATACCAATAACGATTGGATTTTAAACAGTGCCAGTTACCACTAGACTTTCAAAAGAGTTGCCAATTACCATTGGACTTTCAACAATGCCAGTTACTACTGGACTTTCAAAAGATACGGTGACGACCAGAATAACAATACCAATAACGATTGGATTTTAAACAGTGCCAGTTACTACTGGACTTTCGAAAGAGCTGCCAATTACCATTGGACTTTAAACAATGGGGATCTCTAGTAACGACTAGACTTCAAGGAGAGAAACTGGTGACAACCAGGCAAGCGATATCAGTAACGACAGGACATCCAAAGGTACTAGTAACAACTAGGAACAAGCGGGGTACAGGTGACGACCTATAACCACAAACAAACTTAGTAACAACTGAAGTAGAGAAATTGGTGACGACCTAATGCCTTAAAAGGACAGAGGATGCCCAAAGAATAACAAGCAAGACCACTGGTAACAACCAGGAAACAATCAAGACAAAAGGTAACATCCAAAGACAACAGAGTCAAAACAGATGCACATGATACGCCATGATGCTAATGATTAATGATATGCAGGAGCTGACTCTGACGAGAGACAGAAGAATCTAGAGACTCAAGGGGAAAGATAGATAAGCACATCTATCTCACTGGGGACGCAATGAATCACACTGAATTCACAAAACAAAGGTGTCTGTAGATTCTTGGGAAATAAACCCACTCCGCTTGGAAATAAAGCTTCAGGGAAGCTGGCCAGAATTGACAACGTAACTCTGAGTAGATGCTCTGAATGCTTCCACTTAGGATGAGTCCATCATCACAAGAACGTATCTCTTAAAGAAACCTGGGGAGAGGGTCTTCAATCTTGGTAGCTACACATGACCGAATGAGCAGCCTAACAAATCAATTCAGCTGACGTTAAATGGGAGATGCATTGAGATTGCACATCAAAACTTCTGCCATGTTAAGACTTTCGAGAGATATGATTTCCACCGAATCTTTCCGTAAGCCAAAGTATTTTATGTTTTGTTAATCTTTAAAAGTTATTTTAAAGTTCGAACCTGGTGCTTTCAAAATTATCATTGATCAATAAACGATGTTTTGCATAACAAAAGAAATAAAGAAAAATGGTAAATTGCAAAAGAATGGTCCAAAAACTGATTTTATTTAAGAATGGAAGTTTGTTAATGACAGAACTCCATGGAACTTTTACAATTGAAAATGGCAATATGAAAAAGGTTACATTGAATCCACTGACAATTCTACCCCTAATGACTAAAACTTTCCAAAACCTTGCTTCTGACAAGAGAGGTTGAAATGGACTTCCTGTAAGATCTTCTGCAGAGGTGACAACACATCTGATGCAGTGAAACGCCTTTGTCCCTAACTTTTGCCTGGATTGCCCTTTCAGGTTTTCAATCCACCAGGACGCTCTTTTTTGCCTAAGCCGCCCTTTCGGGTTTTCAACTTAGAGAGCTCATCATTTTTTTATCTCATCCCTAACTTTTGCCTAGACCTCCTTCATAGGTTATGATCCAGCGGGATACCCATTATTGCATAAGCCGCCCTTGCGGGTTTTCGACTTATCGGGTTCTTTTTAAGCGTAATATTTTCGTACTACATCAGAATTCACCGGGTGTGCAAGCTGTTCCCCATCCATTGTTGTGAGAATTAACGAGCCTCTTGAGAAGACTGTTTTTACAACAAATGGGCCATCATAGTTGGGCATCCATTTTCTGCGTGCATCCTTGTGAACTGGCAAAATCTTTTTGAGTACAAGCTCTCCTTCTCGGAATTCTCGGATACGAACCTTCTTGTCAAAAGCTCTCTTGATCCTTTTTTGATATAACTGGCCGTGACATACCGCAGTCATGCACTTTTCGTCAATAAGGTTCTTCAAGTTCGGTTTCCATTATGACTTTTAAGGAAGGTATCTCAACCTCAATAGGAAGTACTGCATCCATCCCATATACCAAGGAAAAAGGGGTTGCCCCTGTTGAAGTGCGAACAGACGTTCTATATCCATGCAAGGCAAATGGCAGCATCTCATGCCAATCCTTATATGTTTTCACCATCTTTTGCAAAATATTCTTGATGTTCTTATTCGCAGCTTCGGCCGCTCCATTCATCTTGGGACGATAAGGAGAAGAATTGTGATGTTCAATTTTGAAGTCACCACACAACTCTTTCATGGTTTTGTTATTCAGATTAGTACCGTTATCTGTTATGATTCGGCTTGGGATTCCGTATCGACAGATAATCTCCTTTTTAATAAAACGGGCCACCACTTGTCGAGTAACATTGGCGTAGGATGCAGCTTCAACCCACTTTGTGAAGTAATCAATAGCGACCAGAATGAATCGGTATCTGTTGGAAGCCTTTGGTTCGATTTCCCCAATCATGTCAATGCCCCACATAGAGAACGACCAAGGTGATGTAAACACATTTAACAACGTTGGAGGCACATGCATCTTATCCGCATAAATCTGGCATTTGTGACATTTCTTGGCATATTAGATACAATCAGTTTCCAAAGTCAACCAATAATATATAGCCCTCAAAATCTTCTTGGACATGGCATATCCATTGGCATGAGTGCCAAATGTTCCTTCATGAATATCTTGCATTAACAAATCTGCCTCTCGTCTGTCAACACATCTAAGCAGGACCATATCATGATTCCTTTTATAGAGCACATCATTACTGAGAAAGAACTTAGATGCCAATCTTCTCAAGGTTTTCTTTTCAAGTGATGTAGCACCAACTAGATACTCTTGCTTTAATAGATAATTCTTTATATCGTGGAACCATGGCTTGTTATCAATTTCTTCTTCAACCATTTGACAGTAGGCAGGCTCAGTCTTGCATTCAATTCGAATGAGAGTAGCATCATTGAGATACCTGACTTTCCACATTGAGGCTAACATGGCTAGAGCATCGACAATATGATTTTCAGATCTCGGGACATGCTTGAAAGTGATCTCATCAAAATATTCAATCATTTCAACGATGTAGGTTCTGTAAGGGATCAAATTCTCATGTCTGGCCTCCCATTCACCTGTAACTTGATAAATAACCAAAGCTGAATCTCCACTTACTTCCAGAAGTTTGATTCTTAGGTCAATAGCCGCTTCGAGGCTAAGAATGCATGCTTCATACTCGACAATATTGTTTGTACATTCAAAGTCTAGCCTTGCTGTAAATGGGGTATAACCACCTTCTGGATTCATTAGAACAGCGCCTACGCCATGCCCACTATAATTTGAGGAACCATCAAACATCATTTTCCACCAAAGACCCGGCTCGGGACCTTCATCAGGACCTGGCTCTTCATAATCTTTTACCAACATAATATCTTCGTCCGAAAAATCAAACTTGAGAGACTCGTAATCTTCAACTGGCTGATCTGCAAGATAATCTGATAAAACACTGCCCTTGATTGACTTTTAGGCCACATATTGGATGTCATATTCTGATAACAACATATGCCAACGGGCGAGTCTTCCTGTCTGAGCGGGCTTCTCAAAAATATACTTTATCGGGTCCATTTTTGAAATCAACAAAGTAGTATGACAAATCATGTACTGCCTCAACCGTCTGGAAGCCCATGCCAAAGCACACCAAGTTTTCTCTAAATGTGAATATCGGCTTTCACAATCGGTGAATTTCTTGCTAAAATAATAGATGGCATGTTCCTTTCGTCCGGACTCATCCTGCTGACCTAACATGCATCCCATTGAATTCTCGAGTACTGTCAAGTACATGAAAAGAGGTCTTCCCGGAACCGGAGGTATTAAGATCGGAGGCTCTTGAAGGTAACCTTTAATCTTACTAAAAGCTTGTTGGCAATTTGAATTCCAAACAACTGTCTGATCCTTACGTAACAATTTGAAAATGGGCTCACAAGTAAGAGTCATATTAGAAATAAATCTGGATATGTAGTTCAATCTTCCAAGGAAACCTCTGACTTGTTTCTCAGTCCGTGGAGTCGGCATATCTTGAATGGCTCGAACTTTATCTGGATCGACCTCAATTCCTCGGTGACTAACAATGAACCCAAGTAATTTCCCAGATCTCACCCCAAAAGTACACTTGGCTGGGTTTAGTATCAACTGATACTTTCTGAGTCTCTCGAACAACTTCAACAGATGATTCAAATGGTCTTCCTCACTTTGAGATTTGGCGATCATGTCATCAACATACACTTCTATCTCTTTATGCATCATGTCATGAAATAAGGTCACCATGGCTCTTTGATAAGTGGCACCAGCATTCCTCAAACCGAAAGGCATGACTTTGTAACAGTAAGTTCCCCAAGGAGTAATGAAAGTGGTTTTTTCCATATCATCGAGATCCATCTTGATTTGGTTGTATCCAGAGAAACCACCCATAAATGAGAAAACCGTAAAGCGAGCCGTATTATCCACCAATGTATCAATATGTGGCAAAGGGAAATCGTCTTTTGGACTGGCCTTATTCAGATCCCTATAATCCACACACATTCTGACCTTCCCATCTTTCTTCGGCACAAGTATAATATTAGCCACCCATTCGGGGTACTTGGACACTGCCAAGAAACCTGCATCAATCTGCTTCTTCACTTCATCTCGAGTCTTAAGAGCCATATCCGATCTAGTTCTTCGGAGCTTCTGCTTGACTGGCGTGCATTCTGGTAGGAGCGGTAGCCTGTGGACCACTATGTCTGTGTCTAAACCTGGCATATCCTGATATGACCAAGCAAATACATCTACATACTCTTTTAAAAGCTCTACCAATTGCTGCTTGACTTCTGCCCCAAGTGTTGCCCCAATCTTGACCTCTTTCTTGTCTTCTTCGGTGCCAAGATTAATAACATCTACTTGTTCCTTGTGAGGTTGAAACTCTGGGTGCTCGTAACATGCCATTTTTACCAGTTCATCAAGGATCTCAAAATCTTCGTCCTCATCTTCAGCTTGGTATATTGGCGAGTCAAAGTCAGGAAGGAAAGCAAAGTCAATGGATTCAACAGGTTTTGGGGTATCACTGCATGTTGGAATGGCTTAATTTATTAAAACACACACAAAGACAAATGCAGCAACAAGAAAAATGTTTTGATGACTTTTTTAGAAAAAACGCCATCTTCTTTTTTTTTTAACATGGAAACAAAAACAATTAAGGAAACAAACAACGAAGGATTTAACAAAATAGTTCATTAATCATAATATTCTTGAAAGCACGAGGCCCTTACAAAATGCATCCTATAGCCTTGGGCATGGCCATGGAGGTTTAAAGATAAAAACAACAATAAGTAAAGAAAAACAAACAAATTAGTTCGACACAGGAAAGATCACGGGAATCTCAACAACCTCCCAATTTCCTAAAGCAGCTTCGCAATGATATACCAAATGTTCAATGTACTCTTCTTCAAAATCTTTTCCCACGACATTGACTTGGAACCCTCCACTAATGAACACCTCTTGGATAGCCTTCGGACGTCCTTCGACGTGTGTTGTTGCTTCAACATGAGTTAGTTTGTAACCCAACCCTTGGCGACCTAGTCTTGCTTTCACTTCAATAACCTCTCCCCAACCTGCAGGAGTACCCTCTTCTAATGTAGACTTGATGCTCTGAGCGGATGCAAAAGATGGACCACTCTTTGCCACTGTATCTTCTATCATTACCGCATTAGCTATTTCAAGCGCTTGGAATGAAGTTTCCAACACATCCTCATCTGCCTCAATATACCTGAATGACGATAAATTACTCACTATCAAGTCTTCTTCACCATGCACAACTACCAGTTTGTCATTTACAACAAATTTCATCCTTTGATGCAAAGTGGAAGTCACTGCCCCAGCTGCGTGAATCCAAGGTCGTCCCAACAAATAACTGTAAGCCGGGTTAATGTCCATTACCTGAAATGTGATATCAAACACGTGAGGCCCTATCATGATTGGCAACTCCACTTCCCCACCAACCATTCTTCTTGAACCATCAAAAGCTTTCACAATTAACGACGTCGGCTTCATCTCTACCCCTGCATATGCTAACTTGGCAAGCGACCTTTTAGCAACACATTCAACGAAGATCCAGTATCAACCAAAACTCGCGCGAACGTGTCCTCTTGACATCTGATAGATACGTGCAAAGCACGATTATGATTATGTCCTCCTCTTGGCAACTCTTCATCACTGAAACTCAGAGTATTGCAGGCTGTAATATTGGCTATCACCGAATCAAATTGGCCAGGGGTTATATCCTTCGTCACATGTGCTTGCATTAACACCTTCTGTAGAGCCTCTCTGTGGGCCGGGGAATTCATCAGGAGAGACAAAATTGATATTTTTGAGGGGGTTTGATGGAGCTGATCCACAGTCTTGTAATCACTTTTTCAGATAATCCTTAAGAACTCTTTAGCATCTCCTTCTGTGATGGGCATTTCTTTGTCTTTGGTCGTCACGACAGGGGTAACCTATTTTTGAGCAACTACAGTTATCTTGGGTTGATATATTCGACCACTACGGGTCATCTTGCTCGTTCCTGCAATATTTGTCACATCAACCTGGTCATCCTTCACCTCATCATTCTGAATAACCTTCCCAGATATTTGGTCCATCATAACCATATCATACTTCCACGGGACTGCCTTTGTATTCTCAAAAGGAAACGATCTCGGCTTCTGAATAATAACTGGCCGAGGCTGATCAACAGCAGATTTGTCAAAAATAGGCTTCACATTTTTGTTGATCATATTAAACACAAGAACTTTCTCGTTTTTCCTTGGTAGATTGAAAACAGGCTCAACCACCGAAACTTCCTCCTTCTTTACCTTGATACCTACTTGTAATAATCCGTGGTCAATCAGGCTTTGCACATCTTTTTGCACCACGCCACACCCCTTAAGAATAACAGAACACTCTTCACAGTCATTATGGGTACCTTTAATCAGCCCTGCTTCCAACAGTTTCTCATGAAGTGACCTCAACGGAGTCTTGAATTCTGACACATCACAAACCAACCTTTCATCTGAAGCCTCTTCTATAGCATTAACTCCTCCATGATTTGGCAATGGGTTACTTTTAACATTAGGCGGTACGTCATCAAAAAACAAAACCTTCTTCTCTATGAGCTCCTTGACAATATGTTTCAAGGCCAGACACCCCTCTAAGTCATGGCCGGTAGCACATTCATGAAAGGCACAATGAGCATTTGGATTGTAATGAGGTGATGAAGTGTCTGAAGGTGTATTCAACGGTCGCGTTGTTACTAGCCCTTGTTGCACCAAAGCCGGGTACAACTCTGTATAAGTCATTGGTATCTGAGGAAATGGAGGCCTCGCTGCTGGTCTTCGATTTTGGTAATTCTGCCTTGGTGCTTAAGCCCTAGGCTGTTGATACTACTGATAGGGTGGAGCGTTGGGCGCTCGTTGATACCCTTGTTGTTGAACTGGTTGATACATGGGTGCTGGTTGCACTGTCTGATAGCTTGGAACAGGGTGGCTGAAAGTAGGCGTTATAGCTGCCACATATGGTTGTTGAGCATACTGTACCAGATACATCGGTTGTTGTGTCAAATTTTGCTGAGGTTGCTGAACATAGCCTTGTGGAGGCTGCTGAACATAGCCTTGTGGAGGCTGCTGAACATAGCCTTGTGGAGGTCGTTGATATCGTTGGTAAGGCTGCTTCCAAGTCTGATTCCTTTTCCCCACTATTATGGCGTTTGCTTCTCCCTCTTTCTTTTTATGAAAATTACCACTGAACTTCTTAACATTGTTGTTGTTGGAACCACTGGAACTACTAGTCATTTTTCCATTCTTCAATCCCAATTCTACTCTCACCCCCACAACCACTATATCGGAGAAACTCGACGTTACACTGCTAATCATCTTCTCATAAAATTTAGGTCTTACCGTATCCACAAACCAATATGTAAACTCTTTCTCATTTAAAAGAGGTTCCACTTGAGAGGTAGTCTCCCTCCAACATTGTGCATATTCGTTGAACGATTCAGAACTCTTTTATGTCATACTCAACAATTGTCTTCTGTCAGGGGCCAAATCCATATTGTATTTGTAATGCTTCATGAAAGCATCAACCAAGTCTTGGAAACTGTGAATGCAAGATTGATCTAAACTTAAATACCACTTAGCAGGGGCTCCTTTCAAGCTATCCTGGAAACAATGGATCATCAGCTTATCATCTTCTACATGTGCAACCATTCTTTGGTAATACATGATCAAATGCGTCAGAGGACAAGTAACACTGGTGTACTGATCAAAGTTGGGGATTTTGAATTTTGGCGGGATTACCAATCCAGACACTAAGCACATATCTCTGGCATCAGTACCAAAGATGTCATTCCCTTCCATCGCTCTAACCTTCCTCCCTATAGTTTCTACACTTTCCTTCAATTTCTCATGTCGTCCACTTTCTTCTTCAGACCCATTAGGAACTTCAAACACTTGTGGATGGCTGTGAAAAACAGGGCGCACTTGAGTTTGTACAGAGGCTGAAGTATAAGTCGGAACAGCTCGGGGAATCTCTGCCCCTAGAGGGACTGATTGTTGACTGACTGGTGGCGAAGGTACAAAACCTGGTATGAACCCATATGGTGGAATACTTGCAACAGTGACTGTCGTTGGGATCGGCTCCACAACTACATTAGTGATCTCAGAAACTACAATGGCCTAAGTGTCCATTTTTGCATTGATGACTTGTAAGACTTCCATGATTCATCCTACGCTTCCTCGTAAATCTTCAAGTTCATTGTCAACCCTATCCAGAGCCAAATTGTGTTTTTCCATTCTTTGACGAGCTTGGGCTCGTGTGTTGTATTGATGGCGAGGATTTAGTATGATTCTGGAGATAAGACAGCGAGATGAGACACAACACAGGAAATGCACATGAAACGCTATGGGTGCAGATGCAAAATGCAAAATTAATCATTCAAGGAATCCAAAGAAATATTTGCAAAAATTATAACAATGGGGAAGCAAAGAAAATTCAAAGTCTTCATAGATTAATAACTGAGAGTTTTACAATAATAATTTGAAATTGAAACACAAATCTCCAGTACATGATAAAACAACAAAAAACAAAAAAAATCCTAGATCTTTTGGTTGGAGGGTCCTTCGTCTCCTGGCTGACTCTTCTTTCCACTTTGATGGACCAACTATTGAAGCTCTTCCTTCTCTTGCATAACCTTGAAATACTTATCTCTCTAAGCTTTCCCTTCTTTTTCAGCTTTTGCTAAAGCAACTTTCAATACTTCCACAAGAGTAAGTTTTGTTGAGTCAGGCTCAAAGCGAGTATAGAACATCTTCAATGCTGCTTCTTTCACCCATGATAAGTAAGATCCTGAAACAGCGGTGTCAGGGTAATCCAAAGCAGTTATCCCCCTTGTGTGGATGTGGTGCCAAGCATACACAATCTGAGCCTTGTAGGCTGGGTCCTTCCCTTCTTCAATGTAGAAACTTCTCAAAAGAACTGGGTCTGGTTCACTCTCCATTGAAGCCTTGGCAAGTGCGAAATAAACCACTTGTATAGGAGAATGGTGCAACACTCAATTTGTCCAACTCCGTGACGGCTCCTACAGTGGATGGAAAAATACACATCAGCCAACAAAGTGGGTACGGGATTCTTGATTAAGCAGAGGTTGATTGCATTCGCGTCCACAAAATCATCAGCAGTCGGAAACAGGAAAAGTCCGTAAATTAGCAAAACCAGAATGACCTCAAATGCTTCAGAATTCCTCGACTCGGCATAACTTTGAGTTTTTTCATACAGGAACATAGCCGGAAATCCATATAGCCCTCCCTTAGCAGTCATATGAGATCGTACTTCATCCACCTCCAAATGTGCGGCTTCTGCAATTACTTTTTCGCTAGGAGTCCCTTCTCTTCCAGAAAATTGTCTAGGAGTGACGCCTTGTCGCGGTGAAATTTGGATACCAAACTATTGATTAGTTTGAATCTTATTCATTTGGAACCGAACTTTGATTTGTCCAAAGGAAGGGATAAAGATAGAAATTCCCACAATGCAATGCAAATGAAAGCTAGAGAGTTATAGGTTTGGGGGTTGGTTAAACTTAGGGAAGGTGCTAGCATCCTAAGTTTCTGTAGTACTCTACAGGAACCTCTTGTTTTATGTTGTTTATTGCTAAGTGTTATCTGCTTAAGGTATAAAAGACCTAGGGGTTTATTTCTAAGTATACTCGATAAGATATCGCATCTTATGCCTACATATCCTTACGGGAGTGGAATCAGAGTATCTGTAGTTCCCCTAAAGGGTTTGAGGAATTCTTTGACTGTGGTCAAAGTTCCTACGGGTTTAGGGTAGTTGATTGATTGAGTTTAGGAGAAAAGGTGAGTTGTCATTTTAAGGGAGATTTAACCGCCACAAGTTGTAGGAAAATAGTCTTTGCATCGTCTTAAGAGAAGGGCTTAAGTACTCGGATATTGATCGACAAGTACGCCTCTATCTCTCTTAAGGAAAAGTCCCTATGGTATTGATTGTATTGATGTGGGGTGTAGGTTCTATCTCGCTTAAGATGATTAACATCTATTTCTCTATTGTGTTTGAATATTTTGTTTGAGTTGAATTGTTTATTCTAAGTTGTAAAAGATAACGGTCCTTCCTATGGGGTAGGATCTATATTAGAAAGATCAACTTGAATGGGATCAAGGATCAAGTGGGAGTATGATGCAAATGATGTACACTACACACAAATGTTAAGTCATGTGTAAGCTCTTCCTTTGGACGAAATGCAATGCGATAAAGGTAGATTGCTATAATGTAAATTGCGAAAGATAAATTGCGGGTAAAGTAAAGCATACACACGCATGAAAGCGCTAAGTGCAAGTGTGAGTTGTGGATCAAAGTGGAGACGTAGGCGTGCTCGATTGATTGATTTTACGATGTTGATTATTTTAGTCGAGATTGGTTTTAAGGGGATTGATTAATTTTACGGTGATTGATTGGAGGAAGGGTTGAATTGATTTTATATGTGAGATTAATTTTAGTACAAGTTGTTGCACCCTAAAATTTGCTCAACCTTTTTCACTTGGTTTATGTTTCAATTGCATTAGCATTTGCATATAGAGTCATGTACATAGGCTAATCATCTGCATAACATAGCATAGCCAGTCATCCAACAAGGGACCAAGCACTATTCTCATCTCTATGAGCCTATCAAGAGGTTATTATTCAAATTCAAGCATATTCAAGTCATCAGAAAGAATTGGAAAGCTAAAGAAGTCAGTGGATCAAGCAGTGCATCTATCTCCTATCTGAGGGTATCTGAAGATCATCAAAGAATTTGTGAGCTGTGAATGGAGTATGGAGTGTATATAGACACCATGGAGGACTTAGAAAGTCATTTGGAGAAGGGGACAAGTCATTGATATGATCACAAGAATTGCAGTTGAAGGCAGTCAACTAGGGTTTCATCTGGGTCAACTCTAGGTCAATTGACTGATTGAAAGGCATTGGGGTCTATTAGAGAGATGTGGGGTTCATCATTTGACATGAAGAATAAGGATATGGTGTTTTGCTAAGAAGAAATCAAGAGAAATCAAGGAGAAGAGGAGTTTCTAAATTAGGGTTTCTGTGTAAAATCCCCTAGTTTAGGTCAAACTTCCAAGCAAGACAAGTCAAAATGCAAGCTTCAAATGGATCCTTGGTCAACATGAAACTTGTAGAGGATCTCAAGACCTTTAATTTGAGTGGTGGAATACATCAAGGAGATTTATAGAACTCAAGTTATGGTCCTTGCAAGTTACAGGTCATCTGAGGTATCTGAAATTTTGTCTGTGAAAGTTACTTGTCTTCCAAGCAACTTTTACCCCTCAAGGAAATTTCAAATGAATTTCTGGCAAACATAAGAGTTGTTCCTAATTGTCTTAGCTTTCTAGAATGGTATGGTATGCCTTCATATGATTTGTGGAACTCTACTTATGGTCTTGGCAAGCAAAGGGTATTTTGGTTATCTGAGAATTACAGGTCATTTCAAGCCTATGCCCAAAACTCATACAAGGAAGCTTCAAATGGAAAATTTCACAACATCAAACTTGCTCCAAATGATATTTTGAGTCTAGAAAAGTGACCATGAAAGATTGTAAAGACTCATAGCTCAAGGTTTCAAAATTGGTGGATTTAATGAATAAAAAATGACCTAAAATGGAGATTTTTCATATTTTGACCAAATGGGGTGAAATTATAGGTCATTTTGATTGGAAAAAATGTTTTAAGAACATTGGAAAAAGTGTATTTTTGAGTTTGGTTCAAGATTTGAAAGTTATGGTTGGTTACTTACAAAAGAAGTTACATAATCCAAAATGCAAGGAAAGTGTGCATGGGAAGTTTCTCCAAGGTTCTAGGACTTTCTATTTCCATCTATATATTGAATTGAAGAGCTTCATGCCATGGTTGGTGATTCATTTTGTGCATGATAACAAGTTTCACATCATTCTTCCAATTTGCAAAAGCATCTCAAACTCTCTCAAATCTCTATCAATTTCCATTTTTCTTGATCTGATCATCATCAATATCATTCATAGATCACAATTCACACAAGAGCTTGGTTGAATTGAAGAGAATTCGTGCCATACAACTTCATCATCCAAAGTGCAAGAAAGTTTCAATTACAAGATCCAAGAGGTTTGAGCCAGAATTTTTGCATACAGAACTCAAGAGCAAGGTCACTGATCAATTTCCAATCACTGCAAGCATCAGATCCAAGGATTTCCATAGTTGTTTTCACCATTTACACCAGGTTAGTTTCCTCTTTGAATTGCATGATTTAGTTAGGATCATAGAGAATTGTTAGCATAGAACGGTTAGGATAGGTTAGATGATGGATTTCACAAAGTTTGGAGAAGTTTCATGGAGGTTATCAATGGTGTACCAAAACTGTTAGAGCTTATAACATCAAGAATAATGCATGATAACCTTGGATAAATGGCTTAGAATGATCAGTGTGAAGTGTAGATTAGGTTAGGATAAGATTGGGAAAGAATTGAAGTGGTTGATGACAGGTGAAAATGGTGGAGTCAGCATGTTCAACCTATCGGGTTTGTTTCTTGAGTGAGTTTTAGAGGAAGATAATGGCATGGTTGTGTAGAGGGAAAGAAGTAGAGTATTTTTGCTCTTTGAATCGTGTGATTTCATGGAGAATCAAGGGAGAACAGAGAACTGGAAAACTCGTGCATGGTGAGGTTTCTTTCTGAATCTAGGGTTTCTTGAGGTTGAAGATGATGGACAGCCGTTGGATCCATCTGTTGACCTTGACTATGAGACTAATCCAATGGCTGCGATTTAAACTGAAAATGGAGGGAGATTCAAAAGGCTATACGCACCGTTTCATTAATAATTCTGACTGGGCTTTGTGATTCTTTGCTAATGCCACCCCCTAGTCACCAGGCCCAATGAGATTTCAACTAAAATCTTACTATTTGCACCGTCCTTATGTTTTTTCTTTTCATTTGTTTTTCTGAGCATGCATTGGGCCCAGACGCGCTTGCTATGCGCGCCCCCCCCCCCCCAGTCTGGGCCTATTCTCTTATTTCAATTGGTTTTACTACTTGATGCACCCCTCAGCCAAATTAATTCCATTTTATTTCTTTCATTTTATTTTAATTCATTGAAAATCCATAAATAATTGAAAAAGGCATGATTTTAATTGGTTCTTTTTGCATATTATTCATAATTTTGTTAAGAAAAATATCACATAAAAAAATTCCAATTTCATTTTACTTTTATATTTTTAGTATATTTTTCTTTTAAATAGGATTAAATAATGTTTAGTTTAGTGCATGATTTTGTTAATTTTGGTTTGATTAGATGCTTTAATATTTTTGATTCATTCTTTTTAGGTTGATTAGCATAGACCTTGATCTTGTATATAAAATTTAATTCACAATTTTAGGATTTAATATTAGGTGATTTGTTTAGGTGTGAATAACATGATCAAAACTAGGGTTTAGGAGATAACATAGGAGAATTAAATCATTTCCCTTAGGAGTTGTAGATTGAATCTTTGGGGTATGGGACTATAGGGATTATGGGTAGATAGTAGATCCCTTAGAAAATATTAGGATTCCCCTACTGCTATCAGTATACTGCTTATATTTGTTTGACTGTGTGGTGTGCCATCTCTAGGGTTATTTCATTTGTCTGTGTGGGGTATTGGGTTTGCTTGGGGATTGGTAGAGCTGAAGACTTGTGATGATGAAGTCCATTGGAGATCAAAAGGATGAAGACCAACTTCCAGAGTTGATGAGGAGAGTCCTTTGCTGGCAGCTGTTGAGGAGTGTAGGATTTAGGAGCTAGGCAGAGCTCTAGAGTAGAGGACTTGATTCTCAAACATGGAAGGTCTTCATTGCCTCCATCCCTCTCTGTGATGCAGAGTCTCTCTAAGACACTCACCCTCTTCCTTTGGAAGGCTTGGTGATAGTGTCTAAGAGATAGAACTTTTGAGATAAATATTCTATGTGTTGTTAGCAGTCTGTTTGCCACCCTTGGTGGTCAACTAATTGCTTAACACCCAATTCACTCTTGTGATTTCTTCCTCAGCTTGGAGATTGAGACTTGAAGAAAAGCCATTGCAGATGGAAGACTGATGACAGAGACCTTGCTTGAAGGCTATGGAGATGAAGACTGAGGCTTGCTTGAAGCTTGTAGCTGTTCAATGATGACTTGAAGACAGATGTTGATGCAGAGCTGCTGTGGCTGTTTATTTTTAGCTGTTTACTTCTTGATGTATTGATTGGTTTTCCCTGACTATATTGTTTGCTGTTTACCCTGTCAGGTTGAAAGTGAATTCTGTTCACTTTTGCCTATTGTTTTCTAGGTTCGAGGTTGAGTGGGACTCCCTTGCCTCGCTTGTATTGCTGCATCCATGCATTTTACTGCTTTACTGTATATATATGCTATTGTTTCTGTTTCCGTCTATTCCCTTAGGATCTCTGTTTCTCTCTGTGCAAGAGAGGAACATGATAGACATTAGGTCTTAACCCATGCATGATAACATTAGGATAGTTTGATCCCCTTCGCAACCGTAGGTTAGAGTTCTGTCTCTTCTTTCTCAAAATAAACAGAAAAACACAATAAGATTTCAAACACAATAAAAGACACTTCTTCCGTAAAAGAATGTGAACTCATCAAAACGTCATTTTTGTCCACTGGGACTGTTAATCAGAAAACCCTTTTTCAGAAGGAATAAAAACAATCAAGACAGACTTGTGTCGTACGTGGCCCGAACTACGTTCGCTCTGATCTTTCATGCTGTATGAATGTACGTAGGCATAGGATGCGATATCCTAGCGAGCAACCTTCCCCTCCTTTCCCGTAGGTAGGCGAACTACGTTGACTCTGATTTCTCGTTCCAGACGGGAATACGTAGGCATAAAGTGTGATACTTTGCCGAGTCATTTTCTTTTCTTTCAACCCCTGACCTGTAGTTTAGATAGAATAACAATCCATACCCGAAAACAAGCGTGGATCCCGTCGAGTACGACGAACGTGAGGGGTGCTAATACCTTCCCCTTGCGTAACCGACTCCCGAATCCAGGTTTTGGTTGCGATGACCATACCTTTCCCGTCTTCGCGGTAGGTTTACTCTAAGCGTTTCCTTTCCCTCCTGTGGGATAAATAACGCACGGTGGCGACTCTTCTGTTCAGCCGGCGCCGATTTTCGCAGTAGCGACAACTGGCGACTCTGCTGGGGATCCAACGTCCCCTGGCTGCTAAGGACTACGATAGTTCCTTATGCATTTGGGATCCAACGTCCCTTAAGAGAGTCAATCTTAGCGCTTGTTTTCCCGTCGAGGATTTTGTATGGATTTACTTTTTCTGTATTTTACATTTCAGCATTTTATTATTATTATTATTGCTATGTTGTGGGGTGTGACGGGTGTTCCATGATTGAGAGATAAGCCGGACCTGGGCTTGAGTGCACCTAGATTTAGAGTGGAGATTAGTGGGCACGCACGTGCTTTGCATGTCCTAGTGTCCCACGAAATCCACACTCAGACGAGGTTCTTCTGGTTGGCCTCCTGTCCTGCCCCTTGGGTGGCTCGGGTTGCTGGTTAGTTGGATTGTCGACTCTGGGGACCGATCATTTGGAAGTTGGCTAAGTGAGGCCTCTTCAGGATTTGATGATGCCACTCCTTCTGGGAATCGTATCATCAACCCTGAAAGTCTGTGACGCCGACGACCGCATAGGATGCCATACCTTTGTCAGTTACTAAGACATCTACCTGTGAGAGGGTTTGGGGTTATGCAGGTAACTAGACCTTCAGATACCGGTTATTTCTTGATCTGAGATCCTGGGTATTTATGGACAGTAAAGAGGTCTATCAGAGACCAGTCAGAGTTATGGTTTGAGGTCTGTCAGAGACCAGTTGGAGTTATGTTATGAGGTCTATCAGAGACCAGTGTTAGAGATTCATGCTGGGTCTATCTGAGACCAGGGTTTGAGGAATTCTATAGGGTCTATCTGAGACTTGTTGATATGGTTTCAGGCTTCTCAGCTATGGCACTTGGTCCCTGTTGCATGTTGCTTGCATTGCATTATTTGCATAATCATTATCATTGCATCCCATTAACGTGTGTCTGTGCTGCAGGTGCATTTGCATATTCCCTGTTTCTAGTGTCTGGACTTCTGAGTACTGATCATGGCTGGTTTGAGGATGACAGTTGCGTACAAGCTACCTATTCCTGATATTACTCCACTCCTGGGTCTGATATCTCTGGCAGATGAGGATGTCCGTAGAAGCTTCAGCCAGAGTTACGGACGGTTGTTGGGTTTGGTTCGCAAATCCACTGATGATGAATTGAATGGGCTGTACACCTTAATGCAATTCTACGACCCTGCTTTGAGATGTTTCACGTTTGCTGATTGATGGGCTAAAGACGTGTCTACTTATGCGTCTAGCGGTATCTTACTGCAAGTGCACAGCCTATCGAAGTAATATTTAAGATTATCGATCCACAGTGATTCTATGGTTACTTAGTGCTAGATGAACTTCTAGTTTAGCTAAGGCGAATGATTGTCACGATTTTTGTTGGTTTTTAAGACTGTTAAAGGCGGAATTAAATTTAAGTTTAAATAAAGTAATATTAAGGCGGTCGGTATGTAATTATACTAACTTAGGTGGGTCAATCTAACCTAGGCTTATAAAGGTGTTCACTTAATCTATTCGGTAGAGGTTACCAGTTTAAATACCCTCAACTCACACTCTCGTGGTCTTATATCAGATCTTATCCCTAAAGCCCTATGCCTGCTCTCGCTAGCCCATAAGTGTTTAGAGGTAATTTTTGGAAACTAAGTAATTCTAATTTATCTTAAAGCGCTCTCGCTGTGTTTAATTTAAATGCCTAACTTTAGCTATCTGGTTAAAATCTCACACTCTCGTGGTCTTGACCTAACCTAATACTCTTTTCTTACTCTCGTAACGAAAAGATCTATTTCAATTAAAAAGTATCAGCCAGAATGTTAAGTGATTAATTATTTTCAGCCTATGGTTATATTTACCGGTTAAGTTTGTTATAACTACATACCGCCCTAAGGTGTTTAGCTACTCATCGATGTTGAACCAGACAGAGACAGAGAATTAAATAATAACGTACTCATGGCAGAACAATAAATAAACATTATAATTAAATTAAATTTCAATATAATGAAAAACCTGGTTAACAAATATTCGAGCAGACTCCTTCTTCCACAGACCGGAAAGCTTGGAGTTGGCGGAAATTGAAAATAAACGAATGCTGAAGGTTTAGAAACAAATAAATGTATAACAATTTCCTGATGTTGGAAATTGTTATATGGTTGGTTTGGATACAAATAAAAACGAAACAGAAAACTAAAAATAATGCGGGAATAGAAAGGCTGGTTCGTAATACAGTTCGGCAGAGCTTCCGCAGAAATTTGAATAAAGAAATCTGTCTCCCTGTGTTCACAGAACTTGTACTATTTATAGAGTCCTTAATGGGCTGGATTTTTGGTCCTTTGTTGCATGGGCCTTGCTGAAGTTGTTGAAGGAATGCTGGAACGTGGCAACAAAATGGGAGAAGTGGTCTTCACGTAATGCCAAGAGGAGAAGTAAGAGGAGAAGTGGTCTTCACGTAATGCCTTGACGTAGTCTGAGTCAAAACCAAGTTTTACCCTTGTTACGGTCGTGACAAGGTCTTCACGTTCGTAACTTGAGGTTTTTAAGTGTCACGGTCGTGACCACTCTCTTACGGTCGTGATGGCTCAAATTGGGGTGTCACGGTCGTGACACCCTTGTGACGATCGTGGCTGCAACAAATTATGCAGTCTTTGCAGGCTTCTTCATTTCTTCATCTCTTTATGGTTTCTTTTGTTCCTTTTGCTCTTAATTCATGATTTAGCTCCATATAATGATGTACCTGCAAAATGGTAAGAAAAACTCGAGAAATCGAGTGTTAAAACGGTGAATATGCGATAAAACGTTAATGAAACCTAGCAATATAATCGATGCGTTTTCTCGTTATCAAACTTCCCCAAACTTAAACCTTTGCTTGTCCTCAAGCAAATAGTCGGTTGAAAATCGGCGGACAAGATTTTATTCACGCATACTCATAACAAACCGTACGAGGGATCGTTTTGTCGGATAATCCGGTACTTTGATAGAACACTACCGATACACTAATGACACAAGCAACAAGCTATGTCGTCGACTTCCCGTTAAACGAAACAATCGGCAATTACATTATGATTTCACCTGGAGTTCTTCGATCTTATTTCGCCCGGTTTCATTCTAGCGCAATCACATTAAGCCCTTTGCCTTAGCACGCACGTAGTGGAGTAGCCGGTTAGCGATTTTGATCCTTTTTGAGCACGGGGTCTGGTACATGAGTGTGGTAACCCTACATATTTTATCCGATTTGGAGGTTGTGGGGGATCGAGCCGTAGCACGCCCTACCGAGTTCAGAACCAGTACTGTCGTGGTGAAATTTGGATACCAAACTATTGATTAGTTTGAATCTTTAATTCATTTTGCAACCGAACTTTGATTTGTCCAAAGGAAGGGATAAAGATCGAAATTCCCACAATGCAATGCAAATGCACGGTTTAGAGAGTTATAGGTTCGGGGGTTGGTTAAACTTAGGGAAGGTACTAGCATCCTAAGTTTCTGTAGTACTCTACAGGAACCTCTTGTTTTATGTTTGTTTACTGCTACGTGTTTATCTGCTTAATGGTTTAGAAACCCTAGGGGTTTATTTCTAAGTATACTCGATAAGGCATCGCACCTTGTGCCTACATATCCTTACGGGAGTGGAATCAGAGTATGTTGTAGTTCACCCTAAAGGGTTAGAGGAGCTCTTTGACTGTGGTCAAAGTTCCTACGGGTTTAGGGTAGTTGATTGATTGGGTCTAGGAGAAGAGACGAGTCTTCATTTTAAGGGAGAGATAACCACCACAAATGTAAAAGAGAAGGGTTGTAGGAAATGGTCTTTGCATCATCTTAAGAGGAGGTCTTACATACTCGGATGGTCGCCAAGCATGCCTTTGTTGTTCTTAAGGCAAAGTCCCTACATGTTTGATTGTATTGTTGTGGGGGTGGAGATTATATCTCACTTAAGATGATTAACATCTATTCTCTAATGTGTTTGAAAAGATTGTATTGTGTTTGATTGTGTTTTGTCTAAGTTGTAAAGATAAAGACAAGGTTCTTCCTATGGGGTAGGATCTATCCTAAACGATCAACTTGAAGAATCAAGGATCGAAGGGAATATGGTGCATATGATGTGCAACTACACACAACGTTGAATTATGTGTAGGTTTTTCCTTTGGACGGAATGCGATGTAATAATATAAGTACGATAATGTAAATTGCGATAAGTAGATAAATTGCAAAAATGTAAACCATACACATACGCATGAAAGCGCTAAGTGAGTGTGTGAATTGTGTATGTGATTGCGGGAATAGAGTAGATAACGATAAATGTAAATACGCATGAAAGCGCTATGGTGTAGGTGCATGTGTCGTGAGTGCACGAATTGATTAAATTGAATTAGGGGAAGTTGAGTTGATTTTAGACGGATTGGTTAATTGATTTTTAGTTTGAACTATGAGAAAATTTTCGATTGATTTTATGATGAGGGTTGATTTGAATCGGAATTGATTAGTTAAGTCGAATTGTTTTTTTTTAAAAGTGACATGATAATTTGCGAATCGGTTTTAGAAGAAAATATTAATTGTCGAGATTGATTATGAAGTTGACTTTAGTTGGGAATAATTTTAAATAGGATTTATTAAAAAAGTTCTTTTATGAATATCATTAATAAAAAGATAGAAATTAATTTGACTTAAAAGGGTACTTATTATTTGTTTGTTTTTTAAAAGATTTTAAAATATGAAATGAATTTTTAAAAAAAGATGTGTCTTTATTTATCTAAAAGAGGGCTTATTAGCTTATTTAAATAAAAGGATAATTAGTGGATTAATTGATAAAAAATATTTATAAAAAAGGGTGATTTGTTTAAAAAATATAACTGAATTGGTAGTAAAAAGATAAAATTAAATTGATTAGTTAAATGGTTATTAGTTTATTTTAAAAGATTGATTATAGTTATGATTAATTAAAAAAGATTAAATGGGTGAATGATTAAAACCAATTAATTAAAGTTAATGGTGAGGTTAGCGCTTAATAGTGGGGATTAGTGTTAGTGTGTGTTAGTATGTGATTATGATTACGAGATTACAGCGAAAACGGAAATGAAAATAGGAACCCTAATCCCCAATTTGACCCAATCCCCTCCGCCGATTCCGATCGCACCCTCTCCGTTTCTCATCTCTCTCGCCCTCTTCTCATTTTCACGCCACCTTCCCTCCGTTATCTCCTTCGTCTTCTCGTTTCTCCTTTCTGTTTCGTCCTCTTTAAACCTGAAATAAAAACAAAAACCATCAGAAGTTCGAGGAATCGATTGGGACGAAGGATTACCGTAAGTCGGGGCGGTGACGGCTTGCGAAGGTGATTCGTGTTGGTGATGGCGTCTTCAGCGGAGACGGTGCTTCGCGGTGGTGAAGCAAAGAGATAAGTCCTCCGTTTTCTGATTTAGGTTTTACATGTGTGGATATTGTTTCGTTGGATTTGTGGATTTGGGATTTTGGGTTTCTGAGAACTGATGTGCGTTAGGGTTTTTCGTTGGGTTTCTCTCCGTTCCTTTTCATCTCAATTCTTCTCTCTTTATATAGGATGTCCAAATTTAGTTCTTAAAACAATTTCCTATTTCGTCAAATGTTGTTTTGGAAGAACCGTAAACACTATGATTTTGTTGTAAATGAACTTTCCAAATTGGTTTGAACATATCTGATAATTGCTTTGGAAATTGCTTGAATTGGTTTCCTTTCTTGTTTTACTGATTTAATGCGTCCTATTTTGTGTAACCAAATTGCAAGCTGTTGTTTGATTTTGTCTGATTTTTTTGCTTGCCAGATTAGAAGGTTTATGACTTAATGAAGCTCAAGTTAAGGGACAAGTCAGATTTAGATTTCGTGTTCTTTTTCGCCGTCTTTACGATGGAGTTGGTTGGCGAAGATAAGTTCCTCTTTGGTCATGTCTCATTGAAGAGTTGTTGCTACTGTTGTACGGATTGATGTTATAAACTTTAATTATGTTGCTTTGACAGGTTTTGGAGGCTATTGCTGCCAAATGTGATTGGATAGGAGCTGAACTTGATTCACTCGATTTGGGGTGTCCTTTTGTTGATGATGTATGTCCTGGCGGTGCAACCGGTGGCTCGTGAGCTTTGAAGAGTTAAAACAATGTCGATAATGCGAGGTAGCAACTACAATGTTGGCATGATGTTCTTTCAATTCTTATGGGTTGTACGTGTATTTGATTCGAGCTTATCTTATGGTGTTCTGAATGAGATTGTATATGGTGTTTGCAGGACTGGTTTTGTTTCTCAATACAGGTGTTGTGTATCAGCTGTTTCGCAGATGTTCTTCCAATCAATGCTTGATGCTGCTGCTAATTATTGAGTTCTGACCGGCGAATTCTCCTGCAGGTTTTTCTTTGCTGCTCTATCTGTCATGGTTCTTCTTTTACAGTATTCAAAATACGGGAGGCTCCCAATAATCTGCAGCTCGAGTTTCATACGGCTTTGGTTTGCCCATGCCTTTCTTCACCTTTATTTGAATAACAATCTAATGGATTTTTCGGGTCGACTCTGAACAAATACTCTAGGAAAACATTCTCAGTGGTAAGTAAATGTTTGCTTTTCTCGCCGGCCATCCATTTTATCTTTTCCATCTTCATGTATTTGAATATGAATATGTTTCCTCCTTTCAGACAGAAACTGATAGCCTTCTTAGTTTTAGGAACTATAGATGCGTGCGCCCGATGTTTTGGAGTTCAAAAGGTACATTTCATGAAGAATTGTGGCTGGAAATATTGTAAGATAGAGCATGAGGTTTGTTTGCAAATGTAAGTACGGTTGGAGCTTGGTGAGGCTAACGTGACATGATTTCATGGAGTCGAGGCATTGATGTAGTGTATGGCTGGCTTCATTTCAACTTCTACGAATTGCTGCAGCTGCTGCCCATGTCCGTAAAACCTCATTAGAAGAATACAATAGCATGTCTGGGGCAATCATATCTCATAAATGTTAAATTGTTCTCAAATATGTAATTGTATATCTGTTCGATAATTTATTCTGATTTTATCGCAGATCATCGAAGGGGAGCAATTGCATAGGTGACTCTCCATCTGTTCGTTTATGTTCAACCAAAGACTTGCGCTACATGCCTCAATTAGGTTGGTTCATCTTGGTGTTGGAATCAAATTAATGATACATGTGGAGCTTTTGTATGTAATCTCTTATTCCTGATTGTGGTTTGGCTTGCAGGTTGTACCAGAATGTTGCGGGATATTGAGTGTTGTTGCAGGAATGATAACGGACGTTATACGCACCAGGTGACGACTTCGTCCTCTTGTGCTTGGTAATGCTCAGCTTAAGTGTCATTTATCTTGTATTTACTAGTTCCATTAGCAGGTTCCAGATAGGAATGGGAATTGCCACGATAGAAACAGCTGTGTTTACTCCAACCGTAAATTACGTTTCCATAGCAACTAGTTAATGATAAGTGGCTTATTAAATCTCTAGTGTTTTCATCTTCTGTCTTTGCAGATTTTTCATCTAAACTCGGAGCCGACATCACCCATGGAGCCGAATGAATAAATAACTTGATGCCGTGATTGAGAGGATTCGCAATGTTCAGCTAGTTCTATCGGGGATTTCCTGGGCACCTGCGTTCTAATAACATGTTTCCAAAGAAACCGTGGGAGTCGCGATTACCAAGTTGGCAGTGAGGAAACTGGAATTCAGACATTGTCGTAACCGTAGTAGGAGCAAACTCGGCTGTTCTTAATGTGATTTGCTTTCACTTACAGCCGTATAGATATTAGGAACTAGGTAGTACAAGGCCTTATAGATGTAATTTAGTGCTTTTGAAGCATGAGTTTTGTCTTTTTGTAATGAAGCTCTCGTTTCAAATTGTAGTAACAGTATCAGAATCCCGGGTTTGGCATTACCCTGCACTCCCATAAGTTGTTAACATCATTGGCCACGTTTACGTTAAGTACTTGTTAAATCTTATGTGGGCCCTAATTTTGTAATAGCATTAGGTTCTGTATTTATGAATCTTGGATTATAATCACGCAGCGCATCCAATTGCAGTTTGAAAGAGTAATGCAATTTCCTAAAAACTTGATCTTGACCAAAAATCCTCGGGATGTTCTGAATTTTAAAGCCAGTGATCCATCGTATTGGCACCAATTTAAAAGAGGGAGGTTGACTTGCTGCCCTGTTTATAGAAGAAAGAACGGTAAAGTATGGCCCACAACTACTTGACAATCTAATGATGATTATAATCCAAAACTCGTCTTGAGACCAACTAGAGCACGATTGCAACATAGTCCTCAAGAACAATAATAAACCAAAGTGAAAGAACCATCTTGAAGTAAAGCTTGGGTATGGTCAAACTTCTCAATAAGTTAAAAAAAAGTCCTAAATGTGGCCCAAACCAAAGAGGAATCCTTAGGTCATCCTGTCAGCTGGTTATGTCTCGAGATACTTTGTGAGAATGAATATTTACTTGGATCCAGGGTATTTGGTTGATGGTACATTAGGGATTGATGCACCTGCACCAGTTGGTTAGCCGCAAAAACACACATATTAAATAAAGTCAAATGACAATAGCAAATGCGCAAAAAGAGGTGGGATTTTATGGTCAAAAATTAGGGTGCAACAAGTACCTCTGAACCAACTCGCAACGGACTCCTTCTCATATTTCTCGTTTCTTATATGCGACCGTGTACTTTGGTGCAATTTCTTTTCATTTTGCATCGAGATATGAAGGATCATTATTGATTAGGCATCAAACGCTTATATTCATCGGCTCCCCACGTGGTTTGTGTTCAGACGGTGCTGACTGCTAGTATAAACTACTAGGGGTTACTTTTGAACTGAAACTAAAAGTGTACTCGTAATGGTAATCGGGATGGAATTGCTTAAGTAGGGATTCAAAGATGTCAAGATTGTATTGGTCTTGTTTAATCGTTCTCGACTTCCTAATTACGATTCCGTAGGTAAATCGGGTAATGCGAATAATTAAAGATTTTTTCTGGTACAGCTAAATAATCGGGGAAAGTTCGAGATTAAAGAAAATAGCACAAAGATTTGCTCATTTCATTAACGTGCGAAAAGAAATACAACGGAATTGAAAATACAACGAAATGGAAAAGTGCGGAAATGAAAGGTACCTCTCCCATACTATATCAGACATTGTCCTCAATGTTGTGATATAAATGCGCTAAAAGTACAGTACAACGACAAAAACGAAAAACAAACATAAGCAAACTAAAACTATGGCTGCTGAGGACCGCGGGCTCGGCCTCTGGTGCGGGAGCGGCGTCTGGAAGGAGTCGCTTCAGGATCAGAACCGGTGCCGGAGGCAGCAGTGATGCTAATACGGAGGGCTTCTAGCTCGCTGAAAATTTCTCCAAACCTCTCATTAGTAGCTTCCTGGTTTGCTGCAATAGTGCTGAGTAAAGCATCATACTGCGCCTTCTGCCTTCGCTCCAGTGCGGCGTTCATCTGGTTCTGCTGATGAATCGCAAGGAGGACTTCCTCAAGTGTAATTTCGGGAGCAGGGGGTTGTCGGGTAGATGTCTCTGGTATATCCTGGACAGGCTCAGCTGCATCCATAGCGTCCTGCATCTCATCCGCTGGAGGGTCTGCCTGATCATCATGAATAGGGACGTGATCGGCAGCAGCAGGTAAAACAAAGAGCCAGTTGGCTCGGTTGGAGGGATCGATGCGGTTGCGGGACGGCAAAATGATATGATGGAAAATGGTGCCATTGACAACAGGGCTATACCTGCCATCCTCTCGCTGCGCAATCAGGTGAGCGGACCTGCAATAACTCTTGGTGAGGAATTCTGCGGCTAGGTAAGGCTGATTAGCGACCAAGTCACCAAGCCCCAACTGAATGGCGAGGGTGGTGACAATGCCGCCTATGAAGAACGGGGAGGAGCCTCTGTGTGTAATGGCCTGGATATGATAAAGCATGAAAGGGGCAGCGTTGATCGGCTCGTCATTAAGAGCGCAGTGTAAGAATAGAAGCTCCTTGGAGTTGAGCTTATGGTTGCTTTCTCGAGCGAAGATGGTGTTGCATATGACACGGTGAAAATAGAGGATCGCCGGGTTGTGGATGTGCGTAGCGTTGAGGCTTTGGAAGGTGGATGCACGTGTGTTGGTTAAATCGTGCCATAGAGTGAAAGCTTGTTCACTAAAATTATCGGGCACGCGACAGTGAGCTTCAGTTCCGTGATCGAAGCCTAACAACTCGGCTATCCTGGTTTGCGAAATGTTGAACTCTTGGCCATGCAATCTGAATGTGGCGACACCGGTGAGCTGACTCTGAGAACCGGGGGGGGGTGATGTAACTGAATGAGCTTAAGAACTCCAGTGTCAGAAGTTCGAATGTGGGCTGAGGTTGACTGCAAAGATCCCACAGACCGACTTTTTGCAGCAGGCTTTGAACACTGGCAAGCAGTCCGAGTTCCCTCAAACAGACAGTGTCAATGTAATGTGTAGGTTGCACACCGCGGTTTTGGAATCGGAGAAAACGTTCTCTCTGAGTTTCTCCAGCATCACCTTCTCTAAAAGTAATGGAATCCATAGCATGCAAAAGCTTAGAGTGAAGAAAGAAGGTTTTTGAGGTTTTGTGAAAAAAATGGTAGAATGAAGGAAATAGAGATTCGGGATAAATAATGGAGAGGGAGAATATGATAGGTTATGATAATGGGGGGTTAATGAGGTTTAAAATTGGTAATGGGGAGGTTACGGAGGTTATGGAGAAAATGGGTAGTTTTGGGGAAGTTATGGAGGAAGAAGAAGAAGAGACACGATGAGAAACAGTTCTGTTTCTCACGATTCCTGTAATAGGGGTTGTCATGGTCGTGACAGGGGTGTGACGGTCGTGACACGCTATTTAAGCACGTCACGATCGTGAGATGGGTGTGACGACCGTGAGGGCATGCTTCGCTGAATAATTTCCAGAAAAAAAACATTTTCTCACTTAATTCATAATTTAATAATAATGTATTTTCTTCACTAACACTCATATTAAATAAACACCATATAGTATATAATTGCAACACAGTACTATACTAACTTGCATGGCATGAGAGATTGTATATAATATGAAATAATGCAAGCATAACAGTACATAGAATGAAAAAAATATATAAATTGCTAAAAATGGAGAAGTTTTGGAATTAAAGGTGCATTGCATAAAGTAATTGAAAATGAAGTTACATAAACGGAAATTACGGTATGAAATTGTTGCGAGAAATAAATCTAACTAGAAACGAAAACAATGAGAAAAATAAACTAAATCACTTATAGCATTTTCAAAAGCGTTTCTTCAAGTCTTCGATGGCGGAGTTCAAGTGATAGAATTGTTCGCAGGTTATGTCAGTCAATCCTATGATGTCCAATCGCATGCTCTTAATGTCTTCTTTAAATATATTAATGTCAGTTTGGTAGGCATTGAGAGTGTTCATGATGTTTTGTAAGTTGTTAGCATAATCTCCTTGATTCACTTCAGGGGTTTCATGTACTGCTCCAGTGGGGTCAATGTTATGGTAACCAGGAGGTGTCTCAGGGTCAGTTTCGACATTGGTCATTATATCATCTTTTATCTTTTAAGACTGAGGTGTTTCAGGAGTAGATGGATAATCAGGCGGGTTTAACTCATAAAGCCAATTATCCTTATTGTGAACACTTACTCTAGCATGATTAGGCAATGTGAACAGGGTTACTAATTCGTTCCGGATTAGGTACTCAAAAGGTGGATGTCCTAAATTCCTTATGATATGTCTATTGAAGCAGAAATTAAGATTCATAGGGCGGATTGTTCCTAGACGGTTGCACCTGTCCAGTCGGTACCTAAGTCCTATGGCATCAGCAATCATGGTTACAAGACCTCCTACTAATATAGGTAATTCAGGTTCTTCTTGGATACGGTTGAAGGTTTGCATCATGAAAGGTACACCATTAACAGGCTGTCCATTAGTGAAACATGACATAATAAATATTTCATCTTTAGAAACTCCGGTAATGTTTTCTTCTTTTCCAAAGAAGGTGTGGGCAAGGAATTTATGGAAGTAACGGAGAGCAGGATTATGGATCTCATCATTATTCATGTTATTTGGTTCAGGGTGGTAGTTTCCGGTTAAAGTTCCCCAAAAGAAATCTAGCTCCATATCCATCAATTCTACCTGTGTGGTAGTAAAAGCAAATGGTCCACTAGGGAATCCTAACAAGTCAGCTAGTTCTTTATGGTTAAAGTCATATTCTATTCCAAATAGGCGGAAACTAATAAATCCTTTCCTAAATCCAAAACCGCGCTCAGGTAGGTAAATTAAGGAGCTAAGGAACTCAAGGGTGAGCTCGCGGTAAGTCACAAACTTATGTTGGATCAATGCATTCTCCCATCCGAGTCGGTTTAACAAGTACATGACACTATCATGTATACCTAGGGTTTCCATAGTCTTATCATCCGGGTACAGGGTCAAATCCATTTGCCTCTGTGATAACTCTTCAAACTTCATTCTTTGGTTCCTACCTCTAAATTTGGTTTCCATATGGTTAATTGGTTGGTTAGCCATGGTCAGTGCAAATATGGGGGAAACAAATCAGTGGAAAAGACTTTGGAAAATCTGTAAAAAGTGATTTAAGATAAAAATAAGAAAATGAAATGCATAATGTAATGGCAATAATAGTAATATAAAATAGAACTATAAAATGACAAAACAATAAAACAAATAGTAAAACGATAAATAACAATATGCTAAAAGAAAAGAATAGTTTAAATAATTAAATAAGTAAATGGGTTGCCTCCCACTAAGCGCTGTTTTTATCGTCAAAAGCCTGACGTAATGCTTAGGTTTAGATTAATCAGGGGAATTAGTGGACAATTCTATAAGCTTTAGATTATTCGCATAATCTCTATTTTCAATTTTATGATAATGTTTTAAGCGTTGTCCGTTTACTATGAATGGTTCACTATTCCTACCCTTAATTTCTATTGCTCCACTCGGGAATACTTTAGTTATTTCAAAGGGTCCTGACCATCTAGATTTTAATTTTCCAGGGAAGAGCCTAAGTCTTGAATTAAAGAGGAGTACAACGTCTCCCACACTAAATTCTTTCCTAGATAGGCGTTTATCATGCCATCGCTTAGTTCTTTCTTTATATATCTTAGCATTCTCATATGCATCTAACCTTAATTCTTCTAATTCGTTAATGTCTAGGATTCGCTTTTCTCCTGCAGCATTATAGTTTATATTGAGAGTTCTGATCGCCCAATAAGCTTTGTGTTCTAGTTCTACTGGGAGGTGACAAGATTTTCCATAAACTAGTTTGAAAGGTGTAGTACCTATGGGTGTCTTGTAAGCGGTCCTATAGGCCCATAAAGCTTCATTAAGTTTAGATGACCAATCTTTCCGAGATATGGCGACAGTCTTTTCTAAGATTTGTTTAATTTCTCTGTTTGAGACTTCGACTTGTCCACTTGTTTGTGGGTGATATGGTGTAGCCACACGGTGTCTTACTCCATATTTAGATAGTAACTTGTCAAAGATTTTTGAAATGAAGTGCGAGCCACCGTCACTTATGACGAGTCTAGGCACACCAAATCTGGGAAAGATTATATTTTTGAAAAGCTTTATTACTACTCGTGTATCGTTTGTAGGAGAAGCTATGGCTTCAATCCATTTCGAAACATAATCAACAGCTACAAGTATGTAATTATTACCGAAATATGATGGGAATGGTCCCATGAAATCTATTCCCCAGACGTCGAAGATTTCTACTTCTAAAATTCCCTTTTGGGGCATTTCATCTCTTCTTGAAATATTGCCAGTGCGTTGACACCGATCGCAATTTATAACAGCGATATGGACATCCTTCCATAGATTAGGCCAGAATAAGCCGGCTTGCAAGATTTTTGCACAAGTCTTGGAAGTGCTTGCATGTCCACCATAAGGAGATGAATGACATTGAGCAATGACATCTTCTATTTCTTCTTCGGGAATACATCGGCGAAAGATTCCATCTGGTCCTCTTTTGAACAATAATGGTTCATCCCAATAGTAATGTTTCAGATTATGAAAGAATTTCTTTTTCTGCTGATAGGTTAGATCGGGTGGAAGAGCTCCTGCGGCTAGGTAGTTGACAATGTCAGCGTACCATGGCAGTCCTACAGTTGTCTGGATTGTTTCCACGGATTCTGGTTCATTTATATCTAGCTGAGCTAGGTCGATTCCTATTTGTGCTATCAGCTGTTCATACGGAAAATCATCGTTAATCGGCACTTGTTCGGGTTTAATACATTCTATTCTAGATAAATGGTCCGCTACGACGTTCTCAGTACCTTTCTTATCTTTTATTTCTAGATCAAATTCTTGTAAGAGTAAAATCCATCTTAAGAGTCTTGGTTTAGCATCTTTCTTAGTTAACAGATATCGGATAGCGGCATGGTCTGTGTAAATGATTATTTTCGCTCCAACTAGGTAAGAACGGAATTTGTCAAGCGCAAAGACAATTGCTAACAATTCTTTTTCTGTAGTAGCGTAGTTCATCTGGGCAGAGTCTAAGGTTCTACTGGCATAGTAAATCGCATGAAGTTTCTTTTCCTTTCTCTGGCCCAGAACTGCGCCTACAGCATAGTCACTCGCATCGCACATGATTTCAAAAGGTAATCTCCAGTCAGGGGGTTGCATGATTGGTGCGGTGATGAGGGCTGTTTTTAGAGTTTCGAATGCTTTAAGACAATCTTCATTGAATATGAACTCAGCGTCTTTCATTAATAAACCAGTAAGAGGTTTAGTGATTTTCGAGAAATCTTTGATGAATCGTCGGTAAAAACCGGCGTGTCCTAAAAAGCTTCGTATTTCTCGAACGGTTTTAGGGGGTTGAAGATCTTTTATTACTTCAATCTTAGCTTTATCAACTTCAATTCCCTTGTCGGATATTACATGACCTAATACTATTCCTTCGTTGACCATAAAATGACATTTCTCCCAGTTAAGCACGAGATTTACTTTTACACATCTTTCTAACACCATTTCTAAGTTCGATAAGCATCCTTCAAAACTTTGCCCGCATACAGAGAAATCGTCCATGAACACTTCCATGATGTTGTCTATAAAATCTGCGAAGATTGACATCATACATCTTTGAAAGGTTGCAGGAGCGTTGCATAATCCAAAGGGCATTCGCCTATAAGCGAACGTTCCATAAGAACATGTGAATGTAGTCTTCTCTTGATCATCAGGATGGATAGGGATTTGGAAAAATCCTGAGTAACCATCAAGATAACAGAAGTAAGAATGCTTGGCTAATCGTTCTAACATTTGATCTATGAAAGGTAGTGGGAAATGATCTTTTCGAGTGGCTTTGTTTAGTTTACGATAATCTATGCACACTCTATATCCCGTCACTACTCTTTGCGATATCGATTCGCCTTGAGCGTTTTTCACAACAGTGATACCTCCTTTCTTTGGCACTACATGTATTGGACTAACTCATTCACTATCAGAGATTGGATATATTATCCCGGCATCTAATAATTTCTTAACTTCTTCTTTTACTACAGTGCTAAGGGTTGGGTTAATTCTTCTTTGCGATTCTCTGGAGGTTCTGCAATCTTCTTCTAGTAGAATACGATGCATACAAACTGAAGGACATATTCCTTTGAGATCAGATATGTTATATCCTAATGCAGTTGGATATTTCTTCAAGACATCTAGAAGTTTCTTTGTTTCTATAGTTCCTAAACTGGAATTTACTATAACTGGTCTTTTACATTCAACGTCTAAGAATTCGTACCTTAGGTTATGAGGTAAAGTTTTTAATCCTAATGTAGGTTTAGCTTTACTTGGCACGGGATCCGGTGTAAGTGCTAAACTTTCGCTTAGTCTATCATCCTGATACGATTTTTGCCAATTATCATCTTCGAAAATCGGAGGGATTTGAATTTTCATTATTTCAGAATAAGTGGTCTCTTTCAGTTCCATTTCTCTTACACATTCGTCAATTACGTCCAATAGATAGCATGTATCCTCTATAGCTGGTGATTGTAAGAATTGTGTTAAAACAAATTCAACTTTCTCTTCACCTACTTCAAAGGTTAGCTTTCCTCTTTTTACGTCTATTATAGCTCCGGCGGTAGCTAAGAATGGTCTTCCTAGTATGATAGGTGTAGTGGAGTCTTCAGAGATGTCCATGATTATAAAATCAGTAGGGATGTAGAATTGTCCTATACGTACTAGGACGTTTTCTAGTATGCCTACAGGATATTTAACAGAGCGATCGACTAGTTGAACAGACATTTTAGTTGGTCTTAGGTATCCCATGTCTAGCCTTTTGCAAATCGTTAAGGGCATAACACTGATATTGGCTCCTAAATCGCATAGAGCTTTGTCAATGACGAATTTTCCTATTACACAGGGTATAGAGAAACTTCCTGGATCTTTTAGCTTAGGAGGCATTTTATTCTGAATTATGGCGCTACACTCGGCAGTAAGTGTAACTGTTCCGTTATCCTCTATCTTTTTCTTATTGGATAAGATTTCTTTTAAAAACTTAGCATACGAGGGTATTTGGGTAATTGCTTCTGTAAACGGAATAGTAATATTCAACTGTTTCAGAAGTTCGACAAATTTCTTAAATTGACCCGTCGTCTTGGAATTTATTAATCTTTGAGGGTACGGAATTGGTAGTTTATAGGGTGGTGGAGGCACATAAGGTTGTTCTTTCTCCGCTACCTCTCGATTGTCATCTTCCTTTTCTTCTGGATCATTCACCACTTCAGTCGGTTTATCCGGTTTTTGGTACATGGCTGGATTGTCAAGTCTTGGATCGGTAGGTCCGTCAAGTTCCTTGCCACTTCTTAATATTACAGCGTTAGCATGTCCTTTCGGGTTAGGTTGAGGTTGTCCAGGGAATACTCCAGCTGGTGCAGCAGTAGGTGCTTGTTGTTGAGCTACTTGTGAAATCTGAGTTTCAAGCATTTTGTTATGTGTAGCTAATGCATCTACTTTGCTTACTAATTGTTTAATCTGCTCACTAGTGTGAATGTTTTGGTTTAAGAAGTCCTTGTTTGTTTGAGATTGGTTAGCTATAAAGTTCTCCATCATCAATTCAAGGTTCGATTTTCTAGGGATATTAGGAGCAGTCTTTTGATATCCTGGTGATGTAGCTGGTGCTTGACCTGGTGCGTAATAAGCATTGTTATTCTTATAGGAGAAGTTTGGATGATTCTTCCAACCTGGGTTGTATGTGTTTGAGTAAGGGTTTCCTTGAGCATAATTCACTTGATCAGTGGGAGTTCCTGCCAATAGTTGACAATCAGAAACTTCGTGTCCTGGGACTCCACATAACTCACAGTTAGGTGTTACTGCAGCCACGGTGGCTGTAGGTGTTATGGCCAAGTTATCGATCTTTTGGCTTAGTTGGTCGAACTTCGCATTGACTTGGTCCATACTACTTACTTCGTACATACCTCCCTTTGTTGGTTTTTCAGTCGCGACTCTCTCGCTTCCCCAAAGGTAATGATTTTGAGCCATACTTTCGATAAGTGCATAGGCATCTCTATATTCTTTGTCCATCAATGCACCACCCGCGGCAGCGTCAATTGTCATTCTTGTATTGTACATAGGCTAATCATCTGCATAGCATAGCATAGCCAGTCATCCAACAAGGTACCAAGCACTATTCTCATCTCTATGATCCTATCAAGAAGTTATTATTCAAATTCAAGCATATTCAAGTCATCAGAAAGAATTGGAAAGCTAAAGAAGTCAGTGGATCAAGCAGTGCATCTATCTCCTATCTGAGGGTATCTGAAGATCATCAAAGAATTTGTGAGCTGTGAATGGAGTATGGAGTGTATATAGACACCATGGAGGACTTAGAAAGTCATTTGGAGAAGGGGACAAGTCATTGATATGATCACAAGAATTGCAGTTGAAGGCAGTCAACTAGGGTTTCATCTGGGTCAACCCTGGGTCAACTCTAGGTCAATTGACTGATTGAAAGGCATTGGGGTCTATTAGAGAGATGTGGGGTTCATCATTTGACATGAAGAATAAGGATATGGTGTTGTTCTAAGAAGAAATCAAGAGAAATCAAGGAGAAGAGGAGTTTCTAAATTAGGGTTTCTGTGTAAAATCCCCTAGTTTAGGTCAAACTTCCAAGCAAGACAAGTCAAGATGCAAGCTTCAAATGGATCCTTGGTCAACATGAAACTTGTAGAGGATCTCAAGACCTTTAATTTGAGTGGTGGAATACATCAAGGAGATTTATAGAACTCAAGTTATGGTCCTTGCAAGTTACAGGTCATCTGAGGTATTTGAAATTTTGTCTGTGAAAGTTACTTGTCTTCCAAGCAACTTTTACCCCTCAAGGAGATTTCAAATGAATTTCTGGAAAACATAAGAGTTGTTCCTAATTGTCTTAGCTTTCTAGAATGGTATGGTATGCCTTCATATGATTTGTGGAACTCTACTTATGGTCTTGGCAAGCAAAGGGTATTTTGGTCATCTGAGAATTACAGGTCATTTCAAGCCTATGCCCAAAACTCATACAAGGAAGCTTCAAATGGAAAACTTCACAACATCAAACTTGCTCCAAATGACATTTTGAGTCTAGAAAAGTGACCATGAAAGATTGGAAAGACTCATAGCTCAAGGTTTCAAAATTGGTGGATTTAATGAATAAAAAATGACCTAAAATGGAGATTTTTCATATTTTGACCAAATGGGGTGAAATTATAGGTCATTTTGATTGGAAAAAATGTTTTAAGAACATTGGAAAAAGTGTATTTTTGAGTTTGGTTCAAGATTTGAAAGTTATGGTTGGTTACTTACAAAAGAAGTTACATAATCCAAAATGCAAGGAAAGTGTGCATGGGAAGTTTCTCCAAGGTTCTAGGACTTTCTATTTCCATCTATATATTGAATTGAAGAGCTTCATGCCATGGTTGGTGATTCATTTTGTGCATGATACCAAGTTTCACATCATTCTTCCAATTTGCAAAAGCATCTCAAACTCTCTCAAATCTCTATCAATTTCCATTTTTCTTGATCTGATCATCATCAATATCATTCATAGATCACAATTCACACAAGAGCTTGGTTGAATTGAAGAGAATTCGTGCCATACAACTTCATCATCCAAAGTGCAAGAAAGTTTCAATTACAAGATCCAAGAGGTTTGAGCCAGAATTATTGCATACAGAACTCAAGAGCAAGGTCACTGATCAATTTCCAATCACTGCAAGCATCAGATCCAAGGATTTCCATAGTTGTTTTCACCATTTACACCAGGTTAGTTTCCTCTTTGAATTGCATGATTTAGTTAGGATCATAGAGAATTGTTAGCATAGAACGGTTAGGATAGGTTAGATGATGGATTTCACAAAGTTTGGAGAAGTTTCATGGAGGTTATCAATGGTGTACCAAAACTGTTAGAGCTTATAACATCAAGAATAATGCATGATAACCTTGGATAAATGGCTTAGAATGATCAGTGTGAAGTGTAGATTAGGTTAGGATAAGATTGGGAAAGAATTGAAGTGGTTGATGACAGGTGAAAATGGTGGAGTCAGCATGTTCAACCTATCGGGTTTGTTTCTTGAGTGAGTTTTAGAGGAAGATAATGGCATGGTTGTGTAGAGGGAAAGAAGTAGAGTATTTTTGCTCTTTGAATCGTGTGATTTCATGGAGAATCAAGGGAGAACAGAGAACTGGAAAACTCGTGCATGGTGAGGTTTCTTTCTGAATCTAGGGTTTCTTGAGGTTGAAGATGATGGACAGCCGTTGGATCCATCTGTTGACCTTGACTATGAGACTAATCCAATGGCTGCGATTTAAACTGAAAACGGAGGGAGATTCAAAAGGCTATACGCACCGTTTCATTAATAATTCTGACTGGGCTTTGTGATTCTTTGCTAATGCCACCCCCTAGTCACCAGGCCCAATGAGATTTCAACTAAAATCTTACTATTTGCACCGTCCTTATGTTTTTTCTTTTCATTTGTTTTTCTGAGCATGCATTGGGCCCAGACGCGCTTGCTATGCGCCCCCCCCCAGTCTGGGCCTATTCTCTTATTTCAATTGGTTTTACTACTTGATGCACCCCTCAGCCAAATTAATTCCATTTTATTTCTTTCATTTTATTTTAATTCATTGAAAATCCATAAATAATTGAAAAAGGCATGATTTTAATTGGTTCTTTTTGCATATTATTCATAATTTTGTTAAGAAAAATATCACATAAAAAAATTCCAATTTCATTTTACTTTTATATTTTTAGTATATTTTTCTTTTAAATAGGATTAAATAATGTTTAGTTTAGTGCATGATTTTGTTAATTTTGGTTTGATTAGATGCTTTAATATTTTTGATTCATTCTTTTTAGGTTGATTAGCATAGACCTTGATCTTGTATATAAAATTTAATTCACAATTTTAGGATTTAATATTAGGTGATTTGTTTAGGTGTGAATAACATGATCAAAACTAGGGTTTAGGAGATAACATAGGAGAATTAAATCATTTCCCTTAGGAGTTGTAGATTGAATCTTTGGGGTATGGGACTATAGGGATTATGGGTAGATAGTAGATCCCTTAGAAAATATTAGGATTCCCCTACTGCTATCAGTATACTGCTTATATTTGTTTGACTGTGTGGTGTGCCCTCTCTAGGGTTATTTCATTTGTCTGTGTGGGGTATTGGGTTTGCTTGGGGATTGGTAGAGCTGAAGACTTGTGATGATGAAGTCCATTGGAGATCAAAAGGATGAAGACCAACTTCCAGAGTTGATGAGGAGAGTCCTTTGCTGGCAGCTGTTGAGGAGTGTAGGATTTAGGAGCTAGGCAGAGCTCTAGAGTAGAGGACTTGATTCTCAAACATGGAAGGTCTTGATTGCCTCCATCCCTCTTTGTGATGCAGAGTCTCTCTAAGACACTCACCCCCTTCCTTTGGAAGGCTTGGTGATAGTGTCTAAGAGATAGAACTCTTGAGATAAATATTCTATGTGTTGTTAGCAGTCTGTTTGCCACCCTTGGTGGTCAACTAATTGCTTAACACCCAATTCACTCTTGTGATTTCTTCCTCAGCTTGGAGATTGAGACTTGAAGAAAAGCCATTGCAGATGGAAGACTGATGACAGAGACCTTTCTTGAAGGCTATGGAGATGAAGACTGAGGCTTGCTTGAAGCTTGTAGCTGTTCAATGATGACTTGAAGACAGATGTTGATGCAGAGCTGCTGTGGCTGTTTATTTTTAGCTGTTTACTTCTTGATGTATTGATTGGTTTTCCCTGACTGTATTGTTTGTTGTTTACCCTGTCAGGTTGAAAGTGAATTCTGTTCACTTTTGCCTATTGTTTTCTAGGTTCGAGGTTGAGTGGGACTCCCTTGCCTCGCTTGTATTGCTGCATCCATGCATTTTACTGCTTTACTGTATATATATGCTATTGTTTCTGTTTCCGTCTATTCCCTTAGGATCTCGGTTTCTTTCTGTGCAAGAGAGGAACATGATAGACATTAGGTCTTAACCCATGCATGATAACATTAGGATAGTTTGATCCCCTTCGCAACCGTAGGTTAGAGTTCTGTCTCTTCTTTCTCAAAATAAACAGAAAAACACAATAAGATTTCAACCACAATAAAAGACACTTCTTCCGTAAAAGAATATGAACTCATCAAAACGTCATTTTTGTCCGCTGGGGCTGTTAATCAGAAAACCCTTTTTCAGAAGGAATAAAAACAATCAAGACAGACTTGTGTCGTACGTGGCCCGAACTACGTTCGCTTTGATCTTTCATGCTGTATGAAAGTACGTAGGCATAGGATGCGATATCCTAGCGAGCAACCTTCCCCTCCTTTCCCGTAGGTAGGCGAACTACGTTGACTCTGATTTCTCGTTCCAGACGGGAATACGTAGGCATAAAGTGCGATACTTTGCCGAGTCATTTTCTTTTCTTTCAACCCCTGACCTGTAGTTTAGATAGAATAACAATCCATACCCGAAAACAAGCGTGGATCCCGTCGAGTACGACGGACGTGAGGGGTGCTAATACCTTCCCCTTGCGTAACCGACTCCCGAATCCAGGTTTTGGTTGCGATGACCATACCTTTCCCGTCTTTGTGGTAGGTTTACTCTGAGCGTTTCCTTTCCCTCCTGTGGGATAAATAACGCACGGTGGCGACTCTTCTGTTCAGCCGGCGCCGATTTTCGCAGTAGCGACAACTGGCGACTCTGCTGGGGATCCAACGTCCCCTGGCTGCTAAGGACTGCGATAGTTCCTTATGCATTTGGGATCCAACGTCCCTTAAGAGAGTCAATCCTAGCGCTTGTTTTCCCGTCGAGGATTTTGTATGGATTTACTTTTTCTGTATTTTACATTTCAGCATTTTATTATTATTATTATTGCTGTGTTGTGGGGTGTGACGGGTGTTCCATGATTGAGAGATAAGCCGGACCTGGGCTTGAGTGCACCTAGATTTAGAGTGGAGATTAGTGGGCGCGCACGTGCTTTGCATGTCCTAGTGTCCCGTGAAATCCACACTCAGACGAGGTTCTTCTGGTTGGCCTCCTGTCCTGCCCCTTGGGTGGCTCGGGTTGCTGGTTAGTTGGATTGTTGACTCTGGGGACCGATCATTTGGAAGTTGGCTAAGTGAGGCCTCTTCAGGATTTGATGATGCCACTCCTTCTGGGAATTGTATCATCAACCCTGAAAGTCTGTGACGCCGACGACCGCATAGGATGCCATACCTTTGTCAGTTACTAGGACATCTACCTGTGAGAGGGTTTGGGGTTATGCAGGTAACTAGACCTTCAGATACCGGTTATTTCTTGATCTGAGATCCTGGGTATTTATGGACAGTAAAGAGGTCTATCAGAGACCAGTCAGAGTTATGGTTTGAGGTCTGTTAGAGACCAGTTGAAGTTATGTTATGAGGTCTATCAGAGACCAGTGTTAGAGATTCATGCTGGGTCTATCTGAGACCAGGGTTTGAGGAATTCTATAGGGTCTATCTGAGACTTGTTGATATGGTTCAGGCTTCTCAGCTATGGCACTTGGTCCCTGTTGCATGTTGCTTGCATTGCATTATTTGCATAATCATTATCATTGCATCCCATTAACGTGTGTCTGTGCTGCAGGTGCATTTGCATATTCCCTGTTTCTAGTGTCTGGACTTCTGAGTACTGATTATGGCTGGTTTGAGGATGACAGTTGCGTACAAGCTACCTATTCCTGATATTACTCCACTCCCGGGTCTGATTTCTCTGGCAGATGAGGATGTTCGTAGAAGCTTCAGGCAGAGTTACGGACGGTTGTTGGGTTTGGTTCGCAAATCCACTGATGATGAATTGAATGGGCTGTACACCTCAACTCACACTCTCGTGGTCTTATATCAGATCTTATCCCTAAAGCCCTATGCCTGCTCTCGCTAGCCCATAAGTGTTTAGAGGTAATTTTTGGAAACTAAGTAATTCTAATTTATCTTAAAGCGCTCTCGCTGTGTTTAATTTAAATGCCTAACTTTAGCTATCTGGTTAAAATCTCACACTCTCGTGGTCTTGACCTAACCTAATACTCTTTTCTTACTCTCGTAACGAAAAGATCTATTTCAATTAAAAAGTATCAGCCAGAATGTTAAGTGATTAATTATTTTCAGCCTATGGTTATATTTACCGGTTAAGTTTGTTATAACTACATACCGCCCTAAGGTGTTTAACTACTCATCGATGTTGAACCAGACAGAGACAGAGAATTAAATAATAACGTACTCATGGCAGAAAAATAAATAAACATTATAATTAAATTAAATTGCAATATAATGAAAAACCTGGTTAACAAATATTCGAGCAGACTCCTTCTTCCACAGACCGGAAAGCTTGGAGTTGGCAGAAATTGAAAATAAACGAATGCTGAAGGTTTAGAAACAAATAAATGTATAACAATTTCCTGATGTTGGAAATTGTTATATGGTTGGTTTGGATACAAATAAAAACGAAACAGAAAACTAAAAATAATGCGGGAATAGAAAGGCTGGTTCGTAATACAGTTCGGCAGAGCTTCCGCAGAAATTTGAATAAAGAAATTTGTCTCCCTGTGTTCACAGAACTTGTACTATTTATAGAGTCCTTAATGGGCTGGATTTTTGGTCCTTTGTTGCATGGGCCTTGCTGAAGTTGTTGAAGGAATGCTGGAACGTGGCAACAAAATGGGAGAAGTGGTCTTCACGTAATGCCAAGAGGAGAAGTAAGAGGAGAAGTGGTCTTCACGTAATGCCTTGACGTAGTCTGAGTCAAAACCAAGTTTTACCCTTGTTACGGTCGTGACAAGGTCTTCACGTTCGTAACTTGAGGTTTTTAAGTGTCACGGTCGTGACCACTCTCTTACGGTCGTGATGGCTCAAATTGGGGTGTCACGGTCGTGACACCCTTGTGACGATCGTGGCTGCAACAAATTATGCAGTCTTTGCAGGCTTCTTCATTTCTTCATCTCTTTATGGTTTCTTTTGTTCCTTTTGCTCTTAATTCATGATTTAGCTCCATATAATGATGTACCTGCAAAATGGTAAGAAAAACTCGAGAAATCGAGTGTTAAAACGGTGAATATGCGATAAAACGTTAATGAAACCTAGCAATATAATCGATGCGTTTTCTCGTTATCACTGATTTTATCTTTGGGCCTACCATGGAGGAGTATGTAGAGTTTACTGAGCTGCCGGTACAGAATGCAGTTCCTTTTATTCACTCTGCCGCTGAGCCCAAGTTGGAGGATTTAGCTAAGGCCTTGCACATGAATGCTTCTGAGCTGCTGATGACCGCTTGGCGAGGGGTTCCGGGTTTCTCTCTCCAGTTTCTGGTGGTTAAAGCTCAAGAGTATGCCAAGAATGGGTGTTGGGTGGTCTTTAACGCTATTTTGGCTCTACGCATTTATGGGATAGTGCTGTTTCCCAATTTCCCAAACTTCGTGGACATGGATGCATTTCATCTGTTTGCTGCTGGCAACCCGGTACCTACACTGATCGGGGACTTCTACCATTCGATGCACTACAGAAATGAGAACAGGAGAGGCAAGAACGTCTCTTGTTGCGTGCCCTTGCTGTACATGTGGTTTAAGAGCCATCTTCCCCTGAATGGACCTTTTGTGGATAGTGCAACTACAGCTGATTGGCCAGAGCGTATGATGAGGCTTTCTTCTGAAGACATTGAGTGGTTTGACCGAGACTTGCTTGGGTCTGAGCTTATTTTCAGTTGTTCTGGGTATCCTAATGTTCCGTTGATAGGGAGAAAAGGGTGCATCAACTACAACCCATCTCTATTTGTCCGCCAGTTTGGATATGCGCTGAAGAACCCACCTCAGGAGGAAGAAGTACAGGAATCTCTGTACTTCACCGGTGATTTGAATGGAGAGTTACTAGCCAAGCTTCGACATGCCTGGATGCGTATTAACAGAAAAGGGAAACCACTACTGGGGAAGAATGATTGTCAGGCATATGCACCCTACAAAGCATAGATCCGAGAGAGAGCCAGACAGTTACCGATGCCATTTCCAGCTGCACCAGTCTCTGTTCATACTCCGGTGAAAGAGCCAACTACTGTTACTAGGGAGGCCTACGAGCAAGTTGTTAAAGAAAAGTAAGCCTTGATGAAGATCAACGAAGGGTTAGAACAAGAGCTAGCTCAGATGCGCAGTGAGAAAAACAAGGCTGTGCATGCTTTCCAACAGCAGATCGAGCTAGTAAACAGACTAGGGGCTGAGTTGACTGAGGAGAGAAAGAAGTGCGAACGTCTGGGGCAAGAGTTCAGAAGCTCCCATGACATGTTGGAATCCAAAAAGAAAGCACTCGACGCCGCCCACCGGGAAATATCTTCTTGTAACAAGACATGGAATGCTACGCTGACCAACAATAAGAAGAGGGAAGATAAATTGAAGCAGCAAATTTCCGACCTCGAAGAGCAGTTGAAGGCTAGCATTAAGAAGTATGAAGAAGAGGTAATGACCAGGTATAGTCTCCAGAATGCATTGAACAAGGCCATCGAAGGCAGGAACGAAGCTGTGTCTCAGAAGCGGAAGCTAGAGGATCGCTTCGGAGAAGGGGCATGGGAAGAAACCGCTGGTGACGTGCGACGTGTTCTCAAGAGAAGAAACCAACTTGTTGAGGGTCTTCTTACCCGACCAAGCCATCCGGAGACCAAGAAGTTGCTAGAAGAGTATCAGGCTTATGAGTGTATTTGACCATTTCATGTATTGATGCTTTATTTGCATAGCGCTGACCATCACCAGGATTGTTGGTTGAGGTCATGCCTTCTTATTGTACACTCAGTGATATTGTATTCTTGGCTTATTGGATTTCTCTGCAATATATGAGGCTTTCTATGATTCAGCTCCGATCTTCGTATTTCTAGCACTGTCACTGCACTGGCACCCTCGCACTAGAATCGGGGAATGAATTTCCCTAATGCACAGACACACATTGCATTGCATTCATATTCATATTGCATTACAGGTGATTACTGAGTGGTATCTTATTGCTTGCACTGTACCAGGTCTTTTCAGGATTGAAGATCAGCGCCCACACCGATACTCCACTCGCACCAACTGTCGAAGAATCATGGATCAAATGCAGAACGAGATGCAAGACATGCGCGAAAAGCTAGCACTCTTCATGCAGACCATGGAGACTATTGCAAAAGGTCAGGAGAATTTGCAAGCTATGGTGCAGCCTCTGTTGGTCAGAAATGCTGGACATGGGAATGAGGATCATCAGTCTGTGCGAGTCGACACTGTTCATGGGGATGGTACTCCCACACCAGTGGCTCCACCTGTAGTCAATATACCTGCTGTCAATGTCAACAACGCTACTGCTGCTGGGAACGGTAACGTTGGAATTGGGAACGAGACTGCTGTCCATAACGTTGGGCTTGGTGATGTCAACTTGGGTGATAATATGGGAGGCAACGACTTCGGTAATGCTGGATTCGGCTTCAACGACCAGGGGTTCGATAATGCGGGGAAATATGGTTTCAATACTCAAGGCTTCGGGCAGGACGATTTTGGTATGACTAATCAGGGTTACGGAGGATTCGGAAATGGAAATGGCGCTGGGTTAATGACTTTCGGACCTGCTGGAGTTGCTCCGGGGTACGGCAACAGAGGGCGAGGCCCGACAATAAATCAGATTAGAGCTGGCCGTAACAACGGATACGATGGGTATGGAGCTGGGAATGGTAACTGGCAGGAGGACCAGCAAGAGGACGCTTTCTCCGGTGGAGGTTTCGAAGGGCCAATGGATGACTCCCAGAGGATTAGAATGCTAGAAGAGAAAATGGGGGGGGTCGTGAATCAAAGTGCTGTGGGCCTAGACATGTCAACAATGGGTCTGGTACCTGGCTTGAGGGTGCCAATCAAATTCAAAGCTCCCACATTTGATAAGTATAAAGGGGACACTTGTCCAAAAGTGCATGTGCGGTCATATTACAGAAGGATGTCTGCGTATTCTACTGATGAGAGGATGCTAATGCATTTCTTTCAAGATAGCCTGTCTGGTCCGTCCCTAGAGTGGTATATGGGATTGGAGCCAACGCATATAAAGACATGGAAGCAGCTGGCAGAGGCATTTGTAGCTCACTATAAGTATAACAGCGACTTGGCACCCAACCGGGTCCAATTGCAGGGGCTGTCTCAGAAGAAGGGTGAGAGCTTTAAAGAGTATGCGCAGAGATGGCGCGACATGGCTGCTAGGGTCCATCCTCCTCTAGAGGACAAGGAAATGAATGACATGTTCATAGGAACATTCACAGGCATGTTTTATGACAAGTTGTTTCACACATCTTTGGGCAGTTTCTCAGACTTAATTCTGATGGGAGAAAAGATCGAAAGCAACATTAAACAGGGAAGATTCCAAGCTGAGGAATCTACTGCATCTGGCAATAACAGAAAGGATTTTGGTGGGCGCCGTCAGGGCGATGCAAGCGCAGTGTTTGGGGGCCAAGGCCGAGGCAGAGGCAGAGGTCGAAACCAGTATAATCAGCCGCAGCATGTGGCAAGTGTTACTATTCCGTTTCAGCAACAACCAATCCAACAACAACAGCAACAGCAGCCGCAGCAGGGGGCACAGCCTGCCCAGTGCAGATTCCAGGGGGGGTAAACCAAGGAGAGTGTTTGAGAAGCCACCTTCAACGTATGCAGATCTGTTACAGACGTTGTTAGGGTTGAATTTGGTAGAGAAGAGAACTCTGGCACCAATAACAGGCACTCCTCCGTATGGTTATGATGCAAGCAGGCACTGTGAATTCCACTCTGGGGCCCCGGGCCACGATGTAGAGGGTTGCCATGCATGCAAGCATGTTGTGCAGGATCTATTGGACAGTAAGGCTATCAATTTCGGAACGGCAGGTCCGAATATAGTGCAGAAGCCCATGCCTAACCATGGGGCAAACGCCATTCTGACTGAGGAGGGTTTGAATTTGATTATGAATGTCGATTATTTAAAGACACCGTTGTGTGAAATAAAGAGCCGATTATTGCAAGGGGGTGTCTATCCAGGATGCGACGAGTATTGTTTAGAATGCTGGACCCTGGCTGGGGGTTGTGATGACTTAAAGAAAGGTATTCAGGCTTTAATAGAGGGCGGCACACTGCAGTTTGACCGAGCAGCAACTGAAGAACCTGCAGGGGCATTAGCAGATAATCAGAGTGATGTGGCCACTGTAACAATTCCTCGGAAAACGATCACCATAACGGCACCGGCCCAGCGACCACCGATCACTATCACGAAGGTCAGACCAATCCCGTACGAGAGCACAAAAGCAGTCCCATGGTCATATGGGTTGGAAGTGTATTGTGACGGAGTAAAGATTGATGTTAATAAGCAGCCAGCCGAGACTGTAGACAATGTTGTTGGTACCGGAGGTATGACAAGGAGTGGAAGAATCTTCATATCGCCTGAGGTAGAGGCCGAAAGACTGGCGAAAGGAAAGGGGAAGATGGTTGAGAATGTCCCTGTGCAGGCAAGTGAAAAAGAAGCGGCATCGAAAGATGTAGAAGAGTTCATGCGCTTGATTCGCAAAAGTGATTATAAGATTGTGGAGCATTTGCAACAGACGCCGTCAAAGATATCTATCCTGTCGTTGCTATTATGTTCTGAAGCTCACAGAAATGCTTTGTTGAAAGTCCTGGATACTTCCTTCGTACCCCAAGATGTTTCCGTAAATTAGCTGGAAGGAGTGTTGGCACATGTGAATGCAGGCCATAGCTTGGGCTTTACAGACTTCGATTTGACCCCAAAGGGGAGGGAGCATAATATGGCGCTGCACATCTCCGTGGAGTGTAGAGGATCAGTCATGTCTCATGTACTGGTAGACACCGGGTCTTCCTTAAATGTGCTTCCCAAGAAAGCAATGATGAAGCTAGATGTCAGAGGAATCCTGTGCACGCCCAGTGACTTGGTGGTCAGGGCATTCGATGGCACGCGAAGAACAGTTTTTGGGTCTATAACATTGCCTCTACAGGTGGGGCCGGAGGTTTTCGCGACTGAATTTTATATCATGGACATCCAGCCTGCATATAGCTGCCTTCTTGGACGACCCTGGATCCATGGGGCTGGGGCAGTCACGTCTACCTTGCATCAAAAGTTGAAATATATGGTAGGAGACAGCGTGGTCACCGTATATGGAGAAGAAGACATCCTGGTCAGCCATCTGTCGTCATTTAAGTATGTGGAGGTCGATGGAGAGATTCACGAAACACCCTGCCAGGCATTTGAAGGGTTGCGCATCAAGGACAAAGGTCTCGGGCCGAGCAAAGTGTCGGAGGTGGCCGTCTCATCATATAAAGAAGCTCAAGCTCTGGTAGAGACCGGTGAGACAAAGGGCTGAGGCAAAGTGTTGGATATTCCTGTGAAGATGGACCGATTCGGGTTGGGATATCAACCGTCGTCATCAACACCTGCTGTGGGGGCACCCCGTTTCAGAGGACCAATAACTATCACTGCCAGTGGTGTATGCCATGAGACCATCAACGCTGCTTCAGAGTCTGACGAAGGAGACAACGATTGCGATATGGACGCCTGGATTCAGCCGAGCGTGCCAGGACAGGGATTGTGCAACTGGTCTATTCAGGAGATTGTTCCTGTGACTCTTAAACAGTAATGCTTTGTTTTATTAATTGTTGAACAATCTGGTGTCTTGCCCGGGGCATCATGATTTGCTTAGGGCTGTGCTGTTAGGAACATTGTGTGTTTATCATTAAATAAAAGGCGTTTTTTCATGTGCAAATATTGCGATCTCTGTTTTTCATGTTTTGTGTTTTTCAATAAAATGGCAACGTGGTTATTCGCTTTATACGCATTTTGAAGCATTTAACCATTCCTTTTGCAGGATCACATTTTTAGATGACATCCTTGAACCACCTATGACTCGTCCCGACTTTGAACACTCGGTATTTCAGGCCGAAGAGGAGATTGTTGAAGATAATGACGTTCCTGAAGAATTGTCTTGGTTGGTGAAACAAGAAGAAAGAGTCATTCTGCCTCACGAAGAGGTCATCGAAATCATTAACCTGGGGTCGGAAGGGGTTGAAAAGAATATACGTATAGGAGCCGCACTGCAGAGCGACATCAAGCGAAGACTGGTTGAAATGCTCAGAGAGTATAGTGATGTGTTCGCTTGGTCATATGAAGACATGCCAGGGCTCGATACAGATATGGTTGTGCACCGTCTGCCGTTGAAAGAAGAATGCCCGCCGGTCAAGAAAAAACTTCACAGAACTAGACCAGACATGGCAGTGAAGATCAAAGAAGAAGTTCAAAAACAGTGGGATGCTGGTTTCCTAGCTGTGACAAAATATCCCTCATGGGTCGCTAACATCGTACCAGTGCCAAAGAAAGACGGTAAAGTGAGAATGTGCGTAGATTACCGCGACTTGAATAAAGCGAGCCCGAAAGATGATTTTCCGCTTCCTCATATCGATGTGCTAGTTGACAACACTGCTCAATACTCCGTATTCTCCTTCATGGATGGCTTCTCGGGCTATAATCAGATTAAAATGGCGTCAGAGGACATGGAGAAGACTACTTTCATAATGCCTTGGGGAACATTTTGTTACAAAGTGATGCCCTTCGGATTAAAGAATGCTGGGGCAACGTATCAGCGTGCAATGACGACTCTTTTTCATGATATGATGCATAAGGAGATCGAAGTTTATGTTGACAATATGATTGCCAAATCCCAGACGGAGGAAGAGCATCTGGTGAATCTACTGAAGTTATTCAAAAGGCTTAGGAAGTTCAGGCTGAGACTGAACCCTAACAAGTGCACCTTCGGGGTGAGATCGGGTAAACTGCTGGGGTTTATTGTAAGCGAAAGAGGAATAGAGGTCGATCTTGCTAAAATAAAAGCAATACAAGAGATGCCGACGCCTAAAACAGAGAAAGAGGTGCGCGGGTTTTTGGGGAGGTTGAACTACATCGCTCGGTTCATATCTCACCTAACTGCTACGTGTGAACCATTGTTCAAGCTGTTGAAGAAAGATCAAGCTGTAACGTGGAACGAAAATTGTCAAAAGGCGTTCGATAAAATAAAGCAGTATTTGCAGGAACCTCCTATTTTGATACCCTCGGTGGCAGGGAGACCCTTGATTATGTATTTGACGGTTCTTGAGGGAAGCATGGGTTGTGTTCTCGGTCAACACGACGAGACAGGAAGAAAAGAGCATGCGATCTACTACTTGAGTAAGAAATTTACAGAATGTGAATCTCGATATTCAATGCTTGAAAAAACTTGTTGCGCGCTAGCCTGGGCCGCCAAGCGTTTGAGGCAATACATGCTGAATCATACAACCATGCTCATCTCGAAGATGGATCCTATCAAATATGTATTTGAAAAGCAGGCGTTATCAGGGAGGATTGCCCGTTGGCAGATGGTCTTGACTGAATATGACATCCAGTATGTCTCGCAGAAGGCTATAAAGGGGAGTGTGCTGTCTGAGTACTTGGCGGAGCAGCCTATTGAAGATTACCAACCGATGAGGTTTGATTTTCCTGACGAGGATATCATGTACCTAAAGATGAAAGATTGTGAAGAGCCGTTGCCAGACGAAGGACCAGAATTGGGTTCCAAGTGGAAGATGATCTTTGACGGAGCTGTTGTTGCACCCCAAAATTTGCCCTCACAATACAAGACTTTGTGTTCCAAGAAGGTTCACAAGGTTCACAAAATTCATAATTGGTCAGAAGAGTTGACAATTCCCTCAGACAATGCACCTCCTAAGCAGTGCATCCAAAACTAGGGTTTTGACTTTAATCAGGCTAAATGGACTTCCAAGACTTCAAGTGAGCTTCATAACATCTTATATGTGTATAAGAACCCCCATGTCAAGTTTCAAGACTTTTCTCAAAAGTTTGCTCAGTCAGATGATCAGATAAGTCAAAAGCGGTCAATGCAGTTAAAAGGTCAAACTGAGGTCAACTGTGGTCAAACCAAAGTCAAACTTCATGATTTTTTTTGCCAACATCAAAGAGAGGTTGGGTGAGAAATATTATCATAATAACTGTAATACCCCAAATTTTGCCCTAAGATTTGTCGTCGCATTTCATTGCATTTAATCAATTACTAACAAATTTGTGTAGTCGTTTGACTTTTTGCAGGTAAATATCATATGGCATGCATTTTTTTTCTAAAAAGTAAAAATGGCACAATTGGCAGGAGGACATGTGTAAGGAGTTATGAGTGTGAGAGGTTGAGAGTTCGAATCTCACCTTTGTCATTTTTTTTGTTTTTTATTATTTTTACTCTAAATTTTTCTATCTTTCATTAAAAAAATAACAAAAATAGTTTTTTATTATTATTTAATTATTATTTTCGTATTTTAATTAAATCATTTTTTAAAATATTATTTTTTTCACTTTTTTCTAAATTATTCATAAAAATATCCAAAAAATCATAAAATAAAAAATATTGAAAAAAATTTTGTTCTTTTTATAATATTTTTTATTTTAGGAATCAATAGGATTATTAGTTTTTATTTTAAGTTTATTTTAATTATTTTAAATTATTTAAATTTTATTTTTTCTTAACTAATTATTTAGTTTGGGCTTTAAAATGGGCTTTAGGGACATTATTGACAATTTGGTGTTAACCCTAATTTGTTCCCTATATATACATGTGTTGCCTTGTTGGAAAAGAGGAGAGAATAAAAAAAACCTAAGAGGAGTGAGTGCCGTTTGCCGTTATTTAGTTTTCTTCTTCATCCATTACTATTGTTTCTTTTTCTTCATCGTTTACCGTTATTTCTTTTCCTTCATCTATTACTGTTGTTTCTTTTTCTTCATCTTTTACCGTTATTTCTTTTTCTTCATCTATTACCGTTATTTCTTTTTCTTTATCTATTACTGTTACGTTTATATATATATAATTTTTAAATTGTTAGAGTTTATATATATAAGATTTTTGATCGAATTATGTCGATACGATGTTTGCACATTTGTGTGCATGACGCGTGACATTTGTGTTAGTTCGATCTGGTTGCGATGATCGCATTTTTGTGTGAGCAATAATACTATTTTTTGCTTAATTTCTTTTTCTTTGCGATAAATTTTGTTTCGTCCGATTTAGATCTGGTTGCGATGAGCGCATTTCTGCGTTAGCAACATTGTTGGGTTATTTGACACATTTAAAATTCATTATTGCTTTATTATTATTATTATTATTATTATTATTATCATTATTATCATTATTATTACCATTATTATTATTATTGTTATCATTAATTTATTAAAATTTGTTATAATATAAAAATCTGTTTTTTAAAATAAATAACATTAACATCTTTTCCAAATTAATATGAAAACCTATTATTTTTAAGAAAAAACTTTTTAGATAAATTTAAAATAATAACTAAAATCCTTTTTTTAAAATAATAACTAGAACCGTTATTTATTTTATTTTATTATTGTTCAATTCAAATTTCATTATCATATTGTATCTGCTCCTCTCATGTAACCTCGCGAACTTAACAATCGCTCTTTAAATTCTGCCTTTAAATTTCTGCTTGCATGGTTTAAATTATGACATTATCTCTCTGTTTGCATGATTCAATTATCTCACGCGTTTACTATTATTTCTGTCACATTGCACACATCCGAAGGTTAGGTCTAACTGTTTGGCCGCCGCGCCAATAGTCCGTAAAACTTCACACATTCAATTTCAAATCCTCAAAACTACAAACTACAAACCCTAATTTTCACAAATGCCTCGCCGCAGGCAAAATTACAATTTTACCCTTAGCATTAGGTCAAAGAGCCGCCGCGCTCATTTTAGGGTTTCCCGCCGTGGAATCCCTAATTTAACCCTAATTACAACTTAACATTTCAACGTAGAGATTTGGAGTTTCTACACTCCACGTAAGCGTGTCCTTAAGATGCGTTTATTCCCCTTGAGACCTTGACCACAGTCAAGAAGTTTCTAACCTCCCTATTGAAGGGAACTACGATTACTCTGATTCCACTCCCGTAAGGATACGTAGGCACAAGATGCGATGTCTTGCCGAGTAAACTTAGAATTAACCCCCTTTATTATTTATTGCTTATTTATATTTTATTTATCTTTGCTATTTAATTATTTTGCTTATTATTTTGTAATTGTTTCTTGGATGTAAAGTTGTTTAATTATTTAATTATTATTATGGTTAGTAATTAGGGAGTGTAACAACATGTATGTAATATTAAAATAAATTTAGATCACTTTTAAATAAAGATAATTAAAATAAACACGTCACACACGTAAGTCGATTTTAATCGCCGTCTCACTTCCTAAGGATATCCTTCAAGTTGCCTACGAATAATGGTTAAGTGGGGTGTATAAAGCAAGTCCCTCAAATGGAAAAATCATCAAAGTCCCTTATGGTTGCCTTTACGAATCGAGTCCCTTTCGAAAAATGATGATGGTCCCTTATATGTGCTTATTACATCCCACAATGGCCTTCAAAGTCAAATTGTCCCTCACATGTCCCTTAACATCCAAAGTAAGGACTACCTACTCCATTATAGTAGGGATAGTCTTACTAAGGAAAGGATAAAGAATAAGAAAGACCTTAAAACATTAGGGTAGGCTACTCCTAGATACTTGCTCACTTCAAAACTTTTTCACACTTAAACAAATTTCCAACAAAATTTTCAAACAAGTTTTTTTCACATCCATACACGGATTATTATTAAACTATTCTGAAATTTTTTGCTATTCACACACTACACTTTCAAAACAATTCAAAAGTGAGCTTAAGTACCTAAGAGCCCATGGATAACCATGGATGAAAAGGGTGCTAACACCTTCCCTTTTCATAACCTACCCCCCGGACCCAAAATATTCTCTAAGGTCTTTCCTGTTCTTTTATAACCTTTCCTTATGGATAAAATAAAAGTCGGTGGCGACTCTTGCTATCCGCAACATTGTTTAAAGTCAGTTCTCCCACCGTGTTACAGAACTGGCGACTCTGCTGGGGAGCTATTTAAGAGGGGTACCCTTAGGAATTAAGATCACTTTAAATTGTTTGCTTTGTTTGCTTTATTATTATATTGTTGGGGTGCTCTTATGTGTGAAAGGTCCTAACCCGGATCTAGTGTACCTTAGGTAAATGGCAATAGACCAAGGAAACTGTACGACGTATATCGATACGGTTGATCTGGTGGCCATAGTTAGTGCGACTTCTTGGTTGGTGCTTATATTCCTTAAGTCAAGTTGAGGATAATATTGAGGCTGCCATATGTTGTCAATGCACTAACTGACTTTTAGAACCCTAGTTAACTCATCTTGGCCTTTAGAAAGTAGTGAGGTAACCGGCTTTGGTGCAGACTGAAGTTGGTTGACACTCGATACTACGCTCATTGAGATCTTAAACTTGGAGGGTTTTGGTTGGCAAGTAAGTTGCCTTCTGAACAACCACCCTTGTGAAGGATCAATGATATTGAGATCCCTTAGAACCTGGTTACTTTTGTAGGACAGGATGAACCATCTAACTTCAGGGGAGGGTACTTGCCTTTGAACCTCATGCAAGCCTTTAAACCTAGGGCTATGGTGTGACTTGTTTGTGTGTGCCACATGTTTGTGATTGAGCATGACATCATGACATCATCATGCATCATAAGCATATCATTTTCCCTAACCATTTCAAGGACCAAAGGATTTATCTTTGTTCTTTGTTGCAGGTCATGGCTTCTGCTCGTAGAAACACCATCAGGATCAACTTTGTAGGGATACCTGCTAAGCTCAAGGAGTTGGTTTCCCTAGTGCCTGATCATTCCCAGTTCAACAAGAGACATGGTCACTTATTGGATCTAGTTACTTCAGGGTTCAGTGAAGACATGATGAGTGTGCTGTTTCAGTTCTTTGACCCTAAGCACCATTGCTTTACATTTCCTGATTATCAGCTGGTTCCAACCATGGAGGAGTTCTCTAAACTTCTGGGTATACCTGTTCTTGATCAGAAGCCATTCACAGGCTTAGAGAAGGAGCTTAAACCAGAAGTTATTGCTGCAGCTCTACATCTGAAGAAGTCTGACATTGTTCTAGAGACGAGAAGTGGAGTTAAAGGTATTCTTGCCAAGGTATTAGTGGATAAAGCTCAAATGTTCTTGAAGGCTATGAGCTACGATGCTTTTGAGGAGATCTTAGCCTTATTGATTTATGGCTTAGTGTTGTTCCCCAATCCTGATCAGTTCATAGACGTTCATGCCATCAACATATTCCTGAGTCACAATCCAGTGCCTACCTTACTTGGAGACATCCTACATTCTCTTCACACCCGTACTACAAGGGCAAGAGGAACTTTGATGTGCTGCATACCTTTACTTTCTAGGTGGTTTATTTCTCACCTTCCTCGCTCAGTAATGAAGAATGAGCAAGGGTTCAGATGGTCCAAGAGGATCATGTCACTTTCTCACTCAGACATCCATTGGTGCTCCAGATCTATGGAGAATGTCACCATCATTGACCGTTGTGGGGAGTTTCCTAATGTGCCACTTCTAGGCATAAGAGGAGGCATCACCTACAACCCATCTCTAGCTTTACGACAGTTTGGTTACGCCCGGAGCGATGGTCCACATGACATGTTGATTCAGGGCATTGTGTTTGACTACGACAACGATCTTCAGGGTTACCGTCAGAGATTCATACGAGCTTGGGGAAAGGTAAACAGGATTGACAGCAAGACACTGGAGCCTAAGTACACCATTCCTATGGAGGCTTATCTCAGATGGGTACGATTTCGTGCTCAGACACTCATGATGCCATATCCTGCCGTCCTACCAGTTACCATGGAACCTGTTGCTGAAGGAGACACAGCTTATACCATCCTTCACCCAGACATGCCTACTGATATGGAAGACTTGCAGAGATCATGGATCCAACTGAAAAAGCAAAGGGATACTTTCGAGGCTCATTACAAAGCAAGCCAAGCAAGGATCCTAGAGCTAACAAAGCTACTTCATGAGGAACGAAACCTCAACTCATACCTCAACACAAAGAGGAAACGTCCATGGGAGACTTAAAACCCCATCTTTTGTACTTATTTCGTTTTCATTTTGTGTAAAGCCTAAAAGGCAAAACAAGTTATTACTAATAAAAAGTTACTTTCTTGTTTGTTTAAGCAAATTTAAATCCTGCGGTCCTTGAAAACATTGCATATGCATTCCCATATCATTGCATCACAGGTTTATAATTGTGCACAGGTTTCTCATCTTCTCGCTGTTTATTTCAGCAATGGCTCTTGAACAATCAGTTAAGGATCTCCAGGCACAGAATGCACAGTTCCAAGAGCTGATCCTGAACCTATCCAAGGGGCAGGATGAATTGAAGACACTGCTGGCCAAGAAGACTAAGAAGGCTAGAAGGTCTGCTGGGTTGCTCAACATGGGAAGAAGGTCCTGTCAAGACCAAGGAACATGTTGAAGACTATGAATCTGAAGAATCTGAGCAGGAGAGAGGCAGTCTCCACAACACTATGGGGGACTCGGATTCTGAGGCTAACTACTACCATGAGCCTAACGAAGACAAATTCAAGATGCTGGTGGATAGAATGGATGCTATGGAATTACAGAAATCATCTGGGCTGGATTTTGAGGATTTGAGCTTGATATCTGGGGTGGTCATACCCATTGGGTTCAAAGTTCCTACATTTGTTGTCTATGATGGGGTCTCTTGTCCCAAATTGCATCTGAGGTCTTATGTCAGAAGAATTCAACCCCACACTGCTGATAAAAAATTGTGGATCCATTTCTTTCAAGAGAGTTTATCTGGAGCTCAGCTGGAGTGGTATTATCAGTTGGAGAGTGTCAACATCAGAGATTGGAATGACCTTGCTGAAGCTTTCTACAAGCAGTATCAATACAATGCTGACTTAGCCCCCACTTGCATGCAGCTTCAAAGCATGTCTATGGGTGCCAAAGAAAGCTTTAAGGAGTATGCTCAGAAGTGGAGAGACTTAGCTGGAAGAGTTCAACCCCCTTTGACTGATAGGGAGTTGGTTGATATGTTCATGTGTACGCTGAATGGTCCGTTTTACAGTCATCTCATTGGAAGCTCATCATCTGGCTTCACTGAGTTGATCATGACAGGAGAGCGAGTAGAGAATGGTATCAAGAGTGGTAAGATCCAAGTGGGCACTTCTTCATCAGGTGCTGCAAAGAAGCCTCCCACTGGGAAGAAAGAATCTAATGCTGTGTATGGTCAGCCTGATCGTAACAGAAGGCATCAGTCTGTTAGTGCAGTTCATATTTCAAATCCAACTCCTGCAACAACAGAGCAGCCTCAAGGCAACCAACAGAGGGCTAGAAGACAGTTCACGAAGATCAACATGTCAATGGCTCAGGCATTGCAACACTTGTTGAAAGCTGAACTTATTACCCTGAGGGAGGCCCCTCAGAATCCCAATGTTACCTCTCCCAAGTACAATCCCAATGCACGATGTGCATATCATTCAAACTGTCCAGGACATGATACTAATAACTGCTGGGTCTTGAAGAACAAGATTCAGGATATGATTGATGCTGGAGAAATTGAGTTTGATCCACCAGGTACTCCAAATGTGATTACAGCTCCAATGCCAAATCACGAGAAGACTGTCAACGCCATTGATGAAGATATTGATGAAGATCTGCATGTCTATTCGGTTATGGAGTTGAGCACACCATTGTCTGTTATCAAAAAGAGGTTAGTACAAGCTGGGATCTTTCCAGGTTGTCGTGAAGATTGTTTGTATTGTACCTATAAGCCGGATAGTTGCTTCATTTTGAGAGATGGGATTCAACGTCTCATGGATAAATATACTATAGTGTTTGAAAGAAGACCAGCATCTGTAGAAAGTATGGTGGATCATCTGACTCAGGGTAAGAAGATTGAAGAGGTTGACATGGTTGACAAAGTACCACTAAGAATCACTTCAAAGGGTCCCATTAATATCACTCATCAGGGCCCAATCAAGATCACTGCTGAAGGTCCTGTGAAAGTTGTTGCTGAAGCCAGAGTAGCTCCTCTGATCATTACCACTCCTGGTCCTATTCCTTATACATCTGACAAAGCTGTGCCTTGGCACTATGGGTCTGATGTTTACATCCATGGTGTCAAACAGGAGCCTTTACCTGATATGCCTGTTGACATTGATAATATTGCTGGATCTAGCAAGATCACTCGTAGTGGAAGAGTCTTCTCTCCTCCAGTTGCTTCTAAGAGTGCAGTTACTCCTGTTGTTACTTCCACCACTGATGCTCGGGGCAAGGGTCCTGTTATTGAGCCTGTATCTACTGATGTGCCAGCTGCTGATGACCTCTCTAAGCAGATGGAAGAAGTATTGAAAATCATTCGCAAGAGTGATTATGATATTGTTGATCAGCTGGGGCATACTCCCTCAAAGATTTCTATGCTCTCCCTGTTATTATGTTCTGAGGCTCATGCCAAGTCATTGATCAAGTTTCTAAAGATGGCTCATGTACCCAGTGCAATTTCTGTGGACCAGTTTGAGAATTGTGTTGCTCACCTGACCTATGACAACGGGTTAGGATTTTCTGATGCTGACTTGACCCCTGCCAAGAGGGATCATAACAGGGCCTTGCATATTTCAATTGAATACAGGGGCACTACCCTGTCTCATGTGCTGATAGACAATGGTTCCTCTCTGAATGTGTTGCCTAAGGAAGTCCTGAACAAGCTGAGTCCTGAAGATACGGTATTGAAGCCCAGTAATATTGTGGTAAAGGCTTTTGATGGTTCTAGAAGAGTAGTGCATGGGGAAATTGATCTCCCAATCAAGGTTGGCTCTCAGGTGTTCACTGCTACATTCTATGTGATGGATATTCGTCCTTCGTACTCATGTCTGCTTGGTCGTCCCTGGATCCATGGGGCAGGTGCTGTGACCTCCACATTACATCAAAAGTTGAGATATCCGGTGAATGGAAAAGTTGTTACTGTCTTTGGAGAGGAAGAATACTTTGTCAGCCATGTAAACACTTTCAAGTATCTGGAAGTAGAAGGTGAATACATTGAAACTCCATGTCAGTCATTTGAAGTGGTTCCCTGGGCTGTTAAGGATTGTGTGACTCCTCCTGCTGTGAAGAAGGTTCCTGTGGTCATCAGAAACCCTCCAACAATGGCAATGGCCTCCCTCAATGATGCAAAAGCTGTGGTGGAAGAAGGTGGTTGTACTATTTGGGGTCAGCTTCCTGATATGCCATACAAGTCTGACAAGTTTGGTTTGGGTTTCACTGCAGAGTCCCAGAAGGCTGTTCGTCGTGCTCGTGCTGTTCGTATCACCAATCAAGGGGTTATCAATGCTGTGGGAGATCAAGATGAAGACTACAACTTGGAGGCATGGATTTTTCCTACTGTGGGTGCTGGACTCAATAATTGGACAGCTGAAGATGTTATCCCTATCTCCTTTAGTCAGGAGTAAATACTATTACTGTGTTATGTTTTTAAATTTATAATTTCTGGAACAATTAAAACTTTCAAGCCATGTGCCTTACCCGGGGCACAATGGTGTGCTTGTTACGGGTTGTCATTTCATTTGCATACTTCATTCAATAAAATCAGTGGACGTTTCGTTTTCGTAAATATTGTGTTCCTTGTCTTTCTTTTTCTTTTATTTTTGCTTTATCAGCTATGTGTTCTTACACACACCCACGTCACTAAAATGCAGATCCTCATCCACTCTGGATCCAGTTGATAACAGTTCTACTATTGCCAATTACAATTTCGAGAATCTGATCTATCAAACTGAAGACGGAAACGAGGACGATTGTGAAATACCTATAGAGCTTGCTAGGTTGTTACAACAAGAAGAGAAAGCTATACATCCACATGAAGAGCCAGTCGAAGTTGTGAATCTGGGAACTGAAGAAAACAGAAAAGAGGTCAAGATAGGGGCTGATTTAGAGGACAGTGTCAAGAGCAGGTTGATTCAGATGCTACGTGACTATGTGGAGATCTTTGCTTGGTCTTATGAAGATATGCCAGGGTTGGATACAGACATTGTGGTTCACCGTTTGCCAGTGAAAGAACATTGTCGTCCAAAGAAGCAGAAGGTTCGCCGTATGCGTCCTGAAATGTCAGAAAAGATCAAAGCAGAGGTAATGAAACAGTTCAATGCAGGGTTCTTGGCCGTAACTTCTTATCCTCAGTGGGTTGCAAATGTGGTACCAGTTCCTAAGAAAGATGGTAAGGTACGTATGTGTGTAGACTACAGAGATCTGAACAAGGCTAGCCCTAAAGATGACTTTCCACTTCCTCATATTGATATTCTGGTAGACAACACTGCTCAGCATAAGGTATTCTCTTTTATGGATGGTTTCTCTGGTTACAATCAAATCAAGATGGCACCTGAAGATATGGAGAAGACTACATTTGTGACACAGTGGGGCACCTTTTGCTATAAGGTAATGCCATTTGGTTTGAAGAATGCAGGGGCAACATATCAGCGTGCTATGGTGGCTTTGTTTCATGATATGATTCATCATGAGATAGAGGTATATGTGGATGATATGATAGCCAGGTCTCAGAACGAAGAACAACATCTTGACCATCTGCACAAGTTGTTTGAGAGGTTGAAGAAATACAGATTGAGATTAAATCCAAACAAGTGTACTTTTGGAGTTAGATCTGGAAAGCTCCTGGGTTTCATTGTCAGTGGCAAAGGTATTGAAGTGGATCCTGCAAAAGTGAAAGTTATACGAGAGATGCCAGCTCCCCGTACTGAGAAGGAGGTTAGAGGTTTCTTGGGACGATTGAACTACATTGCAAGATTTATTTCCCAATTAACTACCATCTGTGAGCCAATCTTCAAGTTGTTGAAGAAAGATCAGGTGATGGAATGGAATGATGAGTGCCAGACTGCCTTTGATGAAATCAAGAGATATTTGCTAGAACCTCCAATTTTAATGCCACCAGTTGATGGAAGACCCTTGATTATGTATTTAACAGTATTAGACAACTCAATGGGGTGTGTATTGGGGCAACATGACGAGTCTGGTCGAAAAGAGCAGGCAATATACTACCTTAGCAAAAAGTTTACCGACTGTGAAACAAGATACTCACTGCTCGAGAAAACTTGCTGCGCTTTGGCATGGGCTGCTCGCCGACTAAGACAGTATATGTTGACCCATACTACCTTGTTGATTTCGAAGATGGATCCAATCAAGTACATATTTGAGAAACCTGCTTTCTCCGGAAGAATTGCAAGATGGCAAATGATCTTGACGGAATATGATATACAGTATACTACTCAGAAGGCCATTAAGGGGAGTGTTGTTGCTGATCATTTGGCTCATCAAGCAGTAGATGATTACCAGTCAATGAGTATCCCTGAAAGGATTATCACTGACAATGGCTCTAATCTGAACAACACTATGATTACTGATCTCTGTACGCAGTTCAAGATTAAGCATCACAACTCTTCTCCGTATCGTCCAAAGATGAATGGGGCAGTTGAAGCTGCTAATAAGAACATTAAGAAGATTGTACAGAAGATGACTGTTACTTACAAGGATTGGCACGAGATGTTACCATTTGCTCTGCATGGTTATCGTACTACAATACGTACTTCAACAGGGGCAACCCCATTCTCCTTAGTCTATGGTATGTGTTGCACCCCAAAATTTGCCCTCACAATACAAGACTTTGTGTTCTAAGAAGATTCACAAGGTTCACAAGTTCTCCAACAACTTGCATAACCTTTCATGAAGTTCATAAAGTCCACAAGCTACTTTATGAAGGTTCACAAGGTTCACAAGGCCCACAGTGCTTTCAATACCTTTCATGAGGTTCATGAAGTCCATAGGTTGCTTCTTGAAGGTTTACAAGGTTCACCAAATTTCTCAACATCTACAAGACCTTTCATGAGGCTCATGAAGTCCATAGGTTGCTTCTTGAAGGTTCACAAGGTTCACAAGATCCATAATGATTACAAAGCTTCCCTGAGGGTCATGAGGTCTACAAAGTCACTTCATGAGGTTCATAAGGTTCACAAGCTTCACAATACTTCCCATGGGTGTCACAAGACATTTTATGAAGATTCACAAGGTTCACATAGTTCACAATTGGTCAAAGGAGTTGACAATTCCCTCAGACAATGCACCTCCTAAGCAGTGCATCCAAAACTAGGGTTTTGACTTTAATCAGGCTAAATGGACTTCCAAGACTTCAAGTGTGCTTCATAACATCTTATATGTGTATAAGAACCCCCATGTCAGGTTTCAAAACTTTTCTCAAAAGTTTGCTCAGTCAGATGATCAGATAAGTCAAAAGCAGTCAATGCAGTTAAAAAATCAAACTGAGGTCAACTGTGGTCAAACCAAAGTCAAACTTCATGATTTTTTGCCAACATCAAGTATATGAAGTAAAATTCATCATTTGATCAAGGGTTGATCATGATTCATCAAGGAGATTCCAGATCATCAATAATCAGGAGTTTCTAAATTAGGGTTTCCTTAGTAAAAGTCAACTGAACTTTGACCAGGCATAACTTTCACATACTTCATCACCAAGTCTCCATCCAAAGCTCATTTTGAAGGAAATTGAATTCTCTACAACTTTGATGTTGAAGGTTAAGCCCAAAAATGCTTTATTTGAAAGATATGATCTAAGACATTATGGGTCATTTCAAAAGTCAACAAAAAGTCAACAACTTCAAAAGGGCATAACTTGAGATTGGTAAATGATATGGACCTGAAACCAATGGGGTTGTTTAGAGGACTCTTCAAGATTTCCAAAAAGTCCAAGAACACCATCATACCTTTAAAATTGAGAGAAATGTGCCCTTGCAAAGTTGGGCAATTTTGTGATGGTTTATGTTGAAAATGGAGGCTTAGAAGTATTTCTTTCCAAATGGGCTGCCTAATTTATGACCCAATCCATCTCATAACATGGTGCACGACCCAATTGACCAAAATTCATCATTTTTATTATTTTTTATTTATTTATTATTGATTTAATTCATAAAAATCATTTTAAATAAATAAAAAATATAAAAATCTATTTTTGGGTGAAGATTTTGTTTCTAGAAATTCATAATCATTGATTGAATTAGAATGAGAAGGAAATCATGTGATCTCTCCCAAATTATTATTTTTTATTTATTTATTATTGATTTAATTCATAAAAATCATTTTAAATAAATAAAAAATATAAAAATCTATTTTTGGGTGAAGATTTTGTTTCTAGAAATTCATAATCATTGATTGAATTAGAATGAGAAGGAAATCATGTGATCTCTCCCAAATTATTATTTTTTATTTATTTATTATTGATTTAATTCATAAAAATCATTTTAAATAAATAAAAAATATAAAAATCTATTTTTGGGTGAAGATTTTGTTTCTAGAAATTCATAATCATTGATTGAATTAGAATGAGAAGGAAATCATGTGATCTCTCCCAAATTATTATTTTTTATTTATTTATTATTGATTTAATTCATAAAAATCATTTTAAATAAATAAAAAATATAAAAATCTATTTTTGGGTGAAGATTTTGTTTCTAGAAATTCATAATCATTGATTGAATTAGAATGAGAAGGAAATCATGTGATCTCTCCCAAATTATTATTTTTTATTTATTTATTATTGATTTAATTCATAAAAATCATTTTAAATAAATAAAAAATATAAAAATCTATTTTTGGGTGAAGATTTTGTTTCTAGAAATTCATAATCATTGATTGAATTAGAATGAGAAGGAAATCATGTGATCTCTCCCAAATTATTATTTTTTATTTATTTATTATTGATTTAATTCATAAAAATCATTTTAAATAAATAAAAAATATAAAAATCTATTTTTGGGTGAAGATTTTGTTTCTAGAAATTCATAATCATTGATTGAATTAGAATGAGAAGGAAATCATGTGATCTCTCCCAAATTATTATTTTTTATTTATTTATTATTGATTTAATTCATAAAAATCATTTTAAATAAATAAAAAATATAAAAATCTATTTTTGGGTGAAGATTTTGTTTCTAGAAATTCATAATCATTGATTGAATTAGAATGAGAAGGAAATCATGTGATCTCTCCCAAATTATTATTTTTTATTTATTTATTATTGATTTAATTCATAAAAATCATTTTAAATAAATAAAAAATATAAAAATCTATTTTTGGGTGAAGATTTTGTTTCTAGAAATTCATAATCATTGATTGAATTAGAATGAGAAGGAAATCATGTGATCTCTCCCAAATTATTATTTTTTATTTATTTATTATTGATTTAATTCATAAAAATCATTTTAAATAAATAAAAAATATAAAAATCTATTTTTGGGTGAAGATTTTGTTTCTAGAAATTCATAATCATTGATTGAATTAGAATGAGAAGGAAATCATGTGATCTCTCCCAAATTATTATTTGTTATTTATTTATTATTGATTTAATTCATAAAAATCATTTTAAATAAATAAAAAATATAAAAATCTATTTTTGGGTGAAGATTTTGTTTCTAGAAATTCATAATCATTGATTGAATTAGAATGAGAAGGAAATCATGTGATCTCTCCCAAAATAGCAAGCACTCATGATCAAATATTTGAAATTTATACAATGATCTTTTTGAATATTTTTTGGATCAAATATCCACACAACACATCAATGTTTCTGACCTAAATCCATCACACATATATACTAAGCACAAACCCTTGTCTCATTCACGAATTTGCAGCAGCCTAAAGGTAAGATCAAAAGCACAAAAATCTTTCAAAAAGTCATATTCGGGTTCTCAAATTCAGAGCATTGCAAGGTATTTGAAAGACATAGCAAGCTTCCTTGGACTCTTCTGATCATAAATCATCATCCATATGCATCGTATACACACCCAATTGCTCAACCCGAGTTCATCTTGACCTTGAATATTTTGTTTTCGAATCCATTGATTTATCATGTTTAAACTGTTTTTGATTGTTGTAGGATGTTTAGAATGAACTCTAGAACGATTCTGGGTGGTTCAATTGGATTTTCATTGCAGGAACAAGAATTCACCATGATTAGGGTTTTCGGCCCTCTTTAGGGTTTCACGATTTTCAAATGATAAATGGATTTGAAAAACATAGGACGATTGAAAAACTCAGTAGCAATACAATGGTGCAATCAATTTTGTGAAATTTTGCCGTTTGGATGAAGTTTGTGTTTCGCAGGGTGGAAGAACTCGTAACAATATTCGTAGGAGAAAACGTTGCAAAATCCGCAGGTAATGGGAGGAAGAAGAAGGCCAGTTCGCGCCTGTTTTCAAATTCAAATTTTATTAAAAAAAAATAATATGAATTGTTCCTGGATATATTTCACAATTGTATGCTTAGCCTGATGGTTGTTGTGCTTCCTGGAAATCAAGCTGGCCTGGGTTCAAACCCCAGCCAGGTAAGTTTCCGCTTTTTTTTCTTTCCTTTTATTTGATTTAAATATTATAATATTAAAAATTAAATATATTATGTATATTTCTCAATAATAAATAAATAATAATAAAATATGTCTGTTTTCTTTAATTTTAAAAAATATGTTTTTTTTCACAAATTTTGTTTCTATATTTTATGTCTAAATTGTAATATGTATAAATTAGAAAATTTTTGTATATAACTAAATCCTATTTTTTTTATATATAAACCCTAAAAATTATTTTCTAAAAAAAATAAAACCTAATTTTAATTTTCTATATAATTCTATGTATATATTTATTATAATTCTTGTAAATTTTTGTAAATAAAATTAAACCTTATAAATACTTAATGTAAAATTTTGTGAATGTGATTATTGATTATTTAAAATTTATTTTCATCATAATGTGTAAATATTTTTCTTAATAATTGTTAATATATAATTAGAGATAATTAAATTTTGTAAATGATTAAGAAATTTATAATTATGTTATATTTAGAACTTTATATTATAGTAATTATTTAATCATTTATGTTTCTAAATAAAAATCAAATTTTATGTTTAATCACGTTATTAATTAATTATTATTGCTAATCATATTTTGTTGCTTATTATTATTTTGAAATTTCTATCTTATTATTTTTTCTAACTTTGTCTATTTTTCTAATTATTATTGTTTCAACTAATTATTTTCACTAACTTTATATTTCTACTAACCTTATTTAATTTTTCTTATTATTTACTAACCCCAATATTTTATTTACTTATTTGTTATTTTTTTTATTATATTTATTTTGATTATATTTTACTATTTATTTTATTTATTATAATTTTGTAATTGCCTCTTGGATGTAAATTGTAATTATTTAATTATTATTATCATTATGGTTAGTAATTAGGGAGTGCTAATATGTATGATATTTAAAAAAATAAATTAGATCATTTTAAATAAAGATAATTAAAATAAACACGTCACACACGTAAGTCGATTTTAATCGCCGTCTCACTCCCTAAGGATATCCCTCAAGTTGCCTACGAATAATGGTTAAGTGGGGTGTATAAAGCAAGTCCCTCAAATAGAAAAATCATCAAAGTCCCTTATGGTTGCCTTTACGAATCGAGTCCCTTTCGAAAAATGATGATGGTCCCTTATACGTGCTTATTACATCCCACAATGGCCTTCAAAAATCCAATTGTCCCTCACATGTCCCTTAACATCCAAAGTAAGGACTACCTACTCCATTATAGTAGGGATAGTCTTACTAAGGAAAGGATAAAGAATAAGAAAGACCTTAAAACATTAGGGTAGGCTACTCCTAGATACTTGCTCACTTCAAAACTTTTTTCACACTTAAACAAATTTCCAACAAAATTTTCAAACAAGTTTTTTTCACATCCATACACGGATTATTATTAAACTATTCTGAAATTTTTTGCTATTCACACACTACACTTTCAAAACAATTCAAAAGTGAGCTTAAGTACCTAAGAGCCCATGGATAACCATGGATGAAAAGGGTGCTAACACCTTCCCTTTTCATAACCTACCCCCCGGACCCAAAATATTCTCTAAGGTCTTTCCTGTTCTTTTATAACCTTTCCTTATGGATAAAATAAAAGTCGGTGGCGACTCTTGCTATCCGCAACATTGTTTAAAGTCAGTTCTCCCACCGTGTTACAGAACTGGCGACTCTGCTGGGGATCTATTTAAGAGGGGTACCCTTAGGAATTAAGATCACTTTAAATTGTTTGCCTTGTTTGCTTTATTATTATATTGTTGGGGTGCTCTTATGTGTGAAAGGTCCTAACCCGGATCTAGTGTACCTTAGGTAAATGGCAATAGACCAAGGAAACTGTACGACGTATATCGATACGGTTGATCTGGTGGCCATAGTTAGTGCGACTTCTTGGTTGGTGCTTATATTCCTTAAGTCAAGTTGAGGATAATATTGAGGCTGCCATATGTTGTCAATGCACTAACTGACTTTTAGAACCCTAGTTAACTCATCTTGGCCTTTAGAAAGTAGTGAGGTAACCGGCTTTGGTGCAGACTGAAGTTGGTTGACACTCGATACTACGCTCATTGAGATCTTAAACTTGGAGGGTTTTGGTTGGCAAGTAAGTTGCCTTCTGAACAACCACCCTTGTGAAGGATCAATGATATTGAGATCCCTTAGAACCTGGTTACTTTTGTAGGACAGGATGAACCATCTAACTTCAGGGGAGGGTACTTGCCTTTGAACCTCATGCAAGCCTTTAAACCTAGGGCTATGGTGTGACTTGTTTGTGTGTGCCACATGTTTGTGATTGAGCATGACATCATGACATCATCATGCATCATAAGCATATCATTTTCCCTAACCATTTCGAGGACCAAAGGATTTATCTTTGTTTTTTGTTGCAGGTCATGGCTTCTGCTCGTAGAAACACCATCAGGATCAACTTTGTAGGGATACCTGCTAAGCTCAAGGAGTTGGTTTCCCTAGTGCCTGATCATTCCCAGTTCAACAAGAGACATGGTCACTTATTGGATCTAGTTACTTCAGGGTTCAGTGAAGACATGATGAGTGTGTTGTTTCAGTTCTTTGACCCTAAGCACCATTGCTTTACATTTCCTGATTATCAGCTGGTTCCAACCATGGAGGAGTTCTCTAAACTTCTGGGTATACCTGTTCTTGATCAGAAGCCATTCACAGGCTTAGAGAAGGAGCTTAAACCAGAAGTTATTGCTGCAGCTCTACATCTGAAGAAGTCTGACGTTGTTCTAGAGACGAGAAGTGGAGTTAAAGGTATTCTTGCCAAGGTATTAGTGGATAAAGCTCAAATGTTCTTGAAGGCTATGAGCTACGGTGCTGTTGAGGAGATCTTAGCCTTATTGATTTATGACTTAGTGTTGTTCCCCAATCCTGATCAGTTCATAGACGTTCATTCCATCAACATATTCCTGAGTCACAATCCAGTGCCTACCTTACTTGGAGACATCCTACATTCTCTTCACACCCGTACTACAAGGGCGAGAGGAACTTTGATGTGCTGCATACCTTTACTTTCTAGGTGGTTTATTTCTCACCTTCCTCGCTCAGTAATGAAGAATGAGCAAGGGTTCAGATGGTCCAAGAGGATCATGTCACTTTCTCACTCAGACATCCATTGGTGCTCCGGATCTATGGAGAATGTCACCATCATTGACCATTGTGGGGAGTTTCCTAATGTGCCACTTCTAGGCATAAGAGGAGGCATCACCTACAACCCATCTCTAGCTTTACGACAGTTTGGTTACGCCCGGAGCGATGGTCCACATGACATGTTGATTCAGGGCATTGTGTTTGATTACGACAACGATCTTCAGGGTTACCGTCAGAGATTCATCCGAGCTTGGGGAAAGGTAAACAGGATTGACAGCAAGACACTGGAGCCTAAGTACACTATTCCTATGGAGGCTTATCTCAGATGGGTACGATCTCGTGCTCAGACACTCATGATGCCATATCCTGCCGTCCTACCAGTTACCATGGAACCTGTTGCTGAAGGAGACACAGCTTATACCATCCTTCACCCAGACATGCCTACTGATATGGAAGACTTGCAGAGATCATGGATCCAACTGAAAGAGCAAAGGGATACTTTCGAGGCTCATTACAAAGCAAGCCAAGCAAGGATCCTAGAGCTAACAAAGCTACTTCATGAGGAACGAAACCTCAACTCATACCTCAACGCAAAGAGGAAACGTCCATGGGAGACTTAAAACCCCATCTTTTGTACTTATTTCGTTTTCATTTTTTTGTAAGCCTAAAAGGCAAAACAAGTTATTACTAATAAAAAGTTACTTTCTTGTTTGTTTAAGCAAATTTAAATCCTGCGGTCCTTGAAAACATTGCATATGCATTCCCATATCATTGCATCACAGGTTTATAATTGTGTACAGGTTTCTCATCTTCTCGCTGTTTATTTCAGCAATGGCTCTTGAACAATCAGTTAAGGATCTCCAGGCACAGAATGCACAGTTCCAAGAGCTGATCCTGAACCTATCTAAGGGGCAGGATGAATTGAAGACACTGCTGGCCAAGAAGACTAAGAAGGCTAGAAGATCTGCATGTCTATTCAGTTATGGAGTTGAGCACACCATTGTCTGTTATCAAAAAGAGGTTAGTACAAGCTGGGATCTTTCCAGGTTGTCATGAAGATTGTCTATATTGTACCTATAAGCCGGATAGTTGCTTCATTTTGAGAGATGGGATTCAACGTCTCATGGATAAATATACTATAGTGTTTGAAAGAAGACCAGCATCTGTAGAAAGTATGGTGGATCATCTGACTCAGGGTAAGAAGATTGAAGAGGTTGACATGGTTGACAAAGTACCACTAAGAATCACTTCAAAGGGTCCCATTAAAATCACTCATCAGGGCCCAATCAAGATTACTGCTGAAGGTCCTGTGAAAGTTGTTGCTGAAGCCAGAGTAGCTCCTCTGATCATTACCACTCCTGGTCCTATTCCTTATACATCTGACAAAGCTGTGCCTTGGCACTATGGGTCTGATGTTTACATCCATGGTGTCAAGCAGGAGCCTTTACCTGATATGCCTGTTGACATTGATAATATTGCTGGATCTAGCAAGATCACTCGTAGTGGAAGAGTCTTCTCTCCTCCAGTTGCTTCTAAGAGTGCAGTTACTCCTGCTGTTACTTCCACCACTGATGCTCGGGGCAAGGGTCCTGTTATTGAGCCTGTATCTACTGATGTGCCAGCTGCTGATGACCTCTCTAAGCAGATGGAAGAAGTATTGAAAATCATTCGCAAGAGTGATTATGATATTGTTGATCAGCTGGGGCATACTCCCTCAAAGATTTCTATGCTCTCCCTGTTATTATGTTCTGAGGCTCATGCCAAGTCATTGATCAAGTTTCTAAAGATGGCTCATGTACCCAGTGCAATTTCTGTGGACCAGTTTGAGAATTGTGTTGCGCACCTGACCTATGACAACGGGTTAGGATTTTCTGATGCTGACTTGACCCCTGCCAAGAGGGATCATAACAGGGCCTTGCATATTTCAATTGAATGCAGGGGCACTACCCTGTCTCATGTGCTAATAGACAATGGTTCCTCTCTGAATGTGTTGCCTAAGGAAGTCCTGAACAAGCTGAGTCCTGAAGATACGGTATTGAAGCCCAGTAATATTGTGGTAAAGGCTTTTGATGGTTCTAGAAGAGTAGTGCATGGGGAAATTGATCTTCCAATCAAGGTTGGCTCTCAGGTGTTCACTGCTACATTCCATGTGATGGATATTCGTCCTTCGTACTCATGTCTGCTTGGTCGTCCCTGAATCCATGGGGCAGGTGCTGTGACCTCCACATTACATCAAAAGTTGAGATATCCGGTGAATGGAAAAGTTGTTACTGTCTTTGGAGAGGAAGAATACTTTGTCAGCCATGTAAACACTTTCAAGTATCTGGAAGTAGAAGGTGAATACATTGAAACTCCATGTCAGTCATTTGAAGTGGTTCCCTGGGCTGTTAAAGATTGTGTGACTCCTCCTGCTGTGAAGAAGGTTCCTGTGGTCATCAGAAACCCTCCAACAATGGCAATGGCCTCCCTCAATGATGCAAAAGCTGTGGTGGAAGAAGGTGGTTGTACTATTTGGGGTCAGCTTCCTGATATTCCATACAAGTCTGACAAGTTTGGTTTGGGTTTCACTGTAGAGTCCCAGAAGGCTGTCCGTCGTGCCCGTGCTGTTCGTATCACCAATCAAGGGGTTATCAATGCTGTGGGAGATCAAGATGAAGACTACAACTTGGAGGCATGGATTTTTCCTACTGTGGGTGCTGGACTCAATAATTGGACAGCTGAAGATGTTATCCCTATCTCCTTTAGTCAGGAGTAAATACTATTACTGTGTTATGTTTTTAAATTTATAATTTCTGGAACAATTAAAACTTTCAAGCCATGTGCCTTACCCGGGGCACAATGGTGTGCTTGTTACGGGTTGTCATTTCATTTGCATACTTCATTCAATAAAATCAGTGGACGTTTCGTTTTCGTAAATATTGTGTTCCTTGTCTTTCTTTTTCTTTTATTTTTGCTTTATCAGCTATGTGTTCTTACACACACCCACGTCACTAAAATACAGATCCTCATCCACTCTGGATCCAGTTGATAACAGTTCTACTATTGCCAATTACAATTTCGAGAATCCGATCTATCAAACTGAAGACGGAGACGAGGACGATTGTGAAATACCTGTAGAGCTTGCTAGGTTGTTACAACAAGAAGAGAAAGCTATACAGCCACATGAAGAGCCAGTCGAAGTTGTGAATCTGGGAACTGAAGAAAACAGAAAAGAGGTCAAGATAGGGGCTGATTTAGAGGACAGTGTCAAGAGCAGGTTGGTTCAGATGCTACGTGACTATGTGGAGATCTTTGCTTGGTCTTATGAAGATATGCCAGGGTTGGATACGGACATTGTGGTTCACCGTTTGCCAGTGAAAGAAGATTGTCGTCCAAAGAAGCAGAAGGTTCGTCGTATGCGTCCTGAAATGTCAGAAAAGATCAAAGCAGAGGTAATGAAACAGTTCAATGCAGGGTTCTTGGCCGTAACTTCTTATCCTCAGTGGGTTGCAAATGTGGTACCAGTTCCTAAGAAAGATGGTAAGGTACGTATGTGTGTAGACTACAGAGATCTGAACAAGGCTAGCCCTAAAGATGACTTTCCACTTCCTCATATTGATATTCTGGTAGACAACACTGCTCAGCATAAGGTATTCTCTTTTATGGATGGTTTCTCTGGTTACAATCAAATCAAGATGGCACCTGAAGATATGGAGAAGACTACATTTGTGACACAGTGGGGCACCTTTTGCTATAAGGTAATGCCATTTGGTTTGAAGAATGCAGGGGCAACATATCAGCGTGCTATGGTGGCTTTGTTTCATGATATGATTCATCATGAGATAGAGGTATATGTGGATGATATGATAGCCAGGTCTCAGAACGAAGAACAACATCTTGACCATCTGCACAAGTTGTTTGAGAGGTTGAAGAAATACAGATTGAGATTAAATCCAAACAAGTGTACTTTTGGAGTTAGATCTGGAAAGCTCCTGGGTTTCATTGTCAGTGGCAAAGGTATTGAAGTGGATCCTGCAAAAGTGAAAGCTATACGAGAGATGCCAGCTCCCCGTACTGAGAAGGAGGTTAGAGGTTTCTTGGGACGATTGAACTACATTGCAAGATTTATTTCCCAATTAACTACCATCTGTGAGCCAATCTTCAAGTTGTTGAAGAAAGATCAGGTGATGGAATGGAATGATGAGTGCCAGACTGCCTTTGATGAAATCAAGAGATATTTGCTAGAACCTCCAATTTTAATGCCACCAGTTGATGGAAGACCCTTGATTATGTATTTAACAGTATTAGACAACTCAATGGGGTGTGTATTGGGGCAACATGACGAGTCTGGTCGAAAAGAGCAGGCAATATACTACCTTAGCAAAAAGTTTACCGACTGTGAAACAAGATACTCACTGCTCGAGAAAACTTGCTGCGCTTTGGCATGGGCTGCTCGCCGACTAAGACAGTATATGTTGACCCATACTACCTTGTTGATTTCGAAGATGGATCCAATCAAGTACATATTTGAGAAACCTGCTCTCTCCGGAAGAATTGCAAGATGGCAAATGATCTTGACGGAATATGATATACAGTATACTACTCAGAAGGCCATTAAGGGGAGTGTTGTTGCTGATCATTTGGCTCATCAAGCAGTAGGTGATTACCAGTCAATGAATTTTGAGTTCCCCGATGAAGACATTATGTCTGTTACCAAAGAACCTGGACAATATGACGGACCTGAACAAGGATCCCGATGGACTATGGTTTTTGATGGTGCCTCCAATGCACATGGTAATGGTGTTGGTGTTGTGATTAGTTCCCCTGAAGGTTGTCATACCCCGATTACTGCCAGACTTTGTTTCTATTGTACCAATAACATGGCTGAGTATGAGGCATGTATCATGGGTATGCAAGTTGCTATTGATATGAAGATTCAGTTCCTTGAGGTGTATCCACACAAGAAGCTGCTAATAAGAACATTAAGAAGATTGTACAGAAGATGACTGTTACTTACAAGGATTGGCACGAGATGTTACCATTTGCTCTGCATGGCTATCGTACTACAATACGTACTTCAACAGGGGCAACCCCATTCTCCTTAGTCTATGGTATGGAAGCAGTTCTGCCTATTGAAGTTCAGATCCCCTCCTTGAGAATTATGAAGGATGCAGGCTTGGATGAAGATGAGTGGATTCAGACTCGACTTGACCAGATAAATTTGATTGATGAGAAAAGGTTAGCAGCAGTTTGTCATGGCCAGATGTACCAGAAACGGATGATCAAAGCTTTTAACAAGAAGGTTAAGCCAAAGGTATATCAGGCTGGTGACTTGGTAATCAAGCGTATCATATTACCACAGGGTGATCCTAGGGGCAAGTGGACTCCAACATATGAGGGACCATTTGTAGTCAAGAGAGTGTTCTCAGGAGGTGCCATGATACTGACTACAATGGATGGTGAAGACTTCCCACAACCTGTAAACGCAGACATAGTTAAAAAATACTACGCATAAAAAGAGACCCGCTAGGTTGACAGGCCTAGGCAAAAATAAGGGCATCCCGGCAAACCAAAAGGGTTTGGGCAAAAATTAGGGATATATATATAAAAAGATGTACACCCGGCAAGTCGAAAACCTGAAAAGGCGGCTTGGGCAAAAAAGGGTATCCCGGTGGATTGAAAACCTGAAAGGGCAATCCAGGCAAAAGTTAGGGATTAAAGCGTATGACTATGTCTCGTTTGGATCACTCATGAAACTGCAACCAGTTGTACTACTTACTCAAGCTCAAACAAATGAAGCTCAATCCAATCGTTTCCGTCTCAACAGCAAGAAGATGAGATACTTGAGTGGCAATAGTAGAATTGAAACTCAATAGGATTATTTCCCACACAGCTGATTCTTTTTGTAAAACTTCATGACAAAATTCTCTTACTAGGGTTTATGTCTCCTTGTACAAACTTACCCGTGTATGGGTCACTTTTGATATAAATAAATTCCATCTTTTGAATCCAGATTTACTTTTACCCTATTTACATAAGCGAAACGTCCATTGGTTGTGTTTGAATGTATGTATGCCTTTGAATATGATTGATGTTTACCAGAAATGCATGTATGCTTTTAATATGATTGATGTTTACCAGAAATGCATGAAAATGCAGTAATAGTATTTACTAAGGACGAACGAGGGAAGGATTTCAACGAAGCTTCGCCGGTTCATCTTTACAAGACAGTTACAAACCATCAGTAGGGCTAATCCATTTTCACAAAGTCTAATCTCCCCTGGAATTTATATCCATCTCTTTTATCCTCATACGGATATACGGGAAATTACTTTCCAATAAGGGCACGATGAACGAAGACGGGATGTTATACTTATCCTACTATCAAACGAAAACGAAGGTTATCTATACCCTACTATCCCCAACAACGGGAGGTTATCTATACCTTGTTATCCCCAACAACGGGAGGTTATCTATACCTTGTTATCCCCAGCAGACGGAGGGTTATATATTCTTCAACAACGAATCGGGATTTATTTTCCTTGGCCAGCAGTTGTTATACAAGGATATCCAGACATTTCCAGCAGTGTCATATCATACATACATCATTTACATCATACCATAACATATATGTCTATAGTACATTACCTAAGTGCATCATGTCATACATGCATACATAAAGCATAAACTAATGTTGTTATACAGAATGCTACCTTGTTTTCAGGTTAATTATCCAACAAACAAGCTTATGATCTTTGGGACTGCTTTATTGTAACCTCAGGGTTACTTTATCCTCCTGATGAGCTTCTTATTACTTTGGGACTGCCTTATTGTAACTTCAGGGTTACTTTATCCTCCTGAGAACATATCATTACTTCAAGACTGCTTTAGAGCTACTGATTGCTCTATCCTCCTGAAACCATCATTATTATTTCAAGACTGCTTTAGAGTATTCATTGCTCTATCCTCCTGAAATTACATTATTATTTCAAGACTGCTTTAGAGTATTCATTGCTCTATCCTCCTGAAATTACATTATTATTTCAAGACTGCTTTAGAGTATTCATTGCTCTATCCTCCTGAAATCATTACTTCAAGACTGCTTTAGAGCTATTGATTGCTCTATCCTCCTGAAGACATATCACGTTATTATTTCAAGACTGCTTTAGAGCTATTCATTGCTCTATCCTCCTGAAGCCATTATTACTTCAAGACTGCTTTAGAGCTATTGATTGCTCTATCCTCCTGAGGTCAGATTTATCACTTCAAGACTGCTTTAGGGTTATCATTATTAATTGCTCTATCCTCATGAAGACATGCTGTTACATCAGTATTACTCCAGACACCTGACAGTTCTCATTATACTACTGAAGAACTTTCCCCCTAGTGGCATCTTTAAGCCCACTCAATCATATTCGACTAGCCATCTGTACCACTCTAGTGCACTGGTGAGTGCAAATTTTTGGGCTTTTGTGTTCAATCCCCTTCAACCTTCCAGGTTACGACTGGCAAATATACCAATCTAACCCCTCAGGTTTCAGAAAATTGAACAGGGGCAGCTGTTGCACCCCAAAATTTGCCCTCACAATACAAGACTTTGTGTTCTAAGAAGATTCACAAGGTTCACAAGTTCTCCAACAACTTGCATAACCTTTCATGAAGTTCATAAAGTCCACAAGCTACTTTATGAAGGTTCACAAGGTTCACAAGGCCCACAGTGCTTTCAATACCTTTCATGAGGTTCATGAAGTCCATAGGTTGCTTCTTGAAGGTTCACAAGGTTCACCAAATTTCTCAACATCTACAAGACCTTTCATGAGGCTCATGAAGTCCATAGGTTGCTTCTTGAAGGTTCACAAGGTTCACAAGATCCATAATGATTACAAAGCTTCCCTGAGGGTAATGAGGTCTACAAAGTCACTTCATGAGGTTCATAAGGTTCACAAGCTTCACAATACTTCCCATGGGTGTCACAAGACATTTTATGAAGATTCACAAGGTTCACATAGTTCACAATTGGTCAAAGGAGTTGACAATTCCCTCAGACAATGCACCTCCTAAGCAGTGCATCCAAAACTAGGGTTTTGACTTTAATCAGGCTAAATGGACTTCCAAGACTTCAAGTGTGCTTCATAACATCTTATATGTGTATAAGAACCCCCATGTCAGGTTTCAAAACTTTTCTCAAAAGTTTGCTCAGTCAGATGATCAGATAAGTCAAAAGCAGTCAATGCAGTTAAAAAATCAAACTGAGGTCAACTGTGGTCAAACCAAAGTCAAACTTCATGATTTTTTGCCAACATCAAGTATATGAAGTAAAATTCATCATTTGATCAAGGGTTGATCATGATTCATCAAGGAGATTCCAGATCATCAATAATCAGGAGTTTCTAAATTAGGGTTTCCTCAGTAAAAGTCAACTGAACTTTGACCAGGCATAACTTTCACATACTTCATCACCAAGTCTCCATCCAAAGCTCATTTTGAAGGAAATTGAATTCTCTACAACTTTGATGTTGAAGGTTAAGCCCAAAAATGCTTTATTTGAAAGATATGATCTAAGACATTATGGGTCATTTCAAAAGTCAACAAAAAGTCAACAACTTCAAAAGGGCATAACTTGAGATTGGTAAATGATATGGACCTGAAACCAATGGGGTTGTTTAGAGGACTCTTCAAGCTTTCCAAAAAGTCCAAGAACACCATCATACCTTTAAAATTGAGAGAAATGTGCCCTTGCAAAGTTGGGCAATTTTGTGATGGTTTATGTTGAAAATGGAGGCTTAGAAGTATTTCTTTCCAAATGGGCTGCCTAATTTATGACCCAATCCATCTCATAACATGGTGCACGACCCAATTGACCAAAATTCATCATTTTTATTATTTTTTATTTATTTATTATTGATTTAATTCATAAAAATCATTTTAAATAAATAAAAAATATAAAAATCTATTTTTGGGTGAAGATTTTGTTTCTAGAAATTCATAATCATTGATTGAATTAGAATGAGAAGGAAATCATGTGATCTCTCCCAAATTATTATTTTTTATTTATTTATTATTGATTTAATTCATAAAAATCATTTTAAATAAATAAAAAATATAAAAATCTATTTTTGGGTGAAGATTTTGTTTCTAGAAATTCATAATCATTGATTGAATTAGAATGAGAAGGAAATCATGTGATCTCTCCCAAATTATTATTTTTTATTTATTTATTATTGATTTAATTCATAAAAATCATTTTAAATAAATAAAAAATATAAAAATCTATTTTTGGGTGAAGATTTTGTTTCTAGAAATTCATAATCATTGATTGAATTAGAATGAGAAGGAAATCATGTGATCTCTCCCAAATTATTATTTTTTATTTATTTATTATTGATTTAATTCATAAAAATCATTTTAAATAAATAAAAAATATAAAAATCTATTTTTGGGTGAAGATTTTGTTTCTAGAAATTCATAATCATTGATTGAATTAGAATGAGAAGGAAATCATGTGATCTCTCCCAAATTATTATTTTTTATTTATTTATTATTGATTTAATTCATAAAAATCATTTTAAATAAATAAAAAATATAAAAATCTATTTTTGGGTGAAGATTTTGTTTCTAGAAATTCATAATCATTGATTGAATTAGAATGAGAAGGAAATCATGTGATCTCTCCCAAATTATTATTTTTTATTTATTTATTATTGATTTAATTCATAAAAATCATTTTAAATAAATAAAAAATATAAAAATCTATTTTTGGGTGAAGATTTTGTTTCTAGAAATTCATAATCATTGATTGAATTAGAATGAGAAGGAAATCATGTGATCTCTCCCAAATTATTATTTTTTATTTATTTATTATTGATTTAATTCATAAAAATCATTTTAAATAAATAAAAAATATAAAAATCTATTTTTGGGTGAAGATTTTGTTTCTAGAAATTCATAATCATTGATTGAATTAGAATGAGAAGGAAATCATGTGATCTCTCCCAAATTATTATTTTTTATTTATTTATTATTGATTTAATTCATAAAAATCATTTTAAATAAATAAAAAATATAAAAATCTATTTTTGGGTGAAGATTTTGTTTCTAGAAATTCATAATCATTGATTGAATTAGAATGAGAAGGAAATCATGTGATCTCTCCCAAATTATTATTTTTTATTTATTTATTATTGATTTAATTCATAAAAATCATTTTAAATAAATAAAAAATATAAAAATCTATTTTTGGGTGAAGATTTTGTTTCTAGAAATTCATAATCATTGATTGAATTAGAATGAGAAGGAAATCATGTGATCTCTCCCAAATTATTATTTTTTATTTATTTATTATTGATTTAATTCATAAAAATCATTTTAAATAAATAAAAAATATAAAAATCTATTTTTGGGTGAAGATTTTGTTTCTAGAAATTCATAATCATTGATTGAATTAGAATGAGAAGGAAATCATGTGATCTCTCCCAAATTATTATTTTTTATTTATTTATTATTGATTTAATTCATAAAAATCATTTTAAATAAATAAAAAATATAAAAATCTATTTTTGGGTGAAGATTTTGTTTCTAGAAATTCATAATCATTGATTGAATTAGAATGAGAAGGAAATCATGTGATCTCTCCCAAATTATTATTTTTTATTTATTTATTATTGATTTAATTCATAAAAATCATTTTAAATAAATAAAAAATATAAAAATCTATTTTTGGGTGAAGATTTTGTTTCTAGAAATTCATAATCATTGATTGAATTAGAATGAGAAGGAAATCATGTGATCTCTCCCAAATTATTATTTTTTATTTATTTATTATTGATTTAATTCATAAAAATCATTTTAAATAAATAAAAAATATAAAAATCTATTTTTGGGTGAAGATTTTGTTTCTAGAAATTCATAATCATTGATTGAATTAGAATGAGAAGGAAATCATGTGATCTCTCCCAAATTATTATTTTTTATTTATTTATTATTGATTTAATTCATAAAAATCATTTTAAATAAATAAAAAATATAAAAATCTATTTTTGGGTGAAGATTTTGTTTCTAGAAATTCATAATCATTGATTGAATTAGAATGAGAAGGAAATCATGTGATCTCTCCCAAATTATTATTTTTTATTTATTTATTATTGATTTAATTCATAAAAATCATTTTAAATAAATAAAAAATATAAAAATCTATTTTTGGGTGAAGATTTTGTTTCTAGAAATTCATAATCATTGATTGAATTAGAATGAGAAGGAAATCATGTGATCTCTCCCAAAATAGCAAGCACTCATGATCAAATATTTGAAATTTATACAATGATCTTTTTGAATATTTTTTGGATCAAATATCCACACAACACATCAATGTTTCTGACCTAAATCCATCACACATATATACTAAGCACAAACCCTAGCCTCATTCACGAATTTGCAGCAGCCTAAAGGTAAGATCAAAAGCACAAAAATCTTTCAAAAAGTCATATTCGGGTTCTCAAATTCAGAGCATTGCAAGGTATTTGAAAGACATAGCAAGCTTCCTTGGACTCTTCTGATCATAAATCATCATCCATATGCATCGTATACACACCCAATTGCTCAACCCGAGTTCATCTTGACCTTGAATATTTTGTTTTCGAATCCATTGATTTATCATGTTTAAACTGTTTTTGATTGTTGTAGGATGTTTAGAATGAACTCTAGAACGATTCTGGGTGGTTCAATTGGATTTTCATTGCAGGAACAAGAATTCACCATGATTAGGGTTTTCGGCCCTCTTTAGGGTTTCACGATTTTCAAATGATAAATGGATTTGAAAAACATAGGACGATTGAAAAACTCAGTAGCAATACAATGGTGCAATCAATTTTGTGAAATTTTGCCGTTTGGATGAAGTTTGTGTTTCGCAGGGTGGAAGAACTCGTAACAATATTCGTAGGAGAAAACGTTGCAAAATCCGCAGGTAATGGGAGGAAGAAGAAGGCCAGTTCGCGCCTGTTTTCAAATTCAAATTTTATTAAAAAAAAATAATATGAATTGTTCCTGGATATATTTCACAATTGTATGCTTAGCCTGATGGTTGTTGTGCTTCCTGGAAATCCTGGGTTCAAACCCCAGCCAGGTAAGTTTCCGCTTTTTTTTCTTTCCTTTTATTTGATTTAAATATTATAATATTAAAAATTAAATATATTATGTATATTTCTCAATAATAAATAAATAATAATAAAATATGTCTGTTTTCTTTAATTTTAAAAAATATGTTTTTTTTCACAAATTTTGTTTCTATATTTTATGTCTAAATTGTAATATGTATAAATTAGAAAATTTTTGTATATAACTAAATCCTATTTTTTTTATATATAAACCCTAAAAATTATTTTCTAAAAAAAATAAAACCTAATTTTAATTTTCTATATAATTCTATGTATATATTTATTATAATTCTTGTAAATTTTTGTAAATAAAATTAAACCTTATAAATACTTAATGTAAAATTTTGTGAATGTGATTATTGATTATTTAAAATTTATTTTCATCATAATGTGTAAATATTTTTCTTAATAATTGTTAATATATAATTAGAGATAATTAAATTTTGTAAATGATTAAGAAATTTATAATTATGTTATATTTAGAACTTTATATTATAGTAATTATTTAATCATTTATGTTTCTAAATAAAAATCAAATTTTATGTTTAATCACGTTATTAATTAATTATTATTGCTAATCATATTTTGTTGCTTATTATTATTTTGAAATTTCTATCTTATTATTTTTTCTAACTTTGTCTATTTTTCTAATTATTATTGTTTCAACTAATTATTTTCACTAACTTTATATTTCTACTAACCTTATTTAATTTTTCTTATTATTTACTAACCCCAATATTTTATTTACTTATTTGTTATTTTTTTTATTATATTTATTTTGATTATATTTTACTATTTATTTTATTTATTATAATTTTGTAATTGCCTCTTGGATGTAAATTGTAATTATTTAATTATTATTATCATTATGGTTAGTAATTAGGGAGTGCTAATATGTATGATATTTAAAAAAATAAATTAGATCATTTTAAATAAAGATAATTAAAATAAACACGTCACACACGTAAGTCGATTTTAATCGCCGTCTCACTCCCTAAGGATATCCCTCAAGTTGCCTACGAATAATGGTTAAGTGGGGTGTATAAAGCAAGTCCCTCAAATAGAAAAATCATCAAAGTCCCTTATGGTTGCCTTTACGAATCGAGTCCCTTTCGAAAAATGATGATGGTCCCTTATACGTGCTTATTACATCCCACAATGGCCTTCAAAAATCCAATTGTCCCTCACATGTCCCTTAACATCCAAAGTAAGGACTACCTACTCCATTATAGTAGGGATAGTCTTACTAAGGAAAGGATAAAGAATAAGAAAGACCTTAAAACATTAGGGTAGGCTACTCCTAGATACTTGCTCACTTCAAAACTTTTTTCACACTTAAACAAATTTCCAACAAAATTTTCAAACAAGTTTTTTTCACATCCATACACGGATTATTATTAAAATATTCTGAAATTTTTCGCTATTCACACACTACACTTTCAAAACAATTCAAAAGTGAGCTTAAGTACCTAAGAGCCCATGGATAACCATGGATGAAAAGGGTGCTAACACCTTCCCTTTTCATAACCTACCCCCCGGACCCAAAATATTCTCTAAGGTCTTTCCTGTTCTTTTATAACCTTTCCTTATGGATAAAATAAAAGTCGGTGGCGACTCTTGCTATCCGCAACATTGTTTAAAGTCAGTTCTCCCACCGTGTTACAGTATGGAAGCAGTTCTGCCTATTGAAGTTCAGATCCCCTCCTTGAGAATTATGAAGGATGCAGGCTTGGATGAAGATGAGTGGATTCAGACTCGACTTGACCAGATAAATTTGATTGATGAGAAAAGGTTAGCAGCAGTTTGTCATGGCCAGATGTACCAGAAACGGATGATCAAAGCTTTTAACAAGAAGGTTAAGCCAAAGGTATATCAGGCTGGTGACTTGGTAATCAAGCGTATCATATTACCACAGGGTGATCCTAGGGGCAAGTGGACTCCAACATATGAGGGACCATTTGTAGTCAAGACAGTGTTCTCAGGAGGTGCCATGATACTGACTACAATGGATGGAGAAGACTTCCCACAACCTGTAAACGCAGACATAGTTAAAAAATACTACGCATAAAAAGAGACCCGCTAGGTTGACAGGCCTAGGCAAAAATAAGGGCATCCCGGCAAACCAAAAGGGTTTGGGCAAAAATTAGGGATATATATATATAAAAGATGTACACCCGGCAAGTCGAAAACCTGAAAAGGCGGCTTGGGCAAAAAAGGGTATCCCGGTGGATTGAAAACCTGAAAGGGCAATCCAGGCAAAAGTTAGGGATTAAAGCGTATGACTATGTCTCGTTTGGATCACTCATGAAACTGCAACCAGTTGTACTACTTACTCAAGCTCAAACAGATAAAGCTCAATCCAATCGTTTCCGTCTCAACAGCAAGAAGATGAGATACTTGAGTGGCAATAGTAGAATTGAAACTCAATAGGATTATTTCCCACATAGCTGATTCTTTTTGTAAAACTTCATGACAAAATTCTCTTACTAGGGTTTATGTCTCCTTGTACAAACTTACCCGTGTATGGGTCACTTTTGATATAAATAAATTCCATCTTTTGAATCCAGATTTACTTTTACCCTATTTACATAAGCGAAACGTCCATTGGTTGTGTTTGAATGTATGTATGCCTTTGAATATGATTGATGTTTACCAGAAATGCATGTATGCTTTTAATATGATTGATGTTTACCAGAAATGCATGAAAATGCAGTAATAGTATTTACTAAGGACGAACGAGGGAAGGATTTCAACGAAGCCTCGCCGGTTCATCTTTACAAGACAGTTACAAACCATCAGTAGGACTAATCCATTTTCACAAAGTCTAATCTCCCCTGGAATTTATATCCATCTCTTTTATCAGGGCACGATGAACGAAGACGGGATGTTATACTTATCCTACTATCAAACGAAAACGGAGGTTATCTATACCATGTTATCCCCAACAACGGGAGGTTATCTATACCTTGTTATCCCCAACAACGGGAGGTTATCTATACCTTGTTATCCCCAGCAGACGGAGGGTTATATATTCTTCAACAACGAATCGGGATTTATTTTCCTTGGCCAGCAGTTGTTATACAAGGATATCCAGACACTTCCAGCAGTGTCATAGCATACATACATCATTTACATCATACCATAACATATATGTCTATAGTACATTACCTAAGTGCATCATGTCATACATGCATACCTAAAGCATAAACTAATGTTGTTATACAGAATGCTACCTTGTTTTCAGGTTAATTATCCAACAAACAAGCTTATGATCTTTGGGACTGCTTTATTGTAACCTCAGGGTTACTTTATCCTCCTGATGAGCTTCTTATTACTTTGGGACTGCTTTATTGTAACCTCAGGGTTATTTTATCCTCCTGATAGCCTCTCATGACTTCAAGACTGCTTTAGAGCTACTGATTGCTCTATCCTCCTGAAATCATCCTATTACTTCAAGACTGCTTTAGAGCTATTCATTGCTCTATCCTCATGAGGTCATATTACTACTTCAAGACTGCTTTAGAGCTATTCATTGCTCTATCCTCCTGAAGCCATTATTATTTCAAGACTGCTTTAGAGCTATCCATTGCTCTATCCTCCTGAAATCATTACTTCAAGACTGCTTTAGAGCTATTGATTGCTCTATCCTCCTGAAGACATATCACATTATTATTTCAAGACTGCTTTAGAGCCATTCATTGCTCTATCCTCCTGAAATCATTACTTCAAGACTGCTTTAGAGCTATTGATTGCTCTATCCTCCTGAAGACATATCACATTATTATTTCAAGACTGCTTTAGAGCTGTTGATTGCTCTATCCTACTGAAGCCATTCTATTATTTCAAGACTGCTTTAGAGCTATTGATTGCTCTATCCTCCTGAAGCCATTATTACTTCAAGACTGCTTTAGAGCTATTGATTGCTCTATCCTCCTGAAGTCAGATTTATCACCTCAAGACTGCTTTAGGGTTATCATTATTGATTGCTCTATCCTCATGAAGACATGCTGTTACATCAGTATTACTCCAGACTCCTGACAGTTCTCATTATACTACTGAAGAACTTTCCCCTAGTGGCATCTTTAAGCCCACTCAATCATGTTCAACCAACCATCAATATCACTCCATGCACTGGTGAGTGCAAATTTTTGGGCTTTTGTGTTCAATCCCCTTCAACCTTCCAGGTTACGACTGGCAAATATACCAATCTAACCCCTCAGGTTTCAGAAAATTAAACAGGGGCAGCTGTTGCACCCCAAAATTTGCCCTCACAATACAAGACTTTGTGTTCCAAGAAGGTTCACAAGGTTCACAAAATTCATAATTGGTCAGAAGAGTTGACAATTCCCTCAGACAATGCACCTCCTAAGCAGTGCATCCAAAACTAGGGTTTTGACTTTAATCAGGCTAAATGGACTTCCAAGACTTCAAGTGAGCTTCATAACATCTTATATGTGTATAAGAACCCCCATGTCAAGTTTCAAGACTTTTCTCAAAAGTTTGCTCAGTCAGATGATCAGATAAGTCAAAAGCGGTCAATGCAGTTAAAAGGTCAAACTGAGGTCAACTGTGGTCAAACCAAAGTCAAACTTCATGATTTTTTTTGCCAACATCAAAGAGAGGTTGGGTGAGAAATATTATCATAATAACTGTAATACCCCAAATTTTGCCCTAAGATTTGTCGTCGCATTTCATTGCATTTAATCAATTACTAACAAATTTGTGTAGTCGTTTGACTTTTTGCAGGTAAATATCATATGGCATGCATTTTTTTTCTAAAAAGTAAAAATGGCACAATTGGCAGGAGGACATGTGTAAGGAGTTATGAGTGTGAGAGGTTGAGAGTTCGAATCTCACCTTTGTCATTTTTTTTGTTTTTTATTATTTTTACTCTAAATTTTTCTATCTTTCATTAAAAAAATAACAAAAATAGTTTTTTATTATTATTTAATTATTATTTTCGTATTTTAATTAAATCATTTTTTAAAATATTATTTTTTTCACTTTTTTCTAAATTATTCATAAAAATATCCAAAAAATCATAAAATAAAAAATATTGAAAAAAATTTTGTTCTTTTTATAATATTTTTTATTTTAGGAATCAATAGGATTATTAGTTTTTATTTTAAGTTTATTTTAATTATTTTAAATTATTTAAATTTTATTTTTTCTTAACTAATTATTTAGTTTGGGCTTTAAAATGGGCTTTAGGGACATTATTGACAATTTGGTGTTAACCCTAATTTGTTCCCTATATATACATGTGTTGCCTTGTTGGAAAAGAGGAGAGAATGAAAAAAACCTAAGAGGAGTGAGTGCCGTTTGCCGTTATTTAGTTTTCTTCTTCATCCATTACTATTGTTTCTTTTTCTTCATCGTTTACCGTTATTTCTTTTCCTTCATCTATTACTGTTGTTTCTTTTTCTTCATCTTTTACCGTTATTTCTTTTTCTTCATCTATTACCGTTATTTCTTTTTCTTTATCTATTACTGTTACGTTTATATATATATAATTTTTAAATTGTTAGAGTTTATATATATAAGATTTTTGATCGAATTATGTCGATACGATGTTTGCACATTTGTGTGCATGACGCGTGACATTTGTGTTAGTTCGATCTGGTTGCGATGATCGCATTTTTGTGTGAGCAATAATACTATTTTTTGCTTAATTTCTTTTTCTTTGCGATAAATTTTGTTTCGTCCGATTTAGATCTGGTTGCGATGAGCGCATTTCTGCGTTAGCAACATTGTTGGGTTATTTGGCACATTTAAAATTCATTATTGCTTTATTATTATTATTATTATTATTATCATTATTATCATTATTATTACCATTATTATTATTATTGTTATCATTAATTTATTAAAATTTGTTATAATATAAAAATCTGTTTTTTAAAATAAATAACATTAACATCTTTTCCAAATTAATATGAAAACCTATTATTTTTAAGAAAAAACTTTTTAGATAAATTTAAAATAATAACTAAAATCCTTTTTTTAAAATAATAACTAGAACCGTTATTTATTTTATTTTATTATTGTTCAATTCAAATTTCATTATCATATTGTATCTGCTCCTCTCATGTAACCTCGCGAACTTAACAATCGCTCTTTAAATTCTGCCTTTAAATTTCTGCTTGCATGGTTTAAATTATGACATTATCTCTCTGTTTGCATGATTCAATTATCTCACGCGTTTACTATTATTTCTGTCACATTGCACACATCCGAAGGTTAGGTCTAACTGTTTGGCCGCCGCGCCAATAGTCCGTAAAACTTCACACATTCAATTTCAAATCCTCAAAACTACAAACTACAAACCCTAATTTTCACAAATGCCTCGCCGCAGGCAAAATTACAATTTTACCCTTAGCATTAGGTCAAAGAGTCGCCGCGCTCATTTTAGGGTTTCCCGCCGTGGAATCCCTAATTTAACCCTAATTACAACTTAACATTTCAACGTAGAGATTTGGAGTTTCTACACTCCACGTAAGCGTGTCCTTAAGATGCGTTTATTCCCCTTGAGACCTTGACCACAGTCAAGAAGTTTCTAACCTCCCTATTGAGGGGAACTACGATTACTCTGATTCCACTCCCGTAAGGATACGTAGGCACAAGATGCGATGTCTTGCCGAGTAAACTTAGAATTAACCCCCTTTATTATTTATTGCTTATTTATATTTTATTTATCTTTGCTATTTAATTATTTTGCTTATTATTTTGTAATTGTTTCTTGGATGTAAAGTTGTTTAATTATTTAATTATTATTATGGTTAGTAATTAGGGAGTGTAACAACATGTATGTAATATTAAAATAAATTTAGATCACTTTTAAATAAAGATAATTAAAATAAACACGTCACACACGTAAGTCGATTTTAATCGCCGTCTCACTTCCTAAGGATATCCTTCAAGTTGCCTACGAATAATGGTTAAGTGGGGTGTATAAAGCAAGTCCCTCAAATGGAAAAATCATCAAAGTCCCTTATGGTTGCCTTTACGAATCGAGTCCCTTTCGAAAAATGATGATGGTCCCTTATATGTGCTTATTACATCCCACAATGGCCTTCAAAGTCAAATTGTCCCTCACATGTCCCTTAACATCCAAAGTAAGGACTACCTACTCCATTATAGTAGGGATAGTCTTACTAAGGAAAGGATAAAGAATAAGAAAGACCTTAAAACATTAGGGTAGGCTACTCCTAGATACTTGCTCACTTCAAAACTTTTTCACACTTAAACAAATTTCCAACAAAATTTTCAAACAAGTTTTTTTCACATCCATACACGGATTATTATTAAACTATTCTGAAATTTTTTGCTATTCACACACTACACTTTCAAAACAATTCAAAAGTGAGCTTAAGTACCTAAGAGCCCATGGATAACCATGGATGAAAAGGGTGCTAACACCTTCCCTTTTCATAACCTACCCCCGGACCCAAAATATTCTCTAAGGTCTTTCCTGTTCTTTTATAACCTTTCCTTATGGATAAAATAAAAGTCGGTGGCGACTCTTGCTATCCGCAACATTGTTTAAAGTCAGTTCTCCCACCGTGTTACAGCTGTAAACTCTTACGGTAGCGAAATAGGGGCAATCATTACTACTCCACACGGGTCGCACATCCCGTTCACCGCTCGATTGACCTTTGCAGTTACCAATAATGAAGCCGAATACGAAGCTTGTATCATGGGGCTTGAAGAAGCCATTGATTTGCGAATCAAAAACCTGGACGTATACAGAGACTCAGCTCTGGTGGTGAATCAGATAAAAGGGGAATGGGAGACACGTCAGCCCAATTTAATACCGTACATGAACTATGCGAGGAGATTGTTGCCTTTCTTCGACAAGGTTGAATTGCATCATGTACCGAGAGCAGAAAATCAAATGGCTGACGCCCTGGCCACTTTGTCTTCCATGTACAAGGTCAACTTCTGGAACGAGGCTTCCAGCATTGTTATCTCTCGGCTTGATAGACCTGCTTTCGTATTTGCTATTGGCGAGGCATCCGACGACAAACCGTGGTATTTTGATATCCTTAATTTCCTGAAGAACAAAGAGTATCCGGCTGAGGAATCCAGTCAAGATCAGAAGACTCTCAGGAGATTAGCGGGTAATTTCTATTTGAATTCGGATGGTGTTTTATACAGAAGAAATCACGATTTGGTGCTGTTGCGTTGCGTAGATGAAAAAGAGGCAAAGCTGCTCATGGAGGAAATACATGAGGGTACCTTTGGTACGCATGCTGGTGGGCATGCTATGACGAGGAAGCTGCTGCGGGAAGGTTACTTTTGGATGACTATGGAAACTGATTGTTTCAAGTTCGCGAGGAAGTGCCACAAGTGCCAAATCTATGCTGATAAGATCCATGTGCCTCTGAGTCCTCTGAATGTGATGTCATCGCCATGGCCATTCTCGATGTGAGGAATCGATATGATTGGAAAGATCGAGCCGACAGCTTCTAATGGACACCGGTTCATTCTAGTGGCAATCGATTATTTCACCAAATGGGTGGAAGCGGCGTCCTACGCAAATGTAACTAAGCAGGTGGTGGCCAGATTCATCAAGAGAGATATCATTTGCAGATATGGAATCCCCGAGCGGATAATCACGGACAACAGTTCAAATTTGAACAACAAAATGATGAAGGAGCTCTGTCAGAATTTCAGGATCGAACATCACAACTCCTCCCCTTACCGACCCAAGATGAATGGCGCTGTCGAAGCGGCCAATAAGAATATAAAGAAGATCGTTCAAAAGATGGTGGTGACCTATAAGGATTGGCATGAGATGCTACCTTTCGCTTTGCACGGTTATCATACGACGGTACGCACATCAACCGGGGCAACCCCGTTCTCGTTAGTATACAGAATGGAGGCAGTGCTACCATTGGAAGTTGAGATTCCTTCTCTGAGAGTACTACGAGATGTCCAACTAGATGAGGCAGAATGGGTGAAAGACAGGTTGAACCAGCTGAGTTTGATGGATGAGAAGAGGCTAGCTTCTCTAGCATACGGTCGTTTGTACCAGAGCCGAATGAAGAAAGCGTATGATAAGAAGATACATCCGCGGAGCTTTCAGACGGGCGACCTTGTGCTGAAAAGGATTCTCCCGCCGCAGGCAGATCACAGGGGCAAGTGGACCCCCAACTACGAAGGGCCATACGTTGTCAGAAAAGTCTTTTCAGGAGGAGCGTTGTTGTTTTCCACCATGGACAGTGAAGACTTTACGTCGCCTGTGAATTCAGACGCAGTTAAAAAATACTTTGCTTGAAAATTGACCCGCTGGACAGAAAAAAGAGAGTCCAGGCAAAAATGGGGCATCCTGGCGAACCAAAAACAGAATGAAAGGTTCGGGCAAAAATTAGGGATAAAATTGAAAAAAATGTACACTCGCGAAGTTGAAAACCTACACTGGGCGACTTCGGCAAAAAAGGGTATCCTGGTGAACTGAAAACCCGTAAAGGGCGGTTCACGCAAAAGTTAGGGATTTGAAAAGCAAATGACTGCGGTCCGAATTTGATACTGCATTTGAGCTTTGGTGCGGGAGAATATGCTCGAGAGGTCGATTATCAGATACAATCTCTTCGGAAGTGTGAATACCGGGAAAAGCATTAGAGTCGGGCGAGTCATAGGAGGATCAGTTCGTGATGTTCGTCTGCATCCCGTTGCCGACATGTGTACAAATTTAATTTGTCAATATATTTATGCTTCTTGTGCATACTCGTATATTTGTTGTGCGTAGCTTCCTCTTTTCAGGAGTTACATCCCGTGTACAAAATTCTGCCCATTCAGGGGCCCTATCAATAAAATATGTTATTCAGTACTTGATGCTGGTTCTTTACTGTTTTGTGCATGATAAAACGCCTAGGTTTAATGAAACTAGCATGTGTATAACGTCACTGGCCCTTGCCAAAAATTGCTAAAACTTTGAATTAACTGAAAACGATGTCACTAACGCTAACCTGAATAGACTTGGTTGTGTAGACTTGTCTTGTCTTGTTTGTGTTGTTGCAGGGTTCATAGCCGTATGAAGAGGACGATCAAAAGATTGCAGTAACGAAAGACTCGACCCCCACGCAGGTCGTGCTTCCAAGATAGCAATGTCCCTCAATGAAGAAGGATCGAATTCCCCCAGCTAGTCGTAGCTTATACAAAGGACATTCTCCAGCAAAGTCGTTTATCCTCAGCAGAGTTTGGCGATTCCAAGATTGAAGGCTGTATTCAGACAGTGCATCTCAAGCAGAGTGGTTTAGCCTCAGAAGATTAATATTTCCAATTGGTGAGCTGTATTCAGGCAGTTTACCCTTCCCCGCAGGGTCATTTACTCTCCCCCAGTGGAGCCAGTTGATTTTCCCCAAGAGAATCATCCTATCCCCAAAAGAGTTCTCTTTTCAGCAAGTGTTTTCATTCCTCCCAGTGGAACTCGAAGATTAAGACTCTCTCCAGCAAAGTTGGTGGGGCGCCCTGGCATTTATTTTGTCAAAATACCGTGTGATATCCGTTCGCTCTTCAACAGAAGTTCAATCATACCAAGCTCATCTGCTATCTCCCCAGCAGAGTTATATTCCCCAGCAGGGTGTTACTTCAATGAGGTGCTTGGTTTAAGTTCCCAATTTCCCAGCTGAGTCGACTTCACTCTTCCAGCATTTATTTTGCTGGAATAATTCTGTAGCACCTGGCAATCCCCAGCGAAGTCGGCATTGTCTTCGGCATTTATTTTGCTGAAGCGGTTTCCTGTATTCCAGCAGTTCAAGTCTGCATTTGCATTGGCATATAGTGTCATATTTGCATCCACCAAATAAAAACGTGTAGCATTTCCATGTCGAATGGAGCATTGCGTCAGTGTCAAACATATGCATTTTGAAGCATAAGCCAGGATGGCTAACCGTCTGTTTCAAGTATTGTTATCTTGCAGGTGGAAGGAGCTCTTGCTCAAATGAATTACCAAACATTCGAGGTCTCGGCGGGAGACATTCAACGATAATGTCAGTTTCGGCAGTGTTCCCCACAGAGTTATCAGATTAAGTTCTCTTGTTTTCCCCGCCAGAGTTATCATGATGAATCTCTCCTCATTCCCAAGCAGAGTTATTTGTCAGCAAAGGGTTTCATGAATCAGAATTTCAGAGGCTGCCGCCGGTAATCAGAACAGGCGTCCGGTAGTTTGGTTTCCAAATATCCCCAGTAGAATTTGCTTCAAAGTCGCTGTCACGTCAGCATTAAGAAGTTTGTGGGTTGGGATCAATGGAGAAATGAGTCCTGACGTGGACAATCTATTCCTATATTGACGGGATTTCTTCGCGCTAGAGAAGTGGGTGTCCTGACGTGGACAAATTTATTTCCCCGAGTTGATGAGACGTGATTCCTAACGTGGAAAGTTTATTCCTAACGTGGAAGGGTTAGTCCTAACGTGGACAGATTTTATTTCTCCGCATTGATTGAATGTGAAGTCCTGACATGGACAAAGGTGGTTGCTCTTCGTGTTGATGGCCTGACGTGGACCATTTATTTCCAGCAGTTATCTTTCTGCGTAATGGTGAAAGGTGTGTCCTGACGTGGACAAGTTTATGGTTTTTCGTGATGATAAGAGGCGCGAGTCCTGACGTGGACAAATTTATCCTTCTTCGTGCTGGCAAAGTGCGTAAGTCCTGACGTGGACAAAATTTTATTTCCCCAGTGGGTCAAAGATGCGTGAGTCCTGACGTGGACGAATTGATATTTCTTCGGGTCAACAAACGGTGTCCTGACGTGGACGATGTTACTCCCATGCTGATAGGAGTTTCCCCAGCAAGTCAAGATGTGAGTCCTTACGTGGAAAAATCAAGATAAAGATGTTTCCTTATGTGGAAAGAAGATGATTCCTTACGTGGAAAGAAGATGTATTCCTTACGTGGAAAAGAAGAGGTATTCCTTACGTGGAAAAAGATTATTCCTGACGTGGAAGAATTTAGTCCTGACGTGGACAGATCTAGACAAAGTTTGGTCCTGACGGGGACAGATCCAGAAGAAAGTTATTCCTTACGTGGAAAGATTGGAGTCCTTACGTGGACAAATCCAGACGAGATGGGAGTCCTGACGTGGACCAACCAGGAAGAGATGATTCCTTACGTGGAAAGATGATTTCCTTACGTGGAAAGAAGATTGATTCCTTACGTGGAAAGATGGTTTCCTTACGTGGAAAGAAGATTGATTCCTTACGTGGAAAGAAAAGGGTTTCCTTACGTGGAAAGGCGGTTTCCTTACGTGGAAAGAAGACGGATTCCTTACGTGGAAAGATTGATTCCTTACGTGGAAAGGTGGTTTCCTTACGTGGAAAGAAGTTGATTCCTTACGTGGAAAGATCGTGATTCCTTACGTGGAAAGATTGTATTCCTTACGTGGAAAGATTGGGGTCCTTATGTGGACAGACCAAGATGAGTTGTATTCCTTACGTGGAAAGATGGTTTCCTTACGTGGAAAGATTATATTCCTTACGTGGAAAGGTGGGTCCTAACGTGGACGATGAGAGTTGTTCCTTACGTGGAAAGAAGTTTATTCCTTACGTGGAAAGAAGTTTATTCCTAACGTGGAAGGGTGAGTCCTAACGTGGACGAAGTATTCATAACCTAGAAAGTTTAGTCCTGACGTGGACAGATCCAGACGAAGTCTTAGTCCTAACGTGGATGATGTTATTCCTAACGTGGAAGAGCTTATTCCTAACGTGGAAGAGTTTATTCCTAACGTGGACGATTTATTTCTGATGAAATGTAGACGAGTCATCCCCAGCGAAGTTGCTGAGATTTTCCGTGTTGACGGTAGATGGAGTCCTGACGTGGACAAGTTTAGTTGAGATTTCTTTGTGTTGACAAAACAGGCGTCCTAACGTGGACAAAGTTCTATCCTTGCGATGATAGAATCTTTCTCAGGCTGATGAAAATAATCCCCAAGCAGTGGTGCAATTTATTTCTGCGGTTGACAAATTTTCGGGTTCTTAGTATTCAACCGTCTCGTACCTCGAATGTTTGAAGGCCGTTCGCTCTTCACCCAATCGGGTCCAAGTCGCTAGAATAGGGGCAGCTGTTGCACCCTAAAATTTGCTCAACCTTTTTCACTTGGTTTATGTTTCAATTGCATTAGCATTTGCATATAGAGTCATGTACATAGGCTAATCATCTGCATAGCATACCATAGCCAGTCATCCAACAAGGGACCAAGCACTATTCTCATCTCTATGAGCCTATCAAGAGGTTATTATTCAAATTCAAGCATATTCAAGTCATCAGAAAGAATTGGAAAGCTAAAGAAGTCAGTGGATCAAGCAGTGCATCTATCTTCTATCTGAGGGTATCTAAAGATCATCAAAGAATTTGTGAGCTGTGAATGGAGTATGGAGTGTATATAGACACCATGGAGGACTTAGAAAGTCATTTGGAGAAGGGGACAAGTCATTGATATGATCACAAGAATTGCAGTTGAAGGCAGTCAACTAGGGTTTCATCTGGGTCAACCCTGGGTCAACTCTAGGTCAATTGACTGATTGAAAGGCATTGGGGTCTATTAGAGAGATGTGGGGTTCATCATTTGACATGAAGAATAAGGATATGGTGTTGTGCTAAGAAGAAATCAAGAGAAATCAAGGAGAAGAGGAGTTTCTAAATTAGGGTTTCTGTGTAAAATCCCCTAGTTTAGGTCAAACTTCCAAGCAAGACAAGTCAAAATGCAAGCTTCAAATGGATCCTTTGTCAACATGAAACTTGTAGAGGATCTCAAGACCTTTAATTTGAGTGGTGGAATACATCAATTAGATTTATAGAACTCAAGTTATGGTCCTTGCAAGTTACAGGTCATCTGAGGTATCTGAAATTTTGTCTGTGAAAGTTACTTGTCTTCCAAGCAACTTTTACCCCTCAAGGAGATTTCAAATGAATTTCTGGCCAACATAAGAGTTGTTCCTAATTGTCTTAGCTTTCTATAATGGTATGGTATGCCTTCATATGATTTGTGGAACTCTACTTATGGTCTTGGCAAGCAAAGGGTATTTTGGTCATCTGAGAATTACAGGTCATTTCAAGCCTATGCCCAAAACTCATACAAGGAAGCTTCAAATGGAAAACTTCACAACATCAAACTTGCTCCAAATGACATTTTGAGTCTATAAAAGTTACCATGAAAGATTGGAAAGACTCATAGCTCAAGGTTTCAAAATTGGTGGATTTAATGAATAAAAAATGACCTAAAATGGAGATTTTTCATATTTTGACCAAATGGGGTGAAATTATAGGTCATTTTGATTGGAAAAAATGTTTTAAGAACATTGGAAAAAGTGGATTTTTGAGTTTGGTTCAAGATTTGAAAGTTATGGTTGGTTACTTACAAAAGAAGTTACATAATCCAAAATGCAAGGAAAGTGTGCATGGGAAGTTTCTCCAAGGTTCTAGGACTTTCTATTTCCATCTATATATTGAATTGAAGAGCTTAATGCCATGGTTGGTGATTCATTTTGTGCATGATACCAAGTTTCACATCATTCTTCCAATTTGCAAAAGCATCTCAAACTCTCTCAAATCTCTATCAATTTCCATTTTTCTTGATCTGATCATCATCAATATCATTCATAGATCACAATTCACACAAGAGCTTGGTTGAATTGAAGAGAATTCGTGCCATACAACTTCATCATCCAAAGTGAAAGAAAGTTTCAATTACAAGATCCAAGAGGTTTGAGCCAGAATTTTTGCATATAGAACTCAAGAGCAAGGTCACTGATCAATTTCCAATCACTGCAAGCATCAGATCCAAGGATTTCCATAGCTGTTTTCACCATTTACACCAGGTTAGTTTCCTCTTCGAATTGCATGATTTAGTTAGGATCATAGAGAATTGTTAGCATAGAACGGTTAGGATAGGTTAGATGATGGATTTCACAAAGTTTGGAGAAGTTTCATGGAGGTTATCAATGGTGTACCAAAACTGTTAGAGCTTATAACATCAAGAATAATGCATGATAACCTTAGATAAATGGCTTAGAATGATCAGTGTGAAGTGTAGATTAGGTTAGGATAAGATTGGGAAAGAATTGAAGTGGTTGATGACAGGTGAAAATGGTGGAGTCAGCATGTTCAACCTATCGGGTTTGTTTCTTGAGTGAGTTTTAGAGGAAGATAATGGCATGGTTGTGTAGAGGGAAAGAAGTAGAGTGTTTTTGCTCTTTGAATCGTGTGATTTCATGGAGAATCAAGGGAGAACAGAGAACTGGAAAACTCGTGCATGGTGAGGTTTCTTTCTGAATCTAGGGTTTCTTGAGGTTGAAGATGATGGACAGCCGTTGGATCCATCTGTTGACCTTGACTATGAGACTAATCCAATGGCTGCGATTTAAACTGAAAACGGAGGGAGATTCAAAAGGCTATACGCACCGTTTCATTAATAATTCTGACTGGGCTTTGTGATTCTTTGCTAATGCCACCCCCTAGTCACCAGGCCCAATGAGATTTCAACTAAAATCTTACTATTTGCACCATCCTTATGTTTTTTCTTTTCATTTGTTTTTCTGAGCATGCATTGGGCCCAGACGCGCTTGCTATGCGCGCCCCCCAGTCTGGGCCCATTCTCTTATTTCAATTGGTTTTACTACTTGATGCACCCCTCAGCCAAATTAATTCCATTTTATTTCTTTCATTTTATTTTAATTCTTTGAAAATCCATAAATAATTGAAAAATGCATGATTTTAATTGGTTCTTTTTGCATATTATTCATAATTTTGTTAAGAAAAATATCACATAAAAAAATTCCAATTTCATTTTACTTTTATATTTTTAGTATATTTTTCTTTTAAATAGGATTAAATAATGTTTAGTTTAGTGCATGATTTTGTTAATTTTGGTTTGATTAGATGCTTTAATATTTTTGATTCATTCTTTTTAGGTTGATTAGCATAGACCTTGATTTTGTATATAAAATTTAATTCACAATTTTAGGATTTAATATTAGGTGATTTGTTTAGGTGTGAATAACATGATCAAAACTAGGGTTTAGGAGATAACATAGGAGAATTAAATCATTTCCCTTAGGAGTTGTAGATTGAATCTTTGGGGTATGGGACTATAGGGATTATGGGTAGATAGTAGATCCCTTAGAAAATATTAGGATTCCCCTACTGCTATCAGTATACTGCTTATATTTGTTTGACTGTGTGGTGTGCCCTCTCTAGGGTTATTTGATTTGTCTGTGTGGGGTATTGGGTTTGCTTGGGGATTGGTAGAGCTGAAGACTTGTGATGATGAAGTCCATTGGAGATCAAAAGGATGAAGACCAACTTCCATAGTTGATGAGGAGAGTCCTTTGCTGGCGGCTGTTGAGGAGTGTAGGATTTAGGAGCTAGGCAGAGCTCTAGAGTAGAGGACTTGATTCTCAAACATGGAAGGTCTTGATTGCCTCCATCCCTCTCTGTGATGCAGAGTCTCTCTAAGACACTCACCCCCTTCCTTTGGAAGGCTTGGTGATAGTGTCTAAGACATAGAACTCTTGAGAGAAATATTCTATGTGTTGTTAGCAGTCTGTTTGCCACCCTTGGTGGTCAACTAATTGCTTAACACCCAGTTCACTCTTGTGATTTCTTCCTCAGCTTGGAGATTGAGACTTGAAGAAAAGCCATTGCAGATGGAAGACTGATGACAGAGACCTTGCTTGAAGGCTATGGAGATGAAGACTGAGGCTTGCTTGAAGCTTGTAGCTGTTCAATGATGACTTGAAGACAGATGTTGATGCAGAGCTGCTGTGGCTGTTTATTTTTAGCTGTTTACTTCTTGATGTATTGATTGGTTTTCCCTGACTGTATTGTTTGTTGTTTACCCTGTCAGGTTGAAAGTGAATTCTGTTCACTTTTGCCTATTGTTTTCTAGGTTCGAGGTTGAGTGGGACTCCCTTGCCTCGCTTGTATTGCTGCATCCATGCATTTTACTGCTTTACTGTATATATATGCTATTGTTTCTGTTTCCGTCTATTCCCTTAGGATCTCTGTTTCTCTCTGTGCAAGAGAGGAACATGATAGACATTAGGTCTTAACCCATGCATGATAACATTAGGATAGTTTGATCCCCTTCGCAACCGTAGGTTAGAGTTCTGTCTCTTCTTTCTCAAAATAAACAGAAAAACACAATAAGATTTCAAACACAATAAAAGACACTTCTTCCGTAAAAGAATGTGAACTCATCAAAACGTCATTTTTATCCGCTGGGGCTGTTAATCAGAAAACCCTTTTTTAGAAGGAATAAAAACAATCAAGACAGACTTGTGTCATACGTGGCCCGAACTACGTTCGCTCTGATCTTTCATGCTGTATGAAAGTACGTAGGCATAGGATGCGATATCCTAGCGAGCAACCTTCCCCTCCTTTCCCGTAGGTAGGCGAACTACGTTGACTCTGATTTCTCGTTCCAGACGGGAATACGTAGGCATAAAGTGCGATACTTTGCCGAGTCATTTTCTTTTCTTTCAACCCCTGACCTGTAGTTTAGATAGAATAACAATCCATACCCGAAAACAAGCATGGATCCCGTCGAGTACGACGGACGTGAGGGGTGCTAATACCTTCCCCTTGCGTAACCGACTCCCGAATCCAGGTTTTGGTTGCGATGACCATACCTTTCTCGTCTTTGCGGTAGGTTTACTCTGAGCGTTTCCTTTCCCTCCTGTGGGATAAATAACGCACGGTGGCGACTCTTCTGTTCAGCCGGCGCCGATTTTCGCAGTAGCGACACAAGTTAATTTAATTATACTAGTTTTAAATAAGAGGTTTCTAATAAGTGATTTTATTTTATCTAAAACTTAAATATGAAATGATTTATATTTAATAAAAGTTGTTTGTTATTATTATATGAATTGTAAAAGGTTGTTATTATTATTAAAGGTCTAAGTTATTTAAAATTATGAAAGAAAGGTTTTTTATTAAAATATGCAAATATCTTAGTAGTTAGTATAAGTTATTTAGAGAAAAATGTTTGTGTGAACAATTGTCATTATTATAAAAAGGGTGAAAAACTGATTGGTTAATAAAATAGATAGAATAAATAAATTATTAGATAAATTAGAGAGAAAGATTTAATTTATATAAAAGAAAGTTAATTATAAAAAAAGTAATAGTTGGTTTTATACAAAAAAAGGTTGATTAAAAAAAGGATTAATTATGCTAATTAATTAATTAAAAGGAAAGATTAAGTTAATTGATTAGAAAAAGAGTTTAATTATTTAAATAAAAGTTGATTAAAAAAACAAAGGTTAAAGGTTGATTAATTAATTAATGAAAGGTTAAATGGCCGCAGTTAGAGTTTTGATTCGGGATTAGTGGGTTAATTAGTGGGTTTAGTGGGGCGGCTGGATTGTGTGTGATCGCAGGCCTGAGGGTTTATGGTAGACTGCAATATGGGGCGCGAGATCTAGGCAGGCAAAGGGGTGGAGGGTGATGTGCGTGAGGTGCATGTGGTTATGGTGGGCGTGCATACATACGATCGCCGATCCTCCTCTGTTTCGATTCTTCTCCTTCGATTCTTCTCCTTCCTTATTTGCCAACCTTCTTCCGATTTCCTGTAACACCAACATCAAATTAATAGGTTAACATTAGTAAAAACAAAGCTCAACGGTTTGATGGCTTTTCCACAGGTTTTGAATGGAGGCTCATGAAGAACCGAGATAGGTGATTCACGGTTTTGAAGGAGGTGAGCGATTCGCTGACGGCGCAAGGGTTTCGTGGTGAAAAGGGGTTCCGACGATGGAGCTTTATGGAGAAGATAAGTCTCTTTCTTTTTTCGATTTATAAATTGTAGGGTTTGAAATTGGGATTCTGTGGATTTCTGTGTGTTTGAAATTGGGGTTTTTGTGAGTGTTGAATGGATTTGTGTGGTTCTTTTGATATCTGTGAATTTCTGGCCCCCTCTTCATTTGATTTCATGCATCCCTTTTATAGGCACGAAGTGGTTGCTACGAATTGATAGATTACTGATGAGATTTCCATTTTCGTTGTGGACATGTCTTGATTGTTTTGGAAACTAATTGAATCCATTTTTATTTTGCAGAAAAAACATTAAGGCTCCTTCCATCTGTGCTGGTGGCTCTTTAATGTATCTGGCTGTCACGTTCTTAAAGAGAGAAAGTTTAGAACCGGTGTCAATAACTACGTCAATTCCTTCCGTTTTCGATCCGACATGCTCCTGGACAAATTGAAGAACTTCCTTTTTAACTCAACCAGGTTTGCGATTTAGTTTTCAATGTCTGTGATTTTTTTATTGATTTTCACTCTAATTTAATCTTTTCCTTGTTCTAATTCTGTCACGACTTTATTATGCTGGTCTTCCCATTATGCTTAGTGAACAAAGATTGATGGTGAAGGTTTACTGAGCGCTTAGTTTTGGAAGGAGGCTGGACGTGCTTGACACTGTTGTTGCTGTCGTTATATCTGAAGAGTTGTCGGTTTTAGAAAGAGCTCAGAAGCTGGGGTATATCCTTGAAGCAATCTCAATTTAGTTCTCTTTAAATGCTCTGCTTCTGACTTAACTCAAATCTTATGCAGCGACAGAAAAGTGTTCAATCCTTTATTGTGAATGCAGGCGTGGGGGAGTCTCTTGCAACAGGTTGACAGGGCATACCGGACTGTGACTCTCACGACAAATAATGGAAACATGACTAATTGAGAGCGGTGGAGCTTGACAAAGAAATCCCGCTAGGAGTTATCGTTGAGGTTTACGTGTACAAACGAGGTAGTACGGCTTTGAATTTCTGCATTAAGATTTCTCAAAACATATTCTAAACCTGAATGCTAAGTCAGCTCCCCTTATTGAAATGTAGGTCGAGAAGATAAGCTCGAGTTGTGTCGGCGGAAGTTGGAGTTGGCAAAGGAAACAACCTTGTAATAGATGATCGATGTTGTTGCCTGCTGCTGGTACGTTTGCAGCTGATGCGGGAATACCGGTGTCGCTACTGCGAAAATCGGCGCCGGCTGACAGAAGAGTCGCCATCGTGCGTTATTTATCCCAAAGGAGGGAAAGGAAACGCTCGAAGTAAACCTAACGCAAAGACGGGAAAAGGTATGGTCATCGCAACCAAAACCTGGATTCGGGAGTCGGTTACGCAAGGGGAAGGTATTAGCATCCCTCACGTCCATCGTACTCGATGGGATCCACGCTTGCTTGGTTTGTACGGATTACACTTCTATCTAAACTAAAGGATGAGGTCTGAAAAGAAAAGAAAACATAACTCGGTAAAGCATCGCACTTTATGCCTACGTATTCCCGTCTGGAACGAGAAATCAGAGTCAACGTAGTTCGCCTAACTACGGGTGAAGGTGGGTGAAAGGTTGCTCGCTAGGATATCGCATCCTATGCCTACGTACTTCCACACAGCATGGAAGATCAGAGCAAACGTAGTTCGGGCTACGCACGACACAAGCTGTTCAAGTGTTTTTTATGAAAAATCTCACCTTAAACAAGGGTTTTCTTATTTGCAAAAAGGTTGATGTTTGTTCAAATCTTTTGACGGAAGAAATGAATTGATTTTGTTTCAACCTTTATTAATGTTTTTCTGTTGTTTTGAAGGAAGAAGAGATGACACTCTACAATCCTAGGGTTAAAAAGGGAATAAAATCTACCCTAATGTTATCATGCATGGGTTAAGACCTAATGTCTATCATGCCCCTCTCTTGCGCAAAGAGAAACAGAGATCCTAAGGGAATATACGGAAACAGAAATAACAGATATGTACAATAAAACAGTAAAATGCATGGATGCAACAATACAAGCGAGGCAAGGGAGTCCCACTCAACCTCGAACCTAGAAAACAATAGGCAAAAGTGAACAGAATTCACTTTCAACCCAGCAAGTTAAACAGCAAACAATACAGTCAGGGAAATTCACACAATACATCAAGAATTAAAACAGCTAAAACTAAACAGCAAAGCAGTCTTCATCAGCATCTGCAACCATCTTCAGGCTTCAAGCAGGCATCAGTCTTCTATCTTCAATCTCCCAATGGCCTTTCTTCAAGTTCCACTCTCCAAGCTGAGGAATCAATCACAAGAATGAACTAGGTGTTAAGCAATTAGTTGACCACCAAAGGTGGCTAACAGACTGCTAACAACACATAGAAGATTTCTCTCAAGAGTTCTATCTCTTAGACACTATCACCAAGCCTTCCAAAGGAAGGGGGTGAGTGTCTTAGAGAGACTCTGCATCACAGAGAAGGATGGAGGCAGACAAGACCTTCCATGTTTGAGAATCAAGTTGTCTACTCTAGGGCTCTGCCTAACTCCTATATCCTATAAACTTCAACAGCTGCCAGCAAGGGATACTCCTCATCAACTCTGGAAGTTGGTCTTCAGTCTCTGATCTTCAAATGGGCTTCATCAACACAGTCTTCAGCTCAAACCCCAAGCCCCAAACAAACCCAATACCCCACACAGACAAGTAATAACCCTAAAGAGGGCACACCACACAGTCAATCAAATATAAGCAATATACTAATAGCAGTAGGGGAATCCTAATATTTTCTAAGGGATCTATTATCTACCCATAATCCCTATAGTCTCATACCCCAAAATCAAATCAAAATTCCTAAAGGAAATGATCTATTTCACCTATGCTCACTTAAAACCCTAATTTTAACCACTCTAATCTCACCTAATCAAACTACCTAAAAATTAATCCTAAAATTATGAATTAAATCCTATATACAAGTTAAAGTCCTAAGCTAATCACCCTAAAAAGAATGGGTCCTAAATCTAAAGGGAACTATTAGAACTAAAATCAACAAAATTAGGTACCAAACTAAATCCATTAAAAAGCTATTTACATGAAAAATGCATAAAAAATATTAAAACAAAATAACATGCTATTTTTATTATTTATTATTTTTCTTAACAAAATTATGAAGCTACCACAAAAAGAACCAATCAAAAACAAGCTTTTTCCAATTTTATATGAATTTTCTAAGATCAAAGAAAATATAAGAGAATTAAAAATAAAAAATGAAATAAAATGGGGAGGGGGTGCCACTAGCAGATACGCCTAGTTATATTGCTGATTGGGCCAGGGAAGTGGGGGCGCAGATATCAAAAGCGTAGGGCCCAGTATGCATCAGAAATCAATTGAAAAAAATAAAAGAAAAAGATTAAACCCTCGGTGCAAAAAGCAACAAATTCAAGTGTTATTTCCAATTGGGCTTTGCTGGGGGGTGGGGATAGCGAGATTTGGATCAGGCCCAAGCGTTTCATTTAGTGAAACGCTGCGTTTCACCATTATTAATTCCCTCCGTTTCTCAACTTTAAACATCAGCCATTGGATTAGTGTAAGAAGTTAAATATTCAGGGTGCATAGGCTTCTTTCTCTCTCACAACTTGTTCATAGACTTCCCTAGAAACAGTAGTCGGCTCTTCTTACAGGAATAGAATCAAGAATTGGTGCATCTGGAAACGGCATCTTCACCTGACTAGCCCTCTCCTGAATCCAAACTCTATAAGGTGCATAGGCCTGACAGTCATTCTTACCTAACAGCGGCTTCCCTTTGCGGTTAATACGCGTCCAGGCATGTCGCAACTTGGCTAATAACTCCCCCTTCACGTCACCGGTGAAGTACACGAGATTCCTGTACTTCTTCCTCTTGAGGTGGATTCTTCAGCGCATATCCGAACTGGCGAATGAATAGAGAAGGGTTGTAATTGATACACCCTTTTCTTCCTATCAATGGCACATTAGGGGTACCCAGCACAGCTAAAGATGAGCTCAGATCCCAACAGGTCTCTATCAAACCACTCCATATCTTCCGACGATAACCTCATCAAACGCTTCCGGCCAACCAATTGGAACAGTAGTCTCTGCAGCAGATCCTCTCTTAGGAAGGTGACTCTCAAACCACATACTCAATAAGGGCACACACAGATAAACATTCTTCCCTCTTCCCTCTCATTCTTGTAATGCAGCGAGTGGTAGAGATCCCCGAGTAAAGTAGGTACAGGATTACCAGCAGCAAACAAGTAGAAAGCATCGAAGTCCACAAAATCCGGTATATTGGGGAATAAAACTATGCATAAATGCACAAAAGCCAACACAGCGTTGAAAGCAACCCAGCACCCATTCTTGGCGTACTCTTGGGCTTTACCAACTAAGAACTGAAATGAGAAGCCTGGAACTCCACGGGAAACAGTAGTCACAAGTTCAGAAGCATCAACATGCAAGGCTTTTGCCAATTCCTCCGGCTTGGGTTTGGCATCATAATGAATGAATGGAACCTGGTTCTGCACAGGCAGCTCAACATACTCAGCGTATTCCTCCAGAGTTGGTCCCCATGATAAAGTCAGAGAACGTAAAACACCTCAAAGCCGGGGTCGTAGAATTGCGATCAAAGCATACAGCCCATCTAACTCTACCTCTGTAGGTTTGCACACCAATCTCAGTAGTCTACCATAGCTCATCCGGAAACTCCTACGAACACCCTCATCAGCAAGAGAGATCAACCCCAGTAAAGAAACAATATCAGGCGTAGGCAATTTGTAAGCAACCGTTCTCCGTAAGCTAGTCCATGATCAACACTCAAAAGTCTGGGCACTAGAACTAGGGAAATGCAAATGCACCTGCAGCACAGACACACGTTAGTGAAATGCAAATGATAATGGATATGCAGGATGCAGATGCATGCGAAGTAACATTCAACAGGGACCAAAGCTGCAGCTGAATAGCCTAAACCCAATCAAGAAAGGTCTCAGATAGACCATCCAGAAGTCATCAAACCCTGGTCTCAAATAGACCTAAACGAATCTCCAACACTGGTCTCTGACAGACCTCAAATCACATCCATAGTTGGTCTCTGACAGACTCTCATAACACATCTCCAAATGGTCTCTGACAGACCTCAGAATAAATCTCCAAATGGTCTCTGACAGACCTCAGAATAAATCTCCAAATGGTCCTCTGACAGACCTCATAACTCTCCCAATGGTCTCTGACAGACCTCAGAATAAATCTCCAAATGGTCTCTGACAGACCTCAGAATACATCTCCAAATGGTCTCTGACAGACCTCAGAATAAATCTCCAAATGGTCTCTGACAGACCTCATAAACCCTCCATAAATAACCAGGATCTCTGATCAAGAATTAACCGGTAGTCTGGAGGTCTAGTTACCTGCATAACCTGAATCCCCTCACAGGTGGGTGGCCCTATAACTGGCACAAGGTACGGCATCCTATGCGGTCGTCGGCGTCACAGACTTTCAGGGTTGATGATACGATTCCCAGAAGGAGTGCTGCATCATCAATTCCTGAAGAGGCCTCACTTAGCCAACTTCCAAATGATCGGGTCCCCAGAGTCGACAATCCAACTAACCAGCAACCCACGCCAACCAAAGGAAGGGGCAGGAGGCCAACCAGAGGAACCTTCGTCTGAGTGTAGATTTCATGGGACACCGAAGCAAGCAAAGCAAGCGGGCGCCCACTAATTTCTACTCTAATTCTAGGTGCACTCAAGCCCAGGTCCGGCTTATCTCTCAATATCAGAACACACCGTCACACCCCAGATACAGCAACAATAATCAATATATAAAAAGCTGAAAATACAAGGTTAGAAATATAAAATAACTCCATACAAAATCCTCGACGGACGAGAAAGCAAGCGTTAGGATTGACTCTCTTAAGGGACGTTGGATCCCAAATGCATAAGAACCAATCGCAGTCCTTAGCAGCCAGGGGACGTTGGATCCCCAGCAGAGTCGCCAGCTGTCGCTACTGCGAAAATCGGCGCCCGGCTTGACAGGAGAGTCGCCACCACGTGCGTTATTTATCCCACGGGAGGGAAAGGAAACGCTCAGAGTAAACCTCGCACAACACGGGAAAGGTATGGTCATCGCAACCAAAACCTGGGTTCGGGAGTCGGTTACGCAAGGGAAAGGTATTAGCACCCCCTCACGTCCGTCGTACTCGACGGGATCCACGCTTGTTTTCGGGTATGGATTGTTATTCTATCTAAACTAAGGGTCAGGGGTTAAAAGAAAATAAAATGAAAATAAAAATGACTCGGCAAAGTATCGCACTTTATGCCTACGTATTCCCGTCTGGAACGAGAAATCAGAGTCAACGTAGTTCGCCTACCTACGGGAAAGGAGGGGAAGGTTGCTCGCTAGGATATCGCATCCTATGCCTACGTACTTTCATACAGCATGAAAGATCAGAGGCAAACGTAGTTCGGGCCACGTACTGACACAAGTCTGTCTTGATTGATTTTATTCCTTCTGAAAAAGGTTTTCTGATTAGCGGTCCAAGCGGACAAAAATTGACGTTTTGATGAGTTCACATTCTTTTACGGAAGAAGTGTCTTTTATTGTGTTTGAAATCTTTATGTGTTTTTCTGTTTGTTTTGAGAAAGAAAGAGACAAAACTCTAACCTACGGTTGCGAAGGGAATCAACTAACCTAATGTTATCATGCATGGGTTAAAGACCTAGTGTCTATCATGCTCCTCTGTCTTGCGCAGAGAGAAACAGAGATCCTAAGGGATAGGCAAGAAACAGAAACAATATCAGATATATACAGTAAAACAGTAAAAATGCATGGATGCAACAGCACAAGCGAGGCAAGGGAGTCCCACTCAACCTCGAACCTAGAAAACAATAGGCAAAAGTGAACAGGCTTCACTTTTATCCCAGCAGGGTAAACAGCAAACAATACAGCTCAGAAAACCAATCAATACATCAGCAATTGAAATACAACAGCAATAAAGGAAGCAGCCTCAGCAGCTCTGAATCAACATCTGGCTTCAAGTAATCTCCAATCAGCTACAGGCTTCAACAAGCATCAATCTCCATCTTCATGGCCTTCAGGCAAGGGCTTTGATCATCAGTCTTCTATAAGCAATGGCTTTTCTTCAAGCTCAAACCTCCAGGATGAGGGATCAGTCACAAGAGTGAATTGGGTGTTAAGCAATCGGTTGACTACCAAAGGTGGTGAACAAACTGCTTCTAACACAAGAGACATTTTCTCTCAAGAGTTCTATCTCATAGACACTATTACCAAGCCTTCCAAAGGAAGGGGGTGAGTGTCTTAGAGAGACTCTGAATCACAGAGAAGAATGGATGCAGACAAGGCAATCCATGTTTGAGAAACAATCTTTCTAATCTAGAGCTCTGCCTAGCTCCTAAACCCTAGTCTCCTCAGCAACTGATAGCAAGAACCTCCTCTCCAACTCTGGCAGTTGATCTTCAATCCTTGAATCTCCAATGGTCTTCATCTTCACAAATCTTCAGCTTCCTCAGGGGCCCCAGACAAACCCAATACCCCAAACAAACAAGCAACAATCCCCAGAAGGCACACCACACCAGACAACAGATATACAGAGCAGTAATAATAGCAATAGGGAAATCCTAACTTTTCTAAGGGATCTAATAGCTACCCATAGCCCATATAATCCCATAACTAATCTATTTAAACCCTAAGTCCTAAGGGAAATGAAATCAAACTCCTAAGTTGTCACCTAAAACCCTAGTTTTGTACATGATATTCAAACATTTATTAATCACCTAAAATTAACCTCTAAAAATGGGAACTAAAATATTTCTACAAGCCTAATATCTCATCTAAACAATATAAAAAGAATGACCAAAAAATATCAAAGCATGTGAGAGAACAAAAATCATAAAAATGATGCATGAAATGAACTATTTAATATGACATTTATTTAGAAAATATGAAAAAAAATATGAAATAAAACTAAAAATGAAATTTTATTTTACTATAATATTCTATGACATTTTAAAGAAAATATTGTAAAAAGAATGGATCAAAAATGAATTTTTATGAATTATTTATGAATTTATGAAATTGGTAACATATTAATGGAATTAAGAAAAAATAAAATTGAATTAAATGAGAAAGAGGGGGTATGAATAGTAACTACGCGCAGTTGATATCTGGATGGGCCACATAATGGGGGGTGCTGGTAGCGCTTTATCAAGGCCCAGAGTACGCTCAGCATTTAAAGAAAAATAGAAAAGCGCTGGGGGGGGAGAAAAAGTAGCAAAAGCGCGTTCAAACTTGGTTTTTGGGCCTAACACGGGGGTGGGGATAACAAAATTCAACTCAGGCCCGCCCGTTTCAATTAATGAAACGGTGCGTTTAGAGCCAAACCCCAATTCCCTCCAAACGCTCAGATTGAATGCTAGCCGTTGGATCACTCTATCAGTCAAAGGTCCAACACAACATGAAGGGGTCCAGATTATCTTCTTCTTCCTCCATTCAACTGAACCTAGGGTTTCACTTCACCATGGCTCCATGCACGAGCAAGCTTTACACCCTTCTGTTCTCATCCTACACGCCATGAATCCTCATGCTGTGAACATGAAATCTACTCCCCAGCTCTCCCTCTACAATCCTAGGGCATCAATTCATCTTGAAACTCACCACAACACCAAATCCGATCGAAGCAACATCTGGCCACCATTGAAATGCACTGATACGAACCTTCACCATTCTTCCTCAAACTTACCCTAAACTAATCTACACATAATGGAGGTTAATCTGATGAATCAAACTAACATTCTAACGCCTTAATCCAAGAGATATAAGCACTAACAGTTTGTTGCACCTGTCACTAACCATCACCAATCCTTTCCAAATTCATCTAACTTAATCTCCTAACCACCTAGATCAAGTCTAAGCTAATAAAATCATGTGAAACTAACTGAATCAAGCTAATCGAATGAAAACTTACCTGATGTAAAACCTTGAGAACAGCTATGGAGATGGAAGATCTGAGGCTTTTGAGTGTTGAATCCTGATCAATCCTTGATGAACTTGATTCTGTATGCAAGCTTTGGATGAAACTTGGCCAGAATTATGCTATCCAATGGAATTGGCAACTTTGATATTCTTGCAAAAAGCACTCGAAAATGGATGATAATCACTTGATCCTGGCTTCAATTATGATCTATGATGATGATGGAGTAAAATTGAATTGATCTTGATGAAGATTGATGAAGAATTTGAGAGATTTGGAATGAAACTTTTGAAGAAAGAATGAGAAATCTTGTGGAATTCTTGGTGCAAATGAGGCCAACCCTTGCCAAATTCATCTTTCATGAATATATAGACCCCAATGGTACATTCTAGATCCATCTTGCACATTCCCTTGTTTTCAAACTTTGGCTCATTTTGATTATGTTTCTTAAAAGGTAAGCAACCATGGATAACTTCATTTTTTCCTTCTAAACTCAAAAAAGTGTGTGAACCATTGTTCTTAGAATTGTTTTTCCATTCAAAATCATATATTGGAAGTCTCCATTTGGACTTATAAATCTCTCAAACCATTTTTCACTTTGAAATCATTCACTTTATAAGCCTTTTTAGTTCATATTTTGACCAATCATGCAACTCCATGCTATGAGCTTCTCCAATAACTTGTGACCTTCTTTCTAGACTTAAAATCCCATTTGGATCAAGTTTGATGTTGTAAGTTTTTCCATTTGAGGCCTCCTTGTATGAGTTTTGGGTATAGGTTAAAATGACCTGTAATTCACAAATGCCCAAAATACCCTTTGCTTGTCAAGACCATAAGTTGAGTTCTCCACATCATATGAAGGCATGCCATACCATTATAGAAAGCTAAGACAATGAGGAACAATTCTTATGTTGACCAAGAATTCATTTGAAATCTCCTTGAGGGGCAAAATTAGCTTGGAAGTCAAGTCACTTTCACAGACAAAAATTCAGACACCTCAGATGACCTGTAACTTGTAAGGACCATAACTTGAGTTCCATAAATCTCCTTGAGGTCTTCCACCACTCAAATTAAAGGTCTTGAGATCCTCTACAAGTTTCATGTTGGCCAAGAAGCCATTTGAAGCTAGCATTTTGACTTATCTTGCTTGGAAATTTGACCTAAACTAGGGGATTTTACAGAGAAACCCTAATTTAGTAACTCCTCTTCTCCTTGATTTCTCTTGAATTCTCCTTGTCATATCTCCATATCATTCTTCATATGTCAAATGATGAACCCCACATCTCTCCAATAGCCTTGAATGCTCTTTTAAACCAGTCAACTGACCTAGGGTTGACCTAGGGTTGACCCAGATGAAACCCTAGTTGACTGTCTTCAGCTGTAGCTCTTGTGCTTTCATCAATGACTTGTTTTCTTCTCCAAATGACTTTATAAGTCTCTCAAGATGTCTAGATGCTCTCCATGTCTCCACTTCACAGCACACAACCCTCTTGTTGATCCTCAGATACCCTCAGCTAGGAGATAGACTCAAGGCTTGATCTGCTGAACTCTTTGCTTTCAAATTCTTTCCTGATGACTTGAGTGTGATTGAATTGGGATAATAACCTCATGATAGGCCTCTAGAGATGAAAATAATGATTGGTCCCCTGTTGAATGACTTGCTATGCTCATGCTATGCAGATGGTTAGTCTATGTACATGACTCTATATGCAAATGCTAATGATAAGGAAACATAAACCAAGGAATAAGGTTGGGCAAATTTTAGGGTGCAACAGCTGCCCCTATTCAAGCGACTTGGACCCGATTGGATGAAGAGCCCGGAGCCTTCAGACATTCGCGGTACGAGACGGTTGAATACTAGTGAAACCAGAAATTTGCCAACCGCAGAAATAAACTGCGCTCCTGCTTGAGGAATGACATTCGTCAGCTGAATCTGACTGTTACAGTAACCCACTGATCTCGCGCGACCGTGTTGGGGACTGTCTTCATCGTCCTGAAGAGGATTCTGTCATAACAGATTGCTTGCTTGTCCACGTTAGGACTCTGTCCGTTGTCAATACGAAGAAATCTCAACTAAATCTGTCCACGTTAGGACTCCACTTACGGTCAACCCAGAAAAATCTCGGCAACTCCGCTGGGGATACTTCGTCTGCATTTCCATAAATTGAATCGTCCATGTTAGGAATAACATTCTTCCACGTTAGGAGTAACACCTGTCCACGTTAGGAATCACATCGTCCACGTTAGGAGTAACGCTTTTATCTTTCCACGTTAGGAAGCAATCTTCTTTCCACATAAGGAGAACTGCATCAATCTGTCCACGTAAGGACTCCAATACCACTTGGCATGTCCGCGTCAGGACTTCAATCTTTCCACGTAGGGAATACAACTATTTCTGAACTTGTTCACGTCAGGACTCCACTTTTCTTGCATCTGTCCACGTAAGGACTAACTTCCTTCTTCCACGTTAGGAATCTTCTTCGATCTGCCCGCGTCAGGACTAAACTCTCTTTCCACGTCAGGAATAATCCATTTCTTTCCACGTCAGGAATCAATCGATTTTCCACGTAAGGAATAAACTCGTCTTTCCACGTAAGGAAACCACTTTTCTTCCACGTAAGGAATGCTCTTGATATGTCCACGTCAGGACTCTGATCTTTCCACGTAAGGAATACCAACTTCTTTCTGATTTGTCCGCGTCAGGACTCATTTTTCCACGTAAGGAATGCCATCTTTTTCCACGTAAGGAATCATCTTAATCTGTCCACGTAAGGACTCTCTTCTTTCCACGTTAGGAATACTGTCATTTCCACGTAAGGAAACTATCTTCTGATACGTCCGCGTATGGACTCCATCTTTTCCGCGTTAGGAATCTCCGTCTTTCTTTCCACGTTAGGAATAATAATCTCTTTGATCTGTCCACGTTAGGACACTGATCTCGTCTTGATTTGTCCACGTTAGGACTCAGGCGTCTTCGACTCACTGAGGAAATAAGGCTTGTCCACGTAAGGACTCACGCGTCTTCGACTTGCTGGGGAAATATCCGCGTTAGGACTTACACTTTGTCAACAACACGAAGAAGGATAAATTTGTCCACGTCAGGATTCTCATATCTTGTCATCACAAAGAATTACAAACTTGTCCACGTCAGGACGCACATTTCACCATTACGAATGAAGATATCTGTTGGAAACAAATGATCCACGTCAGGACACCACCACGAAGAGTAACCAATCTTGTCCACGTCAGGATTTCACATTCGATCAATACCGAGGAATCAAATCTGTCCACGTTAGGACTAGCACATATCGTCAACCTGAGGAAATGTCCACGTCAGGACTCCACCTTCCAACAATTCTGAGAAATAGAACCTGTCCACGTTAGGACTAGCACCTCCCATCAGCCCAGGGAAATAGACCTGTCCATGCTAGGACGCCCACTTCTGAAGAAATCCCGTCAATATAGGAATAAATCGTCCACGTCAGGACTTAGTTCTCCAATGATCCTCACCCACAAACTTCTTAGCACTGACGTGACAGTGACCTCGAGGTGAACTCTACTGGGGATGTCCGAAAACCAACTATCGGACGCCTGCTCTGATAACCGGCGGTGGCCTCTGAAATTCTGATCCATGGGACCCGTTGAGGACAAACAAACTCTGCTTGGGGGTAAGGAGATTCTTATCCTGGCCACTCTGGCTGGGGAAAATAAGAGACATTCGCATAAACGACTCTTCTGGAGACAAAGAGAGTTTTATCATGATAACTCTGTGGGGAATGCAGCCAAAACTGACATTGGATATCTCCTGCCGAGATCTTGAATGTTTGGTGATTTATTTGAGCAAGAGCTCTCTCCACCTGAACTGCTGGAGTACAGAAACTGCCTCAGCAAAATAAATGCTGGAAGAATAATGCCAACTTGCCGGGGATAGCCTGATGCTACAAAATTATTCCGGCAAAATAAATGCTGGAAGAGTGAAGTCGACCCTGCTGGGAAGTTGGGAACTCAAACCACACGCCTTGTTGAAGTAACCCCCTGCTGGGGAATATGACTTTGCTGAGGAATAGCAGATGCGCACAGCACGATCGGACTTTTTGCTGGACCGTGAACCGATATCACCAGTATCTCTGACAAAATAAATGATAGGAACCATCACCAACTCTGTTGGGAAGAGTCTTAATCTTCGAGTTCCACTGGAAGGAACGAAAATTTACTGAAAAGAGAACTCCGCTGGGGATGGCTGGATTCTCTTGGGGAAAATTAACTGACCCTGCTGGGGGAAAGTGCATGACCCTGCGGGGAACGATGAATCTGTCTGAATACAGCCTTACGATCTCGGAATCACTAAACTCTGCTGAGGACGAGTAACTTCTTTGGAGCACGTCCTTTGGATAAGCTACGGCTAGCTGGGGAATTCTATCCTTCTTCAGGAACATGCATGACCTGCGTGGGGATCAAGCCTTTCGTTATCACAATCTTTTGATCCTCCTTCCTCGTACGGTTATGAAACCTGCAACAACACAAACAAGACACGACAAGCCTATGCAATCCAAATCGATTCAGGTTAGTGACGTTACACTCAGTTAATTCAAAGCTTTAGCAATTGTTGGCAAGGGCCAATGATGTTATACTCATGTTAGTTTCCTCAAACTTAGGCGTTTTATCACGCGCAAAACAGTAAAGAACAATCATCAAGTTGCTGAATAACACATTTTTATTGATTGGGCCCCTGAATGGGCGGAGTTTTTGTACACGGGATGTAACTCCTGAAAAGAGGAAGCTACGCAAAGCAAATACATAAGTATGCAAGTATTCACAAGAAGCATAAATATTGACAAATTAAATTTTGTACACATGTCGGCAACTGGATGCAGATGAACACCATGAACTGATCCTCCCATGACTCGTCCGACTCTAATGCTTTCCCGGTAATCCCGACTTCTGAAGAGGTTGTACCCGATAACTGACTCCTCAAATATATTCTCCCGCATTGATGCTCATTGAATTCAAATTCGGACCGCAGTCATTTGCTTTTCACATCCCTAACTTTTGCGTGAACCGCCCTTTACGGGTTTTCAGTTCACCGGGATACCCCTTTTTGCCGAAGCCGCCCAGTGTAGGTTTTCAACTTTCGCGGGTGTACATTTTTTCAATTTTATCCCTAACTTTTGCCCGAACCTTTCATTCTGTTTTTGGTTCGCCAGGATGCCCCATTTTTGCCTGGACTCTCTTTTTTCTGTCCAGCGGGTCTATTTTAAGCAAAGTATTTTTTAACTGCGTCCGAATTCACAGGTGACGCAAAGTCTTCCCCGTCCATGGTGGACAACAATAAAGCTCCTCCTGAAAAGACCTTACTGACAACGTACGGCCCTTCGTAGTTGGGGGGTCCACTTGCCCCTGTGATCTGCTTGCGGCGGGAGAATCCTTTTCAGCACAAGGTCGCCCGTCTGAAAGCTTCGCGGAAGTATCTTCTTGTCGTACGCTTTCTTCATTCGTCTTTGGTACAACCGACCGTATGCCAGAGAAAGCTAGCCTCTTCTCATCCATCAAACTCAGTTGGTTCAATCTATTCGTTACCCATTCTGCCTCGTCCAGCTGAACGTCCCGCAATACCCTCAGAGAAGGGATCTCAACTTCCAATGGTAATACCGCCTCCATTCCGTATACCAACGAGAACGGAGTTGCCCCAGTTGATGTGCGTACCGTCGTACGATAACCGTGCAAAGCGAAAGGTAGCATTTCATGCCAATCTTTATAAGTCACCACCATTTTCTGGACGATCTTCCTTGATATTCTTATTGGCCGCTTCGACAGCGCCATTCATCTTGGGTCGGTAAGGGGAGGAGTTGTGATGTTCGATCTTGAAATTCTGACAGAGCTCCTTCATCATTTTGTTGTTCAGATTAGAACCATTATCCGTGATTATCCGCTCGGGAATCCCATATCGGCAAATGATATCTCTCTTGATGAATCTAGCCACCACTTGCTTCGTTACATTTGCGTAAGACGCCGCTTCCACCCACTTGGTGAAATAATCGATTGCTACTAGGATGAACCGATGCCCATTAGAAGCCGTCGGCTCAATCTTTCCAATCATATCGATTCCCCACATCGAGAATGGCCATGGAGATGACATCACATTCAGAGGACTCGGAGGCACGTGTATTTTGTCAGCATAAATTTGGCACTTGTGGCATTTCCTTGCAAACTTGAAACAATCAGTTTCCATCGTCAGCCAAAAGTAACCTGCCCGCAGCAGTTTTCTCGTCATAGCATGCCCACCAGCATGCGTACCAAAGGCACCTTCGTGAATTTCCTCCATAAGAAGCTTTGCCTCTTTCTCGTCTACACAACGCAACAACACCAAGTCGTGGTTTCTTCTGTATAAGACGCCATCCGGGTTCAAATAGAAATTACCCGCTAATCTCCTGAGAGTCTTCTGATCTTGACTGGATGCCCCAGCCGGATACTCTTTATTCTTCAGGAAATTAAGGATATCAAAATACCACGGTTTGCCATCAGACGCTTCATCAATAGCAAATACGTAAGCTGGCCTGTCCAATCGAGAGATAGTAATTTGGGGAGCTTCGTTCCAGAAGTTGACCTTGTACATGGAAGACAAGGTAGCAAGGGCGTCAGCCATTTGATTTTCTGCCCGTGGCACGTGATGCAATTCGACTTTGTCGAAGAAAGGCAACAATCTCCTTGCATAATTCATGTAATGTATCAAATTGGGCTGCCGTGTCTCCCATTCCCCTTTGATCTGATTCACCACCAGAGCTGAGTCTCCGTATACGTCTAAATGTTTGATTCGCAAATCAATGGCTTCTTCAAGCCCCATTATACAAGCTTCGTATTCGGCCTCATTGTTGGTAACGGCAAAGGTCAATCGGGCAGTAAACGGGATGTGCGACCCGTGCGGCGTAGTGATGATTGCCCCTATTCCGCTACCGTAAGCATTCACAGCTCCGTCAAATATCATCTTCCATTGGGACCCCGGCTCTGGTCCTTCGTCTGGTAACGGTTCTTCGCAATCCTTCATCTTGAGATACATGATATCCTCGTCAGGAAAATCAAATCTCATTGATTGGTACTCTTCAATAGGCTGCTCCGCCAGATATTCAGACAGCACACTCCCCTTTATTGCCTTTTGCGAGACGTATTGAATATCGTATTCAGTCAAGATCATCTGCCAACGGGCAATTCTACCTGACAACGCCTGCTTTTCAAATATATATTTGATTGGATCCATCTTCGAGATGAGCATGGTTGTATGATTCAGCATGTACTGCCTCAAACGCTTGGCGGCCCAGGCTAGCGCGCAACAAGTTTTCTCCAGCATTGAGTATCGAGATTCACAGTCCGTAAATTTCTTACTCAAGTAATAGATCGCATGCTCTTTTCTCCCCGTCTCGTCGTGTTGACCGAGAACGCAACCCATGCTTCCCTCAAGAACCGTCAAATACATTATCAAGGGTCTACCTGCCACTGGGGGTATCAAAATAGGAGGTTCCTGCAGATACTTCTTTATTTTGTCGAACGCCTTTTGACAATTTTCGTTCCACGTTACAGCTTGATCTTTCTTCAAGAGCTTGAATAATGGTTCACACGTGGCCGTTAGGTGAGATATGAACCGAGCAATGTAGTTCAATCTCCCTAAAAACCCGCGCACCTCTTTCTCCGTTTTAGGCGTCGGCATTTCTTGAATCGCTTTTATTTTAGCAGGATCGACCTCTATTCCTCTTTCGCTTACTATGAACCCCAGGAGCTTACCCGATCTCACCCCGAAGGTGCATTTGTTAGGGTTCAGCCTCAGCCTGAACTTCCTAAGTCTTTTAAACAACTTCAACAGATTCACCAGATGCTCTTCCTCCGTCTGGGATTTGGCAATCATATCGTCAACATAAACTTCGATCTCTTTATGCATCATGTCATGGAAAAGAGTCGTCATCGCACGCTGATATGTTGCCCCAGCATTCTTCAAACCAAAGGGCATCACTTTGTAGCAAAATGTTCCCCAAGGCGTTATGAAAGTAGTCTTCTCCATATCCTCTGGCGCCATTTTAATTTGATTATAGCCTGAAAAGCCATCCATGAAGGAGAATACAGAATATTGAGCAGTATTATCAACTAACACGTCAATATGAGGAAGTGGAAAATCGTCTTTTGGGCTTGCTTTATTCAAATTTCTATAATCCACGCACATCCGAACCTTGCCATCTTTCTTTGGCACTGGTACGATGTTAGCAACCCAAGAGGGATACTTCGTCACAGCCAGGAAACCAGCGTCCCACTGTTTCTGAACCTCCTCTTTGATCTTCATTGCCATATCTGGTCGAGTTCTGCGAAGTTTTTGTTTGACAGGCGGGCAGTCTTCTTTCAGTGGCAGGCGATGCACAACCATATCAGTATCGAGCCCTGGCATATCTTGATACGACCAAGCGAATACATCATTATACTCTCGGAGCATTTCAACCAGTTTTCGCTTGATATCACTCTGCAGTGCGGCTCCAATACGAATATTCTTCTCAACCCCTTCCGACCCCAAGTTGATAATTTCGATAACCTCGTCGTGAGGCAGAATGGCTCTTTCCTCTTGTTTCACCAACCAAGACAGTTCTTCAGGAACGTCGCTATCTTCGACAACCTCTTCTTCGGTCTGGAATACCGGGTGCTCGAAGTCGGGACGAGTCATAGGTGGTTCAAGGATGTCATCTGAAAATGTTATCCTGCAAAAGGAAGGGTTAAGTGCTTCAAAATGCGTATAAAGCGAATAACCGCATTGCCATTTTATTGAAAAATACAAAACAAGAAAGACAGGGATTACAGTATTTGCACATGAAAAACGCCATTTATTTAATGATTAACGAAGCAACGTTTATAACAACACAGCCCTAAGCAACTCCTGATGCCCCGGGCAAGACATCAGATTATTCAACAATTGATAAAGCAAAGCATTACTGTTTAAAAGTCACAGGAACAAGCTCCTGAATAGACCAGTTGCACAGTCCTTGTCCTGGCGTGCTTGGCTGAATCCAGGCATCCATATCACAGTCGCTGTCCCCTTCATCGGATTCTGAAGCAGCATTGACAGATTCATGGCATACTCCACTGGCAGAGATGGTGATTGACTTTCTGAAATGAGGGGCCCCCACAGAAGGAGTTGATGACGACGGTCGGTACCCCAGTCCGAACCGGTCCATTTTCACAGGAATGTCCAATACTTTGCCCCAGCCCTTGGCTTCTCCGGCTTTCACTAGCGCTTGAGCTTCTTTATACGATGAGACAGCTATCTCTGGCACTTTGCTTGGCCCGGGACTCTTGTCCTTAATGCGCAAACTTTCGAATGCCTGGCATGGCGTCTCGTGGATCTCCCCGTCGACTTCCACATATTTAAACGAAGATAGATGGCTGACCAGGATGTCTTCCTCTCCGCACACGGTGACTATACTGTCTCCGACCATATACTTTAACTTCTGATGCAGGGTAGACGTGACTGCCCCTGCCCCGTGAATCCAAGGTCTTCCCAGCAAGCAGCTGTACGCAGGCTGTATATCCATGATATAAAACTCCGTTGCAAACACTTCCGGCCCCACTTGCAGAGGCAAGGTAATCGATCCGAAGACTGTTCTCCGCGTGCCGTCAAACGCTCTGACTACCAAATCGCTGGGTGTACACAAAATCCCTCGAACATCCAGCTTCATCATAGCCTTCTTAGGCAGCACATTCAAAGACGACCCGGTGTCAACCAATACGTGCGACATTGTCGACCCTCTGCACTCAACAGATACATGTAATGCCATATTATGATCCCTTCCTTTCGGAGTCAAGTCAAAATCAGTAAAGCCCAGACTGTGGCCTGCATTTACATGTGCCAATACTCCTTCTAGCTGGTTCACGGAGACATCCTGTGGTACAAAAGAAGTGTCCAGGACTTTCAGCAAAGCGTTTCGGTGAGCCTCTGAACACAACAGCAATGACAGAATAGATATTTTGGACGGTGTCTGCTGTAGATGCTCCACAATTTTATAATCGCTTTTCCGAATCAAGCGCATGAATTCCTCTACGTCCTTCGACGCTGCTTCTTTTTCATTTGCTTGTACCGGAACATTTTCAACCGCTTTCCCCTTTCCTTTCGCTAGCCTTTCGGCTTCTACTTCAGGAGATATAAAGATCCTGCCGCTCCTCGTCATGCCTCCTGAGCCCACAACATTATCCACAACCTCCGCTGACTGCTTGTTAACATCGATTTTAATCCCGTCACAATACACCTCTAGCCCATATGACCATGGGACCGCTTTCATGTTCTCATACGGGATTGGCCCGGCTTTAGTTATAGTAATCGGTGGTCGCTGAGCAGGTGCTGAAATAGTGATCGTCTTCCTAGGAATTGTCACTGTGGCAACATCACTCTGATTATCCATTATTGCCCCTGCAGGCTCATCAGTTGCTGTTCTATCAAACTGCAATATACCATTATCAATCAAGGCCTGGATGCCTTTCTTCAGATCCTCACACCCCCCAGATAGGGCCCAACAATCTAAACAGTACTCATTACATCCTGGGTAAACACCTCCTTGCAACAGTCGGCTTTTTATTTCGCTCAGCGGCGTCTTTAAATCATCAACATTCATAATCAGATTCAGCTCTTCCTCGGTTAGAACAGCGTTCGCCCCATGATTGGGCATGGGTTTCTGGACTATATTCGCACCGGTCGTTCCGAAGTTGATAGACTTGTTGTCCAAGAGATCCTGCACAACGTGCTTAAAAGCATGACAACCTTCTATATCATGGCCCGGGGCCCCAGAATGAAACTCGCAGCGCCTATTTGCATCATAGCCGAACGGGGGATTTCCCGTTATCGGTGCCAAGGTTCTTTTCTCTACCAGATTCAATCCCAACAAGGTCTGCAATAAATCAGCATAGTTAGAGGGAGGCTTCTCGAACACCCTTCTCGGCTTACCACCCTGGAATTTTCTCTGAGCTTGCTGTGCCCCCTGCTGAGGCTGCTGCTGCTGTGGCATTGGTTGCTGCTGAACCTGTTGTTGTTGCTGGATTGGCTGCTGTTGATACGGAATAGTGACACTCGACACTTGCTGCGACTGACGATATTGATTTCTTCCCCTGCCTCGGCCTCGGCCTCGGCCTCCGAATACGGCGCTAGCTTCGCCCTGACGGCGCCCCCCATAAGCTTTTCTATTACTGCCAGATGCAGTTGATTCATCAACCTGGAACTTTCCTTGCTTAATGTTCCGCTCAATCTTTTCACCCATCAAAATTAGGTCTGAAAAACTGGCCAGAGACGTGTGAAACAACATATCATGAAACAGCCCGGTGAATGTGCCAACAAACATGTCGTTCATTTCTTTATCTTCCACAGGAGGACGAACCCTGGCAGCCATATCGCGCCACCTTTGCGCGTACTCTTTAAAACTCTCCCCCTTCTTCTGCGAAAGCCCGGCCAACTGGACCCGATTGGGTGCCAGGTCACTGTTATATTTGTAATGGGCTACGAATGCCTCTGCTAATTGCTTCCAAGTCTTGATATCAGTGGGCTCCAACCCCATATACCACTCTAAGGAAGGGCCCGACAGACTATCCTGAAAGAAATGCATGAGCATTCTTTCGTCAGTGGAGTATGCAGACATCTTTCTGTAATAAGCTCGTACATGAACCTTCGGACATGTATCTCCTTTGTACTTATCGAACGCAGGCGCTTTGAACTTGATTGGCACCCTCAGCCCAGGTACCAAGCCCATTGTTGCCATGTCCAGACCCACAGCACTCTGGTTTAGGACTCCTTTCATTTGCTCTTCCAGCATTCTAATCTTTTGAGAATCATCCATCGGCCCTTCAAAACCTCCTCCAGAGAAGGCGTCCTCCTGCTGATCCTCTTGCCACATACCGTTTCCAGCCCCGTATCCATCGTACGCATTATTACGTCCAGCTCTGACCTGATTCATCCCCGGAACTCGGCCTCTGTTGCCATACCCTTGAACACCTCCAGCAGGACCACCAGCCATAAAACCAGCACCGTTTCCGTTTCCAAAGCCTCCGTAACCCTGATTGACCATACCATAACCATCTTGCCCAAAACCTTGAGCATTAAAGCCATACTTGCCAGTGTTGTCGAATCCCTGATCGTTGAATCCGAACCCAGTATTGACAAAGCCATTGCCTCCGAGATTATCTCCCACATTGACATCACCCAGCCCAGCGTTATGGACAGCAGTTTCATTACCAACTCCGACGTTACCATTCACAGCAGTGGTAGCGTTGTTGACGTTAGCAGCATTCATATTGACGACAGGCGGAGCCACCGGCGTGGGAGTGCCGTCTCCATGAGCAGTATCAACCCGGACAGACTGATGATCTTCGTTACCATGACCAGCATTGCGAGCCAACAGAGGCTGGACCATGGCCTGCAAATTCTCTTGCCCTTTTGCTATAGCCTCCATGGTCTGCATGAAGAGGGCGAGCTTCTCGCGTACATCCTGCATCTCGTTCTGAATCTGGTCCATGACTTTCCGACAGTTGGATCGCGTAGAATAGCGGTGCGGATGTTGATCTGGAATCCTGTTAAGTACCTGATACAGAGCAAGAGATAAGACACCATTCAAAGATTACCTGTTATGCAATATGAATATGAATGCAATGCAATGTGTCTGTGCATTAGGGAAGTTCATTCCCCCAGTTCTAGTGCGAAGGTGCCGGTGCAGTGACAGTGTTGACAATAGGAATATCGGAGTTGAATCATAGAAAGCCTCGTATATTGCAGAGAGAATTAATAAGCCCAGGGTACAATATCACTGAGAGTACAAAGATGGCATGACCTCAACCAACAGTCCTGGCGATGGTCAGCACTATGCAAATAAAGCATACAAATAATGGAATGATCAGATCCTCCCAAAAGTCTGGTACTCCTCTATCAACTTCTTGGTCTCCGGATGGCTTGGTCGATCAAGCAGCCCTTCAACAAGCTGGTTTCTCTTCTTAAGGACACGGCGTACGTCTTCAGCAGTTTCCTCCCATGTTGCTTCTCCGAAGCAATCTTCTAACTTTCGCTTTTGAGATACTGCTTCATCTCTGGATTTGATTGCCTTATTCAGTGCATGCTGGACACTATACCGGTTCATCACTTCTTCCTCGCACTTCTTGATGCTAGACTTCAACTTCTCCTCGAGGTCGGAAATTTGCTGCTTCAGCTTATCTTCCCTCTTCTTGTTGTTAGTGAGAGTAGCATTCCAAGTCTTATTGCAAGAAGATATCTCTCGGTGTGCTGCGTCGAGTGCCTTCTTTTTGGCTTCCAGCATGTCATGGGAGCTTCTGAACTCTTGCCCCAGACGTTCGCGCTTTTTCTTTTCCTCAGTCAACTCAGCTCCTAACCTGTTTACCAGCTCAATCTGTTGTTGAAAAGCATATACAGCCTTGTTTTTCTCACTGCGTGCCTGGGCTAGCTCTTGCTCTAACCCTTCATTAATCTTTATCAAGGCTTCTTTCTCTCTCACAACTTGTTCATAGACTTCCCTAGAAACAGTAGTCGGCTCTTCTACCGGAATAGAATCAAGAATTGGTGCATCTGGAAACGGCATCTTCACCTGACTAGCCCTCTCCTGAATCCAAACTCTATAAGGTGCATAGGCCTGACAGTCATTCTTACCTAACAGCGGCTTCCCTTTGCGGTTAATACGCGTCCAGGCATGTCGCAACTTGGCTAATAACTCCCCCTTCACGTCACCGGTGAAGTACAGAGATTCCTGTACTTCTTCCTCTTGAGGTGGATTCTTCAGCGCATATCCGAACTGGCGAATGAATAGAGAAGGGTTGTAATTGATACACCCTTTTCTTCCTATCAATGGCACATTAGGGTACCCAGCACAGCTAAAGATGAGCTCAGATCCCAACAGGTCTCTATCAAACCACTCCATATCTTCCGACGATAACCTCATCAAACGCTCCGGCCAACCAATTGGAACAGTAGTCTCTGCAGCAGATCCTCTCTTAGGAAGGTGACTCTCAAACCACATACTCAATAAGGGCACACACAGATAAACATTCTTCCCTCTTCCCTTCTCATTCTTGTAATGCAGCGAGTGGTAGAGATCCCCGAGTAAAGTAGGTACAGGATTACCAGCAGCAAACAAGTAGAAAGCATCGAAGTCCACAAAATCCGGTATATTGGGGAATAAAACTATGCCATAAATGCACAAAGCCAACACAGCGTTGAAAGCAACCCAGCACCCATTCTTGGCGTACTCTTGGGCTTTACCAACTAAGAACTGAAATGAGAAGCCTGGAACTCCACGGGAAACAGTAGTCACAAGTTCAGAAGCATCAACATGCAAGGCTTTTGCCAATTCCTCCGGCTTGGGTTTGGCATCATAATGAATGAATGGAACCTGGTTCTGCACAGGCAGCTCAACATACTCAGCGTATTCCTCCAGAGTTGGTCCCATGATAAAGTCAGAGAACGTAAAACACCTCAAAGCCGGGTCGTAGAATTGCATCAAAGCATACAGCCCATCTAACTCTACCTCTGTAGGTTTGCACACCAATCTCAGTAGTCTACCATAGCTCATCCGGAAACTCCTACGAACACCCTCATCAGCAAGAGAGATCAACCCCAGTAAAGAAACAATATCAGGCGTAGGCAATTTGTAAGCAACCGTTCTCCGTAAGCTAGTCATGATCAACACTCAAAAGTCTGGGCACTAGAACTAGGGAAATGCAAATGCACCTGCAGCACAGACACACGTTAGTGAAATGCAAATGATAATGGATATGCAGGGATGCAATGCAAGTAACATTCAACAGGGACCAAAGCTGCAGCTGAATAGCCTAAACCCAATCAAGAAAGGTCTCAGATAGACCATCCAGAAGTCATCAAACCCTGGTCTCAAATAGACCTAAACGAATCTCCAACACTGGTCTCTGACAGACCTCAAATCACATCCATAGTTGGTCTCTGACAGACCTCATAACACATCTCCAAATGGTCTCTGACAGACCTCAGAATAAATCTCCAAATGGTCTCTGACAGACCTCAGAATAAATCTCCAAATGGTCTCTGACAGACCTCATAACTCTCCCAATGGTCTCTGACAGACCTCAGAATAAATCTCCAAATGGTCTCTGACAGACCTCAGAATACATCTCCAAATGGTCTCTGACAGACCTCAGAATAAATCTCCAAATGGTCTCTGACAGACCTCATAACCCTCCATAAATAACCAGGATCTCTGATCAAGAAATAACCGGTAGTCTGGAGGTCTAGTTACCTGCATAACCCTGAATCCCCTCACAGGTGGGTGGCCCTATAACTGGCACAAGGTACGGCATCCTATGCGGTCGTCGGCGTCACAGACTTTCAGGGTTGATGATACGATTCCCAGAAGGAGTGGCATCATCAATTCCTGAAGAGGCCTCACTTAGCCAACTTCCAAATGATCGGTCCCCAGAGTCGACAATCCAACTAACCAGCAACCCACGCCAACCAAAGGAAGGGGCAGGAGGCCAACCAGAGGAACCTCGTCTGAGTGTAGATTTCATGGGACACCGAAGCAAGCAAAGCAAGCGGGCGCCCACTAATTTCTACTCTAATTCTAGGTGCACTCAAGCCCAGGTCCGGCTTATCTCTCAATATCAGAACACCCGTCACACCCCAGATACAGCAACAATAATCAATATATAAAAGCTGAAAATACAAGGTTAGAAATATAAAATAACTCCATACAAAATCCTCGACGGGAAAGCAAGCGTTAGGATTGACTCTCTTAAGGGACGTTGGATCCCAAATGCATAAGAACCATCGCAGTCCTTAGCAGCCAGGGGACGTTGGATCCCCAGCAGAGTCGCCAGCTGTCGCTACTGCGAAAATCGGCGCCGGCTTGACAGGAGAGTCGCCACCGTGCGTTATTTATCCCACGGGAGGGAAAGGAAACGCTCAGAGTAAACCTCGCACAACACGGGAAAGGTATGGTCATCGCAACCAAAACCTGGGTTCGGGAGTCGGTTACGCAAGGGGAAGGTATTAGCACCCCTCACGTCCGTCGTACTCGACGGGATCCACGCTTGTTTTCGGGTATGGATTGTTATTCTATCTAAACTAAGGGTCAGGGGTTAAAAGAAAATAAAATGAAAATAAAAATGACTCGGCAAAGTATCGCACTTTATGCCTACGTATTCCCGTCTGGAACGAGAAATCAGAGTCAACGTAGTTCGCCTACCTACGGGAAAGGAGGGGAAGGTTGCTCGCTAGGATATCGCATCCTATGCCTACGTACTTTCATACAGCATGAAAGATCAGAGCAAACGTAGTTCGGGCCACGTACGACACAAGTCTGTCTTGATTGATTTTATTCCTTCTGAAAAAGGTTTTCTGATTAGCGGTCCAAGCGGACAAAAATGACGTTTTGATGAGTTCACATTCTTTTACGGAAGAAGTGTCTTTTATTGTGTTTGAAATCTTTATGTGTTTTTCTGTTTGTTTTGAGAAAGAAAGAGACAAAACTCTAACCTACGGTTGCGAAGGGAATCAAACTAACCTAATGTTATCATGCATGGGTTAAGACCTAGTGTCTATCATGCTCCTCTCTTGCGCAGAGAGAAACAGAGATCCTAAGGGATAGGCAGAAACAGAAACAATATCAGATATATACAGTAAAACAGTAAAATGCATGGATGCAACAGCACAAGCGAGGCAAGGGAGTCCCACTCAACCTCGAACCTAGAAAACAATAGGCAAAAGTGAACAGGCTTCACTTTTATCCCAGCAGGGTAAACAGCAAACAATACAGCTCAGAAAACCAATCAATACATCAGCAAATGAAATACAACAGCAATAAAGGAAGCAGCCTCAGCAGCTCTGAATCAACATCTGGCTTCAAGTAATCTCCAATCAGCTACAGGCTTCAACAAGCATCAATCTCCATCTTCATGGCCTTCAGGCAAGGGCTTTGATCATCAGTCTTCTATAAGCAATGGCTTTTCTTCAAGCTCAAACCTCCAGGATGAGGGATCAGTCACAAGAGTGAATTGGGTGTTAAGCAATCGGTTGACTACCAAAGGTGGTGAACAAACTGCTTCTAACACAAGAGACATTTTCTCTCAAGAGTTCTATCTCATAGACACTATTACCAAGCCTTCCAAAGGAAGGGGGTGAGTGTCTTAGAGAGACTCTGAATCACAGAGAAGAATGGATGCAGACAAGGCAATCCATGTTTGAGAAACAATCTTTCTAATCTAGAGCTCTGCCTAGCTCCTAAACCCTAGTCTCCTCAGCAACTGATAGCAAGAACCTCCTCTCCAACTCTGGCAGTTGATCTTCAATCCTTGAATCTCCAATGGTCTTCATCTTCACAAATCTTCAGCTTCCTCAGGGCCCCAGACAAACCCAATACCCAAACAAACAAGCAACAATCCCCAGAAGGCACACCACACCAGACAACAGATATACAGACAGTAATAATAGCAATAGGGAAATCCTAACTTTTCTAAGGGATCTAATAGCTACCCATAGCCCATATAATCCCATAACTAATCTATTTAAACCCTAAGTCCTAAGGGAAATGAAATCAAACTCCTAAGTTGTCACCTAAAACCCTAGTTTTGTACATGATATTCAAACATTTATTAATCACCTAAAATTAACCTCTAAAAATGGGAACTAAAATATTTCTACAAGCCTAATATCTCATCTAAACAATATAAAAAGAATGACCAAAAAATATCAAAGCATGTGAGAGAACAAAAATCATAAAAATGATGCATGAAATGAACTATTTAATATGACATTTATTTAGAAAATATGAAAAAAATATGAAATAAAACTAAAAATGAAATTTTATTTTACTATAATATTCTAGACATTTTAAAGAAAATATTGTAAAAAGAATGGATCAAAAATGAATTTTTATGAATTATTTATGAATTTATGAAATTGGTAACATATTAATGGAATTAAGAAAAATAAAATTGAATTAAATGAGAAAGAGGGGGTATGAATAGTAACTACGCGCAGTTGATATCTGGATGGGCCACATAATGGGGGGTGCTGGTAGCGCTTTATCAAGGCCCAGAGTACGCTCAGCATTAAAGAAAAATAGAAAAGCGCTGGGGGGGAGAAAAGTAGCAAAAGCGCGTTCAAACTTGGTTTTGGGCCTAACACGGGGGTGGGGATAACAAAATTCAACTCAGGCCCGCCCGTTTCAATTAATGAAACGGTGCGTTTAGAGCCAAACCCCAATTCCCTCCAAACGCTCAGATTGAATGCTAGCCGTTGGATCACTCTATCAGTCAAAGGTCCAACACAACATGAAGGGTCCAGATTATCTCTTCTTCCTCCATTCAACTGAACCTAGGGTTTCACTTCACCATGGCTCCATGCACGAGCAAGCTTTACACCCTTCTGTTCTCATCCTACACGCCATGAATCCTCATGCTGTGAACATGAAATCTACTCCCCAGCTCTCCCTCTACAATCCTAGGGCATCAATTCATCTTGAAACTCACCACAACACCAAATCCGATCGAAGCAACATCTGGCCACCATTGAAATGCACTGATACGAACCTTCACCATTCTTCCTCAAACTTACCCTAAACTAATCTACACATAATGGAGGTTAATCTGATGAATCAAACTAACATTCTAACGCCTTAATCCAAGAGATATAAGCACTAACAGTTTGTTGCACCTGTCACTAACCATCACCAATCCTTTCCAAATTCATCTAACTTAATCTCCTAACCACCTAGATCAAGTCTAAGCTAATAAAATCATGTGAAACTAACTGAATCAAGCTAATCGAATGAAAACTTACCTGATGTAAAACCTTGAGAACAGCTATGGAGATGGAAGATCTGAGGCTTTTGAGTGTTGAATCCTGATCAATCCTTGATGAACTTGATTCTGTATGCAAGCTTTGGATGAAACTTGGCCAGAATTATGCTATCCAATGGAATTGGCAACTTTGATATTCTTGCAAAAAGCACTCGAAAATGGATGATAATCACTTGATCCTGGCTTCAATTATGATCTATGATGATGATGGAGTAAAATTGAATTGATCTTGATGAAGATTGATGAAGAATTTGAGAGATTTGGAATGAAACTTTTGAAGAAAGAATGAGAAATCTTGTGGAATTCTTGGTGCAAATGAGGCCAACCCTTGCCAAATTCATCTTTCATGAATATATAGACCCCAATGGTACATTCTAGATCCATCTTGCACATTCCCTTGTTTTCAAACTTTGGCTCATTTTGATTATGTTTCTTAAAAGGTAAGCAACCATGGATAACTTCATTTTTTCCTTCTAAACTCAAAAAAGTGTGTGAACCATTGTTCTTAGAATTGTTTTTCCATTCAAAATCATATATTGGAAGTCTCCATTTGGACTTATAAATCTCTCAAACCATTTTTCACTTTGAAATCATTCACTTTATAAGCCTTTTTAGTTCATATTTTGACCAATCATGCAACTCCATGCTATGAGCTTCTCCAATAACTTGTGACCTTCTTTCTAGACTTAAAATCCCATTTGGAGCAAGTTTGATGTTGTAAGTTTTTCCATTTGAGGCCTCCTTGTATGAGTTTTGGGTATAGGTTAAAATGACCTGTAATTCACAAATGCCCAAAATACCCTTTGCTTGTCAAGACCATAAGTTGAGTTCTCCACATCATATGAAGGCATGCCATACCATTATAGAAAGCTAAGACAATGAGGAACAATTCTTATGTTGACCAAGAATTCATTTGAAATCTCCTTGAGGGGCAAAATTAGCTTGGAAGTCAAGTCACTTTCACAGACAAAAATTCAGACACCTCAGATGACCTGTAACTTGTAAGGACCATAACTTGAGTTCCATAAATCTCCTTGAGGTCTTCCACCACTCAAATTAAAGGTCTTGAGATCCTCTACAAGTTTCATGTTGGCCAAGAAGCCATTTGAAGCTAGCATTTTGACTTATCTTGCTTGGAAATTTGACCTAAACTAGGGGATTTTACAGAGAAACCCTAATTTAGTAACTCCTCTTCTCCTTGATTTCTCTTGAATTCTCCTTGTCATATCTCCATATCATTCTTCATATGTCAAATGATGAACCCCACATCTCTCCAATAGCCTTGAATGCTCTTTTAAACCAGTCAACTGACCTAGGGTTGACCTAGGGTTGACCCAGATGAAACCCTAGTTGACTGTCTTCAGCTGTAGCTCTTGTGCTTTCATCAATGACTTGTTTTCTTCTCCAAATGACTTTATAAGTCTCTCAAGATGTCTAGATGCTCTCCATGTCTCCACTTCACAGCACACAACCCTCTTGTTGATCCTCAGATACCCTCAGCTAGGAGATAGACTCAAGGCTTGATCTGCTGAACTCTTTGCTTTCAAATTCTTTCCTGATGACTTGAGTGTGATTGAATTGGGATAATAACCTCATGATAGGCCTCTAGAGATGAAAATAATGATTGGTCCCCTGTTGAATGACTTGCTATGCTCATGCTATGCAGATGGTTAGTCTATGTACATGACTCTATATGCAAATGCTAATGATAAGGAAACATAAACCAAGGAATAAGGTTGGGCAAATTTTAGGGTGCAACAGTGGGGATAGCGAGATTTGGATCAGGCCCAAGCGTTTCATTTAGTGAAACGCTGCGTTTCACCATTATTAATTCCCTCCGTTTCTCAACTTTAAACATCAGCCATTGGATTAGTGTAAGAAGTTAAATATTCAGGGTGATCTGACGGTGCGTGGTCATCGTCCCCAATCAACACCTAGGGTTTCAGGATTCCCTTCTCCCATGCATGAACTTCCACAACTCTGTTCTCCTTCCTCACTCAACCAAATCCCTCGATCCCAAAATCAAAAATGGCCTACTCAAAGCCCTCTACAAGATCCTTCACTTGGATTTTTCTAAAACTCACTCCATGATTCAACCCGATAGCTGGAACCTTAGGGCACCAAGAATTGCACCTGATATGCATGGTCATGGTTCTTGCTGAAACTATGCTAGAATGATCTATGGATTATGCTGAGTATTCTAAGCTAAAAAACTAACATTATCTTGCCCTAATCCATGAGTTCTTGATCTTGAAAAATTCATCACCATGAATCAAACCTTCTCTAATGGCCATAACAGATTGTGCACATGTTCATCTACCTAAACCTAACACTTTTACACTAATAATCTAATCTAACAGCACCTAATTATGGAGATAGAAGAGAAAATGCATACCTGCAATTCTTGTTGGAACAGATGGGAAATAGCTTGAATCAGCACTTGCAATCCCTCACCAATGGTCCTTAGATGATGCTATGGCTTCTGTTTGCAAAAAGTTGGAAGAAGAATGCTTGGATTGTGAGATTCGAATCTGATATGGATCTTTGCAATCTCCACCTTAGAGCTTCAATCCTCCATTGATGTACCTCTGAGCTTGCTTGGATGCACTCACTATCTTCAATGGATGATGGATGAAGAAAAAGAATGAACAGAATTGGTGTAGATTAAAGATTTTCACACTTTCTTACAATGGAAGCAACAATGGAATTCTCTCTCTTCTCTTCCTCTTTTCACCAACCTTTTGCACTAATGATCCACACTCAATATATAGAGGATGATGGACAGATCTAGAAGTTTCTGGATGCCTCTAGGATGATTCTAGAATGTGGTGGAAATTCATGGAAATCTCACTTAATGATACTTTGAACCATCTCATATCTCATGCATACACCCTTCTAAACTTGTGTTAAAATATCCTTTCATGAGATATTGAGAGTTTATGTGTGAAGAAAAACAAGCTCCTTGCCTTGAAATTTACCTTGTGCCAAGTTTTCCATACTTGCCTTATTATGCAAGTAACAAAAATACAAAGCAAGTCCCATTTTTAAACCCTAACTCAAAAAAGTGGCTGAACCAATGTCTTTAAAATGATGTTTGGATTCAATTTGGTATATTGGATGACCCATTTTCGATTTGTAGATCTCTCAAACCATTTTCCAACTTGAACTTTTTCAAGTTATATGCCTTTTTTAGGTCATTTTTCACCAACTTTGGTCAAGTCTTGTTCTATGCATTTCCAACTTCCATGACTTCTTTTCTAGACTTAAAATGGCATTTTGAGCAACTTTGATGTTGTGAAGTTTTTCATTTGAAGCTTCCTTGTATGAGTTTTAGACATAGGCTAAGAATGACCTGTAATTCTCAGATGACCAAAATACCCTTTGCTTGCCAAGACCATAAGTAGAGTTCCACAAATCATATGAAGTCATACCATACTTTTATAGAAATATAAGACAATAAGGAACAACTCTCATGTTGGCCAGAAATCCATTTGAAATCTCCTTGAAGGTCAAAAGTTGCTTGGAAGACAGACAACTTTCACAGACAAATTTCAGTGCCCTCAGATGACCTGTAACTTGCAAGGGCTATAACTTGAGTTCTATAAATCATCTTGATGACTTCCACCACTCAAATTAAATCTAGAAGATACTCTACAAGTTTCATGTGGACCAAGAATTCGTATGAAGCTTGCATCTTGAGTTACACTGCTTTGAAGTTGGACCCAAATCAGGGGATTTTACACTGAAACCCTAATTTGGTAACTCCATTTCTCCTTGATTCCTTCTGATTTTTATTTAGCACAACACCATATCCATATCCATGTAGCAAATAATGAACCCCAAATCCTTCAAATGATCCTTGATGCCCTTCAAAACAAGTCTTTGACCTAGGGTTGACCTAGATAAAACCCTAGTTGACTGACTTCAACTGAGGCTTTTGCAATCATTCCAATGACTTGGTTACTCCTCAAAAATGATCATCTAGGCTCTTCATAACATCCATACACACCTCATGCTCTTGGCTCATAGCTCACACTTCCTCTGATGATCCCCCAACTAGCCTCAAGATAGGATAGAATTCACTGATCAACCTGTCCACTCTTCAAAGCTCAAATTCTTCTCTGATGACCTGAGTAATCTTGAATATGAATGAAATCCTTGAACATACCTCTTGAGATAAGAATAGAACTTGATCCCCTGATAAAGATAGCTTGCTTATGCTATGCAATGCAGATGAATACACTATAACAATGCAGATGACTATGCAATTGAAACATAAACCTAGGTTAGAAAAGGTTGGGCAAATTTTGGGGTGCAACAGCTGCCCCTATTCAAGCGGCTTGGACCCGACTGGACGAAGAGCGCGCAACCTTCAGACATTCGAGGTACGAGACGGTTGAATACGAAAGAACCCGAAAATTTGCCAACCGCAAAAATAAATTGCGAATACGACTACTGCTTGGGAAAACCCTGGGAACTGGCTTCTGTTGTCACAGCAACAACTAGCCATCCGTCTGTCAATCTGCTTTTGTAAAATAATCTGATATCGTCCACAGACCCCTCCATTCCGAAGAAATGAGCATACACCACATAACGAGAAATTGTTGACATCACTTATTAACCTCTGTTGATCTCACTTATCAACCTCTGTTGATCTCACTTATCAACCTCTGTTGATCTCACTTATCAACCTCTGTTGATCTCACTTATCAACCCAACACACGCTAACCAGCGGGAGCATATTGACTTCACTTGTCATGTTGACTTCACTGATCAACCTTTCGTATCCTGAAGAAACGAGTAAACACTTAAACAAGCGGGATACTGTTCGAAAACATAAATAACCGACTCTGCGGGGAAATGAGAAACTTAACTAAGTAACTCTGAGGACAATTCTGACGACTGCCGTCAAACACCTGCTGGGGAAATTGGGAACTTAACCAAGCACCCTGACGAGAATAACCTTGTTGAAAAATACGAGGAATTTAACCAAACAATTCCTGTAGCAAGCTCCCTGCTGGGGACTATGAGGGACTTAACCAAGCAACCCATTGAAGTAACACCCTGCTGGAGAACATAACTCTGTTGGGGGAATTGTAGGTAACGACCCACAAACTGCGTTACCGTCTTCTAATACTGATACCACAGCATCCCGAGAAAGGCTCAGACGGGAAATACAAATAACTTAACCAAGCGACTTGTCAAAGAATACCCTGCCGGGGACTACGAGGAACTTGACCAAGTATCTCGTTGAGGACCAACCCGCTGGGGATTATATCTCTACTGAGGTAACTGTGGGTAACCACCCAAAATCTGCATTATGCCATTTCCACAGCACTCTGATAAGGACTCGGCTAGGGAGAAAGAGAAATGCTTGACCAAGCAACTCTTCTAGGGGAATATGCCATGACGAACACGATCACTGCGTGTCTAGCACAACAACCCTTTGTAACAAGATAAACACGATCACTGCGTATTCTACACCACAACCCTCTTGACAGGAGAAAACACGATCACCGCGCGTCTTGATGCTGTAAACAAAATCACATAATGGGACAAGCCCGACGAACACGATCACTGCGTGCCAGACGGAATAAACCCACATAGAAGAGGCGAACACGTTCACTGCGTACTTCAACCACCACTATGATGAACACGATCACTGCGTGTGCCACAAAACCAACCCATGTAATAGGACGAATACGATTACTGCGCATCTCGACCAACAAACCCTAACTGATACGATAACCACGATCACTGCGTGCCCCGCATCACGAGTTCCCATGATACTATCAACACGATCACTACGTGCCATATGAATACGGTCACTGCATATCTTGAACACGATCACTGCGTGTTTGAACACGATCACTGAGCATTCTGAGCCACGATCCTCTTGACTGTAGAAAACACGATCACTGCGTGTTGTGTGTCTCAACTAACCCACATAACTGGACGAATACGATCACTGCATATTCTAACCACACATAGGGTGAACGCGATCCCTGCGCGTTTCATGTCACGTCCCTCTTGACTGGAGGAAACACGATCACTGCGTGCCGTGACACAACTTCAAACATGGGACGAATACGATTACTGTGTACTTCGACTAACAATAACTGGATGAACCCGATCCCTGCGAGTCAATCTATAACCACTGTATAACGGACGAATACGATCACTGCGCATATCGACCAACAAACGTCACATGATATGGTAAACACGATCGCTACGTGTCCTGTACCACCAATAGAGTAAACACGATCACTGCGCGTCTTGCTCAATAAAACTCCCGAAACGATACCAACACGATCACTGCGTGTCCTACAACATGAACCCCATAGATGGTACAAATACGATCACTGCGTACTTGGGCCATAAATCCACATCTTGAAATCAACACGATCACTGCGTGCCTTACAATATGAACCCCATAGATGGCACAAAGACAATCACTGCGTACTTTGACCACACATCAACATCTTCCTGAGCCACGACTTCTCTTATCGGCAGGGAACAAACATATCTGAAACTGAAGAGGTAACCACCTGGCTTATGTTTCAAAAAAGCACGTTTGATAATGACGTGATGCTTCCATACTGCGTGGAAATACTACGTACCCGTGTAATATGCAAATGCTCATGATGCATGTTTATGCAAAGAGTTGCTTCAGCAAAATAAATGCTGAAGACACACTGGATCCGCTGGGGATAACCGGAATACTACCGATACACTTTCAACAAAATAAATGTTGGAAAGATGAACTAACTCCGCTGGGGATAACCATCCTGCTAGGAAAGTAGCTCACGAACTCAAAGCTCCAAAATCTGCTGAGGACGATCCTCCTGACAGGGACGAGCAACTTGCTGGGGAAAGAAAGGACAATCCTGCTTGGGAAAACTCCTTTCAGCAACTCCAACCACCTAATCACACTCTGTGGGGACCCTCTCTTGCTATCGCTGAGCTGGGGATTGAACTACACATTCTGATTTGCACTGCACAAGAAATCTCTGGGAAGTTAATCGCATTTGTCTCGACCTTCGCTGGGGAAGACTCTGCTCTGCTTGATAAGCTAATTCTGAACTACTGAAGATACATCGATCTTTTCCTTTGACGCAATCTCCGCCCTCTTGGGGAGACAACATTCAATTTCGCCTGGGGCGACTTCACTGGGGAAGGACACAACATTCATCCTCTGGAGAGGGTACCAGCCTGCCATAGACTCTGGCGGGGAACTTTGCAAACTTTGAGTACCTGCAAAAGTCAACAAGCAAACACAAGGCAATCTATGCAAAAAAGAAACATCTTGGTAATCACCCACGACAACCATTCAGGTAATTTTTGGTTTTAACAATCATCGGCCGAGGCCCGCCTGGTTACACGCATGTAAGTTTATCGAAAACATCGGCGCTTTTTACAAACAAAACTGTAAAAAATTAAAACCAAAGTCACACACTACACTGAATAAACACTTTATTGATAACAGCCTGAGAATAGGCAAGATTTGTACATCAGATGCAACTCCTGAAAAGAGGTAGTCACACATAAACAAAGTGCAGAAGTATACAAATATACAGAATAAAATTTGTACACATGTTGGCAACGTGTTACAGGCGAACACCATGAACCGATCCTCATATGACTCGTCGGACTCTGACGCTTTCCCGATCTTTGTCTTCGGAAGAGATTGCTTTGGATAATTGACCCCCAGATGCTCCCAAACCGCTAAACAATCAAACTTGGACCGCAGTCATTTGCTTCTCAAATCCCTAACTTTTGCGTGAATCGCCCTTTGCGGGTTTTCGATTCACCGGGATACCCTTTTTTGCCGAAGTCGCCCAGTGTAGGTTTTCGACTTCGCGGGTGTACATTTTTTCATTTTATCCCTAACTTTTGCCCGAACCTTTTTATTCTGTTTTTTGGTTCGCCAGGATGCCCCATTTTTGCCTGGACTCTCTTTTTCTGTCCAGCGGGTCAATTTTTAAGCAAAGTATTTTTTAACTACGTCCGAGTTCACAGGGGACGAAAAGTCTTCACCATCCATGGTGGATAACAATAAGGCTCCTCCGGAGAAGACCTTTCTCACGACGTAGGGACCTTCGTAATTGGGGGTCCACTTGCCCCTGTGATCCGATTGCGGTGGGAGAATCTTCTTCAGCACAAGATCACCCGTCTGAAAGCTTCGAGGTCGAATCTTCTTGTCGAACGCTTTCTTCATCCGGCTCTGATACAGCTTACCATGTGCAATGGATGCCAGTCTCTTCTCATCTATCAAGCTCAGCTGATTCAATCTACTTCTCACCCATTCTGCCTCGTCCAGCTTAACATCAAGCAAAACCCTCAAAGACGGTATCTCAACTTCCAATGGCAGGACAGCCTCCATGCCATATACTAGTGAGAACGGTGTTGCCCCGGTTGATGTACGCACTATAGTACGATAACCGTGCAAAGCGAATGGCAGCATCTCATGCCAATCCTTATACGTTACCACCATCTTCTGAACAATTTTCTTTATGTTCTTGTTGGCCGCTTCAACAGCGCCATTCATCTTGGGTCTATAGGGAGACGAATTATGATGCTCGATCTTGAAATCCCGACAAAGATATTTCACCATCTTGTTGTTCAAATTCGAACCATTATCAGTAATGATCCGTTCAGGAATATCGTATCTGCAAATTATATCCCTCTTGATAAATCTGGCCACCACTTGCTTTGTCACATTGGCGTAAGATGCTGCCTCCACCCACTTGGTGAAGTAATCGATTGCAACCAGAATGAAGCGATGCCCATTAGAAGCAGTAGGCTCAATCTTACCGATCATATCAATTCCCCACATGGAGAACGGCCATGGGGATGCCATAACGTTCAGTGGACTGGGTGGCACATGGATCTTGTCAGCATAGATCTGGCACTTGTGACACCGCTTGGCAAACTTGAAACAGTCAATTTCCATCGTTAACCAGTAGTACCCTGCTCGCAACAACTTTCGGGTCATAGCATGCCCACCAGCATGTGTACCAAAAGTTCCTTCATGGACCTCTTCCATGAGTAAATTGGCTTCCTTCTCGTCTACACACCGGAGGAGTACCAAATCGTGGTTCCTTCTATACAAAACGCCGTCGGGATTCAGATAAAAGTTGCCTGCTAATCTCCTTAGCATCTTCTGATCACGACTGGATGCCCCAGCCGGATATTCCTTATTCTTCAGGAAGTTCTGTATGTCGAAATACCACGGTTTACCGTCAGATGCTTCATCAATTGCAAACACAAAGGCTGGCCTATCAAGGCGAGAGATGACAATGCTGGGAGCCTCATTCCAGCGGTTGACTTTATACATCGAGGATAACGTTGCCAGGGCGTCCGCCATTTGATTCTCCGCCCGAGGTACATGATGGAACTCTACCCTATCAAAGAAAGGTAGCAACCTTCTCGCATAATTCATGTACGACACCAAATTAGGTTGGCGCGTCTCCCACTCTCCCTTGATCTGATTCACAACCAATGCTGAATCCCCATATACGTCTAGATTCTTGATCCTCAGATCGATAGCCTCTTCCAACCCCATAATACAAGCTTCGTACTCGGCCTCGTTATTCGTCACTGGAAAAGTCAATCTGGCTGTGAACGGGATATGCGACCCGTGGGGAGTTGTGATGATTGCCCCGATCCCGCTACCGTATGAATTGACAGCCCCATCAAAAATTAATTGCCACTGGGAACTCCGCTCAGGACCTTCACCAGGCAACGGCTCATCACAATCTTTAGCCTTCAAGTACATTATGTCCTCATCAGGAAAGTCAAACTTCATAGGCTGATAATCCTCAATCGGCTGTTCGGCGAGATATTCGGACAGAACACTTCCCTTAATGGCTTTCTGGGAAACATACTGGATATCGTATTCTGTCAATACCATTTGCCATCTAGCAATCCTCCCAGAGAGCGCTTGTTTTTCAAACACATATTTGATCGGATCCATCTTCGATATCAGTATGGTTGTATGGTTTAGCATGTACTGTCTTAGACGTTTGGCAGCCCACGCCAATGCACAACACGTCTTTTCAAGCATAGAGTATCGAGATTCACAATCCGTGAACTTTTTACTCAAGTAGTAAATCGCATGCTCTTTCCGCCCTGTCTCGTCATGTTGACCGAGAACACAACCCATACTGTTCTCCAGAACCGTCAGGTACATAATCAGTGGTCGTCCCGCTACTGGGGGTATCAACACCGGAGGTTCCTGCAAGTATTCTTTTATCTTTTCAAATGCCCTTTGACATTTGTCGTTCCAGACCACCGCTTGATCTTTCTTTAACAGCTTGAATAATGGTTCACACGTGGTCGTTAGGTGAGAGATGAACCTAGCAATGTAATTCAGCCTCCCTAAGAATCCACGAACTTCTTTTTCTGTTCTCGGTGTTGGCATGTCTTGTATTGCTTTTATTTTTGCAGGATCGACCTCGATTCCTTTCTTGCTCACAATGAACCCCAGTAGCTTCCCGGATCTCACTCCGAAGGTACATTTATTCGGATTCAGCCTCAGCCTGAACTTCCTCATCCTCTTGAACAACTTCAGCAGATTAACCAGATGTTCTTCCTCTGTTTGAGACTTAGCAATCATATCATCGACGTACACCTCGATCTCTCTGTGCATCATGTCGTGAAAAAGCGTTGTCATGGCCCGCTGGTACGTTGCCCCAGCATTTTTCAAGCCAAAGGGCATCACCTTATAACAGAAGGTTCCCCACGGGGTGATAAAGGTCGTTTTTTCCATATCTTCCGGAGCCATTTTGATCTGGTTGTACCCCGAAAATCCATCCATGAAGGAAAACACTGAAAACTGAGCCGTGTTGTCGACTAACACGTCAATATGCGGCAGCGGGAAGTCATCTTTCGGGCTCGCCTTGTTTAGATCTCTATAATCAACACACATTCGAACCTTGCCATCTTTCTTTGGCACAGGCACGATATTAGCGACCCAAGTGGGATAAGTGGTAACAGCCAGGAATCCAGCATCCCATTGCTTCTGCACTTCTTCCTTTATCTTTACGGCCATGTCAGGACGAGTCCTTCAGAGTTTCTGCTTCACGGGCGGGCAATCTTCCTTCAACGGCAAACAATGAACAACCATATCAGTATTCAAACCTGGCATGTCCTCATAAGACCAAGCAAATATATCACTGTATTCACGCAGCATCTCAATAAGCTCTCGCTTGATATCCACTTGCAACACAGCCCCTATACGGATATTCCTGACGCATTCTTCAGACCCCAAGTTGACAATATCAATCTCTTCCTGGTGGGGCAGAATGACTCTCTCCTCTTACTTCAGTAACCGACTAAGCTCTTCTGGTAAGTCACTATCCTCCACAATCTCCTCCTCAGCCTGGAAGATCGGATGCTCGAAGTATAAACGAGTCATAGGAAGTTTTTGGTCGGTGTCATCTGAAAATTCATGAATCCTGCGAGGGAAACGGTTAAGTGCTTCAAAATGATGTGCAAGCAAAATGCATAACCACGCTGCCCTTTTATTGAAAAAATAAAAACAGAAAGAAAAGGATCACAACATTTGAATGTAAAAAACGCCGTCATTTATTGATCATGCAAACATACAGGTAAACAGTTAGGCCCTAAGACAAGATCATCGATGCCCCAGGCAAGGCATGTGATCGTACAATGATTAAAAATAATGCATTACTGTTTGGTGACTTGGATGACGTCCTGGATGGACCAGTTGCATAGGCTTTGCCCCGGCATGCTGGGTCGAATCCATGCGTCCATGTCGCAATCGCTATCCACTTCCTCCGTATCAGACACGGCATTGATCCTTTCGAAGCTAACTCCTCCGGGCGTGAACACCACAGGTCCCTTGTACTTGGGCGCGCTCTGCGAGGGAGATGGGTGGTATCCCAAACCATACTTATCTTGCTTTATTGGGATGTCCAGAACCCGACCCCATTTCCGAGTCTCTCCTGCTTGTACCAACGCCTTGGCTTCTTTATATGAGGAGACAACCGCCTCTGGCTCTTCACTCGTCACCGGAGCTTCTTCTTTAACCTGCACCCCTTCGAACGCCTGACACAGCGTTTCATGAATCTCTCCATCTACCTCCACATACTTGAAAGAAGACAAATGACTGACTAAGATATCCTCTTCGCCACACACCGTCACAATACTCCCCTCAACCATATATTTCAGCTTCTGATGGAGCGTAGAAGTCACTGCCCCAGCGGCATGAATCCAAGGTCTCCCGATCAAACAACTATATGCAGGCTGAATGTCCATGATGTAAAACACTGTATCAAACACCTCCGGACCTACCTGGATGAGTAACGTTATCGACCCGAATACTGACCTCCTTGTGCCGTCAAAGGCCCTTACTACCAAATCACTAGGTGTGCACAACAACCCACGGGTATCTAATTTCAACAGGGATTTCTTTGGTAACACATTCAACGAGGACCCAGTGTCTACCAGCACATGGGATAACACAGTACCCCGACATTCGATAGAGATGTGCAAAGCACTATTATGATCACGCCCTCGAGGCGTTAGATCGAAATCCGTGAATCCCAGTCCATGCCCAGCGTTAACATGTGCCATAACTCCCTCCAGCTGATTAACTGAAATCTCTTGCGGCACGAAAGATGTCTCCAGTACCTTCAACAGGGCGTTTCTATGCGCCTCAGAACATAATAGCAGCGATAATATGGAGATCTTTGACGGGGTCTGCTGCAGGTGATCTACAATCTTGTAATCACTTTTGCGGATTAACCTCATGAATTCTTCCACATCTTTGGTTATCGGCTCTTTCTCTTTACTCCTCGAAGATTCTCCCTCAACAACTTTGTTCTTACCCCTGGCAAGCCTCTCTGCTTCAACCTTAGGTGAAGTAAAAATTCTCCCGCTCCGGGTTATACCACCCGCTCCCACTATATTATCCACGGATCCTGCTGGCGGATCATTCAAGTCAATCTTCTCCCCATTATAATACACCTCAGCACCATAGCACCACAGAACTGCCTTTGTACTTTTAAAAGGGACTGGCTTAGCCTTGGTAATAGTAATGGTCGGCCTCTTCGATGCTGCCGAAATTGTCACTGATTTGAACGGAATGGTGATCGTAGCAATCTCCCCACGCTCTTCTTCAGATTCTGTCTCAACGGATTTCTCTCGCCCCGCAGCCCTGTCAAACTGCAAAATTCCTTCATCAATCAAACTTTGAACTCCCCTCTTCAGCTTCTCACAGCCCTCAGGTTGAACTAAACAGTCAACACACTCTTCACTGCAACTGGGATAGACACCTCCCTTCAATAAACGCTGCTTTACGAAACTTAAAGGGGTTTTCAGCTTGCTCACCTCTGAAACTAAGTTCAACTCATCATCTACCATGATTGCATTGGCCCCAGCCCCACCATGCTTGGGCATTGGCTGCTGCGTGATATTGGGACCGTCCTTCCCGAAGTTAATAGATGTACTATCAAGCAAATCCTGTACTTTATGCTTGAATGCTAGACAATTTTCAATATTGTGCCCTGGTGCACCCGAATGGAAGTCACAGTGCTCATTAACATCATACCCGACTGGTGGCTGGCCAGTTGGTGGCGCTAAGGTCCTTTTCTCGACTAGCTGCAATTTCAACAAAGTTTGAAGGAGTTCTGCATATGATACCGGCGGCACTTCGAATACTCTCCTCGGTCGTGGGTTCTGAAATCTGCGCTGATTATTATTAGGCTGCTGCTGAGCCTGCTGCGGTGGTTGTTGTCTCTGCTGCTGAGAAGGCCCTGGAATGGTTACACTTGCAACTTGCGACTGCTGACGCCAGTTCTGACTTTTATTCCTTCGTCGAGCACCGTATACAACATTGGTATCACCCTGTCTTTTACCATCAGACGTATTCTTATTACCTCCTGCGGAACTGGACTCACCCGCTTGAATTTTACCAATCTTTACCCCGTTTTCAATGCGCTCCCCCATCAAAATCAACTCAGAGAAAGTACTCATCGAAAAGTTGAGCAAACGGTCATAGTACATTCCAGAGAAAGTTCCTATGAACATATCCATCATTTCGCGTTCCACCATTGGAGGGTGTACCCTAGCAGCCAGATCTCGCCATCTCTGGGCGTATTCTTTAAAGCTCTCGCTAGACTTTTGAGACATGCTTTGCAACTGGACTCGGTTAGGGGCGAGATCACTATTATATTGATAATGTCGAACAAAAGCCTCCGCCAACTCTTTCCAACTCCTGATCTGAGTAGGCTCCAAGCTCATGTACCACTCCAGCGATGGCCCTGACAGGCTATCCTGGAAGAAGTGCATTAGCATCTTTTCATCCTCAGAATACGCAGACATACGCCTGTAAAACGCGCGTACATGCACCCTAGGGCATGTATCCCCTTTGTACTTATCAAATGACGGTGCTTTGAATTTCAGCGGGACCCTCAACCCTGGGACTAACCCCATATTAGACATATCCAGCCCAAGAGCATTCTGGCTGGCCAATCCGTTCACTTTCTCTTCTAACAATCTCATCCGATGGTTGTCATCCCTGGCTCTTTCATAACCTTCATTCTGACCAGAGAACACATCCTCCTGGCGATCCTCCCAGCGAGGTACTGCATCATATCCAACATAATCTGCATCGCGGCTCGGACCCGTTTGGACGTACCTGGGGTCATACCTTAGATTACCCATCTCTTGAGTGTTGTATGCACCAGTTCCATATCCAAGATTACCATAGCCACCAAACCTAGCCTTGGCGCCAGCCATGCTGCCATATCCCATATTCACACCATTGAAGCCCTGGTTACCATTAATATCATTCATGCCGACATTCTCAACGCCCCCATTGAAACCTTGGTTGACATTGCCCACAAATACCCCAGCAGTATCTGCATTGACATTCATATTACCGGTGTTCCCGCCTCCACCTACAGGACCAGTTTCTCCAGCATTCAAACCGGTTACGGGAATAGCATCAGCACTTTGACGATTCTCAATTCTGGGAGAAGCAACAATGTTTTCACCCTGCGGTGTCCCGTTGTTCTCAGCCCGTGCGACTATCGGTTGAACCAGATGCTGCAGCTGCTCTTGTCCTTTGGCGATAGTCTCCATGGTTTGCATGAGCAGGGTCATCCTGTCACGCATCTCTTGCATTTCACTCTGCACGTTGTCCATGATTTTCTTCTGGTTGATCCTTGTAGAGTAACGGTGGACCCGCTTTTCTGCAATCCTGAAAATACCTGAATTAGAGATGCAGGAGATAAGATACATGGATCACAAACCTGTAATGCAAATATGAGTATGTATGCAAAATGCAATGTGTGTCTGTGCATTAGGGATTATCATTCCCCGATTCTGGTGTGGATGTGCCAGTGCGGTGACAGTGCTAGCAATACAGTGATTGGAGCCGAATCAAAGAAAAACCTCGTATATTGCAGAGAAATCCAAGAATACAATATCACTGGGTATACAATAAGAAGGCATGACCTCAACCAACAATCCTGGTGATGGTCAACACGAATGCAAATAAAGCATACAAGCTAATACATGAAATGATCAAGTACTCCCATAAGCCCGATACTCTTCTATTAACTTCTTGGTCTCTGGATGACTTGGTCGGGTAAGCAGCCCTTCGATAAGTTGGTTTCTTCTCTTGAGAACACGTCGCACGTCACCAGCAGTTTCCTCCCATGCCTCTTCTCCGAAGCGATCCTCTAGCTTCCGCTTCTGAGACACAGCTTCGTTCCTGCCTTCGATGGCTTTGTTCAATGCTTTCTGGAGACTGTATCTGGTCATCACCTCCTCTTCATGCTTCTCAGTGCTAGCCTTCAACTGCTCTTCGAGGTCAGAAATTTGCTGCTTCAACTTATCTTCCCTCTTCTTGTTGTTGGTTAGCGTAGCATTCCATGTCTTATTACAAGAAGAGATTTCTCGGTGAGCGGCGTCGAGTGCTTTCTTTTTGGACTCCAACATGTCATGAGAGCTTCTGAACTCTTGACTCAGACGTTCGCGTTTCTTCTTCTCCTTAGTCAACTCAGCACCTAGCCTGTTTACTAGTTCGATCTGCTGTCGGAAAGAGCGTACAGCCTTATTCTTCTCACTCCTCATCTGAGCTAGCTCCTTTTCTAACTCTCCATTAATCTTCATCAAGGCTTCCTTTTCCTTCACAACTTGCTCGTAGACCTCTATAGTGACAGTGGTTGGCTCTTCCACCGGAATATGAACAGGGACCGGCGCAGCTGGAAATGGCATCAATAACTGTCTTGCCCTCTCCTGGATCCAAACTTTGTAGGGTGCATATGCCTGACAATCATTCTTCCCCAACAGTGGCTTCCCCTTTCTGTTAATACGCGTCCAGGCATGCCGAAGCTTGGCCAGTAGCTCTCCACTCAAATCACCGGTGAAGTACAGAGATTTCTGTACTTCTTCCTCCTGAGGCGGGTTCTTCAACGCATATCCAAACTGGCGGACGAGCAGAGATGGGTTGTAATTGATGCACCCTTTTCTCCCTATCAACAGAACATTAGGATACCCGGAACAACTGAAAATAAGCTCGGACCCCAGCAAGTCTCGGTCAAACCACTCAATGTCTTTAGAAGACAGCCTCATCATACGCTCTGGCCAGTCAGCTGTAGTCGCGCTATCCACAAGAGGTCCCTTCAGGGGAAGATGGCTCTTAAACCACATATACAACAAAGGCACGCAACAAGAGACATTCTTGCCTCTCCTGTTCTCATTCCTATAGTGCATCGAATGGTAAAAGTCCCCGATCAGCGTGGGTACCGGGTTGCCAGCAACAAATAAATGAAATGCATCCATGTCCACGAAGTTTGGGAAATTGGGAAACAGCACTATCCCGTAAATGCATAGAGCCAAAATAGCGTTAAAGACCACCCAACACCCATTCTTGGCGTACTCTTGAGCCTTACCAACCAGAAAATGGAGAGAGAAACCTGGAACCCCTCGCCAAGAAGTTATCAACAGCTCAGAAGCATTCATGTGCAAGGCCTTAACTAAATCCTCCAACTTGGGCTCAGCGGCAGAGTGAATAAAAGGAACTGCATTCTGTACTGGAAGCTCAGTAAACTCTACATACTCCTCCATGGTGGGCCCCAAAATGAAGTCAGCAAATGTGAAACACCTCAAAGCCGGGTCATAGAATTGCATCAGCGTATACAGCCCATTCAATTCATCATCAGTGGATTTGCGAACCAAACTCAGCAACCGTCCGTAACTCTGCCTGAAGCTTCTACGGACATCCTCATCTGCCAGAGAAATCAGACCCAGGAGGGGAGTAATATCAGGAATAGGTAGCTTGTAAGCAACTGTCATCCTCAAACCAGCCATGATCACTACTCAGAAGTCCATACACTAGAACCAGGGAATATGCAAATGCACCTGCAGCACAGACACACGTTAATGGGATGCAATGATAATGATTATGCAAATAATGCAATGCAAGCAACATGCAACAGGGACCAAGTGCTATAGCTGAGAAGCCTGAACCATATCAAAAGTCTCAGATAGACCCTCTAGAATTCCTCAAACCTTGGTCTCAGATAGACCCAATACAAAGCTCCAACACTGGTCTCTGATAGACCTCATAACACGACTCCAACTGGTCTCTGATAGACCTCATACCATAACTCTGACTGGTCTCTGATAGACCTCACAACTATCCATAAATACCCAGGATCTCTGATCAAGAAATAACCGGTATCTGAAGGTCTAGTTACCTGCATAACCCCAAACCCTCTCACAGGTAGGTGTCCTAGTAACTGACAAAGGTATGGCATCCTATGCGGTCGTCGGCGTCACAGACTTTCAGGGTTGATGATACGATTCCCAGAAGGAGTGGCATCATCAAATCCTGAAGAGGCCTCACTTAGCCAACTTCCAAATGATCGGTTCCCAGAGTCGACAATCCAACTAACCAGCAACCCGAGCCACCCAAAGGGCAGGACAGGAGGCCAACCAGAAGAACCTCGTCTGAGTGTAGATTTCGCGGGACACTAGGACATGCAAAGCACGTGCGCGCCCACTAATCTCTACTCTAAATCTAGGTGCACTCAAGCCCAGGTCCGGCTTATCTCTCAATCATAGAACACCCGTCACACCCCACAATACAGCAATAATAATAATAATACAATGCTGAAATGTAAATACAGAAATGTAAATCCATACAAAATCCTCGACGGGAAAACAAGCGCTAGGATTGACTCTCTTAAGGGACGTTGGATCCCAAATGTCTAAGGAACTATCGCAGTCCTTAGCAGCCAGGGGACGTTGGATCCCCAGCAGAGTCGCCAGCTGTCGCTACTGCGAAAATCGGCGCCGGCTGACAGAAGAGTCGCCACCGTGCGTTATTTATCCCAAAGGAGGGAAAGGAAACGCTCGAAGTAAACCTAACGCAAAGACGGGAAAAGGTATGGTCATCGCAACCAAAACCTGGATTCGGGAGTCGGTTACGCAAGGGGAAGGTATTAACACCCCTCACGTCCATCGTACTCGATGGGATCCACGCTTGCTTGGTTTGTACGGATTACACTTCTATCTAAACTAAAGGATGAGGTCTGAAAAGAAAAGAAAACATAACTCGGTAAAGCATCGCACTTTATGCCTACGTATTCCCGTCTGGAACGAGAAATCAGAGTCAATGTAGTTCGCCTAACTACGGGTGAAGGTGGGGGAAAGGTTGCTCGATAGGATATCGCATCCTATGCCTACGTACTTCCACACAGCATGGAAGATCAGAGCAAACGTAGTTCGGGCTACGCACGACACAAGCTGTTCAAGTGTTTTTTATGAAAAATCTCACCTTAAACAAGGGTTTTCTTATTTGCAAAAAGGTTGATGTTTGTTCAAATTTTTTGACGGAAGAAATGAATTGATTTTGTTTCAACCTTTATTAATGTTTTTCTGTTGTTTTGAAGGAAGAAGAGATGACACTCTACAATCCTAGGGTTAAAAAGGGAATAAAATCTACCCTAATGTTATCATGCATGGGTTAAGACCTAATGTCTATCATGCCCCTCTCTTGCGCAGAGAGAAACAGAGATCCTAAGGGAATATACGGAAACAAAAATAGCAGATATGTACAATAAAACAGTAAAATGCATGGATGCAACAATACAAGCGAGGAAAGGGAGTCCCACTCAACCTCGAACCTAGAAAACAATAGGCAAAAGTGAACAAAATTCACTTTCAACCCAGCAAGTTAAACAGCAAACAATACAGTCAGGGAAATTCACACAATACATCAAGAATTAAAACAGCTAAAACTAAACAGCAAAGCAGTCTTCATCAGCATCTGCAACCATCTTCAGGCTTCAAGCAGGCATCAGTCTTCTATCTTCAATCTCCCAATGGCCTTTCTTCAAGTTCCACTCTCCAAGCTGAGGAATCAATCACAAGAATGAACTGGGTGTTAAGCAATTAGTTGACCACCAAAGGTGGCTAACAGACTGCTAACAACACATAGAAGATTTCTCTCAAGAGTTCTATCTCTTAGACACTATCACCAAGCCTTCCAAAGGAAGGGGGTGAGTGTCTTAGAGAGACTCTGCATCACAGAGAAGGATGGAGGCAAACAAGACCTTCCATGTTTGAGAATCAAGTTGTCTACTATAGGGCTCTGCCTAACTCCTATATCCTATAAACTTCAACAGCTGCCAGCAAGGGATACTCCTCATTAAATCTGGAAGTTGGTCTTCAGTTTCTGATCTTCAAATGGGCTTCATCAACACAGTCTTCAGCTCAAACCCCAAGCCCCAAACAAACCCAATACCCCACACAGACAAGTAATAACCCTAAAGAGGGCACACCACACAGCCAATCAAATATAAGCAATATACTAATAGCAGTAGGGGAATCCTAATATTTTCTAAGGGATCTATTATCTACCCATAATCCCTATAGTCCCATACCCCAAAATCAAATCAAAATTCCTAAAGGAAATGATCTATTTCACCTATGCTCACTTAAAACCCTAATTTTAACCACTCTAATCTCACCTAATCAAACTACCTAAAAATTAATCCTAAAATTATGAATTAAATCCTATATACAAGTTAAAGTCCTAAGCTAATCACCCTAAAAAGAATGGGTCCTAAATCTAAAGGGAACTATTAGAACTAAAATCAACAAAATTAGGTACCAAACTAAATCCATTAAAAAGCTATTTACAAGAAAAATGCATAAAAAATATTAAAACAAAATAACATGCTATTTTTATTATTTATTATTTTTCGTAACAAAATTATGAAGCTACCACAAAAAGAACCAATCAAAAACAAGCTTTTTCCAATTTTATATGAATTTTCTAAGATCAAAGAAAATATAAGAGAATTAAAAATCAAAAATGAAATAAAATGGGGAGGGGGTGCCACTAGCAGATACGCCTAGTTATATTGCTGATTGGGCCAGGGAAGTGGGGGGCGCAGATATCAAAAGCGTAGGGCCCAGTATACATCAGAAATCAATTGAAAAAAATAAAAGAAAAAGACTAAACCCTCGGTGCAAAAAGCAACAAATTCAAGTGTTATTTCCAATTGGGCTTTGCTGGGGGGTGGGGATAGCGAGATTTGGATCAGGCCCAAGCGTTTCATTTAGTGAAACACTGCGTTTCACCATTATTAATTCCCTCCGTTTCTCAACTTTAAACATCAGCCATTGGATTAGTGTAAGAAGTCAAATATTCAGGGTGATCTGACGGTGCATGGTCATCGTCCCCAATCAACACCTAGGGTTTCAGGATTCTCTTCTCCCATGCATGAACTTCCACAGCTCTGTTCTCCCTCCTCACTCAACCAAATCCCTCGATCCCAAAACCAAAAATGGCCTACTCAAATCCCTCTACAAGATCCTTCACTTGGATTTTTCTAAAACTCACTCCATGATTCAACCCGATAGCTGGAACCTTAGGGCACCAAGAATTGCACCTGATATGCATGGTCATGGTTCTTGCTGAAACTATGCTAGAATGATCTATGGATTATGCTGAGTATTCTAAGCTAAAAAACTAACATTATCTTGCCCTAATCCATGAGTTCTTGATCTTGAAAGATTCATCACCATGAATCAAACCTTCTCTAATGGCCATAACAGATTGTGCACATGTTCATCTACCTAAACCTAACACTTTTACACTAATAATCTAATCTAACAGCACCTAATTATGGAGATAGAAGAGAAAATGCATACCTGCAATTCTTGTTGGAACAGATGGGAAATAGCTTGAATCAGCACTTGCAATCCCTCACCAATGGTCCTTAGATGATGCTATGGCTTCTGTTTGCAAAAAGTTGGAAGAAGAATGCTTGGATTGTGAGATTCGAATCTGATATGGATCTTTGCAATCTCCACCTTAGAGCTTCAATCCTCCATTGATGTACCTCTGAGCTTGCTTGGATGCACTCACTATCTTCAATGGATGATGGATGAAGAAAAAGAATGAACAGAATTGGTGTAGATTGAAGATTTTCACACTTTCTTACAATGGAAGCAACAATGGAATTCTCTCTCTTCTCTCCCTCTTTTCACCAACCTTTTGCACTAATGATCCACACTCAATATATAGAGGATGATGTACAGATCTAGAAGTTTCTGGATGCCTCTAGGATGATTCTAGAATGTGGTGGAAATTCATGGAAATCTCACTTAATGATACTTTGAACCATCTCATATCTCATGCATACACCCTTCTAAACTTGTGTTAAAATCTCCTTTCATGAGATATTGAGACTGTATGTGTGAAGAAAAACAAGCTCCTTGCCTTGAAATTTACCTTGTGCCAAGTTTTCCATACTTGCCTTATTATGCAAGTAACAAAAATACAAAGCAAGTCCCATTTTTAAACCCTAACTCAAAAAAGTGGCTGAACCAATGTCTTTAAAATGATGTTTGGATTCAATTTGGTATATTGGATGACCCATTTTGGATTTGTAGATCTCTCAAACCATTTTCCAACTTGAACTTTTTCAAGTTATATGCCTTTTTTAGGTCATTTTTCACCAACTTTGGTCAAGTCTTGTTCTATGCATTTCCAACTTCCATGACTTCTTTTCTAGACTTAAAATGGCATTTTGAGCAACTTTGATGTTGTGAAGTTTTTCATTTGAAGCTTCCTTGTATGAGTTTTAGACATAGGCTAAGAATGACCTGTAATTCTCAGATGACCAAAATACCCTTTGCTTGCCAAGACCATAAGTAGAGTTCCACAAATCATATGAAGTCATACCATACCTTTCTAGAACTCTAAGACAATAAGTAACAACTCTCATGTTGGCCTGAAATCTATTTGAAATCTCCTTGAAGGTCAAACGTTGCTTGGAAGACAGACAACTTTCACAGACAAATTTCAGTGCCCTCAGATGACCTGTAACTTGCAAGGGCTATAACTTGAGTTCTATAAATCATCTTGATGACTTCCACCACTCAAATTAAAGCTATGAAGATACTCTACAAGTTTCATGTGGACCAAGAATTCATATGAAGCTTGCATCTTGAGTTACACTGCTTTGAAGTTGGACCTAAATCAGGGGATTTTACACTGAAACCCTAATTTGGTAACTCCATTTCTCCTTGATTCCTTGTGATTTTTCTTTAGCACAACACCATATCCATATCCATGTAGCAAATAATGAACCCCACATCCTTCAAATGATCCTTGATGCCCTTCAAAACAAGTCTTTGACCTAGGGTTGACCTAGATAAAACCCTAGTTGACTGACTTCAATTGAGGCTCTTGCAATCATTCCAATGACTTGGTTACTCCTCAAAAATTATCATCTAGGCTCTTCATAACATCCATACACACCTCATGCTCTTGGCTCATAGCTCACACTTCCTCTGATGATCCCCCAACTAGCCTCAAGATAGGAGAGAATTCACTGATCAACCTGTCAACTCTTCAAAGCTCAAATTCTTCTCTGATGACCTGAGTAATCTTGAATATGAATGAAATCCTTGAACATACCTCTTGAGATAAGAATAGCACTTGATCCCCTGATAAAGATAGCTTGCTTATGCTATGCAATGCAGATGAATACACTATGACAATGTAGATGACTATGCAATTGAAACATAAACCTAGGTTAGAAAAGGTTGGGCAAATTTTGGGGTGCAACAACCGGAAGCCGACGTTCTGCTGTGTTACTGAGGTTACATGCCACTATGAGTCATCGTATTTGAAGGTCAGTTACCTGTGCACTGCGTTCTTATTTGCGGTAATTAGTTGGTCTGAACAGATTTCTTATTCGTTATGTTAGTTGCATTGAACTTAGTCGTGTTTGCCTTGACAGGTTGGAAGGTTCTTATATTCTTCACCAAGGAGGCTTCGTGAGTGGCTGGGCAGCATCCTCTTGAGGACATGTTTCTTGAGAGAACATGGCATGTTCCCTTTGAGGTAATCCTCTTGTTTAGGTTGAAATTTCTATTCCTGTCAAACGTGTTCAATCATAACACTTAATGTTCCGATTTAATTGAACTGACTGCTTGGATATTTGTATCTTTTACTCCATTATTAATTCCGTTGAAACCTGTTAGCAAGTTTCCTTCAAGACAGAGGGTGGCCCAGGCTGTTGGTCTAGAGGGTCTTAGAAAGATACTCTCAGAGGTTTGAAGAAGCAGCCAGTAAGTCGTTGCGGAAACCGTCATGGTATGTTGGTTGTTAACTGTGAGTTCATTAGTGAGTTGTTTGGTCTGAGATGGGATCTGTAGAAGACTTGGCAATATTCACTGGCGCATCATCCTGGTTAACCGTTTAAATGCTCTGATTATTGGTTGTGTTGTATTGCAGGTGAAGATACTGTAGGAGTATGGTTTCCTCCTTGGTTTACTCTAGGCGTACATCCTCTCCTGAAAGGGTGACCTGCTAATCTCGAAGAAATCTTGACGTGCTTCCACTTAGTCTGCTATTTCACAACTCTGCAAACTCGAGACCGACATTAGTTCAGGCCAGTTTGGAAGCGAACCAGAAGTCGTAAAGAGCAACACCTTCTACCGAGGTTGGAACTTCCAACGTCGTGGCATGTACGACGAGACAAACCTTCATGAACCTTCTTCGATAGAAACCGTGTAATGCTTACAAGCTGCTGTGTATAATGTTGCAATCCCCCCCTTTTCTCATTGTAATCCATGTATGGTAATCCATGTACGAGGGATTTGATGTAATTAATAGGTTTCTTAGTATGTATTTGAACAAGCATCAATGGATCAAAACTCATGCAAAATGTTCTTCCCCTTGTTTGCCGGTTATTGGCCTCTGTTATGAATGTGAATAAGGCATTGATGGTTGAATTTGATTATCAATATGTGTTGTTTCTGTTAATTCGTAGCATTCCTCTGTTGTGTCCATTGTTTTATAATGGAGAGCCAAAAGATAAAGAAAACTGTGATGGATTAATTCCTCAACTGTCTAACCTGGTATTGACTTAACATGAAGGAAAACCTTGAACTAGAAAACTGATTGGATTTGAACCCAGGCATCTCATGCTGGTACAACCTGGAGTGGTGCATATAAGACTCACTATCTGGACAAACAAATTGAAAAAACTAAACCGACTCATGGCTTGAAACTTAACAACAGAATAAAGTTGAATTCCCATGAGTTTTCCAACTTAGCCTTGAGAACATTTTCAAGCTTGATTCATACGGTTCTTTCATCTAAACTTCAAAGCAACTTATCACAAACCACCAATCTGCAATCCCCCTCTCAGAATCCAAAGAACACAACCCTTCCTTTAAAACCAAAGTTCCTTGCATTAAGACTAATTTGTTATCCGCATAATTGAAAGATTTCGACAATGAGGAACCCGACACACAAATTATAGAGATACAATCTGTGATATCACTTGCCACAAAAGCATATCAGTCCACGAATAACCATGCTTAACATCTATGATCAGGAAAAAAAACTAATTCTTCTTGAGGTCTTTGAGATACTCCGAGTAAAATGACCGGTAGAAAGTGCCTTAGGGCCTTCTAAATCAAAGTCCATTGGTCCGGCTTTGAGATACTTAATTGTAAGGATGATTACCGTCTATGCTTTAAATAAGATGTACCTGCACCAACTGATTAGTCATAATAACCACTCAAAAATAAATGAAAACCAGGAGGGGGGATCTTAAGGTCAAAAATTAGGGTGTGACAGACGCCCCTATTTAAGTTACTTCTATCCGGAGATATGGAGATTGAAATCTTCGTCTCGACGAGATAGGAGGGACTTAAATACAAACATAGCACAAATTTTTGGCCCTAAGATGCCACCAAATGCATATGACATGCAATGATATGAGAATGTAAGACAAAGGGTCCTGTTGAGAAAAGATGCCACAGGGGAGAAGCTGGACACGACGCACGAAGAACCGGCTCAACAGAGTGAGACTCTACGGGGGAAGATTGACAATCACAAGATATCTTTAGACATATCATGGAGAATTTGGTGAGAAAACCACTTGAAGAACCTACTGGATAGGTCAAATGTAATTGATTCAAGATATCAACTGGAGAAGTCTACTGTCGAGACTTGTAACTTTAATTGAGAATACTTTTAGTCATGGTGCCTACTGTTAGAATTTGTATGGAATCTACTGTCGAGATTCTGTGTTGAAGTTGCTGGAGATATACTTCTGTCGAAGTTTTCTGGAAATCTTCTGTCGAGATTTTCCAGGAAATACCTACTGTCGAGGTCTACTGGTAATCTACTGCCGAGATTAGCTAGGAAATAAAAGGAATCTTTGAAATAAACCTCCCCGAGCGTCATGGTCTGGGTGCCATGAGCTGGTCTCAGTCTCTGAAAAACGCCTCCCCACGCCTCAAGGTCTGGGTACCATGAACGGGTCTTAGCTCTGAAAAATGCCTCCCCACGCCTTATGGTCTGGGTACCATGAACGGGTCTTAGCTCTGAGAAACGCCTCCCCACGCCTCATGGTCTGGGTACCATGAATGGGTCTTAGCTGTAGATTTTGTAGATCGTAGATGTCATTGTAGAACTTCGGCTGTAAGCCATAATGTACTGGAGGTTGCAAAACTTCACCGGAGATCTTCAAAAGAGATGTAAGCCGGTTGAATTGTAAAGTATATATTCTCAAATAACGAGAGACTAATGTGATAAACTTCCCCAACTTCTCTGGGGAGATGTCGTTTGATGGAAATAAATTTGTGTGATGAACTCGCTGGGGAATACATTCCTGAGGAGCATCCTAGCTGTTGTAACAATGTGTGGATTCTCAAATAAAGAGAAATATATGTAAGGTTTTCCATTTACCAAGTCAATAATCACTGGGGACGGACAAACCATCTTGAGGAGACTGCCATTTGTCATCTTGATAAAAACCTGATTGAAATGAGTTTCTCAAATAAAGAGCTGCTTGCAATTCAGATATGGATTATATTGTTGGAAAAGTATACGTCTTTAGATGGTGAGCCTCAAAAAGATTATCTTGGAGAGTCAAAGTGCAAAATAAATGCACGTTTAATCCATGTTCATAAAGTATGGGGGTACCCAAAAGTGATTGTCAAAGACCGAAGTTCAATTCAAGAAATAACTGAAAAGAAACTGTCAAGCAAGACTCAACCATTGAAGCATGAACTCAATTGGGAATGTACTAAAATAATCGTCTTCCACGAGGATCAAACTTCGGGGGGAATAGAAATATTGTGCTTTTTATGCCTAGGGCTGACAATTCTAATTGGAAGGCGAAAACGCGCCCAACTACTCGGGGATAACCACGACCAAAATGACAGAACAAACAAGCAAAAATATGCAAAATGCATATGCCATGCTGTCTACTTATATGCTATGCGTATGCTTATGCTGACAAACAAACAACAAAAGGCAACTGGAAATGAAATAAACATCTCAAAGCAAACATTAGACCAATCTTCAAAGATAGAAGTACCACTGGGGATAGGTGGAGAACCAAATACAGGATCACACTCCTGCTTCAGAGCTTCAACAACTTCCTCTTGGGGAATAGAGAGCATTCCACTTAGGGATACACCATCTTGATCAATCTTGATTATCCTGTTGAGGATGAGAATAAAGATCTACCAGGGGTGGATCAAACTCATAGCTGTAGAGACTTCATGGATAAAATAAATATCTGCCTTAGTGGAGAGATTCAAATTGGAGCTGCAGATGGAGATACCCGAATTGAGATTTCACAGGGGATAAAACAAATATCCACTTCGATGGGGAAACCTTTGTCATCATAGTTGTTAAAAATGTCGTAGAAACTTCACGGGGATGAAATAAACATCCGCCTTACTGGGGAAGATTAACATTTGTACATGATCCACTGGGGAGTACAGTAACATCCACTTCACTAAGAAGGTAAAGTTGAGAAGATTCGTTGAGGATTAAAATAATCATCCACTTCGTTGGGGAAATGAAGTTAAGCAGATCACTGGGAAATTCTCATGTTACCAACCAGAGATTTCTTGCATCGAAAAGGTTCACAGGAAAATGTCATGACCATCTGGAGTAAAATTTACCGGGGACACGAATAATGTTTGAAAACTTGTATCGAAGACTGCGTGGTAGTCACCATTTGAACAACAGGTGTTGCGAATGGATAGAAGAATCTTCATTTCTCAAATGCCCCAAGTCATATGGTTCATGAAGAAAAATCATCTTAAGAGGATTTTATAGAAAACGTGGCGTCTAAATTCCCCATGTTTTCAAACTCTTATAGAGATTCGCCGAATCTCGACGTAACTAACTCTGATTGATGGTATTATGGCTGAGTCTTCAAGAATAGATCTTTAGGTGAAGTCAAATCTGTGCAGAACAAACCACTTGGAAATAAACTTGCCCCAGTTTAGCGGAGTCTTCAAGCTTATCACGGATGCTTACATGTAAACTTTCTATGACATCGACAAAAATCAACACGTATGCAATGTTAATTCTGAAACTGTTAATGCAACATACGTTTGTCTTGAAGCTTTGAAAAAGATATCATGATAACCGGTGACCAAAATCACTAGTTATGGTATAGATTTATTTTATAAAGCCAATCATCGCATTGAGCATAGCTCAATAGGAGTCAGGAAACGATATCTCATCGAGTATGCTTTCGAGATAAATCTTACTTCAATTAGGAATTTGAAAGGTCACATTGTGGTTTAGTTTACGATTTGTAAAACAAAGGAATAGAGGGTCAAAGTATATTTGTACCCATCCATTTTTGAAATATGCTCATTTTTTGAAAGTTTAGGTGTTCAATCAAGCTGATTGAAAATTATCCCAGGTTAAAAGGAGGTTGAAAAGGGGTTAAATAGGATTTAACTTCCTTATATCTCTGTTGTTTGAGAGGTTTTGAAATAATGTCTTACATCATCAGTAGGATTTTATTCAAAAGCATACATCAAGAGACCTTGCGTTTTACTTCGTCATCCTCCTTCCAATTCTTCACCAAAGTGAGGAAAGATTGGGTAGAAGTTGGCATTATAAAATTATGAAGAAAATTTTAGGAGTGAATACGAATGGATTTCTTCAAGACAAACACTTATTGCACTACTTCATTCAAAATAACACGTTCTTACATGCCAATTATGCTTTTAATCAAAGAAATGAAATACACATAAGCAACATAAAATGAACTGCTCTGATGAGCCCTTCTCAGTATTTTCTGGAGTTTCAGCGTAACGGTAATCCATTCACGATCGGGTTTCCTCCTTTGAAAGTCAACACTTCATCATCTATCATTTCTTGAACTTTCTCTTGGAAAACTTTGCACTCTTTAATCGAATGCCCCAACACTCCATCATGAAATTCACAGCTAGCGTTCAAGTTGAACCACGGTGGACGAAACTTTATGATTCTAGTCTTTCTGGGGGTCATCACCGAGTTTCTAGCAAAATAAGACCATAGCTGACGGTAAGTCATTGGGATTGTTAGCTCGCCAATTCAACGACCCATGTTTGGAGGCTATTTTCAGCTTGTTAAAAGACCTACAAGTCTTCCAAAGACTTAGAAAAATTGAAGTCTTGAAATTAGACACTTCGACTTAAGCAGCGAAATGGTATCTTCGACCGAGATTTAGAAGGGGGGACGAATTGAGTTTTGAAATTCAAATATTGGAGGGAGTAGTTATATTTTCTTATGACTAAGAAGGACAAGTGGCTCTCATCGGATAAAGGACTGCATGCGGTCTGACACTTGTCAGGAATAGATGGCCTAAGGAGGTTATTAGCGGTTATTAGCAGTTACTATTATTGTTATAAATAGGAGTCTTAGACATAAACTTAGTGTGTTGTAATTTACTGTTGTACAAGTCACTCTTAAAATTACTCCAAGTATCCGAGTGTAGAGAAAGAGAGTATTATAGAGAATGTACGTGATGTAAACACATAATCCTTTATCTTTTCAATGAAGTTACTTTGTTTTCTTTACTTTTGTCAAGTACTTTTACTTATTTATTTCGTCTTTCCTTTTGTTCATCATTACCACTTCGATTAAGTCTTTCTCTCCCAAAAAACCTTTATCTCTTTTCCCTCTTGTAATTCTTCTTCCTTCTTTCTTTTAAACATAGTGGATAATTTCTGCCCCATTTAAATTATTTCTTCTTAGTATTGTTGAAACACATTTTTAGATAGGTTCAAATAGAAATACCCTTTAGCACATATCCTAGGATTTCGTATGGTCAATCCTGCAAGTTAGTCAATTTGACACCAAATTGATAGACCAGAGGTTGTTTACCAAAAAACACGGTAAACAGGGATAAGATCAAACCAACGAGTTTCTTCTTTCGGAATACTCAGAGGTATCTTCTGATTCTGAAACCTTCTTCGAATTTGTCGATTCTGATGTTGATTTGGAGAGGTTAATCTTTGTTTACGAGGTAGCCGCTGCCTGCGCTGAGTAGACACTACATACTGGTGTTGAGGATAAAATACTGGAACTGGATCTGGCAGGGTTGCATTAACATCGACACTTCCTTCCTCTAGGGAATCACTAACTGAGATCTCTTCATTAGCTTGGCTATTCAAATTATCTTGAATTCTTCCACTTTTGAGTGCATTCTCAATGTTTACTCTGACTTCTACAATTTTAGAGAAATCTAATGGCACAACGCCTACCATCCTGTCATAATAAGAGTCTGGTAGTGTTCTTAGAAACATCTTGCTTAACTCTTTCTCTTGAAGTGGTGAATGAATTTGGGCTGCCAACTCTTTCCATCGTTGCGCGTATTCCCTGAAAGATTCATCTTCATTCTTACTCATTCTTGTCAGTTGATCACTGTCTGGAGCGATGTCCAAATTGTAATTGTATTGCTTCACGAAAGCATCAGCTAAATTTCTCCAAGACTGAATACAGTTCCTTTGTAGCTTCATATACCATATCAAGGATGCTCCACTCAAACTTTCTTGAAAGCAGTGAATCATCAATTCGTCATCGTCAACATAAGCAGCCATCTTTCGACAATACATCGTCAAATGGTATCTTGGACAACTAGTACCCTTGTAAACTTCAAAGACAGGCATCTTGAACTTCGGAGGAATAATTACGCCTGGAACTAAACATAAGTCATGAGCATCCAAATCAGATGCATCAGCTCCTTTCATCATTTTCAATTGTTCCTTAAGATCACTAAATTCTTTCTCCATTGCTATAAATCTAGGATCATCTACCTTCATCTTAGTACGAACATTTTGAAGATTAGGTACAGGCTGTGGAAACTGGGAATCTTTTCCATCAGCTTGATCAAGTTGATTATCTTGCACAGGCTGAAGTTGTGTAGGAACATCCACTTGTCGAACCTTATCAAAGGGAAGATCAAATAACAAATTAGTCCTTACTCTGAAGCTAGTCATGGAATCTATCCTTGTTCTCTTTACTATCCTTTAGTAGATACTTCGAGCTCGGTCAGATGGTCGAGATGTCAGCTGACAAGACAAAGACAGAAAGCTGGATGAGGACATAACGGGGAAGAGACACATGCATATGCAAGACGCTAAATGCTAATGCAAGAATGCAGAAGGGTTTCATGGGACTCAAGTTCTTATGAACGTTACAGAATACCAAAGAAAATTATTTATATTTTTTTTTATATCGATTACAAATAAATATTCCTATAAGAGTCCTGACATAATAGCTAAATAAAAGCTACTAAAGCCCTAAGGAAGTCCTTCATTGCGTTTGTTGATTTGTTCTTCCACTTGGATCTTCTTGACAATAAGTGGTCCATAATCGTCTTCTAAGGAGTAATATGGTAGAGGAAAATAAATCCTCTATCCCTTGTTGGAAAATACAGAAGGAAGCCCTTGTTCACTCGGATCGTCAATATTAATAAAGGTATTTTGAACTTCTACGGAAGTCTCTTGTATTCCTTTTTGAGTTTGCTTGATTCTTTGATCGACACCCTTAACTTCCTTAGGTCATCCAAGCTAGGACTCTTAAAAGAATATTTTCTTTTGTAATCCCTATTGGTTTCTAAAATGTTTATAAATAAACTAGGAATCCCAAGAAACCAATGCAACATGATGCTTTATGAAGGCAACAAACACAGGTAAGCACATAAGGGCATACAGAGATAAACAAACAAAAGTCCTAGGTTTGCAACGAGCATGGAGCCAAGGGTATACCCATTCCCAAAGGACATGGACTAAAGGTGGATTGTACCTGTAGAACAAGGTTCTAAAGAGGTTCTCAAAGTCATCAGTCCATCTTTCGGATATTATCAATGTAACACCCCCTTCTATACCCCCAAATAAATGCATATACAAATTTATCAGAGTGAAAATTTTAGAATAAGGTATAAAGGAAGAATGTCACAATTTTACCAATGAAACACTTTAACTTTTGCTCCATAAAATATGTAACATTTTCATGGTTTTAGAAATCACATTTTAACATTTAAATTTAAGCGGAAGATAAAATCATTTAATAATTTCCAAAATATTAATTCACATACACATAAGATATCCAGATTAATACATCATGTCAGGTAATTACAAAACCACATCAGCTGATACATCGCAATGTATCACAAAATAATAACTATACTAGTCTAACTACCCGGTGTTACATAACAGAGCAGCCGACTCAAAAGAATGAAGATAACTTCACAAAAAAAAGACTCCAGCATCCTAATCTGCAATGCCTCGTAGAGCATTATAAAACAGCAGAAGGGTGAGAAATATAACCATAATAATCAAAGCATAAGATTATATATATATATATATATATATATATATATATATATATATATATATATATATATATATATATATATATATATATATATATATATATATATATATA